>JAMWYP010000275.1:0-610366 GCA_025563575.1 Acacia pycnantha
CCGCCAATAGGACTCCATCTGATCGTTTCATCGTCTATAAATAGACGTGCGTGTGGCAGAAAAATTCTCTCGTTTTTCTAACACTACGCTCTCATACATATAGTTTAATACATTTTACTATAAGTCATATCTATACGATTCTAAAAGCAGACTCATTGTGTTTGTTTGGGCTTCTGATTGAGAGTGTCATCATTCTGAAAATGAAAAATCCGCTTTATCCTATTAACCTTGGGCATCCGAATAAAGGGAACAAATTGTCTTAAGGAGACAACGTATGTTGGGCTCAGACACATCAAAGTTCATTATTATATTTCAGCAGCTTGTTGAAGTTTTTACTAGTTTTTTTTACGTGCGTAAGTATTGTATGTTTACGGTGTTATGCATATTGATTACACGTATTCGACCCTTTTTGAAAACTTACTTCTAAAGTATTTTCACCAACATACCAATCATAGGTCACTTCCACTGTTTGGTCCTCTCCCTCACGTGAGCTTTTCACAACATCTCACAACGTTATGGCCCTCTTCTTCGTCTCACTTTTGGCTCCAAATCTTGCATCCTCGTTTCTTCGCCCGACATTTCCAGTGCTCGCTCTCAAAACCAATGATGCTTGCTTCTTAAACCACCCTTCAAAACCAACCTCGACTATGTCACCTATGACCAATTATGATATTTTCATGGCGCCTTACGGACCCTTCTCGAAGTTCATGGAAAGCTTTTCATCACCCAACTCTCGCCCTACCACACTGTACCATCATTCCCTTGTTCGAGCTCAGTAACTAAAATTGTTCTTGCACAATGTTATGGAATAAAATACTAGGCCCATCATAGCGTGGGCCCATCGGAGACATCTAGTACATTTGGGCTTGGAGGCACCAAAGGCCCGTAAGTCCAAACCCTAACCCTAAGGTAGCCTTTATATATAGTTGGTTAACCTAAAGAGTACTTGGATCTTCGATCTTCTAAGCTCTCTCTCAATTGCATATACCGCACACGTGAGCACACACACCACCCCCTTGGCTAAACGCCTCCGGTAATCCTCGAACCACGTGGACTTTGATCCTCCTCGTAGTACGTAGGGCTCCCAAGTATCGCACCTAGGTCAAGTCCCCGTGCTTTGTGATCGCAGATCCTCTTAGGTATCCAATCCATGGATGCTTGGGGACGCCTATTTGATCCTATATCCACATCCTAGCCCACCTAGGGTTGGTGGATTTCTGTTCTATGATAGAACATTGGCGCCGCCTCAGTGGGGACCCGTAAATTTTGATTCCCATGACCGAAGAAGGTTAATGATTCAAATTCCCGCCGCGATGAACAATCTTAAATCGCTAGAGAAACCCTTTATCGTGATGAGGTTGTGCGGAGAAAAAATTTCACAAATGGGAAAGTCAAACCCGCGAGAAGCAAGGAAAGGGACAAAATCGAACCATGATCGATGAGATTATGAGCAATAGCGAATTTGAAAATTCCTCAGAGATGGAGAACTCAGATGCTCATGCGGTGATATTCCACATACCCTTTCAAATACGTGCTCTGCTGTAGAAACCATGCCCACTACCTTATTTATTCTCGTCAGCTCTTTGCCGTTCAAGGAGGTGCCGAAGGAGAGAAAATCACTATCGAGGCCAACCCGCATCCATCTGCTACTTTGTAGTTGTTCGCCTCTTGGTTGCATCAATTGGGTTTAGTCACCTAGAGATCTCAACGCTTCCTCCATTAACCGCATGATCCCGATCTTCTCGCTCCATCACAAATCAAGAAAACGCACCATATTCTAAACGGTCGATGGGGTGGGTGCGAGATTATCGGGGGTATCAAAGACGGATGGGAATGTGAAAGAATGTAAGCTGTGGAGATGACGTGCCAAGTTGGGTCATGTCTTCTTGTGTCTCGAGCAAGAAGTCTGCACGGCATGTTATTAAAAGACATGTTGCGAGGTATCACAAAGAACGAAGCCGAGATAGCCGACGGCGGCACGTAAAACGGAATCAAGATCTTATGCCTGAACTGAGATAGATAAAGTCGGTACAGTAATGAGGTCAAGCTCACTAAATCCGGCGGTCAACATGGCCAAGATCACTACATTCGGCATGCAGGTTTTTCTTTAATTGAAGCCGGCGGGCATCAAAGCAAGCAACAGATCCTCCCTCTCTTCTCTGCGAAAACCAGAGTCGTGATAGAGAGGTTTCACCGAGATTTGACCTTGGCCACGGATTCGAGAGAAGGCCGAGGTAAATCCACCGAGATATGCATTCAACCCGCATCGATCAATAGAAGTTGAGGTCCCGCTATGCCGAGATGTGGACGTCGAGGTTAATATTCGAGATAGAAACCCATGTTATGTTGATCCGCAGATATGCATGGTTCTAAAAACAGCTTGTCGAGATTCGATAAAGCCGAGATTCATTCCCGTACGTGGTTATGTTTCTGCTTTCAACGAAACTAACCGAAGTTGCATGGTCTATTCGAGTTTCGGGTACGTGCCAAGACTCCCACTACTTAAGTTCTTCATCTTCGAGATTAAGGAAGGAATGTGAGAAACGAGGTCCACTATGACGGATATCAAAGAAGACGAGTAAGTGAGAATTCATGCTTCATCAAGTGCCGTGACGCACCTAAATCCCGATGCGTGGACGACGGATGCCTCAACATATTTCAATCCGAAATATTCAAAAATGGGATGGCCGTGATCCGGGTCACAAGGCCAAGATGCCCTCGAGATGCCGAGGTGCTTCAAGTGCACGAAGTCGGTTGCGAAAAGAGAAATCTCAGGTTTATGTGTGCATGACCGGGATACTCTCAGCGTACACAGGAGAATGCCGAGATGCTTATTTCATGCAGGTTGCAAATATTTTTGGCTCAGACCTGCTTAATCCCGAGACAGATGCAAGGTGACAATAATTTTACACACAAAGGTTGACCAAATTCGGTGCTTTATCCCTGAGTTGCCCGGTTGCCAGGGGATGCCCTCGAATGCCAAAACCGGATTGAAATGAGAATATCTATCCGAGTTGTAAAAGAGTGCTCGGGCGAGAACCAGGGGTGATCATTAATTCACGGTTTCGTGTGCTTGAACTCGAGAGATGAGTTAAACCGAAGGTTGAATAGCGACATTATTATTTGAGAGTTTCTGGGTACCTCGAGGTTTAAACACAGGGTGCCTCGAATTTTTGTATGCGATTTCCCTCATTCACGTGGTTGCATGACCGGTTTTGGCCTTATCTGTCTTGCTGCTTTACAGTGTCAGCGGATATTCCCAAGCTATCTTCATTTATGAAAGGTTTCGAGTCCTTCTTGTCTCTTTGTGGCACCTGTAATGTTTCTCTTCGTGAAGTGTCAGGCAATCCAAAAGAAGTGGCAATCCGAGACAAAATCTGATATGCTGAATACTTCAAAGACAAATTGGAATTGCCGAGATGCCAAGCTTCAAGTCAACTCAGCTGATCTTGAAGGTTCAATGAAACCTGATTAAACCAACTCGTCTCGTCTGTAAGGCTTGGATATGGGTGTCTCATCACAGTGGACATCTGCTGTTGGTAATTTGGCTGCGTTTCGAGTCTCCCAAGAGCAGTCAATCTTGCTCGTCACATTGTAGAGTGCCCCAATTTGTTCATAGTGCTTTAGATGCTGAGCAGGTTTCAATGGGTTCTCTGTTTGTTCAAATAAAAGATGCATCCCAAATTCCCACCTTGACCGCAAATCCCGTGGGAATGGGGTTAAAATCCCGTGACTTCAGAAAGAATGCGAGATCAAACCGAGCTCTACTGATTTGCTTTCAAGGCTAATATTTCCAAGATGGCCAGTAGTGTTGAGATGAATTTAGCTCCTTTAATTGTTAGCGCAAGCAAGGACTTACAGTCTTCAATGGGGGTACTCTTCTTTATACTCATGTCATCTCTGGTTCCTCTGGTGGTTGTTGTCAAATCGGAGTTGAAACTGATATTCCCCTTAATTACCAACACGGTGAATCAAACTTGGGTGATTCTGAGGGATCAAATACAGACACGCCTGATACTCCTAAAGTGCGTAACATGCTGTCATTCAAGGTTATAATTCCTCATTCCATTGAGGATATTAATCTTTCCTGGAGGAGCTTTGTCCAAATCAGGAAAATGGTGGAAGGTTAGATGGCAAAGTGCGGTTGAATCATGCACACCGAAAGCTGGGGATTCCACCATTTTTTATTTGAAAAATAAAAGGCCGTGATTTTAAATAATTCATGGGCAGGAAATAAAATGTGTTGCTGCAGATTTGTTTGTGGATACTGCTATTTTTGATTTAGTTTCCACCAATTAAATGGTAGTGTTCAAGCATCATAATTGAGTGATCAAATTTGCTTCATAAACTACCGTGAGGTCCAACTCTTTTAAATGGTGGAACGTAATTTCCTCTAAGTTGAGACGCCCAATACCTCTGTTTGTTGAGTTATCATCCTATCATGGCTCGGTGAAGTTCTTCCAGACTTGTACAGATGATCATTATCTGAGTAAATGCATAATGTCGTTGCTCTATAGGGGAGAAATGATTAATGATGCATGTAGTCATTTACAAATAATGCAAAAAGAGGAAGTGGACCAAGTGTGTCAGGATCCAGAATATAGTCATTGCTACCTTTTTGGGTTGTGCTATCGTAACCATCAGATTTGGAGCAATAAAGCGTGAAAGATCCAAATTTCTTCAAGATTAGCAAAAAGAGAAGCAATGAACTTTCTCGACTCGACCCTCAAAACTCTGCCTCTTTTGTGCTTCTTGCCAACATGTATTCTTCTATGAGAAGATGGGATGATGCAAATGGAAAGCACTTCTGAACGGGTATGTTGTTCATTGACCTCATGAATATTGCAGTTTCTTTTATCAAATTTCTTCTGTTATGTCAAAAAAGGAAAACAATGATGGCTACTTCAGAATGTATAGTCATTTGAACAACATATAATTCTGTTATGCCAATGCAAGTAATTCTTGCTTACTGATATTTCCAATTTTTGGGGGAATCTCCCCAAATAAAATGTTTTGGTACAAATATATAGTGGGGTTGGGCCTGAGACACTATTGAAGCTTGCCTTGATAATTCCCAACTGTTTCAACTGATTTATTAAAACAAAGCTTTCTTAGTGAGGCCCAGAGTGTTTTGAAGGGAGACCCGTTAAAGCGAATCTAGTTTGAATGGCGGACCGGTTAAACTGAATATAGTTTAAATCGAGGATCCAGGTGTAACGGATGCTACGACCGCCAAATCTATAAACATGTATGAACTACGAGTAAACAAACTCGTGTCGAAAATCATGTCAAAATTAAACATGTATGAATTATGAGTAATCAAACTCGCCTTCCAAAATCATGTACAAATTAAACATGTAGAAGTCCAGGGTAATCAAACCCGCCTTCCAAAATCATGTACAAATTAAACATGTAGAAGCGGGGTAATCAAACCCGCCTTCCAAAATCATGTACAAATTAAACATGTAGAGGCGGGGTAATCAAACCCGTCTTCCAAAATCATGTACAAATTAAACATGTAGAGGGTGGGGTAATCAAACTCCTGTCTTCCAAAATCATGTCAAAGCTAAACATGTATGAATTCACAGTAAATAAACCTGCTTTCAAAATCATGTCCAATTTAAACATGTAGGAATCCGAGGTACATAAACTCGTTTCGAAAATCATGTCGAAGGAAAACATGTATGAAGTCGGGGTAAACAAACCTGTCTTCGAAAATCATGTACAATTTAAACATGCGTGAATCGAGAAGCACAAACCCGCTTTCATGAATCATGTCAAATTTGTTTTATACAATCAAATCCGGGCTCCTTTATTGGATCTCGGATAAATTATGGAGTCCATCCCTATGAAAGGGATGAAGGCGGATCCGGCTTAACTAAATCTGGTTAAAATCCGGGCTTCGTAAGAAATAACGAAGTTAAAACGTGATCCTTTGAGACATGGTAAAACCGGATCTAATGGTTAAAACGTGCACCCTTTGGGACACGGTAAAGTCGAGATAAGTTCTGTTTAAAAGTTTGCGAGAAACAAAGACGAAGGCGGATCCGGTTATAACTAATGGTTAAAATCGGGATCCGCATTAAGGCGGCAAATCTATTTTGGATTTCCGTTATTGGAATCATTTTGGCAACAACAATGCTGCTAAGTCTATTTGATTGAATTTGGGTAAACAAACCAGAAATCATAGACCCGAAATCTCGAGTTAAAGTAAATAACATCCGGAATCTCGGTGTTAGAATTTATAGACCCGAAATCTTGGAGTCGAGTTCAAGTATCTAAACCGGAATCTCTTGTTAGAATAAATAACATCCGGAATCTCGGTGTTAAAGTTTATAACCAGAAATCTCGAGTTAAAGTATCTAAACCTAATCTCGGTGTTAGAATAAATAACTTAGGAATCTCGAGTTAAAGTATCTAAACCGGAATCTCGGTGTTAGAATAAATAACCTAGGAATCTCGGTGTTAAAGTATCTAACAGGAATCTCGGTGTTAAAGTATCTAAACCAGTAAGTATTTTCCATTTATTGTGATTTGCTTACATGTTATTAAATGCAGGAATATAAACCAGACAATTAGCCCGAGAAAATTGCTACGAAAGCAAAGTCGGATTCAGGGGATCTCTAGCGGTCGATTAATCTCGGCGGCTCGAGACTGAACTACCGAGCTTGGGGGCAACTGTTATGGAATAAAATACTAGGCCCATCAAGGTGTGGCCCATCAAAGACATCTAGTACATTTGGGCTTGGAGGCACCAAAGGCCCGACAAGTCCAAACCCTAACCCTAAGGTAGCCTCTATATATAGTTGGTTAACCTAAAGAGGTACGGATCTTGATCTTCTAAGCTCTCTCTCAATTGCATATACGCACACGAGCACACACACCACCCCCTTGGCTAAAACGCCTCCGGTATCATCGAACTACGTGGACTTTGATCCCTCTTCGTGTACGTAGGCCCTAGGAATCGCTCCTAGGTCAAGTCCACGTGCTTTGTGATCGCAGATCCTCTTAGGTATCCAATCCATGGATGCTTGGGGAGAGCTATTTGATCCTATATCCACATCCTAGCCCACCTGGGTTAGGGTTTATGTTCTATGACGAACACACAATTTAGTAAAAAGGCTGGTTTTGGAGAGAAGTTAACGTTGCGAGACGAGGTATCCATGTTGACCTATAATATCGTCACAACAATGGCTTTTAGAAAAGGTGCTTTGATGTTAAGAGTGAAGGCTCCTAGGTGGTTCGGGTGGTCAAAGAGTTGATCGAGCTAAGTGGCAGGTTCAACTTAGTTGATATGGGGTGGTTGTTCAAGAAGTTAGACTTGCGGTAAGGGCGGACGAAGGTGTATGAATAGGGGGCAAGTGCCCACCCTTAAAATAATCAATCTAATTATCTAAACGATTTGTTTTTAAAAACATTTAGGCTAAAATCTGAAAACCACTCTTAAAATTAAGGTTTCAGTTCGGCGACTCTCTCGGCTGCTCGTTCGGAGTGCGCATCTCTCGCCGTAGTCTCTCTCCCTATTGCTCCTCACCTCCCTCCTCTGTCTCTCACTTTCGCCAAGACCGGTCGTCGCCGCTTCTCACCGCTTTCAAGTGCTCGTGCTCTCACTCGCTCTCGCTTTGTCTTCATCCTCTTTGGTGAGGTACTCTTTCATTCTCAACCTTCATATTTCTCATTTGTTCAAGCAATTTGTAAATGTTCTCATCTAATCTGCATTCTCTTCTATGTTGGGGAAGAATTCTTCGATTTATTTGAGAGTTTTTAAATGAAAGCCTCAAACTACTTTGAATGGGATCTCAGTTAAACTATCTTGCTTCATAGTCTCACAATTTCTGTGATATCATTGTGCATTCATTGGCCACTTTTTTGACAGCATCGTCTTTTATTACTGCTCTTCCTATAGTTTTGATGCTGGTTTTTAATTAGTTTTGATGCGTATGAAAACTTTTGAATTTGTGTTACTTTTGAACCTGATGATCAAGGTCTTAGCAATAACGAATGAGTTGTCACAAACACTTCAGAGAAAAGATCAAGATATTATGAATGTTATGACTCTTGTAAAAGTTTCAAAGGTATTATTACTAAAGATGAGAAATAATGGGTGGAATAATCTATTTCAGAAGACTTCTGAATTTTGTATAAAACATGATATAGATATCCCTTATATGAAAAATGTACTTGCATTACGAGAACAAAACGTAGAGGACTAGTTACTCATCTGCATATCACTTTAAGGTTGACATATTTATGCAGTGATAGATACTCTTCAAGAGTTGAATGATCGTTTTAGTGAAGTTAGTTCGAATTTGCTGGAATGCATGGCATGTTGAAATCTGTGCAACTCTTTCTCAGCATTTGACAAGAATAAGTTGTGTGAATTTGCTGACTTTTATCCTTAAGATTTTGATTTGAATGATTTTGTTATGCTTGAATATCAGCTCGACACGTATATTGTTGATGTGCAAAGTGATCTTGATTTTTTGAATTTGCAAGGAATAGCCGATCTTGCCAAGGGGATGGTTGAAAAGAAAAAACATATTATGTATCATTTGGTTTATTTACTTGTAAAGTTAGCATTAACTTTGCCTGTAGCAACTGCATCTATGGAAAGAGCATTTTCAGCTATGAAATTCATCAAGACTGCACTTCGTAATCGGATAAGGGATGAATGATTGTTTAGTGCCTTATATTAAAAAAGATGTATTTGATAGCATTGATAATAAGGCAATTATGATGGAATTCCAAAAAATAAGGCCTAGAAGGATGATATTGTAATTTTTTTTATTGTAATATACTTTTGTTATTAAAATATATGTACTTGAACTTATTGAGGCCAATTTATGTAGCTGCATTTATAACCGCATTTAGCCTTACTTTTCTAAATAACAGGTTTGTAAAATAATTGCTTCTCTTATTACATTATTAGTATTAATTTGATTTCATGAATATTTTTTCCTTTTTTTATTTATATATTTTTTATTTTTTTAATACATTTAAAACTTTTCTTAACAAAAATAAAATTTGGGAGCACTGTCCGGAATCTTGAATTCCCCCACCACTGGTGCCACTTCAATAATTTTATGGATCTGCCACTGGAAGGACGGAAGGTTGACATGGAAGAGAGACCAGGCCTCACTCTCTCTAGAGCTCATCCTTTGCTCTGTGTTCCCTCCCCCTGCCTCTCTCCCTTCCCTTCTCTCTCAACACAACCAACAATATGTTAGCCTCACCTACTTTTACTGAGTTAAATTTGAGATTTGTAAGTTTTCAATTAGGCGCAATTTTCCTCCTCGAGTATTTCTTGATGTATTTTCCGTCCCAATGTAATTAAATGATTGCAACGTTCATTCTCTGTGACGGAATGGCATAACGTTGTTGAGAAATGCCACTGTGACACAAAAACTAGGTGACACATCATATTAATGGGAGACCTATCCGCCATTGGCGCAATCAAACGATCCAGGGAAGTGAGGAATCGTCGTCGAGAGAGGTGAGGTTTCCGACCCTTCAATTTCAGGGTCTAGTCCTCAACTCGAGGATAGGACATTGGCGAACCCTTCAAATGCAGCTGTTGGTGTTAAACTCCAAACACCTGCTGCCAGCAAAGTGCCAAAGATTTTACTTGATATTACAAGCAAGTCAGAAGGAGAATCAGAACTTCTAACGCCACAGAAGCAACTTCTTAACTCTATTGACCAAGTTGAGAAAGCTGTGAAGGAGGAGTTACAGAAATTCAGGAGAACGCCTGGCCTACAGCAAAAAAGGCAGAGAGAGAAAAAAGAGCTCGTACATTGATGTCCTTTCGCTGATTTTTGAAGTATATAACACTTGCTTTTGGAGTTAGGACTGCATAGATAGCTGAGATCAGAACAGGACAGGGATCCTATGTGTGATCAATCATCATCTGATGATATCCTCAAATTAGTCGATTCAGAAGCTAACATCTGGTTCCCACTTTGCTTTTATCAGTTACTGGAAGTTGGGTTTATTAGGTGACGGGAACTTTACTCTTACTTTTAGCCGAACGTCTTGGAGCAGGACAAGTAAGCATGTTGATGTGTTCCGGAGAATGTTCAATGAGTACAAAGACCCCTTGTGCATATTATGATGGCAAAATTTTAATTCCTACGAAGTTCTTTCCATCGTTTGTTCTCTGTTGCTATTACACTGCCGATATTCATTTTCCTCCAAAGCTTCAATGGCTTGAGGTTTGTTTGTTCTGTGGACAGTTCCTCTGTTGCAGAGAATTTCAATTGCTTAAGATACAAACTGGTTTTTTGTAATCTGAAAACATAAAAACGAACCGAACCATACCTTCCTAATATAAAGTCGCAAATATAGGAACAAGTCTTGAAGGATTCCCAAATTAGCTAGTGTAATGAATGAGAATGAAAAAGGCCTAGCAGATCCAATAGATATACCATCTGGACATGGAGAAGGGCCCAACAGGAGAAGCAAAAGGGCTAAGAGAAGGACCTGGAAACTTAGAACTATAGAAGGAGAATCTATAAATACAGACAAAAGTGGTTAGAGGAGGTGTGAAGAATATATTTGGAAATTCTCTCTCCTATGTGTGTGGTTCTCTCCTCCCTCGAGATTTCTTTCTTTCTTTCTGTGACAACCGTTTCATTTCAGTATTACATTTCTGCAGCATTTCTTATTGTCTTGTAATGCAGATATTGATTTAATACATATGATATAGCAGAAGACAGAAGTTCTATCTCCTGTCATTTCCATTGAGATTGTGGTTCACTTATAATTGTGATCATAACAGCTAGCATCGTTAGTTTTTGTTAAACCGGTTGAACTTCAACCCTAGTATCCAATTAATGATACGGCTTATAGGTTTTAAACTTTGAAGTGTTCAACATATTTTTCCTCCAACAGATCAAAAATTACTTCGGTCCGGAAAATCCATCCTGCCCCTTCAATTCCTTCAAAAAACCCTTCCAACATATCATAACAGAACAGGTTGTAAGAGGAAATTAAACCCAGAAGCATAACTTCAAAAATATTACGATAAAAATATTTTGTTACAATCAGAACTTATTAAAATTATATAGAAAATCTTTATCAAACAATTTTTTTCAAAGTCCAATGACGTATAATTCTTCCAAAACATAAAATAAGTCTATATATATATACACTCATTTTTGTACGAAAGAATGAGTTTGATTGATAAAATGAAAGATCTCTTCAAATAAATGATTTTGGTTTATCCAAAACTCGTGCAGCGCGATTTGTCGGTTTGTTTTTTCTTAATCAAAAGGAACGATCGAGCTCTTATTAATTTCTTTTACTAACATAATAATTAGTATCACTTTTTAATTCCGATGAAGGACAAATTTGTTGGTATTCCTGCTGTGAAGCATGACCTCCGTGTTGGCGATTGTAAGATAGTGAGCCGATTAGTTTGATATTCTTCGGGTCCTATTTATAAAATCGGGTTGATTTTGTTTTAGAGATTAAGGAAGTTAAATAAGTTATTTAATCATATATATCATATATTATATATCCTTATATTGTATATTAATTTATTAGTTAAACTAATTAGTTTAGAGAAAAAAATAAAAATAAAAATATTCTAAAATAATTTAATCAGATTGCTTCATCTCTTTAAAAAGTCAATTTAATCTTATAAGTGGGAGCTGAGTTTGTAATTGGCAGGCTGGTAAGGACCACTTTTCACATAATTGAGGATGAGGAAATAGCGGACCCCTTGATGTCATCGTGAACATAACAAAACGCCGAGAGATTTTGCTTTCAAAAAGGACAACATTCTATAACCCATCCAAGCATCTCAATATTCTGGTGCCGGCCAAGAGGAAAATGTCTCCCAGCAAGCATCCAAACCTCCTTCTTCTTTTAACATGAAATTGTTAATAACCTAAAGCATTATAAATAATCCCTCCATCCTAACCTTCGAAATCCAAACTACACAACCTCATTTTCTGGCCAAATAATCGAACCATGGCTGCCCTTACCGACAACATCTTGTTCTGCAGCTTCAGCTGCCTAGTCTTGCTCATATGCACTGTGCTTTTCATTGTCAAGTCCTTTAGTGTTCAACTCGTGCATTCTGAGACCAAACATCGAACCCCACCTAGCCCACCGGCTCTACCCATCATCGGCCACCTTCACCTTGTTGGCTCAGTCATTCCCAAAACTTTTCAGAACCTGGCTCGTCTTTATGGCCCTCTCATGCAGCTTCGTTTAGGTGCATCCAATACCTTAATCGTGTCCAATGCCCAAGTTGCTGGCGAAGTTTTCAAAACCCATGAGCTCAACTTTTGTTATCGTCCAGAGTTTGGATCCTCTGATTATGACAACTACAAAGGCTCTTATTTCATCACTGCCCCTTATGGCCCTTATTGGCGTTTCATGAAGAAACTGTGTGTCACCCAACTCCTCTCAACCTCCCAGCTCGGTCGCTTCACTCATGTCAGAGAGCAAGAGACGAAGAGCCTCTTGGATTTTCTCGTGCAGTGTTCTAGAGAAGCCAAAGCCTGTGATTTGAGCCCAAAGTTCACTACTTTGACCAACAATATCTTATGTCGGATTGCTATGAGCACCACTTGCGATGCTGATCAAATTCACAGGCTGGTTCGTGAGTGCTTGGAGCTAGGAGCTAAGCTTAGCTTAGGTGAAGTTTTGGGACCCCTTGCAAAGTTTGACTTGTTTGGGTATGGAAAAAAGGTGGCCAAAGTTAAGTGCGAGCTCGATCAAATGCTGGAGATGATCATGAAAGAGCATGAGGAGAAACTTAATCATAAGTGTTCAGAAGTAGAAGAGAGGGAAGACATGATGGACATATTATTACAAGTTTATAGAGATCCAAACGCTGAAATGAAGCTGAAAAGAAACGACATTAAGGCTTTCTTTCTGGTAAGTTTGATTATCCACCTTTCTCTGGACGTGTGTTTATACATACATGTATGTATGTATGTATGTATGTATGTATGTATAGTTGTTTGATAAATATTCATGTTATATGGAAGGAAATACTCCTAGCAGGCACGGACACCACATCAGTGGCGTTGCAGTGGGCAATGGCAGAGATAATAAATCATCCAAGAGTGTTGAAGAAATTAAGGGACGAGATGGACTCAATTGTGGGGTCAAGAAGGTTAGTGAAAGAAAGTGATGTCCCAAATCTGCATTACTTGCAAGCTGTTGTGAAGGAAATTCTGAGACTCCATCCATCAGCACCCTTTGCTCTCAGGCAATCTTCAGAAGATTGCAACATCAACGGCTACGATGTCAAGGGACAAACGAGGACCCTAGTCAACGTGTACGCTATCATGAGGGACCCACAAGTGTGGGCCAACCCAGAGGATTTCATGCCAGAGAGATTCTTGGATGGAGATGAAACTCAAAATCTGATGCAAATGAAGGGTCAAGATCTGAGATACGTTCCGTTTGGAAGCGGAAGGAGGGGATGTCCTGGGGCAGCTCTTGCTTTGACAGTGATACAGCCCACCATTGCTGCTTTGGTTCAATGCTTTGATTGGAAAGTGAAAGGCGGTGGCTCCAAGGTTGATACCACCGAAGGGTCAGGATTCTCTGTGGGTTTGGCCAAACCACTGCTTTGTTACCCAATCACTCGTCTTGATGATCTGTTGTCTGTCTAATACTTTAATGTAAATACTAGCTCAATTAGCTTACACGACAGCCATACAATTACAAAGCATCTTGTTGCAGCTCCTCAATAATAAACTCTGGGGTCTTTTGAAAGGAACATTCTCATGGTACTGTGATAGTCCTCTTTCACCAAAATAAAACTTCAATTTAGAACATTTAACTAAGAACGTAAAATTAACGTTTAGATACAATGAAAACTAACTTCTTAATTCCCACGATTTATCTCAAATTTTAAGTCAGTCCACGTATTTTAAAAACTTATGATCAACTGAACATATAATTGAAATTGAAAATCCTTATATAGTTTGTAATGGTTTTTAATTTGGTCCACATTTAACCTTGATGCTCAACGTAACAATGCTTATTATTGGGATGATTTTTAATTTATAATTATAAAATAAAAATAATTTATTTTTACGTTATTGTAGATAGAATAATATTTTTGTGATTAGTTACCCCTCCTGTTTTAAATATAAAACTTAGTTGACTTGGAAATGTTAGGAAAATTAAATAAGTTAGTTAATCATATATTGTATGTCTTTAGATTATATACTATCCCCTAGGTCCTAATTATAAGACATATTTAACCGATTTTGGCGAGATTAAAAAAGAAGTTAAATTAGTTAATTTTACTCATTTTCCTAAAATGTCCTTATATAAATTTAAAATGACCTAAGTGAAAGTAAATCAATAGCTCCTACTACATGCCTCTCCAACCTATTTTTTTTTCTACATGCTATCTAATTAAAATAATGGTCTTACTTATATATATGTGTGTGCGCGCACGTATATATCGGCTGCACACATATTGACACACACATATAAACACACACACACACACAAAGATATACATGTATATATGTGTGTGTGTTTATATTTACACACACACATATTGACAAACACACAAATATACATATATGTATACACACACACCCATATATGTGTGTGTGTGTGACTATATATATTTGTGTGCACACACACCATAAAATATATATGTGTAGGCACACACAAACACACATATATATTTGTGTGTACACACACACAAATATATATGTATGTAGACACACACAAATATATATGTATGTAGACACACACATATATATATATATACATACATATATGTAGACACACACATATATGTATGCGCACAAGACACACAAAATATGTGTTAGACACACACATATATACATACATACAATATATGTAGACACACATATATGTGTGTGTGTCTATAGATATTTGTGTGTAGACATACACATATATAAATACATAGATACACACACACACATATATCTAAAAGTTTAGTTATTTGGAAGAGTATACGCGTCCACATATATATAGTCACAAAAAATCAAATACACTTGAAAGAATAAAATAGGGGTATTTTAGGAAAAAAAGTGACAATTATTAGAATGTTGTCCTATAATTAGGACCAAAACCAACTCTCAAATGTTGTCTTATAATTAGGACCGGAAGGAGTATTAGTTTATCAGTTAATCAAATTATTTTGAAGAAAAACAATGAGTATTAAATTTTAAATTAATTTAATTTGTTTCTTTAAACTCTCTAAAAAATTAACTAGGTCTTATATTTAGGATGAGAGGTAAGGTACTATTACTTACTCCCTCTTATCCTAAATATAAGACAAAGTTGACTTTTTTGGTAAAATTAAGGAAGCTAATTAAATTACTTTAGAGTATTTATATTTATATTTTTTTCTCTAAACTAATTAGTTTGACTAATAAACTGATATATAATGTAAATATACATAATATATGATATGATTATGTAACTTATTTAACTTCATTAATTTCTAAAAAATATTAACTTTATCTTATATTTAAAACCAAATAAAGTATTATCTCTAGATCTAATCAATCATAGCATTTAAACTTATTATGGGCCAACTAATTCTCTTTTACTCTAAAAATCATCATAAAGAAGGGGGCAGGAGCTGGCTTCTTCTTTCCCTTTTATTTTATTTTTTTTTAAAAAAAATTGAATGAAACCATTTGTTTTTCTATATGATCAAGACTAAAATGAAATCAAAATTGCAGAGTATTCGTATATGTCTTCTACTAATGAAGCATTTGGGAATTAAAAAAGAACCACACATATATGTAAGGCAACATATATAATAGTGCTATAGAAGAGAAAAAAGATGCAAGAAATAACTAAAATGAAAAGCAGGGCCAATAATGAGAAAAAATACCTTGATGTTGAGGTATATGAGTTGAGTGCTTGATGGAAACTCTATAGAGCAATAGAGAAGCACAAGTCACAAAAAGAAAATAGAGGCATGTTTTGCAACTTGACATGGTAAACTCCATTTATGTATGAATGATATTCACAAACACCGTATACTTAAACTTACAAATGAATTGTACAATTGTATGTAAAGAAAAAAAAATTAAACAACTTAGTTGGGGTTATACAAATAAATACTATAGAGACCCTTCAATTTGGGAGTTATAAGCTATAATGACATTAACCATGGGATGAGATCCAAAAGGCTATGGAATTAAGAGCATCAAGCCACCATAAATTTGTAAATAAATTTAAACTTACCAATATCACAATATCAAATACTTATTTTTGGGTCTATTTGAGTTCATACATCACCCATGAACACTTACCAATATCATAATATCAAATAACAATTTCTCTCTTACAAATTAATCACAATAAATTTAAATTTAAACTCTGATAAAAATCAAAATCAAAATCATACCGCCTTTTGGGCTTACAGTTATTTCTCTTGACTTTGCAATTTTGTTATCTTCCTCCATAGCTTATTGCTTTAAACATTATAACTACGTTTGATATTTTTCACAATATCTCATGGTCCTTTTAGCTTTAAAGCCATTTTAATCTTTACTTTCAATAAATTGATACATATGAGTCTATATGATTTTTGGTCATATTATATCATTTTTTCTATTCACATGACTTTTAGTCATAGTATAACATTTGCTCATAATTTTAATGACCTTAGAAATATTATTATTTCTACAATTGTGGTTCAATAGCCAAGACAAAATATCATTGGTTTTTAGCTATCAATTCCACCAAAGCAATGTGATCATAATGTCTTTAGGACCATAACAAAAACTTGCAAAGCTAAAGAGCGTATATATTTTTTAGTTTGATATATGATCGTAACATTTAGCATTCAGGGCTTTGATATTTGTAACTAAATTATCAAAGTGCTAAAGTTTTTATTGTTAATCTTGTCATTTAATGAAACCAATAATGTTCTTTTTATAAGAACTATTAAAAAGTTATGTAACTTATAGTCATCTAATAATAACAAAATTAAGAATATTATGGCTTCTGACCTTTTTATAAAATTAAAATACTGTAAAATAAATTAAGTAAATTCAAATTCATAATCAAATATAAACAATAGATAAGCTTGTGGTTATATAGATCATATTATATAATCATATATAATACTATTGTGTATTTATGTAACAATAAAAAATGAAAATAAAATATTGGCATAATGAAAAAACAATAACATAACAATATAAATAAATGAACCGTAAATAAGATATCAATAAAACAAAATGAAATAAATAATATAAAAAAATAAATATAAACAATAGAATATAATATAAAATGTAAATAAAATAAAGAAATATAAATGTTAAATAAGTAAATAAACAAATAAAATGGAATAACATAATATAACAACATAAAATGTAAAGAATATCATAATATAAAAAAGAAATATAAATATTGCATAAATAAGATATTCCTGAAAAAATGATCAGTAAAGGTGGGAAAAAAATTGTGAAGTAGAATAAAGTAACTATGATCTCCAATCTTAACCATGGAACCCAACGTATAAAACAATCGTTAAACGGTTTCTTTAATTCCATATAATGACTTCGATTATTCCAGATAAATTAAATAGATAGACTGTAAAAGAATGTAGGGGAAATCATTAAGCCAACGATAAGAAAATATACTTTTATTAGAGCTTCATGTTGATAACATGTTATGAAAATACAAGAGATGGAATGAAAGAGATGAAGAGAGGATTGGAGAGAAAGAGGGAACAATATTTTATTCATTTGGATACTTACAATCACTTGATACAAGACCTATTTACAGGCCACAAGTCCATAAATTTTATCTAGGAGTTATGACAAAGATTAAACCTCATAATAATAGAATGTGTAACATTTTAAAGATTATATGTATTAATCATGGAAAACTCTCAATAAGTCATTCATGTTGTAGTTTACATAGATTTAAGTGTAGAACTCTAAAAGACACATCTCTTTGAAGGTTATGGACGTCTACAAATAACATTGCAATATTTAGGGTTAAGGTGCAATTTTACACATGAAGTTTACTCCTAGGAGCGCCCGCTCCTAAAAACTTCTCGTAGTCAGCATTCCTCCTAAACTTCGTAATGTAAAATTGCACCTTAACCCCAATATTTATAATAACATTAAGTTATTTGTATTTATCATTTAAAAAAAAGTATTTGGTTTGATTTATACAATGATATATAATGTAATAATACATAATATATATTATGATTAAGAGTTTATTTATATTTCTTAATCTCTCTAAAAAAATCAATTAACTGGATCTAATGACAGTATTTTATTTTGAAAATTGTCATACACATCCGCAAAGCAAACAGGATAAATTTTTCAATTGCTTATAAAGTAGTGGCGTCTTGCTAATAATCGTCATGGCTTCATCTCATGAATAATAAAATTAAACACATGATCCACCATGATGATTTCCGGACCACCGGGACCAGCCCAGAGTGGTAAACAACAAATGTTGGCCACAACATCGTACAATTATTGAGGGCATATAATATATATATCTGTTTCTACCTCTGTTTCTGATTGGAATCAGATTTAAAAAAATGAGAGAAGTGGGGTTAGTTTTTAACTAATTTTTATTACTCTTTTAATTAAAAATTTTATAACCCCATTTTTCTAATTTTCTTAAATCTAACTATAAAAAATTTCCTATGCTGCGCTCCAAATCCAGGTACCAAACACAGGCCCCATATATGTTGGACCACCTGCTTGAGTTAAAGCTTCCATAATCCCGGGACCAATCTGAAAAAGTTAAGCACTAAATATATAATTGCAATATGGTACAATAATGAACCATATAATTGAAATAATAAAATACAAAGATATCTATCAAACATCTCCTTAGACCTTATCACATGAAATAGATTTCTTCCACACACACGGATCATGAATAATGAATTCGCAGGATTAACTTTTCATAATCTATATTCATCATCAGGAAAAATAGGACCACGCCATATAGTAAAATAAGGAGGGCGAGAGAGATATATGTAAAACATCCAAAAATGGCAAATTTCCTGTGGATTTTCCTGTGTCCTTTTCGTATTATTCTTTGGTGGCTGATTCTTGATTAAGAGCATCTTAACATCAAAAGCCTGGCTATAAGTAATTAATGGTCCTCGTTCACAGGCATAGCAATATTATGACCATGGATGCTTTCGTAACGATTCTCTTGTTCATTTTGCCAGCCCTGTTGTTCATCATCTTGTTAAGAAAGCCTAAAGGCAAAGCTAAGCTGCCACCAAGCCCACCAGGCCTACCAATCATAGGTCACTTCCACCTGCTTGGTCCTCTCCCTCATAGAGCTTTTCACAACATCTCACAACGTTATGGCCCTCTTCTTCGTCTCACTTTTGGCTCCAAATCTTGCATCCTCGTTTCTTCGCCTGACATTGCCAGGCTCTGCCTCAAAACCAATGATGCTTGCTTCTTAAACCACCCTTCTAAGACCAACCTCGACTATGTCACCTATGACCGTTCTGATATTTTCATGGCGCCTTATGGACCCTTCTGGAAGTTCATGAGAAAGCTTTTCATCACCCAGCTCCTCAGCCCCACCACACTGCACCATCACTCCCCTGTTCGAGCTCAGGAACTCAAATTGTTCTTGCACAGTTTACTAAAAAAGGCTGGTTTAGGAGAGGAAGTTAACGTTGGAGATGAGGTATCCATGTTGACTTATAATATCGTCACAACGTTGGCTTTTAGAAAAAGGTGCTCCGATGTTAAGAGTGAAGGCTCCCAGGTGGTTCAGGTGGTCAAAGAGTTGATCGAGCTTAGCGGCAAGTTCAACTTAGCTGATATGGGGTGGTTGTTCAAGAAGTTAGACTTGCAGGGGTATAGAAAAATAGTAACAAGTGTTCGAAGCAAGTACGATGTTATAATAGAGAGAATTATCAGGGAGCATGAAGAGTCAAGGAAGGACATGCAGAAGGAACATGAAGCAGAGAAGGATCTGCTCGATATTTTGCTAGACATATACGAGGATCCAAATTCTGAGATCAAACTGACCAGAGAAAACATCAAGGCCTTCTTTTTGGTATTTCATAATAATTTCTCTCTTTGAATTCAAATAGCTAGGGACAGATAAATTCACACGAGTGTGACATATTTTGCAGAACATATTTGGAGCTGGCACTGACACGTCATCTCTGACGGTGACGTGGGCGATGGCAGAACTGATGAATCACCCAGATATAATGGGGAAAGCAAGGAGAGAGATCGATTCAGTGGTGGGGAGGGAGAGATTAGTGGAGGAGTCAGATATTGCAAAACTTCCGTACTTGGAATCCATAGTGAAAGAAACTTTCAGGCTTCACCCAACAGGAACCATAATATCGAGACAAGCAACACAAGAGTGCGAGGTGAATGGGTATGTGATTCCAGAGAAGATGTCTGTGATAGTGAACGTGTGGTCCATCGGGAGGGACGCACAGTACTGGGAACACCCATTGGAGTTCAGACCAGAGAGGTTCATGAATGAAGAAGGAGAGAGCGAGATGAGCTTGAAAGCGCAGAACTTTGAGCTGTTGGTGTTTGGGGCAGGAAGAAGAATGTGCCCTGGTGTATCTTTGGCCACCAAGGTGGTGCCAACGACTCTAGCAGCTATGATACAGTGTTTTGAATGGAAGTTGGCTCATGAAGGAGAGGTTGACATGGAGGAGAAGCCTGGTTTGGGCCTTCCCAGAGCTAATCCTTTGCTATCTATCCCTGTGCCCAGGCCCCTTCCCTTCCTAAACCTCTTCACCTAATCACCCAATCACAATTAAACTTATTATGGCCCAAAGGGAGACATTTTCTTTTGAGTTATAAACGCAAGTTCAAACTTGAAGTGAAGGTACAAAAGCATACATCACAAAATATGAATAAAACCAAGTTAATTAGGTGTTGTTTGTCCTCAAGGCACATCTGAGGATTTCCCGACTTGTGTTTTGCAACTCTACCTTTCAAGTCCCCAAAGTAATTACTCCTCCGATCCTAATTATATGGCCGGAGGGAGTATCTCTAATCATAAAAATTGTCATACTCATATGCAAAGCAAACAGATAAAAATTCCAATTGCTTATAAAGTAGTGATGTCTCGTTAATAATTGCCATGGCTTCGTCTCGAATAAAAAGTTTAAACACATGAACCATGACTATTTCCTAATCCCCGGGACCCATCCAGAGAGGGAAACAACATATGGTATCTACACCATCGTACCAATGATAATGATAATATTATTTAAAAAAATCTTGATCATGCATGTTGGATCACTCTCCCTGTTGTTGTTGTTGTTTTTTTTTTTTTTAAGGACGGTGACTAATCTTAATTAATGAACTCTTGAGTAAAGGCTTTCATAATAACCTGGGACCAATCTGAAAAAGTTAGTTAAGCACTAAATATTTAATTGCAACATGGTACAACGAATCATACATTGAAATCATGATATACAAGTGTAATTAAGTGCCTGGGATATGCATCAAACGTTTCCTTATAATATGAAATGGATTTCTTCCACACAGTGAAGAGATCATGTTGATAACAAACCATGAATAATGAATTTGCAGGATTAATTAACTTTTCATAATCCCGTATCTTTTTCGTTTTCTTTGGGGGCTGAATCTTGATTAAGATCGCATCTGAACATCAAAGCCTCACGATAAGTAAATAGCATAAGTAACAATATTAATCCATAAAGTTAGTTTTCAAGATTAAAAATGATGGATGCTTTCATGACGACTCTCTTGTTCATGTTGCCACCAGCCTTGTTCTAGCTTCATCATCTTTTTTGGTATCTCAAAATCTTCGGTTTCAACTAATCTGGATTTCGCACTCGTGTTGGGTCCATGGTCGTGGAGGAAGAGCTTTTAACACTATTTTTTTCATTCTCACGCCTCGAACCGATGACATAGTTAAGAGCATATTAGCATATATTATATAGTGTTGAACAGTAGCCGTTGCATACAGCTAGCAATCTGTTGAGTATCTGTTAGTAAGTTTTTACACACACGTGTAAACTAGAAGTCTCTAGAAGATTGCCACTTCACTATGTGTACATACTCAGCTTATATATTCTCAAGCATATACGACTCAAGATACATCAGTACAGATCCATTTCCTTCTTTCTATCATCTGATCAATTCTGGTTTTCTTTGGAGAAAGTAAGTCCCTTTCCACTTGCTGATTATTGGTTGTTCTTCATCATCTTATTAAGAAAGCCTAAAGGCAAAGCTAAGCTGCTTCCAAGCCCTCCAGGCCGGCCTTGTAAAATGTTTGAAACAAATTAGTATGGTACTTATATAGCTGTTGTCCCGTTCTGATATCATCTTACATTCTTATCTTTTAGATTGGCTTAGATGTGAACTAGTGATTTCTTTATTTTTTTGATAAAAGTAGCTAGCAATTAATTAATCCAGAAGTTGTGATGTATGCTTTTGTAGTTAATATTCCTAAATAAAATGTTACAGCTTCAATACAAACATACACGAAATAATAATATGAAGCGGCAATAAGAAGCCTAAAAACTCGCACATCAGATGAGAGCAATAGAAAAGTGGTTTCTTCTCAAAATTCTACCTTCAGATGAAAACTTAAATTAATGTTGATCCCTATTCATAACGTTTCAAATCCAAAAGAATAAGTTCAAAAACTTAAGTATATTTAATTAATTTGATTAGATTAAGAAAATTAATTAATATAATATGTATTTTCTAAAATATTATAGCCATTTTCTTTAATTCACTTATTATCTCTCCTCCTTTTTATTATTGTTGTGAGAATATCAATAAAGGAAAATTAAGAAAAATATTGAAAAATATTGAAAATATATCTTATATTTAGAACAAAGATAAACTTCTCATTTTATGTGGTGTTTTAATTGTTTCCCATAATATTGGAAACTGCAACAGTCTGCCATGGGATACGCAGGAAACCATTTTTCCTGCTGGTTTGAAGCAAAAATAACGTGTTATACTCATAAATTACGAAATGATTAATACAAATAAAAAGTAAAATTTTCAGTGAAGTTTACATCTTCAAAATTTTCACGAGTTTTACCTCTCGTACATGTACAATATCAATGCATTTGACACAGAAATTAGATTCTGAGAAGATGAAGTCAAAACAAAAACTGGTCACAAGATTATTTATACTACTACGTACATCAATTTTTCCCACATTGAACGCACTGTTAAGTTTGATTAGTCAGTTAATTATTCATGCCTTACCGTGCAGACCTCGATCACCAGTTCACCACATAGCACCAATATAAGTAGAATGCATATGTTCTGCACTGATTATTCTTAAACAGATAAAGATGGAGATCAATGAAATTGTAGGCTCCAACTACGTACTCTTGTTCACGATTTGGCTAGCCTCTACGATATTGGTCCGATCCACATTCTCCATAAAACAACCAAAAACCAGGCTTCCTCCAAGTCCTTTGGCCTTACCAATCATAGGACACTTTCTCCTTCTTCGACCACCTGTGCATCAAGCTCTTCATAAGCTCTCGAGCCGTTATGGACCCATCTTTCGCATCTACCTTGGCTCTGTTCCCTTGTTCATTGTTTCTAGTTCTAAAATTGCCAGGGAGATATTGAAAACCCATGAAATCTCTTTCTGTAACTGTTAGAATTAGTAATAGTTAAGTAATTGTAAATAGGGCTAGCAGTCAATGAGGATTTATTTGTAAAGTTACTCATAATATTCTATATATAAAGAGCAATGACCAGGGATGTATTTTATCCATTGGTCCATTACACTTTTCCTATTTTGTCGTTAGTCTCTCAGTTCTTTTTCAGAACCAAGAACATCCTAGTATTCATCTTAATCTATGTTGATGATATACTGGTTGTTGGAAATAGTTCATCTTTCGTTCAGAAGTTTATTGTGCAGCTGAATAATGTCTTTTCTCTAAAAGATCTAGGTCCTCTCTTATTTTCTGGGATTAGAGATATACAGAGACAGCCTTGGCATGTGTATTAATCAAACTAAGTACATTTTGGACTTACTAAAACAGTTTAATATGTATGATAGTGCCCCTGTCCCAACACCCATGGTCACTGGGCGACAGTTCTCTGCTACTGAGGGAAAAGTCATGGCTGATCCTTCATTATACAAGAGGGCAATAGGATCCTTATAGTATCTAACTACCTCTCGACCTGATATAGCTTACTCAGTCAATAACCTTAGTCAGTTTCTATCTAAACCTACTGAGATTCATTTTCAAGGAGTTAAGAGGATCTTAAGATACCTCCACATTAAACCAGTCAAATCGTCTGATGGGTTTTACGATGCTGATTGGGCTGCGGACATTGATGATAGAAAGTCTATAGGAGGATACTGTGTGTATTTAGGTGGAACATTTGTTTCTTGGTGTTCCAAGAAACAAAAGTTGTTTCCGATCAAGTTCAAAATCTGAATATCGGTCCTTATACGATGGTGCCTTTGAGATTTAATGGTTAAGTTCCTTGATGACTGAAATAGGACTCTTTGTTCGACAACCATCTTTTCTTTGGTGTGATAATATAAGTGCTCAAGCACTCGCGGCTAACCCTGTTCATCACGCTAGGAGCAAACACATTGAGATAGATGTGCACTTCATTCGAGATCAGGTTATGTTTGGTGCCATAAGAGTCAGATACATACCCTCTTCTCATCAAATAGCTGATTGTCTTACTAAAACTTTGTCGCACTCACAATTTTCTTATTTTAGAAACAAACTCGGTGTATATCCTATACCCTCTCGTTTGAGGGAATATTAAAATTAGTAATAGTTAAGCAATTGTAAATAGGGCTAGCTGTCTTGTATTTATAAATAGGGCTAGCTATCATAATAGGACTAATAGGATTTATTTGTAAAGTTAATCATAATATTCTATATATAAAGAGCAATGACGAGGGATGTATTTTATCCATTGGTCCATTACACTTTTCCTATTTTGTCGTTAGTCTCTCTGTAACAGACCCCGGTTCCTCTGCTGTCAGATATCTCACTTATAACGCAGCTGATTTTTCATTTGTCCCTTATGGAACCTACTGGAAGTTCATGAAGAAGCTTTGCATGTCAGAACTTCTCAATGGTTGCATGCTTGACCGACTCCTTCCTGCCAGGCAAGAGGAGATTCACCATTTCTTGCAGGTAATTCTGAAGAAAGCTCAGGCAGGAGGCTGTGGATGTGGGAGCTGAGCTTGTGAGGCTCACAAATAGTGTCATCATGAGAATGGCACTTAACAAAAGTTTCTGTAACAACGATGAAGAGGCCTATGAGATGGCTCGGGCCGTGAAAGAATCAGCCAAGAAAAAGGTCGGTGGAAGATTCAACTTATCAGATTATTTCTGGCTTTTCAAAGTCCTTGATCTTCAAGGACTTGGCAAAAGGCTGAAGCAGGTACATGAGAGTTCAGATGCTAGGCTCGAAAGCATCCTTCGAGTACACGAACAGGATAGAATCAAATCCAACAGGAGAGATGCACCAAAGATATACTAGATCTTCTTATAAATGTATCAGAAGATCCAAGCTCAGATGTCAAAATGACAAGGGACAACATCAAAGCCTTCCTCAAGGTAATTCCTGGTTAAGTGACCTCCCACTTGGAGGAGAACTCTTATACCACGAGGCTATAAGGTCTTTGAAGATCAAATTGTTTAATTTAAGATCAAAACATTATATCATTTTAACTGACATTGATATATTGTCAGGTGGGACTGGTACAACAGCCTTGGGGATAGAGTGGGCGGTGGCAGAACTGGGGATATATTGAATTGAATTTATTGATATGTTGTACTTATTTAATTATCTTTATGTACTTATCTAACTTTTAATTAAATATAGGATAAAATGATATTATAACAGAAAATCTATTGATATCCTATTTATTTGTGCAGGAGATATTATGTGATCTAAGGGATGCAACAAATTTAAATTGAAAAGATATAGTATAATATTATTATATTATATATTATAATATAATATAATATTATATTAGAATGAAGAAAGGCATCACGTACCTGCACAAATTAAAGAAACGCACAAAAGACGGCCCACACGTTGAAACGAAAAGGATATAATATATCCTTGATCAAAAAAAAAGAAGGAGATCGGGCGAGGATGAACCCTATGTTAATCTGAGGATTTATTTGAATTCTATATTGAATGTTATTTACCATGATTGAATGAGTTATATTTACTTAAAGCCTTCTAAAAAGACTGATCCCCTTTTAGATTGCCCATAGGTTAGTGCATGACAATAGAGATGTTGGTGCACTTAACCAGAACCTTTAACTCATCATAAAATTGCATGACCTAGACATAGGCTTACAAATTTGTGTGATCTTATAATTCTGTTTACATAATCTTTCTAAATAACATTTGAGACATTAGGTTATTTTTAAAGATAACGACTAAGGTAGCATCAAGACATTGGGACTTAGTTAAATATTAGAGAATTGATCGTCGAGTTATGGGAATAATGACCAATTAGGAATTTAATTAGAATACTTAGAGGAACATAGGGGAATTCTATGCCCTAGCTGCGTTTTCTCTATAAATCATCTTTTCTAAAACATTCTTGAAATTCTTGAGATTCTTGATTCTTAATTTTTTATTTAATTATTCAAAACCTTTTTAGCTACAATTCACCCTATTACTCTATTTCATCCAACTAAAGCTTAAATAACTAATTAGTGGTGTAATACTATTCCTCGTGGGACGATATCTTTTCTCACACACTTTATTACTTGTAACGATCGGTGCACTTGCCGAAGTCGCAACAAGTTTTTGGCGCCGTTCTTGGGAATAGAAATATTTCAACACTAAGTAGTTGTTAAAACTCTAGATTGGATTTCTTTTCTTTTGTTATCTAACTCTGTTTATGCGAGGTACCATAGACAGAAATTCGCTGTGATTTGATCCGAAATTGAGAAGACGGCAAGGAGAAACCGGAAACTTGCTCAACGAGTAAAGGAAAGGCTAGTAACTCTAGTCTTGGGATGAACCAGGTTATAATGGCGAGAAAATGGTGAAGATCCTCTTCGCCTTCCTCCTCCAAGAAAGACCATGGGCGATTATATGACGCTTAATCCGGCCGGGCAGCAACTAGCATTGTCAATCCAATTGTAAATGCAAATAATTTTGAAATCAAGCCATCCCTCATAGGCTTGGTTCAACAACGCTCTTTTAGTGGGAGTGATTTAGAGGATCCTAATCGGCATATTGAGACTTTCTGCAGATTTGTGATACCATCAAGATGAATGGGGTTTACGAAGGGGCTATTCGTGTGAGATTGTTTCCTTTCTCTCGACGGGAAAGCGGGAGCTTGGCTTCGTTCTTGTCCCAATGGAAGTCTCTCCACTTGGGACATTATTACCACAAAGTTCCTGGAGAAATTTTTCCCTTCTTCTAAGTATACAAAGCTGCTGTCAGACATCCGTTGCTTTACTCAAGGCAATGGGGAATCATATTGCCAAGCTTGGGAAAGATTCAAGGAGTTGCTTAGGAAGTGCCCACAACATGAGCTGCAAGACTATGATCAGGTGAGAATATTCCTCAATGGGATGCTTCCGTCCTCTAGGATGATGATTAATCTTTGCGGCGGGTGGTACGTTAAAAATAAAACTCCGGAGGAATCATTGGAGTTGTTTGAAGATATGGGGTCCTTAGAGAATGAAAGCTGTTACTCCACAACCAAAGAGGGAGTTCTTGGCTAGACTCTTACAATACAATGTTGGCCCACAATGAGAACATTGCCCAACAAAACAAGGTGATCCAACAGCAGTTAGCTTCCATCACTAAACAGCTTGCCTCTTCTCAGGTGTCATCTAATTCTTCTCGGCCTCCTTTGCTTTGTGATTTTTGCAAAGGGAACACTCTAATGGAGATTGTGCAGCATTCATTAATGGAGAAACAGTGAGGTTAACTACATGGGTAATCCTCCCGAAATCGGTTTAATCCATATAGCAACACATACAATCACTGGTGGAAAGCTCACCCAAACTTTTCCTACAAACCCCAAGCGGCACCTCGGCGGTTCCACCAAACCACCACTGCGATCTGGAAAAGGCTTTGACACGGTTGACTCGTACCACTACCGAATACATACGAGGATCGAAGCTTTCGAGAATGAAACAAAGTCTGCTCTCAAGAATCGGGGGCTTCGATCCGGAATTTAGAGAATCAGTTGGTCGATTATCAAAGCAAATAGCAGAGAGAAGCCAAGGGTCCTTCCCTAGTGATACGAGAGGTCAATCCAAAGGAGCATTGTAAGGCCATAACTACAAGGAGTGGTGTAGTGGTGCAGTAGGTTGAGAAATCTGTTAGATGAAGGACAAGTCCGAGAAAGGGGAGGAAGAGGTCGAGCAATGTAATGTGCGGCGGGTTCCAAAGGAGATAGTTACAAAGAAGTCTCCCACTCCTTCTTATGCAAAACCTCCTTATCCCCAAAGGTTGAAGCAGCAGATTCAGAAGCAACAATATGCCAAGTTCTTGGATATTTTTAAGAAATTGCAGATTAACATTCCTTTCGCAGAAGCTCTTGAAAATATGCCTAATTATGCAAAGTTCATGAAAGATTTGCTTTCCAAGAAGCATAAGTTGCAAGAGGCGAAACAGTGGCATTGACTCGGCGGTGTAGTGCCATCATTCAAACTAAGTTGCCACCAAAGCTTAAGGATCCGGGCGACTTTAGCATTCCTTGTGCAATAGGGAATGTCACCCGGTGGATTTTGTGGTTCTTAACATGGAGGAAGATGCTGAACTTCCTTTGCTTTTGGGAAGACCCTTCTTGGCTACTGCGAAAGCAGTAATTGATGTAGCCTCTTTGGAAAAATGGAATTCCAAATGAATGACGAGAAAATCACCTACAATGTGTTTCAGTCCATGAAATACCCAGTTGATAACAGTGGCTGTTTGAAATTGATGTAGTTGACGAAGCCATTCGGAGGCTCTTTTTCAAGAAGATTCAGATGAGTCCTTAGAGGATGATATTGCTCGGTTATTGCGAGGTGGAAGAAGAGGTTTGTGCGAGATGAAAATTCTAATTTACGATTCGAGAAGGCTGCAAAAGAAGGATTATGATGCACCACTGTTGCTCCTAAGGTAGAACTAAAGGAGCTCCCTTCTAATCAAGTATGCTTTTCTAGGAAAGGATGACACTTATCCCGTTATTGTTAGCGCCGAGTTGTCACCTACCGACGAAGAGAAGTTCTTGAAAGTTTTGACTACCCACAAGCGCAATAGGGTGGTCTATATCGATTTGAAAGGGATTAGTCCCTCATTCTGCACTCATAAAATTCTAATGGAGAACGATGTGAAACCAGTAAGGCAGCCCAGAGGAGACTTAACCCGACTATGAAGGAAGTGGTGAGAAAGGAGGTGATGAAACTGTTAGATGCGGGTATGATTTATCCTATCTCGATTCAAAGTGGGTTAGTCCGTACATGTAGTCAGAAGAAGGGTGGAATCACTGTAGTACGAGAATGAGAACAATGAATTGATACCCACTAGAAGCATCACGGCTGGAGAATGTGTGTGGATTATAGAAGATTGAACGATGCCACTCGTAAGGACTTCTTCCCTTTACCATTCATGGACCAAATGCTTGAAAGGCTTGCGGTCACTCTTATTCTTGCTTCTTAGACGGCTATTAAGGTTACAATCAAATAGCGGTGGATCCAAAGGATCAAGAAAACGACTTTCACTTGCCCCTTTGGTATTTTTGCTTATAGACGGATGCCCTTCGGTCTTTGCAATGCCCGACTACTTTTCGAGAGTGCATGTTGTCTATCTTCTCGACATGGTGAGAGATTTATTGAGGTATTTATGGATGATTTCTCTGTTTTGGCACTTCGTATGATACTTGCTTGACTAATTTGTCTCGTGTACTCCAAAGATGTCAAGAGAGTAATTTGGTGCTTAATTGGGAAAAATGCCACTTTATGGTGAAAGATGGGATAGTCTTGGGTCATAGAATATCGATAAAGGGATAGAAGTGGATAGAGCCAAGATTATAATCATCAAAGACTTGCCCTCCCACCAATGTACGTAGTGTTCGCAGTTTTCTTGGTCATGCGAGGTTTTTACCGAAGGTTTATCAAAGATTTTCCAAGATAGCCAAACCGCTTAGTCGGTTGTTGGTCAAAGATGAAGACTTTAACTTCAACAAAGAGTGTTTGATTGCATTCAAATTGTTGAAAGAAAGATTAACAAGCTGCACCTATTCTCGAGAGCACTGATTGGGATCTACGTTTGGTGATGTGTGATGCCGGTGACTACGCCATAGGAGCTGTTTTGGGGCAAAGGAAGAATAAGTTGTTACATGTTATATATTATGCAAGTAAAGTTCGAATGAGGCACAATTGAACTATGCAACAAGCGAGAAGGAGATGCTTGCGATTATTTATGCATTAGATAAATTTAGACGAGTATTTGATTGGTTCCAAAGTTATTATTTTTACGAGATCATGCTGCTCTAAAATATCTCTTGACTAAGCTAGACGCTAAGCCAAGGCTTCTCCGTTGGATCTTGCTACTCCAAGAGTTTAAGATTGAAATCAAAGACAAGAAAGGGGTAGAGAATGTGGTAGGCGATCACTTGTCTAGGATTCGAGTTAAGGAGCTGCAAGATGATTCGAAATGGAGATTCATGATGAATTTCCAGATGAGTATGTCTTAGCAATCAGCGGTATTCCTTGGTTTGCTGATTTTGCTAATTATAAGGCCATTGGGATGATACCGAGGGACTAACATGGCGTGAGAGGAAGAAGTTCATGCATGATGTTCGGCGGTATATCCGGGATGAGCCCTTCTTATTTTTGGTGTGCGAGATGGAATGCTCGTATTTGTATCCCGAGGAGGAAACTCATAAGATCCTCGGCATTGTCATGGTTCAGATTATGGTGGACATTTATTTGGAGAAGCACTTCTTGCTAAGGTACTACAAAGCGGTTTTTATTGGCCTACATTGTATAAGGATGCTAGGAAGTATGTTGAGCAATGTGATCGTTGCCGAGAACAGGGAATATCTCTAGGAGACATGAGATGCCACTCAACAACATTCTTGTTATTGAGATTTTTGATGTGTGGGAATTGATTTTATGGGGCCATTCCCAAGCTCTTTTAACAACAAGTACATCCTTGTAGTTGTGGACTATGTTTCAAAGTGGGTAGAGGCAATTGCTCTTCCCACTAATGAAGCTAAGGTGGTGATATCCTTTCTCAAAAAGAATATATTCAGCGGGTTCGAGTGCAGAGGCCATTATCGGTGACGGAGGCACTCATTTTTGTAACCGAGTTTCAATCATTGCTTAGCAAATATGGTGTCACTCATCGTGTCACTACTCCATATCACCCACAAACTAGTGGGCAAGTGGAGATTTCTAACGGGGAATTGAAGCAAATTCGGAAAAGACTGTTGGGAAGTCAAGGAAGGATTGGTCCCGAAGCTTGATGATGCTTTGTGGGCATACCGAGCGGCATTCAAGACTCCTATCGGCATGTCACCGTTTCAGTTTGTTATATGGTAAATCTTGCCACCTCCCGGTGGAGCTTGAACATAAGGCGCTTTGGGCAACTAAGGCTGCTGAACTTTGATGTTAAATCTGCGATGAAAAAGGCTACTTCGGTTGAATGAGCTTGATGAATTCGAGTTTTTGCATATGAGAGTGCTAGCCTCTACAAGGAGAGAACCAAGAGATGGCATGACAAGAGGATTCTTCCAAAAGAGTTTCATCGGGACAGCGGGTATTACTTTATAACTCTCGTTTAAAACTTTTCCGGGAAATTGAAGTCTAGGTGGTCGGGGCGGTTTATAGTGAAAGAGGTTACACCTTTTGGTGCAATTGTCATTGCACCAATAGGTTCAGATGACGCTTTTAAGGTAAATGGGCAGAGATTAAAGCCTTACCATGGTGGAGACATTGACGAGAGGAAGAACCTCAGTGGCACTAGAAGGCGAGAATTAAGAAACTATCCGTCGAGCTCGGGACGTTAAACAAGCGGCGATTGGGAGGCAACCCAATAAGTTTTCTTTTTCATTCTTAGTTAGTTTTAGCAGTTATTCTAGGATAGGAAGGTTGTGAAAAGTATGGAGCAAACTATAAGCTCCATAAAAAAAAAAAAAAAAAAAAAAAAAATTCTCGGTGCTCGGCACAAAAAAAAAAAAAAAAAAAAAAAAAAAAAAAAAAGGGGCTTCAAACAGAAGTTGGCGCCCCTTGCAACTCGGTGCTCGCAAAAAAAAAAAAAAAAAAAAAAAAAAAAAAAACTTAAAAAAAAAAAAAAAAAAAAAAGGAAAAAAACCCCCTTTTTTCGTCTTCTTCCCCGCTCTCCGACCCTCCCTTCCTCCCCACCATCTCTCTCTCTCTCTTCCTTCCTCCCCGCGTCTCTCTCTCTCTCTCTCTCCCCGTCCAGTCACCGCCCAGGCCCCCCTTCCCTTCCTCCCTCCATTCTTCCCCCCTCTCCGTGAGGCCCCACCCTCCCCCTCCCTTTTCCCCTTTTCCCCCAACCACCCTGACCTCCTTCCCCCCTTCGTCCTCCTCCCCCCTTCGTCCTCCTCCATTTCCCCCTCCCGCATTTCCCCCCCATCGACCCCCCCGTCCTCCTCCATTTTCCCCTCCCTCCCGAACCCCCCTTTTTTTTTTTATTTTCTTTTTCTTTTTCTTTTAATTATTATTTCAGGTCCAAAGGCACAATGAGCAAGGGAAGGACAAAGACAAGGCTATTCCACCATCCATTCTTTGGTTCAAAAAGAGCTCTTCTTCCTCTCTCACACCACTCCTAGAGGTTCCAAGTTTCTATCACAAGCAAGTAGGGAGCGGTACCGGTCTGGTTTCTTCCCAAGAGCTTTGTCCCCGAGAGGGTGATTGATCTATTCCTACCTAGTATACCACCAATAGAAGAAATCATCCGGCGTCGCCAATGGAAGACATTGGTAACTTTCCCTACTTGATAGCTCTAGTACACTCTGCCTGAGAATTTTTGCAAATGCGATGTTGTACGAGATAGGGGATACTCGTATATCTTGGGTTAGGGGTATATACATTCCATTTGATCTGCCACTATTGAGAGTTTTCTGGGTACTAGTTATGATCCAGGCACCCTTGTGCTTTCCAAGATCATATGAAATTATTTGCCCCATCCGTCCCAAACAATTTAGACATGATATTGTTGATTCCATTTGAATCTCTGCGAGTGCGCATTGCCCATCCCTCTTGATCTGGTGTGATAGACACAAATTACAGCATCCCCTGAAAAATTGGTCGGGCGATCTTACTGCGGAGGCCGAGTCCACTGGTTTTACTTCATCAATAGCAACATCCCGCCATCTACTAACCATGGTGATGTCAACTTGGAGCGGGCTGTGCTCATTTATGAAATCTTGGGCAATCGAAATATCGATATAGCGTCGATCCTTTCCGATAGAATTACCCAAACAATCACCTCGGGAAGGAAGGAGAGCAAATTGGGACATTGCTCACTTATCATGCAACTTTGTCTACGGCGGGTGTCACAATTCCAGCTAATGAAGCTATGGATGTTCGGTTGGCTTCCCAGGTCGGTGGTCCACCATCGATAGCTGGACCTCCGTGCCTCCGAGGCATGCCGGGATGCGAACCCCGATCTGACACACGTGCCCCCACCCATCTGGCCCATCCACTACTCGGGAACCTGCGGGTGTCGGTGACGAGACCTCGGTGATCCCACTACTCTTAGGCAACTAAAACGCCAAGTGCGTTATCGGCCGGATGGTCGAGGCCCTATGCATCAAGCGAATATTGACCCGCTAGTTGTCAACCGGTGAGGACGACAATGATTCCGACGATGCGGTCACACATGAGGGCGCCGATGACCACTCCGATGACTTTTGACAGAGCTCTCCACATCGGCGTTAGAGACCTAAACCGAGGGAGTACTAGTTCCTTTCCTTTTATTGATTGTTCAAACATTGAGGACCTTTATCGATTTATGTGTGGGGTAGGGATATGATTTCTTTGTTGTTGCTTGTTCTTATTCAATTGAAAAGACTTCCCTTGAAATTTTTTTTTTGAGTTTGTTTAAATTGACCTTAACTTTGAGTTTTCCCCATCTTAGTTAATATTATCAAGTCAAAAATTAAAATAGAAAAGAATGTTTCAATTAAGTCTCTAAGCCTTGAATTTTTGTAACAGTCTTGAGATGGACTATGAGAATAGGGAATAGTTTGTAATAGGATCAACAGATTATTAGTTTTTGAATATTTTGCTACATGATTTCTTTAGAAAATTAGATTATGACCTTGCTAGCTAAGTAAACCTTTGGTTCAGCGAAATGACTTCAATAAAAAAATAAAAAAAAAATAAAAAAAAAAAAAAAAACAACGGCTCAAGACAAGAAAAAAAAAAGAAAAAAAAAGAAAAAAGAATGAGTCATTTCTTACCTGGGGGCATTTGAATTTTTCGGAAAAATTAAGTAGCGTAATATTCTTCTACTAATCTTATTGTTGCTCTTATTATTCACCGATCCTTTGATTATGGGATATTAAGAGATTATTATAATTGTTTAAGGCTATTGACTTAGTGACCTATTCTTATAAGACATTAACTTAAATAAGATTTGATGATATGATCTAAGCGTGGTGGTTTATTGCTCTCTGTTTAGGAATTTCATAGGAATTCCATATGCAATGTTCCTTTCAGATAATTAATTCTCTTTCTTTTGCTCGAGGACAAGCAAAGATTTAAGTGTGGGAGAGTTTGATAAGTAGATATTTTATAATTAAATAAGGCTAGATTCTGGGATATATTGAATTGAATTTATTGATATGTTGTACTTATTTAATTATCTTTATGTACTTATCTAACTTTTAATTAAATATAGGATAAAATGATATTATAACAGAAAATCTATTGATATCCTATTTATTTGTGCAGGAGATATTATGTGATCTAAGGGATGCAACAAATTTAAATTGAAAAGATATAGTATAATATTATTATATTATATATTATAATATAATATAATATTATATTAGAATGAAGAAAGGCATCACGTACCTGCACAAATTAAAGAAACGCACAAAGACGGGCCCACACGTTGAAACGAAAAGGATATAATATATCCTTGATCCAAAAAAAGAAGGAGATCACGTGAATACCCTTGCATACATCATATATAAAGAAAAGAGAGGGAGCACGAATTCGGACGACGCAAATAGAGATAGACGCGACGAAGGAGCCGAGAATTCAAGAGGCATACACGCAATACATAGAACGCCGCGAGAAAGGAAGAATTGGGAGATCACAGAACCGAGACACAACTGGACAACGCAGAGTAGTTGTGATTTTCCTCTTATCTTATTAATTTTTACCTAGCCCAGTTATGGGAATAATAGCCAATTAGGAATTTAATTAGAATACTTAGAGGAACATAGGGGAATTCTATGCCCTAGCTGCGTTTTTCTCTATAAATCATCTTTTCTAAAACATTCTTGAAATTCTTGAGATTCTTGATTCTTAATTTTTTATTTAATTATTCAAAACTTTTTTTCACCCCTATTACTCTATTTCATCCAACTAAAGCTTAAATAACTAATTAGTGGGTACAGTAATACTATTCCTCGTGGGACGATATCTTTTCTCACACACTTTATTACTTGTAACGATCGGTGCACTTGCCGAAGTCTCAATAACTTATGCATAAGACCTATTTGAGTCGATGTTTGAGAAGTATGTTCACGTAAGTTAAAGCAAAATTACTTGAACATATTTACCTCGTACACTATAAATCACATTATAAAAGCAGTTTCTACAGCTAACTCAAACGTGCACTATGTACGGAATTATAGTTTATTAGGAAGCTGCTGGTTTAATTTACATAATGATTAGATGGTTATCTCACTTATATAAATTGGTTGGACTTTGGAACCAGCAATAACTACATATATGCCTGACATAAAAGGATCAAAGTACGGCTGCGATTGTGATTAAGGCTATGTTTGGTTGGAGGTGAGGGAGGGAGGGGAGGTGCTCCTCCCTAGTGTGAAAAGTCAGATATGTTCATGATGTGACATGCTTCCAAAGTTAATGTGTGGAAAACGATGCAAAAAGTTATGTAATTTTTAAAATTTCCCATGGGTAATTTGGTCAAAAAATTTCCTCCCCTCCCTCCCATAACCTTCCTTCAAACCAAACATAGGCTAAGAAATTTTTTTTTTTTTTGATATAAAGGCTAAGAAATTAAAAAACTGAATCTCAGAGCGCTGTATTATTATTTGTTTAAAGTCCATGACATAAGATGTTTAAGCTAATTGAGAGGGTCAGCAGAATTCTAACGTAACCTACCCAACCTAAACATATGATTTAATGTGGATATCCAAGAGATTTCCAATCAAATCAAATTACCATGCATAATATAAGACCTAGTCGATAAATTTGGACAGACTAAAGAAGTTAATTATATTAGTTATTTGTGACAAATATATATTTATTTCTTTAAAATACACTCTTAGCTTTCATCATGATATATTCTTGGATAGAAACTCCTGAATATGACCAATCAATAGGAATGTTTTGAGAAAAAAATCATATATTTGAAAGATGAAGTTGATTGAGATATTATATTTAACTAACTCTTATACTAAGGTGCAGTTATGATTATATAGTACTCCCTCCGGTCCTAATTATAGGAGCAAATTTTGGAGTTGGTTTTGGTCCTAATTATAAGAGCAAGTTTTAACTTTTGTCAATTTTTTCTTATAATACCCCTATTTATACTTATTATTAGAAGCATTTATATATATGTGTGTACATATATATGTATATCTATGTTTATGTGTGTCAATATATATGTGTAGATATATATATACATATATATGTGTGTGTGTGTGTCTATGTATGTATGTATGTATGTATGTATGTATGTATGTATGTATGTATGTATGTATGTATGTATGTATGTATGTATGTATGTATGTATGTATGTATGTATGTATGTATGTATGTATGTATGTGTGTGTGTAGATATATGAGTGTGTGTGTCTCTTTGTATGTAGATAGATCTATATATATACACATATAGTCATACACACACACACATACATACATATAGACACACACGCACACGCATACATACATACATCCGGGGGAAATCCTACGGGGTGCGGGCGGTTGGGCAGGTTGCGGGTCGCTTGCTCACCCCTACACATATATATATTTATAAAGTAAGACCATTATTTCAATTAGAAAGCGTGTGGAAATGAAATTAGATCTATATGTATACACATGACTATATAAAAAGTAACTAATATACATATATACTAAACTAATATGTCATAGATATCTAACGTAAGGCAAATTAGAAACACTTATAATTAGGGCAACTTGTGTCATTTTAAATTTATATAAAGACATTTTAGGAAAATGAGTAAAATTAACTAATTTAACTCCTCTCCTTAATTCTCCCAAAATCGGTTAAATTGCTCCTATAATTAGAACCAGAGGGAGTATTATAAGTCATTAGAGACGAATTAGTCGGAGATGCCAAGCAGTGACCTCATCAAGCCTGGAAAAAAAAAATTAAAGTAAAAAATAGGATAAAATAAAGTTGCAAGAAAAGGTCGCATAATATCCTTTGGCATAATTCCATATCCAGAATGGGATCCTTTCCATCCTCTCTCTTTTATTTTCCATACGTGATTACAAGAAATCTTTTTTTTTTTTTTCTTGGCTAGCAGATATTAGAGAATCAACATTAGAGAAGAGAAAATCAATTGGAGGAAAACCCATTTTTCATCCATAAAATCTGATCTTATGTTGGATCATAATTCAGATGACTCTCACTTACGATACACTTGGTTGGAATCTTGGAGGTTACCCGCTTCTCTTCATTTGGTCAATACCATTAGATCGCATTTTTGGATATGGCTTTACAAGACAAGAACTGGTCATACACACACACACACAAATATATATATTGCAGTTTGAATTACAGGGGACCTTATTGCCGGCCAATTTGAATAAAAATATATGATCAAGACAATTACGTACGCGGTACGCCAGTTTCCTTTCAAGTAAGACACTCGCTTCCGACATCTAAACCATGTTCAGCAACCTTATTTATTTCCATTATTTTAATTTAATCGTTCTTCCTGCTCACAGAACTTGCAAATTTTCAATCTTTTTATGTGAACACAAAAGGAAGCAACTTTGGAATCACATGCTCGGCCCTATACCTTGGGATTACCAGTATCGTCAACGATGGAAGACAAAACAGCTAGCAAATCAAAATAAACAAATAGTCTAAATAAATCAGGGAAAAACACCAAAATAATTTTTTTTAAAAAATATTTACCAGATTGAAGTATATTCGAAAGTAATTACCAAAGTAATGCAGTTGGACACGTTATTTGACACTACGCCACAAGTGGTGTTACTAAGACTAGTGGGAGTGGGAATTTAATTTGTGTCACAAAGGTGTGAGGATTTCTCACGCCGCTGGCATCAAAATCCTGTCAAATTGGCAAACTCCTAACGCCTTATAGCGTAAGAAATACGCACGTCATTATTAATGGAATTAATGGTGTGAGGGCTCACGCCATTAATTCCATTAAGGTGTGAGGAATACTCACGCGACATGAGTATTCCTCACACCAATAATGGAACATTAATGGTGTGAGACCTCACGCCATTAATTCCATTAAGGTGTGAGGATTTCTCATGTTATTAATGGCGTGAGGATTTTCCTCACGCCATTAATTGCATGAGGAATACTCATACCATTAAGGCGTCAAGAGTCCTGCCAGTCTAACAGGATTCTGACGCCAGTGATGTGATGATTTCTCACGTCTTTGTGACACAAATTCCCACTCTCGCTAGCCTTAATGGCGTGACGTAGTGTCAGATTACGTATCCAACTATATTACTTCGGTAATTACTTTCGAATATGCTTTAATCTGGTAAATATTTTTTTAAAAAAATATTTTGGTGCTTTTCTCAAATAAATCAACATGATTATATATAATTCTTGAACTCTCAGGCAGACCATAGTCGGCTTTTAACAAGTCCAACGAAATGACGGGTCCCTTAATTCCATGTTTATAAAAAGAGACATCAACCCCCATAACCCTAAAACATAACTGTGATTCAGATTGCAAATTTTAGATGGCGGATTTTCAAGGATACATCCAACTCCTAATCATTGGGTTAGTATCGTTGATCGTGGTTCGAGTAATTTTTAGCAGAATACAAAAGAAGCCTAATCGGCCTCCTAGCCCACTGGCCTTACCCATTATAGGACACCTTCACCTTCTTGCTCCTATCCCTCATCAAGCTCTTCGTAAACTTTCCCAGCGCCATGGACCCATCATCCAACTGTTTCTGGGCTCTGTTCCATGCGTTGTAGCTTCCACTCCGGAAACCGCCGCTGAGTTCCTCAAAACTCATGAAGCTTCTTTCTCCAATCGCCCTCAAAACACTTCCGTTGACTTGTTGACCTATGGCTCCCAGGACTTCTCCTTCGCTCCCTACGGTCCCTACTGGAAGTTCATGAAGAAACTCTGCATGTCTCAGCTTCTCGGTGCCCGGACTCTCGACCAGCTCCTTCCTGTGCGGCGGCAGGAGACCCTGAGATTCCTAAGGGTTCTGCTGAACAAGGCCGAGAGGGGTGAGGTTGTGGACGTGGGAGGAGAGCTTCTGACAGTGTCTAATAATATCGTGTCCAGAATGCTCATGGGTCATACATGCTTCGACGATGACGGTGAAGCCCAAGAGATAAGGCAGCTAGTGAGAGACACCGCCGAGGTGACGGGGACGTTCAATGTTTCGGATTTCATTTGGTTTTGCAAGAACTGGGATGTGCAGGGAATCAAGAAAAAGTCAAAGGAAATAAGGGACAGGTTCGACACTCTGATGAACAGAGTGATAAGAGAACACCAGGAGGAAAGGAGGAAGAAGAAGGAAGCGGGGGAAGCCTGTGAAGCTAAGGATCTGCTTCATATTTTGCTAGACATATACGAAGACGAGAGGTCAGAGATAAAATTGAACATGGAGAACATAAAGGCCTTCATCCTCGTAAGCCACCGAAATTAAACCACCCTCTCTATCTTATTTCTTATATTTTCCTACATATATTAGCTGGGTGTAAATATTGCAGGACATATTCATGGCGGGAACAGAAACGTCAGCATTAACGACGGAATGGGGACTGGCAGAGCTAATAAACCACGAAAGAGTGATGAAGAAGGCGAGAGAAGAGATAGAGAGAGTGGTGGGGAGGAACAGGATAGTGGAAGAGTCAGACATAGCGAACCTTCCGTACCTGCAAGCTGTAGTGAAGGAGATTTTAAGGATACACCCAACAGGACCGTTGGTGGCGAGGGAATCAAGTGGGAGGTGCAAAGTGGGAGGGTACGAGATAGAAGAGAAGACGCAGCTGTTTGTGAACGTGTGGGCCATAGGAAGGGACCCAAAGCAGTGGGAAAAAGCAGAGGAGTTCAGGCCTGAGAGGTTCGTGGAAGGGAAGAAGCAGATGGAAATGAGAGGGCAACACTTTGAGTTGATACCATTTGGGAGTGGAAGAAGGGGGTGTCCAGGAACATCACTGGCATTACAGGTGGTGGAGGCCAATCTGGGAGCTATGATTCAGTGTTTTGAGTGGAAGGTGGAAGGAGGGAAGGTTGACATGGAAGAGAAACCAGGCATCACTCTCTCTAGAGCTCATCCTTTGCTCTGTGTTCCCTCCCCCTGCCTCTCCCCCTTCCCTTCTCTCTCAACACAACCAACAATATGTTAGCCTTGCCTCCTTTTTATTTATTTTACTGAGTTAAATTTGAGATTTGTGGTTCATAATCATGTAGAAAAACAACGCAACTATTAAAAAATCTAGCTACTTGTTTTGTTCTTAATTACCAAACTGACCTACCTCCTCATTTTAACAAGGGGTTAAAGTGCAATCCCTAGGGAAGTTTTCTTGGTGTATTTTCCGTCCTAAAGTAATTAAATGATTGCAATGTTCATTCTCTGTGACGGAATGGCATAACGTTGTTAAGAAATCCCACTGTGACACAAAAACGTTATGCCATTGGCGCAATCAAACGATCCAGGGAAGTGAGGAATCGTCGTCGAGAGAGGTGAGGTTTGGTGCTAACAATGAAAAGCACCGGCGAGAAGCCTTAGGACAAGAGCGTTGATAAATTAATACTCCCTCAGATACTAAATTAAGATAAAGTTGATTTTTTTTGGAGATTAAGGAAATTAAATAAGTTACTTAGTTATATTATACGTGTATCTTTAGATTATATCTCAATTTATTAGTTAAACTAATTAGTTTAGAGAAAAAATAAAAATAAAAATACTTTAAAGTAATTTAATTAACTTCCTTAATTTTTCTTAAAAGATTAACTCTGTCTTATATTCAACACCCACAAGTAACACTTACTCCTCACTTCACATGGACCACGATAGGATTTAGAGCCCGTTTGGATTGACTTAAAAAAAAAAAGTGCTTTTTTTTTAGCCCCATGTTGTGCTTTTTTTTTAAGCTCAAAATTTGAGCTTTTGAAAAAAGCAGCATTTTAACTTTTTTTTGTGACTTTTACTTTTTTAAAAAAATATCATCTAAACACATAAATTAATTTTTTTTGAATTAAAAAAAATGTTTTTTTTATGAAAAAAGCCCATCCAAAAGGGCCCTTAGGTGTGAAGCAATTACAGCGTGATGATTAGAATTTTTTTTAAAAAAAAAAAACAATAATAACACAGGAAACAAAATTTTAGTTACGAAGTTATTTTATCTATTTTGCTTATTTTCACATTATTGACTTCAATAAAATATGATGTTTAGTCTAAACTATTTTTTTTTTATTTGCTTTGTTTAGATCAAAGAGTTTATCTTTTGTGATTTACACATTGTTCTGGTGTAGAACATAGATGTCCAACCTGATGAGCTGGTGCTTTGATGTTGGATCAAAGGTCTCTTCTTGAATGCCTATGAGGGAAGCACTCAGTAGGAGATGGAATCACTGTACACAACCAGACTCTTAGCCAAGGGGGTGGGTGGGGTGTGTGCATAGTGTGACTGTATGTAAATAGTTCAGAGTTAGAACGCGTGTACCTTAGGGTTTGACCTCAGTATTTATAGAGTGTACCTTAGGTAGAATATTTTGGGCCTGGCGTAATCTCCGGCCTAAGAATCCGAATCTCGTGTTCTTTCTTCTTTTCTTGTGATTTGTTTAAAAGTTTCGTTTGTGGGATCATGATGGTTTCGTATGGTTCGATTAACGATATGAACTATGCTAAACCATATCCGGAGATATTCCTAGATTGTTGAGGTAGTTAGGATCCTTCTTGCTAATAAATAGGATTGGTTATACCACATCTATTTGTTGTTGGGCTTTACCACTATTGGACCTAATATAAGTCCATAACACACATGTTATCAAAAAAGAATTAATATTTACACAGTAAAGATTGATACCTTTAGTAAGCAATTAACTCATAATTCAAAATTGATAGATTACCACTATTTTCCGACTACTTTTTGGCCCCAAAGGAAAAGTTGGAGCAAAAAGGAAAAGAACCGAGGTGGGACAACCCATGTAGTTTATCAGCGGTTTTGTTTTTTTACCACCGTTTGTGTTTCTGGCTGATGGGGGTTCTCTCCTTTTCCTTCTCTCTCTTGTCGCGTTTCCGCTTCCGCTTTTGGATCTGCCTCGATTCCCTCAGCACCGTTCTTCTCGCTCTATTTCATTGATTTTGGTCTTGCTCTTTCACTACATTTATCCATTCTAATTCTTCCTACAACCCATCTTTTCCATCCTTGTTTGTTTTCTTCTCTTTTCTGCTATTTCGTGCTCATTCAAGATTCTTGTCAGACTCTCGGTTCTCCCGATCTGTTTTGCGTACACTACCAGTTTACTCTACCTTCTTTCCCTGAGCTTGTTTTACGTTTACGAAACAGAGTTCTTGTTTTTCAATCAGCTTGCAGTCATAACATTGTTCTGTTTTTATTCATCGTCGTATCCCATCCCATCTGGAATTTGCAAAGCCCGATACTTTACGATTTGAGATTTTGGATAATGGTCTCAGTTAATCTGGGAATTCTTCATTATGTATTGGACCATGTATATGGTGCATTCATGCATCGATCGAGGATTAGCACACCCTTCTTCTCCAAAGGATGGGGTGGCACCAAACTTGACATGCTCGAGAAAATGATTCAGCAGCTGTTCCCAGAAATTGCAGGACAAAATTGGCCTCCCATTTTGGTACAACCTATCTGGAGGACGATTTGGGAGACCAAGACGGCTTGCTTGAGAGAAGGGGTATTCAGAACCCCTTGTGATGATCAGCTGCTGCATGCCTTGCCTCCTGAGAGCCATAATGCAAGGGTTGCATTTCTGGTGCCCAAGAATGTTCCCCCGGAGAAGATGGCTTGCGTGGTTCATCTTGCAGGTAACACGCTATAACTTTTGCCTCTGTGGCATATGATTTGGTCGTCATCAATAAACTACTAGGCTGAGTTTGAAGTTGTAATTTCACTAAAGGCTTGAGATCTGTCTATAATTTATCTTCCATCAGGAGACTATCCAAGTTGACATAATAGTTTATAAATTTTGAAACAATACGTTGACAAATAAACTTAAGTAGTCCTGAATGGGGAACTTGGGGTTCTTATGGGGCTGGATGGTCACTTCCTGGCTTATGATTGAATGTGATGGTAACTTCGATTGCCCAAAACTGGGGGGAAACAAAAAGGAAGATTTTTTTTTTTAAAACTTTTGAAATTGGTGATATCTCTTCGTGCATTTTGTTTTATGTAAAAATGGATTGAACGAAATGTTTTCTTTATGCTACCCTGTTTAGGATACATGCAACCATACAAGTGGTGTATACTCTTAATAGCATATAAGGGTACAATTGCTGTCTCAATAGTTTAATATGGGTAGTATAGTGTGTTTCGTTCTGATCTGATACATGGATGAACTGTAAAGGATGGAAGTAGTGAAGGACACTGTTATCTCAGTCGTTTTAAGCCATGTTACTCCCTCCAGTCCTAATTATAGCATCACTTTTGTAGTGCAATTTGCACTATAAAAGTGGTCTTATAATTATGACTAGAGGTAGTAGTTATTTTGTTGATTAATAGGACTGAATTGTTTGAGCCAAGTTGGGTTGCTATCAATCATAAATTTATTTTGGATGAATCATCCCTAAATTACTAAATTGTTTTGCGCAGAGCGGACTGGGAGAACTTGTTTCTGGACCTAAACCGTTTGTCTATTTTGGAATCACTTAGTCTAAATTAGTTAGTTAGCTTGATCTCTTACTGACTCCTATCCAGTGCAATCAGGATGTCAATGATTTGGTCAGCAATCCTGACTGCCTGAGTATGGTCAGTCATTATTAATTAGCACGTCCAGAATTTTCTCCTTTGGTGAGTTTGGTAATTGAGCGAACTGCAGAGAGGATTATACTGAGCACACACAGGAAAGCCAAGAATGAATTAGTCCCTTGTTTGTGTAAGTTGTGGTATCTTCTGATCCTTTGCTTCATAGGCAGGCATAAAAGACTGACGTGAGACACTTATTATTATAATTGGGATAAGGTCCTTATTCAGCTAGGAGAGCCACCAGCTTATAAGTCTGGATGATAAGACTTCTGTTCATCTGTGAATATATCTTTTTTGTCACCTTGTCATTTTGTTTAATAGCTTCATCTCTGTCCTAAAAAAACAATTGCAGGAACTGGGGACCATACCTTTGAACGGAGATTGCGTCTTGGTGGACCATTGGTGAAGGAAAATATTGCAACCATGGTACTTGAAAGGTTAGGCTCGAATTCTTTTTGGAACCAAAATTATATCATCTTTTCAACCATTTTTTTAATATAAACTTACATGTGTTTTCATATATGTGTATGTGTCTTTCTCTGTGTATCTATGTGTGCAAATGCAGTCCATTCTATGGACGAAGACGCCCTATGCTGCAGAGTGGCGCCAAACTTTTGTGTGTTAGTGACCTTTTATTATTAGGAAGAGCAACCATTGAAGAGACCCGAAGCCTTTTACACTGGCTGGATACTGAGGAAGGTTTTGGCAAGATGGGTGTTTGTGGACTTAGTATGGGTAAGATTCATCTGGACTGGAACCCATGCTAATGCCCAAGCTACTAGATCTTGATTGTTCTGTTTTCCTTTTGACCATTGCTATTTTTTTTCAATTTATGCATAAGACATGGGAAATAAATTAACAGAATTGATTGAACTACTTAGTCTCAGTTCAGTTATCAAAAAACAGTGACATCTGCCTAGTAGGTCACTGGACATTTGAATTCTTGACTTTTTGAATCTTGCAGTGTCCAATTTCATATATATTTGGATATTTTTATGAACTTTAGGAGGAGTACATGCAGCAATGGTCGGATCACTTCACCCTACACCCATTGCAACTCTCCCTTTTCTATCACCACATTCTGCTGTTGTGGCATTCTGTGAAGGAATTTTAAAGCATGGCACTGCCTGGGAAGCACTAAGAGAGGATCTTGCAGCGCAGAAGGTTGTAATGACTCTCGAGGAGGTAAAACAGAGGATGCGAAATGTTCTATCTCTCACAGATGTCACGCGCTTTCCAATTCCCAAAAATCCTGATGCTGTGATCTTTGTTGCTGCTACAGTAAGTTTCAGAACCTGCTATCGCATAAACACCTGATGAATATACATTCACTGAAAGTTGGAAGTAGTTGACATCTAATTTTTTTAGCCGTCTTTCCTTTTCTGTAGATAAATTTTAAGACAGTTAAAAAATGAGAATAATTTGCATTGAAATGAAGCATTCTGAAAAAAGCGAGTCCATACTATCTTTGTCGGTCAGCCTTACTTTATTTCTGTTTCAAAATTTGGCCGTGGATCATTTTGATTCTGGTTATACAATTTTCTCTTTTGATTCCATTTTATTAAGATACTTGCAGCTTACTAGATTTCTCCGCTTATTTGTCATGAGTCTCTATGGGTTTTTCCCAAGAATCTTTGCTGTGAAAGTTTAGGTCCAATATCTCCTTATTAGTGTAAGCACCATTTGCAGGATGACGGATACATACCAAAACACTCGGTGCTGGAACTTGAGAAAGCTTGGCCGGGTTGTGAGGTGAGGTGGGTCACCGGTGGTCACGTCTCATCCTTCATTCTCCACAATGGCGAATTCCGCAGGGCTATTGTCGATGGCCTTAATAGATTATCCCGGAACAAGGACACATCCTTTGTGACTGCCAACTCACAATGAGTGTCCAATGCTTGGACTCTCATGATTCATCATTGTATTTTTATCCTTTTCATTTTGCTTGGACTCTCATGATTCATCATTGTATTTGTATCCTTTTAATTTTCAATTAAAATTGTCAAATGGGTAGCTGATTTTATAGTGCCCATTCCTTTGAAAGATAATGTATAGAGAAAAGGGCTTGTACATTAATTTGTCCGTTGTAATTCAGAATTGTACAGGAAAATTTGAAATTACTCAATCCGTTTCTTCAAAGAATCTGTGGGCTCTTCTCGATGACTCAGCAACCTCTATGGAATAATTTTTTGACTCAATTTATATGGAGAGGAATGTGTGGGGTTGAGGGGCAGATCCTACGAGGAAAAACTTGTATATATTCTGTCTATTATCCTTTATCCCCTGTTTTTCTTTCCATACAACCGAATGGAGAGGCGAGAAGGTATTGAAGTCATTCATTTGAATTGTTGTGTGATTTTGCTTGTGCTTGTATCATAAGCTAAAAGGTGTATTCACGTAAGAGACTTTTCTATAAAGGGTCAGATTATTAGTTAGAGGAAAGCACTTGAATTGGAAATGGGAACAATGGGACGGTTTGGCCGAATTTGAGCAAGCCTATTCAATTGACTAGCATGTTTGAGTTGGTGTTCAAAAACTACATTCACATAAGTTGAGACAAAATTTCTCTTATTCATATACAGTAAATCACGTTAGAAAAGTAGATTCTACTATTAATTCATACAAACACTATAAGTTGAAATCTTAGATAGTCCATTCCACATAAATGAAGACTCTTGTAGCTTGATGTGAATCATCGAAAACAGGATGAAGGGATCCGATGCAAGTATATCTACCCTTCTTTGAAACATTGGAATCCCATGTTTCTCAATTCTGCAGGTACAAGTTCAATTTGATCGGGTTTCAATATGGCTAAGGTTGCTTCTTGTGTCGTGTTTGGTAAAGATGGGGCTGAGTTGATAAGATGAGAGAGCAGGAAATGTTGCACTGCGAGAATGTGAGAATGTTGGATGTATTATAACTGTTATAAATCAAAGAGATCATCACACTTTGTATATTGTTGTATTGGATGAAGAAGGTTACAATCATATATAGGCCAAGCAAGAGAGAATAGATGAGGTAAATCAGTGATTACAATAAAGGCTAATCAAAACTAATAAAGCTGAAATCAGGATCCTATAATCAAGGCAATAGTCAAGGGATCCTAATAAAACTAATTTATTTCCTAATATTCTAACACTCCCCCTCAAGCTGGAGACAGCTTGCCTCGAAATTCTTCAAACTTTATTCTGCCTACTTTAATCTTCAAAAAACTTTAGGCTTGTACTTCTTGAGTCTCAGCGGCCCCATATTTTTATTGTTTGGGCTTATACTCTTTGAGTTTCAGAGGTCCCATATTTTGTTTGGACTTGTACTTCTTTTTGAGTCTTAAAGGTCCCAAATTTTGTTTGGGCTTGTACTTCTTTTTTAGTCTCAAAGGTCCCAAATTTTGTTTTGGGCTTGTGCTCATTTTTGAGTTTCAGAGGTCCCATATTTTATTTGGTTTGATTGTTCTGAAGATGAAGAGTGTTGAGGTTGAAAATTTGTACTGGTCATAAAAGCGGTAGGCGTCATTCTAGTTGGATTTCTAGGAATTGATTTGAACATAGGAGGAAATTGAGGGAACCATGGCACTGGATTTTTTTATTTTATTTTTTTGCCAGAGGTCACTGTTAACAACAGCGTGTGGCACGTGGTGGTCACGTGTCAAGCAGATTGCTGTCGCTCTTTCGGGTTTTGTCGATCGGCGCGCACCGATGCCGTCTATGGCGGCGGTGTAGTTCCACGCGCACCCCCTCACCGCAGATTTGTATGTCACGTTTCTGCCGTTCTGTGCTCTCTGTCGCTCTCTGTCACGGTCCGTTACTGTGCTCTCTGTCATAGTGCTCTCTCTCTCTCCTCTCTCATGTTTCCCTTTGTTTCTCTCTCTTCTCTGTGAAAGGAAACCGAATGGTCTCGTGTTTCCTTGCCTCTGTAACTGAAGAAGTCGAACGTGAGAAGAAACGTTCGAAAGTCACTGGAGGCAGACCTTGCTTGGATTTAGACCTTGCTTGGATTTAGACCTTGCTTTGATTTAGTGAGGGTCTAGAGGCAGACCTGGCTCTGATATCATGTTATAAATCAGAGAGATCATCACACTCTATATATTGTTGTATTAGATGAAGAAGGTTACAATCATATATAGGCTAAGCAAGAGATAATAGAGGAGATAAATAGGGATTACAATAAAGGCTAATCAAAACTAATAAAACTGAAATCAAATCAGGATCCTATAATCAAGGTAATAGTCAAGAGATTCTAATAAAGCTAATTTATTTCCTAATATTCTAACAATAATCTTAATATAAGATTCATTTTATAGTTCAAATTAAACTACAAAGTGAATATGATATTAATGACCGGAGAGCTTTCAATTATCAATCACGAACATATTTTGGCTTTCATTGAAAAGGAGGGTAATCTCATATTCCATTGTCTGTTTCCTAGCAGTTTATAACTACAGGTATGTGCACTTTAATTCTATATGTACATTTTTATATTAAAAAAAATCACCTCCATTCAAAAAAAGGAACTATCTTTGACCAATCTAATCCTGAAATTTGGCTTAATCAAATTAAATGGTTTAAGCTTGTAACAAATTCATTCATCAAATATGCAGTATTTATACTAATTCTTTTAAAACATTTAATTATACAACGTTGAGTTAAGCCATATGGTAATAACGATTGGGGAACGAGAATATTCAAAAGTCAAATCCCATAAGAGTAAGTACAGGATAATCTAAACCAAGTGTGGCTCAAATATCAAACTTGTGGACTCATTCTCAGGCTTGGCCACCAGGCACCGCACATAAAACCCCTACCATTACCAAAACTCTCTTCGGCCTTTCCCCGCCCACCTACTGTGAATCAAATATGGGGCATCTCTTCTGGTATCAGTCCTTTTCTGTGTGCATGCTTTTATGGAATAGAACAAATAAAGGAATATGTAAACAGAAGAAAACTTTGAATAAAGATGGCAGAATAATGGTATAGAGCATCTTTTTTGGAGCCTCACTTACCCCTTAAGCTTTCTACGATGCTTCCCCTTTTCTTTATACTCCCCATACCACCTTAACCTCGCCTCAACCTTATCACTTAATTAGCTGTGCTGTGGCATAGCACAATGAAGTTGTCCATTCTGTTTTAACTCGACTACTACAATACCCATGTATTCTATCCTATAAGCAAGAACAAATAAGGAGCGCAAAAGTGGTCGTTTTCATTTTGCCCAAAGAATCTATGAAAGTGGCCTGAGATTATATGTGTAGTCTATCTGTATTTTATTCTCTCACACAAATTGTTCTCTCAAGTGGGGTATCTGCCATTTTTTTTGACACTTTGGAATTTCTCAATCAGTGACTTTTATTATCTCTATTTCCTTACCAAGTCACTGACTATATGGCCCATTCTTGAATCACTCTGCGTTTACATAAAGCAGAGAGATTCAACAGCTTTGTTTCTCTAGCCCAATGTTTCTTCAACATCCTTGTTAGTCCCTCTTTAATTTGTCTAGTATCTATATATCAACACAATTTTTGTGCTTTTTATGAACGCAATTTGGGACAACTTATGAGGCATAAAGGAGAGATACCGGGGATGACTTTCATAAAAAGTAGGCTTCAAAAGAGACTTACCGCTTTACTCAAAAAAATGTCCCTGATAACTGTCTTAAAAACACCAAGATCATGAACACGGACAGAGAAGAAACATGGCAGCCGAAGGATCAGTGGGAGAGAAAAAGATTAGCAGTTTAAAACACAAATACAGATAAGTGAGGAATAAAGGGGCAAGAACCTTTCCATATCTCGACTTGTGCACTAGACTTCCTTTATAGCTTCATTTCATGGTCTCAAACCCGATAGAGATTTCAAACTTCATATCTCCACTTTCCAGAGTCCTCTAGAGTTTTGCTCTGAGTTCCTTCCTCTGCTGCATAAACAACAACGTCGGAGAATGAAAGTTGAGTTTAGCACAGGACACTAGTGACCAGAGTTCTAATTTGCAGCAACAATAAATTTTGGAAGTCGAAGTTTCCAAAGGAAGAACACAAACGCTATGGGTTCTCAAGCTGCTTCAAAGCCAAAAGAACAAGATGATTACAAGCTGAAGGACACAAAACCTGAGCTGGGAGAAAAATGGCCGCACGGTGGACAACGTGGAGGAAGTGGGTGGATTGCAACCGACAGGGCCACCAGTACCTACGACCTTGTGGAACAGATGTTCTATCTCTATGTCCGAGTTGCGAAAGCCAAAGACCTGCCCCCAAATCCTGTGACAGGAAACTGTGACCCTTACGTAGAAGTCAAGGTTGGAAACTACAAGGGCAAAACAAGACACTTCGAGAAGAAGAGCAACCCGGAGTGGAAACAGGTATTTGCATTCTCCAAGGAAAAGATACAATCTTCAGTAGTTGAAGTGTTTGTCAGAGACAAAGAGATGGTGTCCAGAGATGACTACATCGGAAAAGTCGAATTTGACATGCACGAGGTTCCAACCAGAGTACCCCCAGACAGCCCTCTGGCTCCTCAGTGGTACAGATTAGAGGACAGAAGAGGAGAGAAAAAGGTCAAAGGAGAAGTGATGCTGGCAGTTTGGATGGGAACACAAGCCGATGAAGCATTTCCTGATGCATGGCATTCAGATGCTGCTTCAGTAAAAGGAGAAGGAGTTTATTCAATTCGATCCAAGGTTTATGTTTCACCAAAGCTTTGGTATGTCAGAGTAAACGTGATTGAAGCTCAAGATGTAGAGTCAAACGATAAAAGCCAACCACCCCAAGTGTCTGTGAAGGCTCAAGTTGGAAACCAAGTGCTCAAAACTAAGGTATGTCCTACAAAAACAACTAATCCGCTCTGGAATGAGGATCTCGTGTTTGTGGCAGCAGAGCCGTTTGAAGAACAACTGGTTCTAACTGTGGAGAACAAAGTAGGATCAAAAGATGAAATTGTGGGCAGGATAAGCATCCCACTTAATAAATTCGACAAGCGTTTGGATCATCGCCCAGTTCATTCTCGCTGGTTCAATCTAGAAAGTTTTGGTTTTGGTGCTTTGGAGGGAGACAAGAGGCATGAGCTCAAATTCTCCACTAGGATTCACCTCAGAGTATGTCTGGAAGGTGGCTACCATGTTTTGGATGAATCTACGTTATACATAAGCGATACAAAGCCAACCGCGAGACAGCTATGGAAGCAGCCAGTTGGGATTTTGGAAGTTGGAATATTGAGCGCTCAAGGGCTCCAACCTATGAAGACAAAGGATGGGAAATCAACCACAGATGCTTATTGCGTTGCAAAGTATGGACAAAAATGGGTGAGAACAAGAACCATCACTGATAGCTCAAACCCCAAATGGAATGAGCAATACATGTGGGAAGTCCAAGACCCTTGCACGGTGGTAACCTTGGGAGTTTTTGACAACTGCCATTTGGGAGGCAATGAGAAGCCATTATCAGGAAGTGGAGCCAAAGTTGATTCCAAAATAGGTAAGGTAAGAATTCGCCTATCAACACTCATCATGGATAAGATATACACTAACTCTTACCCCTTGCTTGTTCTACGTCCTTCTGGGTTGAAGAAAACAGGCGAGCTTCAATTAGCTGTTAGATTCACTTGTCTTTCATTAGCTCATATACTTTACCTTTATTGGCAACCATTACTCCCCAAAATGCATTATCAGCATCCATTCACTGTGAATCAATTAGACAGTCTGAGATTCCAGGCCATGAACATTGTGGCAGTAAGGCTTGGGAGAGCAGAGCCACCTCTGAGGAAAGAAGTTGTGGAGTACATGCTAGATGTGGATTCTCACATGTGGAGTTTAAGAAGAAGCAAAGCTAATTTCTTCAGAGTTGTGTCAGTATTTTCAGGTGCAATAGCTATGAGCAAGTGGCTTGAAGAAGTTAAAAAATGGAAGAACCCAGTGACGTCAATTCTAGTACACATCTTGTTCTTCATATTAATCAGCTACCCTGAACTGATCCTCCCCACTATCTTCCTTTACATGTTTGTGATCGGACTATGGAACTTCCGATTCCGACCAAGACATCCGCCGCACATGGATACAAAGCTTTCATGGGCAGAAGCAGCACAGCCTGATGAGCTGGATGAAGAGTTTGATACGTTTCCGACTTCGAAGGCTCAGGACGTGGTGAAAATGAGGTATGATAGGCTGAGGAGTGTGGCGGGGAGGATACAGACGGTGATCGGAGATATTGCGACACAAGGTGAGAGATTTCAAGCACTGTTGAGTTGGAGAGACCCGAGAGCGACTTGTTTGTTTGTCATGTTCTGTTTGGTGGCGGCGGTGGCTCTGTACGTAACACCATTTAAGGTTATTGCTGCTCTCGTCGGAGTTTACTGGCTTCGCCACCCCAGATTCCGAAGCAAACTTCCTAGTGCTCCCAGCAATTTCTTCAGGAGATTGCCTTCTCGTGCTGATACTATGCTTTAAGCCCCATCAATTGTCTTCTTTCTTCTTTTTTTCCTCTGCTTACTCTTCGTCATTCTTCATGTTATTTTGGCACTCCGGCATTTTTAACATAATAGCTGACAATGACTCAGCATCGCTGAATTCTTTTATGATGGATCTGTGTTATCAACAATGAATGAACTGAAATGGTGGCGATAACTTTGAAAGAAGATATGCCAGGAGTTTGTGTGACATTTAATGTTAGAAAATAAAATGTCTATACAATTTCTTTAAAAAAAATGAGTTTCGTTTTTTGACACAACATGAAAATCCTTATGCATATATATATAGACACACGCACGCGACTAACCAGTGGGAGGTGGGGTACCTTAAAACATGGTTGGAGTGCTTATATTTAATATTCGATGGTACTTTGAATATGAAGAGTATACTTGTACTTAAAAAAAAATGTGCAAATATATATTGATATATACAGTTGTCTCTAACTGTAGAATATAATAGAATTGAATGATTGAATAAATGAAAAGTTAATTACTCCCAAAAAAATGGTAGCGCAAATATTAAGTTTTTTTTTTTTTTCAGTTGATCCTTTTTTTTTTTGGTATCCCACCCGGTTTATCAGAACTTTCGGTTCTGATTTATCCGGATTCCGGTTCTGCAGTGGCAAGGACGATCCTCTCAGCTCGAACCCTAAACCTTTTAAGGGAATCCAACACGACATTCCGCCGGACCAACCACATGTTGGTTTTTCAATTTTTTATTATTATTTTTTTTTTTGAGAAGGAAAAGTTTTGGAGGGGTTCGGCATCAGTCCCCCACCAAGGCCAGGGCACAGCCCCGGGCTCTATGAGCACTTACTGGGGACTTACAAGATCGCCTACCAAAGGAGTCCCAGCGACGGCAGAGGGGATCGAACCCACGACCCAAAGGCCTAATCCTGGATCCCTTACCATCTAAGCCAACTCACATTGGTGTTGGTTTTTCAATTGATAAGAGTAATTTATTGAAATTTGAAATAATGTGGACTGCTGGAGGCGAAGTTTCATGGTATTTTTGTGGGTTTCACCCACCTCGTGTTTGAACATGGAAGCCTTGAAGGAACGTGTCTAATTTTTTGAACCCAGATGGCATCGGGTAAATTCTCACGGGCTGGACTCTAGACAATGGGCTTCGGATTTGCTGCCCTTCACTTGTTCTACAATATTGGGCCATATTTGAACATAGTCTGGCCCATAAATCGTGTAATTCTTTTTTTTTTTTACCTGATGTAATCACATACTATTGTTTTTTGGGCCTGGATCACTCACTATTGTATAGAGTTTATCTAGACTTCACAAAATACATGGTTTATCAAAAAAAAAAATGTAGTTAATTAGTCAAAATAACAATTGATGGACTTTATATTAAAAAAAAAACAATTGATGGACTGATAAGATAAGAGAGAAGATTGAACTTTATTGCTTGAGAACAAAGTTAAGGTAAGGAGTACACACTTAGGCTCTCCCGAAGAGACAAAAATCCAATTGAACCGTAAAAACTAAAAAAACAATAACAATAACAGTTGGTAGTAAAATATGTGCCTAAATTAATCTGGCTTTTGACAAGATAAATTGACTGTCTGCTGCCAACCTCAAGAGAACGGACCACCAAATAATTTAAAACAAAAGAAAAGAAGAAATGAATTAAAAGTGGGACCTAATCCTCATGTAAAGTCTCGAAGTTCATCAATGGCATGCAGTGACCCAACAAAGGCCATATGGAGGTTTTGGTTCTTTCATCTCACTCATTTTTCTCAGCCAGAAATGGCCGCAAACGCATTCGTGTAATGGTTTTCCGGCGAAACGTCATCAAGATCACAGACAAAGAGAGAGGTAGGTCCACTGAGTCAACATTTAATTCTATATTAACTATCCGTCTATATATCTATACAGTTCTGGTAAGAAACAAATTAAAGATAGCCAGCAGCACAGAGATTAGATAACACTGATTTAATTTATGTTCTTGACTCAAAATGAACAAGAAGCTACAGTATCTAGTCATGCCTATGTGTATATATATATATGATTATATAATTAAGGCTGATGATATATATTATACTGTGCCGCTTGATTAATCCCAGAACCAGAACCAGAAGCCACCACTCGTTGTTAATCCTGGCGGGGGCGAGCCACCCACAGAGAGCTGAGGGCTCTCAGACGATAAGAGTACTCCGCCATGGCCAGCAAACACCTCGCCGCTTGACGTGTCGTTAGCATCTGATGCAGACGGTGAATCGTTTGGTGCCGAAGACTATCCGCCTGTAAGTTTTTTCATTTCATTTTTATTTGTTTGTCAGTCACTCAATGATAATATAATTAAAATACGACATCTATTAACCTTATGCATGTTGCTTTTGAAAATGATTATACCATACATGGCATTTGTCAGCAACCAACCAATAGAATTTTGTAAAATTATCAGGTTAGGAGCCCAAAGTACAGTGAATGCATTCTCTTTTCAGATTTTGAAACAAATAATAAAAAGGTCCGACAAGTCTTGATTACGAGAGAGTCACATCCTCTATTGGTCAAACAAAAAATTTGTGACATTTTCTCAGATGATCATTTTTCAACATCAAGACATTATATTTTCAACCATTTGGCCTTTTGTATCCAGATAAATAAATGAAAACGGCAATCATGATCCTTGTGGACTTATAGGCCTTAGCTACCTAAAGAGGGGCTAGTTCAAATCAAATTTTTGGCTCTTGATGCAAATTCTACAGATTAGTCAAATTACGACTCGTGCACACATAGTATTTGGTCCTACGGGTTAGCTAGGAAGGGTAGATTAATTGTGCTCAAGCTCTTAGTTATCATGATTATGGATTCCACTAGCTAGTTTGAATGCCTGTATATGTTATGTTAATTGGTTAAAGTTAGATAGAAGAATCTTCAAGAGGGTGTTTGTGTTCTTCGGTGACTTTCAATTAATTCACTCTCATGACCACCATAGAAACAAATAGTTGGTGAACCAACCTAATGACCCAGAGGTTGTACATAGAAAACTATGACACTTTGATACATCTGCCATCAACCCATGCGTGCTCAGCTTTTGGGAGCCTTTTTCTTCTTTAAATTTCTGCTTCTTGAACTTGGTTTGTATGGGGGCATCAATACTTTAATTAGGACATTTAGAATTTAAATACATGTTCACATTAATCGACATAGACTAATCATAAATGTCCTATCATAAGTTTGGTAGACACTAGACGACAGATACGGTATGGATGAAATTTGGACGGAACAAATTCAATTAAGTACACTATTAATTCTGACCAGCTGATTAATTATGGACATGCAGCACACAAAAGTCAAATCCTGCTTCTATAAAGATCTTTGAATTTAAATCAAGGGTTGGTTTGAATTTTTATTTCTATCCATGATATGTCTACTATCCAAGCTAGGCCCCAAATTTATTCCGTCTTTTTAAAAGAAATATTCAAGTCAAGACAAAAATATAGAAATTTTGATCTCTCCTGTACTGAAAAAAATTCTCTTCAACGTGTGTCGCCAAAAAGAAGGAAAGAAAGAAAGGAAAGCATTCTCACTAGCCATGAATATCATCAAGATCCTACCTTTCTATTGGAAAGAAAGAAGTCAAGGTGGATTTTATGCCTTTCTACTCTTATGGTTTGTATTTGAGTTTTGATGCCATTTTATATATATATATATATATATATATTCTTCTGGTTAATTAAGTTGTGAATATCGGAATGAGATTCTCAGTGATTCATGAACATGGGCATTGTCACATGGGGATTCTCAGGGAGAAGTAATAATCCATACTGCTAGTTTGGGAACATTGGGATATGAGAGTTTGTAGTTTGAGGAAATATTCAACGAAGGAGTTATGGGAGGGTTTATGAGACGTCTTCAAGTCAAACGGTTACGACCATGACATCATCTTAGATATGGGCCTCATTGTGTATCTCGGGACAAGGATTATTTCTGTGAGGGACCACTAGCACTAATCTGCCTTCTTGTCACGTGTAAATTTTTTTTTAGACCTGCCTTGTTAATGTATAATTATAACTACGTATTTTGAGACTCAATGAGAGTATGTTTTAATGTGGGGAAAATCGCATATACACGTCAAATTACGGTTCTAAATGTTAAATACTACCCTGGTCCTAATTATAGGAACATTTTTGTAGTGCAAATTACACTACAAAAATATTTTTATAATTAGGACCGGAATGAGTAATTATTAGTTATCTTACTGTCTATTTACGCACCTAATGTGCATTAATTAATTAATGATATTATTATATATCGGTGTATCTACTCCTTTTCCATAATATATAACTGTATATAGGGAACAGATTAGAGTCCTTTCATTTTGATAAATAAATTATTAGACATGTCCCCTAAAATCTAATATAAATGGTAGGAAAATAGTAATACTAATAATACGTAGGTCGGTAGGTGTATATGTGAAGATCCCGTGTAAGTAAGTGAAGAGTGAGAGACGCGTATATGGAGGGAGCAGTTGATGAGGGAGGGTAGGTATCCTAACACAAAGAGAAACAGATTATTGTTGTTACTCGACTCCATCACGAGATCAGTTATGGAAAAGTTTGATCATATATTCATCCTCATGGGGGGGACCACACCATGCATATATATTCGTGGTTAATGAAGTTTTTACGTACCTGTCGGACAAAACCTTCGAGGTTGGAGAGCTTGTTGATGGCCAGGGCCATTTGTCCCATGTAGTTGGCCATATTAGGTGTAGAGCTCAATGAGTCTGACGTTATGGTTTCGGAGAGAGATTGATTCAGAGCTTCCAGCCCTTGTGAGAGAGCATCTTCTGCCTCCTGTGTGGATTGTTGCAACCCACAGATCCCAAGTATTTGTTGCTCCGTCAGCGGCTCTATTTGATTTAGAATTATCTACAACACCCAACAACGTACACACTTGTTCATTCAAATATACGTGTTCATCACTTCAAACATATATGTAAACCAGCTTCTTCAAGATTATATACTGAGACGTCGTAGTTGTGTTATTGATGAATTCTAGAAAACAAAGGAAGAAATAATGGGTATGGGAACGACAACTTTATTGCCACGAAAGAAGAAAAAGAGAGAGAGATAGAGACTCGTGGCACTCTCTCTTCTCCGCCCTTTGAATCTCAGGTTCCATCATGAGGAGGAATTGGAGTGAAAGCAACGGCTTTATGGGAATGAAGCCTAACTCCACCCATTCCCGGCAATTACCATCATTTTGATACCTTTCCTCATTAATTCACCACTTCCATTATTTTCTCTCCCATGCACCCCCATTAAATTTGTACAATTGCACTCCTACCTATACATACGCTTCTCATACATTTCAACCTGTACGTGTATATTGTAGTTATCTAGCTAGTTGCATTGTAAGCTGACCACATAATAAATGAACAAGTACCTTAATGAGTTCAGAGGGCCTGAATCCACCCATCCACATGAAGCAACGCTCGGCGGGAGTTTTCCACATGCCGGAAACAAGGTGGAAGACGTCCGTTTTAGCCACTATGCTCTTGAGGTTCATAACTTGGTCATAATGAGCTAGACAGTTGTCCACAAACAGCCTTAGCTCGTTCTCCGGCAGGTGCTCTTGAACCGCCGCCCTCAGCTCACACACTAGCCGGTGGTGCTCCTCCACCCATCTCCCGTATTCCACGTCGAACATTGCAGCATCTGTCCATTCTCCTTATTATTATTCCTTTTCTTTTACCCACGTAACACACATAATTTATTTTGTTTATTATATATATAATTCATACACTCACACGCAAAAGTAAAAGAAAAAAGTTTTAATTAATTCATAGAGACCTGGGCTAATGGTACTCATAGCGACGGGAAGGCCTTGCTCTCCTCCCAAAGCTGCACCCGATCCTCCAAAAAATATGCCCTAAACCAAAGATACAACACCCGTTACTTGTCAGTGCTCCTCTTGTTTCATCCTTATTTAACAGCTCAATTTATCAGTCACTGTGGTTTCCATTTATGGCATTATTTGTTTTTGCCTTTTGATCAAAAGTTTTCTTACTTGAGCTCTAGCACGCTGCAATTCTTGTTCCAGCTGATTCAGCCTGATCCTACCTGACTCTAGCTGCTGCACATATGCCTGAATCCGCCAGAGAAAAGAAAACATAATCATGATGATTCAAACACAAAAACAATAATATAAATTAAATGGGTATACCCTAGGTTAACTTTTGAAAGTTGTTGCCTAAAATGAACGAAACACTACGGAGATGAAATTATTACTACATGACTTTGTGGAGCGTCTCTCACCTTTTTTCTAAGCCTGCTTTTCCTAGCTGCCTCTCTATTCTGAGCTAGTCTTCTGAGTGTCTGTGCATATAACATTGTTCAAAAGCACCCATTCAAAGACATTAATTATCTATATATCTCTGAAACATTTTTTCTGTTATATATAAAAAGAAATTAAAGAATTAGCCAGCTAGGAGTAGGAGAAAAGAAAGCTGAACCTTAGGATCAGGTGTTTTAGGCCCCTCCTGTTCAGAACTTGAGGTTGGGCCCTTACGAGTGCTCTCTCGCTGCGACATAGATACATAGCACATGCACAGCGATGGTGAATAGTGGCGAAAATGATAATTATATATGCACCCTATAATTAAGCTGAGAATCTCGGGTTTCAAAGATGCTACCGAACTCTGATTCTTGTTCATTATTCATCATTTGATATTGAATTTATATGTGTCAATTATATTATATAGTCACCTTGACAGCTTTGGCTGATTGATTAGGGGCGGCGGGGGCGGCGGCTGCGTCGTTTTGCGAGTGAGATAACTTCATGGACGGCTCCGTTGGTCTCTTGGAACCACTGCTTTGAGGAGAAACTAATTCCATGCCAGCCTACGAACCAGTTTCCAATAAAAACAAGCCCACCATCAGACATGAATGTTTCCGGTAATAAAACTAATGAAGCAAGAATCAAATAATTAATATAAGTTGATATAGCGGGATTAGTATACCTTGCTGGAGGAAGGCGGGTCGACGTGCATAGGCTGAGAGGGGAAAATGTTGAGAGTGGGAGGCCTCATTCCCGACGATGACGAGTTCTCTGCTGATGAGTCGCGTATATACAATACATGCACAAAATTCAGAAACACATCAACTATGAACTATGGATTATATATATACATAGACTGTAATATTTGGGAGGTTAATTAAATAGGGAAGATCAGGTTTTGAGTGAGAAGCAAAAAGGAAAAGGGAAGGCAAGGCAAGGGAGGTGTGAAGTTTGTCATGCAATTGGAGCTCTGAGGAGTGTCATCCCCAAACCCAAAAAAAAGAAGAAAGAAGGAGAAGTAAAGGCAGATACCCTATTCGATCGTACTCTTTTCAATAAATGAGAAAATAATCATGACACCCTGTTTTGTTACATCTCATGATCTCACACCTCCAAGCAACAAAACTAGAAACAAGTAAATATATTCAATATCCCGCCGGGGGCGGGGGGCTTGAATTGAATATCTTGGTCTTTTTCTCTCTCCCTGAAAAGATGGGGTCAAAGCAAGTACTGAGGCGGCAGATATGAGTTTGACGGACATGCTTTCCATGTGAGTGGAACGGCCCATCTCTCCCATCAGAGACGAGAAAGCTAGCTCCATCGTCAGATGAAAACCATATTCCCTCTTTTAAAACCCAAGGACATTAGTACGAGTGAGGGGGAGAGAGAGAGAGAAGCTGGCTCACGTCTTTGGTCTTGAACATTAATGGCGGAAGGGTCGGTTTGTCCGTCGAGATACAAAAGAAGCGCTTGATCCAAGTCACCTAAATCGTAAGCTCCAGAGTCCTTGCTTCTGTTGACGCCATCAACACACAAAACAATTAAGAAGAAAGAGAAGAGAGAAAACAAGAGCGGAGAGATACGAAGTAGGGAGAGTGATGAAGAAGCTCACAGAAAATTGGAGGAAGAAGAAGATGGCATCATTCCGAAAGAGATTCGGTGGTCTTGATGAATTTGATGGTGAAGCAGTGGAGGTGGTGGGAGTGGGAGTGGTTCCATCGCACTGCTTGTTTCGTTGTTGCTCTTGTTACCGCTGTAAGCCATGGCGATATATATATACTTGGAAGAAGGGCCTAGAACCTTTATCTTTTTCCTCTCCTAAACCCCATTAATGGCGAAACCGCCTTCTGTTTCTTCCCCTTAATATCATATCTCCTTCCTCCACCAAAACACTCAACAGAGAGAGAGATGGAGTCGGTTATAGTCCAATAGAGAGAAGGGGGATGAATACTTGAATAGAAATTGAATTAAATGCAGAATAAGGGGTTCAAAAGACAGGGCTCCTTTTTTTACTTTCATACCCCTCTTTCTCTCTCTTATGTGGTTCTCATCTCCTCTCTCTATATATGTGGAAAACGCAGGGAAGAGTATGCTAAGAGAAACCGTCTTTGTTTTTTTAGAGAAAAAACCACTACTTTACACATAAATGCAATAAATATACCACCTATGTCTTCCTTGTCTGCCCTTCTCTTTTTTTAATTGGCCCAGACAACTGAAAAAGTCTTTCTCTTTCTTCAACTTTTACGGTTGACATTTTCATGCAAACTTACACGTAGATCCCTCCCCTCTTTTCCTCCAGGATCAATACTTCCCCACTTTTGTTTCTTTTTTCCTTTTCCCAAACAGAAAAAGAAAAAAAAAATTTAGCCTCATGTCTTAATTATAAGATCCAGTATTTTTTTTATAAATTAAGAAAGTTAAAGAAGTTACTTAATTGTATAACATATGTATAATTAGATTATATATCAGTTCATAAGTCAGATAAATTAGTTTAAAAAAAATAAAAATATTTTAAAGTAATTTAATTAACTCTCTTGATATCTTAAAAAAAAAATCGTCGGGGTCTTATGTTTGGACTAGAATTGATACTATCTATCAAACAAAGGAAAATAATACATTTAGAATCATTTTTCTCCTCTTCTATACAGAATCTCATCTCTGCCCTCAAATAAATAAAAAATGAATGGTTCAGATTTAATATATTCTAAAACTATTATTATAGTATTTTATAATTTAAATTTTTTTTTTAAACTGTGTTGCAGTTTATGAATGATGTAGATGGTATTTTAACATTTTGAATTTATTTTTTTATGTTTGAAATAATGGCTTTATAAAATATGAAATCTGAACCATCGTCTATTTTTTAAAATTTGAGGGTGGAGATGGGATTTTGAGAAGAAAATGGGATAAAGAATTCTGAGAAAATCCAAACCCTTGAACAAATGCTAATTAATGAGGAGGCTATAATATTTATTAATTATCAAAAACATATTTCTTCCGGAATTTATTTATTTAGAAATAATCCCTTGTCAACTTTGGCGAGTTAGCAATTTGACACCACGCTCACCCCTTTATGATTAGGAAGAAGGAGATATATTAAATTTAACTCCCATGTGTTTTTAATAAAGCCTATTTAGCCAGGAGAAATAAATTTTTTAATTGTTAAAATAATGTTATTGCAAGTTGAAAATGGCATATCGTTTTCCGTTATTTCAGTTTTCTCTTTATTTTTTGAAGGATATCACTGTAACTCGTTTTCAAAACCTGAGAATATGTATAGAATAATCAGGGTCTTATGGATAGCTTGCCGACGTAAGTTACCTCGGCATGATGAATGGTTGAAAATATATACTTCTTTTTAAACATTATTCCCAAATTGAACAAAATTGACTTTGAGAAATACATTAATTATTAATATTAATTATGCACTAATATATATTTTAAATAAAAGTCTCTGATCAGAAATTTGAACCCACAAGTTAACGCCAGGCTACGAATTCAGGTTATTCGTTCCAGGCGTGAAAATTAAACGGCGTTCATTGCCTAATTTTCAAGAACACAGATCACCAAAATAAATATTTTAAAATTATATATGCTAATTGTTTAAACTGATGAAAGATGTTGAAATAGATTTAAGATAGTTTAATTAATTAATTAATTAGGGGAACATATAGCATTGACTGGGCGATCAGTTAGCTATAGATAAATGTCGTCAAGTAATGGTTGTGGGCAAATAGAGAGCTAGCGTTCACTATTAAGTAATGTTAAGTTCAATATTCCAAGGTGGTTAAAAAATATACATACCTCACAAAAAGTCAACACCCTCTTGAAATAATTATGCCATAAGTTTTTCATTTGTCCCAACACAGTCTTAGACTGAACCTTGCTGTCCGATTTGTATGCTTCACGCACGCCTGTCTGGTCTCTCCAAAATGTATCTAATCAGTATTGAATTTAATTATTTCTGTTTGACTAATAAGAGCTAGCTAGTCATCATTGTTTAAAACACTAATCACAATTAAATCTTTAAAAATTAACCTTATCTCTTTTTCTTTTTTTTTATAAGCCAACTAAACATTAACATTATCGCGTTCTTATATGAATCAAAGTAACATTATGCGGGGATATCATCATAGTCATTTAAAACATGCATGTAAGGTTTGCAAAATGCTATATATATATATATACACACATATACACACATCGACATCACATGACTATAAATAGCTCAATAAAATAAATCTGTTAAAATTTATTTCCTGGAATATAAATAGTTAATTGACCGGAATTAATTACCTATATTTCAATCCGGTAATCTGAAAAAAGAAAACCTGGGTTGTAGTGCATATAGCCAGCAAAGACAAATGTACAGGTCATCCTGCACAATTTTGTTCATTTCTCACCATTCATATAATTGTTTATATTTTTTTAGCCACCAATAAATACAGACTTGAAAATGCCGAGGAAAACACGGGTGCAGATAGTATGGGGTGGGTTGAGTTTTCTTCATCATCTTTTATAATTTTTAAACTATATCCAATCCGTTTAATCAATCTAAAATGTCACAATTGTACTTTAAATTTTTTTCACATCTTCTGTTCAAAGGTCCAAATAAATTGATGAGAGATAATGAAAAAAAAAAAGTACGAGGAGAGATATGCTTTCCTATATACGTGTATATGTATAGAATAAATAATATTATAATTTATAATTTAATATTAAGAGCCGTTACTTAATACTCGGGCCTGCGGACACATCAACCCTTAAACAATTCTAATAGCCGTTAACACAGCATGTTGTAAGCACAAATGCTACCGTCCGCGTGTCACGTTTGTGTTGAGTGTGGGGCCATTAAAATTTTATATATGATGATCTAACGGCTGTGATCAGCGGACCTTAAACATTTGTTGCCACGACATGATATTTTAAGGGGAGAACAACATATAGTCAAAATAATTTATTGAAAGTTCTATAAGTTGTTAATGATAATTATTCATTTATTAATTCTCTATATTTGATTGTCAGTAAAAAAAATTCTAATATTCTTTTCTTTCATTGAAATTTAAAAGTCATTCTTCCTATTTTAACAGCCAACGCCCAACTACTCCAAATATTTTTATCATTTGCCTTTTTTAAAGGAGTATGGCTGCACAAATTTATATAAAAGAGGCTTAATCCTGCAAGGTGTTTCTAATCAACCCTACCCTATTTTGCTATCTCAAAGGCATATAGTTGTTACAAAAAAATAATAAATAAAAGTAGCGTTTAAATAATTCAATTTTTTAGGAACTTTAAAGAATTCAATTAATAATACGATTATATATATGATGCAATCCGTATAAGAGGTAATGCTTGAATAATTATGTTGTGATAGTGAAAAATCGTAAGTACTTTTATAAACATTTTAAAGTCATAATTAATGCTTACTACTATAATTCTAGCGAGTTACTGAAATACAATTCACTGACATTTTGTCCTTAAGAACAAAAAGCCATGAAAATGAAACTGCCACTAGTACAAAAATGAGTTTTAAGACCGTCTTATTTAGACTGGATTATAAAGGATCAGGTCTTAAAAGTATGACCGGTGACAGTTTCGTAAATATAAAGAACTTCTTAGACCGGACTTTTAAAGGGTTAGGTCTAAAAAGTTTAAGCAGTGGTAGTTTTATAAATATAAAAAACTTTTTAGACCGGACTTTGAAAACACTTGGTCTCAAAAGTCTTACTTTTAAGACCTAATATTTTAAAAATTCAGTCTTAAAAGTATGACTTTTAAGATATTATATTTTTAAGATCTAATTTTAATAATCACCGGTCTCGATCTCTAACTCTTCTCTTTTTCATCAAAGAGACACCAAACATTGAATTTCATCGGACCGTCTCTCCATCTCTTCTCTTTTCTCTCTCGTCCTCATCGCACAATTTCATCTTCTCCATCTCTTCTCTTTTCTCTCTCGTCCTCATCGCATAGTTTCAGCTCTGACAGGTTCTTTCTCTTCCATTCCTTCTCTAAATGATAGATTTGTTTCTCTTCCGTTTCTTTAACAAAATCTCTTTGTTTGTTGTTTTATTTTTTTCTGGGTACGGGGATGTTGATCGACTGCTTTTTCCAGAAATGGTTCCAGAATTTGAAGTTGATGGGTAAGTAATGTTTTTTCTCTAATAAAAATCACCGAATATGATATTGGATTGTGAAGCGATTTTTTTTTCCTTGTTAATCGATTGAATTTATGCCCTTTTGAGAACAGATTTATCCTGTCAAGTGATTCGAACTCTTGATTCATTTTTGTCGATGATTTTAGAAATAGAAAGAACTATGCTTTAATCGATCTGTGGAATCATTTGGATCGGTTCCTTTTTTAAATTCATTTTTTGAGTATCACGATTTACTCTTATGAATTTGGGTTCCTTTAATTTGGGATTTGTTCACCGTCTTGCGCGCTTTCGGTAATCTCCCCAATTCTTTTACAAATTATTTGACTCAACGGCGTCGTAGCGGGTAATGACCACTCTGAGCTCGCTGGCACGGAAGGGGAAGACGGTGGTGACGTTGGTGCACCAGCCATTGAGCCAGGCGTTCGATGCGGCGCTGCTATTGTCGGAGGGGCAATGGTTGGCTTCGCTGGAGATTTTTTTTTTTGTTACAAGTAGGACTTTTAAGACCGGATTTTTTAAAGCAGATTTTTAAGACCGCCTGGATCAAGATCGTTTCCAGATCCGGTCTTAGGTGACCTTTTTTGTCCGGTTTTAAAAGGACTTTTTCTACCTGTGTGCCTACATTAGAGAACAAATATATATATATATGCTTGAAATAAACCGAATGATAATTGATAAAGCTTAAACTAGCTAGCTCCTCGTACAAATCTCCATGCAGAACAATACTAATTACATATAAGCAAGCTTGTCCCAACACACACGCATATATATGTATATATATTATCTTTGGTCCTAAATATAGGACATATTTTGAAGTAAGATTTACACTACAAACTATGTCCAATATTTAAAGAAGAGTAACATTTTTTGTGCATAAGCCAAAGCCTGAATATTTAAGTAATCTAACAGTGGTCATCTTAAACACTGGTGAAAATTTAAGGATAAAAATAGTCTATATATATAAGCACCTTCAGTTTTGATTGGAGCCTTTAATTTAGCCACTAAATGACTCTGGAGAAGAAGAAAGATGATTATCATGCAACAAAACCCCCGGGGGAGGTAAGATCATATTGGAAAACTGGTCAAGAAGGCAAACATGTTTCTCTGTAAAACCCAATCTTACTTGCTGTACGTCAATCTTTAATTTATTAAAGAATATTAGTTTGATATGCACCCCGAATATGCTTTTTTTTTATTAAGAACCGGAGGAGTAATATACACTTAAAAAACGAGCATATCAGTTACAATAATCAATTAATATTCAACTCTGAGAGAGTCTTACAAAATAGCTTCATTAATTAATCAGAATCAACTTGTCGATTTGCTAGTAATTCACACCCGTGCTTACTTTCAAAATTAAAATGAATTTAATCTACTTTATTAATTTATTTCCTAGTATGAATTGTTAACTTTTCCACATAATGATAATGATAATGATAATAATGCTCCTTGTCAATAGTCATCAGTGAAATCGAATTAGTGCATAATAATTAAATGTAAGGCAAAAGGGTTGATTTCGTGTACTAATTGCAAGGGAAAAAGATCGAGTCGTGATGACTTTAATTTATAGTAGCAGTGAGTTTACTATTTCATGGTACCGAAATAGAGCCTTTGCAATAACTTCTTCACTTCTTGTTGGCTTTTGTCGGTGTGTAGCTTCTTCACTTCTTGTTGGCTTTTGTCTACTTGTGTGTGTGTGATCAAACACACACACTCTCTCTTTGTCATGAATATAAAATCCAGTTGGCGGAGATTGAAGAAAAATCAATAAGTTACTTAATCATATAATATGTTGTGTATTATTATATTATATATCAGTTTATAAATTAGACAAAATATTTTGGAGAAAAAATTATAAATATATATACTTTAAAGTGATTTAATTAGATTTCTTAATATTTTTAAAAAATAGTTAAATGGATCTTATATTTAGGATGTGGGGAAGTATATGTGTCCATTCAATTAATTCCATTTTCAAAATTTGGTAATCATGAGGAACTTTTCTAGGTCTTATTTCACGTCTATGGCTGAAATTCAAACTTAATCTGGCCCCCTTAATTTTTCTGATGGCTAGCCAGTCAAATTTCTCTGAGATCTGTTCTCATTTTCTATATCATCACTGCCCTTTTCTCCTTTTGTATTATGATCTTCCTCTCGACTTTACCTTATTCGATCGGTTCCCCCTGTGATGAATTCTATTTTACAGGCCTTTTTTCTCTCCAAAACAAGCGAATAAAACTAAGCTTAACAACTAGTACCAATTAACATTGTTCTCATAAGTCAGAAGAAAATGTCATATTCAAGAAGGTCTACATATTCAACGGATGTGATCTCGCGTAAAGTTGAATAGCGACCTTCATCATATCAAATTACATCTATATATATATATATCTGTCATCTGTGTGTGTGTGTAGCGATATATTCACGTCGAGTTGAAATTTATTTGAGTAAACTATCCTGACTAAGGTGGCTCTGTGCATGTTACTTCTTCACCAACCCCAACTTTGTCTTTTCTACCCATCACTATAATTACCAGCAAAATTTCGGAACTGTTCGAATGTTGCACTAATATAATGAAGATAGCTAGTAGTGTATATGTTTTTGTTCTTGGTGAGAAATTTATCGCTTATCAATGCTTTATTAATGAGTAACTAAACATTGAGAGAAAATAGATAAACTATTCTTCAACCCTCTTTCTTCTCTGAAATTAAAAATAGATAAACTTAATAAACATGCGAAAATAATCTGGGGGAATAAAAAACGAGTGGTAAAATGGATTAGGTATATCGTGTGGAGCATTAAAAAATGAAAAGGTGAAAATAATAATTTGAAACTGCCCTTCTGAAGGTGATTCGACTTTCAAGCAGGGACTTCACCAACTTCTACATCGCCTGACTAATTAGGTATTTCTGATATGAAAGTGACATGCTTGCCAGATCAACAAAACCCAAATTATTCATATGTGTGTGTGTACGTGTATATATATTTCCCATGATTGCTTATGAGGAAATCGAAACCACAATTAAACGCGCGCGCGCGTGTGTTGATTATTATTAGTCCAAGTTCCATCGGCCAAGGTCTGGTTTAGATTGCTATGACATGTATGCTTTATATTAAACTGAATCAATACAAAGAAATTGGTACAATGACTATTGCTATAAGCGCTAAATGCTGAAGAGACTCAATGAAAATTTTAATTTGATTAGACTTTAAATGTGTGTGTGTGTGAGAGATTTTACCTTAATATTAAATAATAGGTACATTATTAATGGTTTTTTAATATATTATTTGGCTCAATTTTATCGGATGTACTTGTAACTTAATATGTGTGTGAAGCCATCGCAATTATTATTATTTGATCTGCGGAGTTAGTCAAATTCACTCTTGTATAAATTAAATTTAGTTGTTAATATCGCCTTCAGCATTCTTAAATTAAGGTTGATGAGCTCCACTTGTTTTACAGATTTATAATAATTAGCAGTTGGGATTCTTTCTTCTCTCTGTTGCAATTTTATATTCGTTGAATATAAATTAGGTTACCCAATCTCATCCATCATCTCAATCCAGGGACTAAAGATTTACGCAAAAACCAGTATGCTTGGATCCAAACTCATTGACAAGCCGGAAAAAATATCACAAAATTTGGAACTTTTTGCTTAATTAATTTGCCCCCCTTACCCCTTCGACAGTGATATATATATATACACATGCATGCTATAAATAAAATCAAATTCTCTTGTTTTCTCAGTGAATTAATAATCCCTGTATAATTAAGCAGAAACAGACCTCTTCAAAGATCAGAATGCTTAAAATTTTTATAATTAAGATCATTACTCAAAGTTACAGATAAAGTATACTCACTCAGAGGTACATTATTATTCGTTGTTGAGCTAACAAGTTCCATTATATGCTGCTTTTGTAATCGAATGCTCATTACTCTTTCCGCATCTGTCTTAAAATATATACTAAAAAAAGCACATGCCAGCGAGAAAAATAAACTATATGCAAAATTGGATTATTATGTAATTTAATACTTGGTTAAAGAGACATAAACTAATGTACTACTCCTCTAGTCCTTAATCTTAATACAAGATACATTTAGGAAGTTGATTTTGATTCTAACACTACAAGAAAAGTCATGTTTTGCGGCGGAATTTTTCCGTCGCAAAACATGCATTTTCCGTCGCAAAAATGGTTTGCGACGGAAAAGAGTCCGTCGCAAAAATTCTCCTCGCAAACCATTTTTGCGACGGAAAAAATCATTTTTCCGTCGCAAAAATGATTTTTGCGACGGCAAAACTTCTCCCTCGCAAAATGCAGGATTTTGCGAGGGAAAGTATGTTCCCTCGCAAAATCCAAAATTTTTGCGAGGGACAGATGATCCCTCGCAAAATTTTGGATTTTGCGAGGGAACATACTTTCCCTCGCAAATTCCAAAATTTTGCGAGGGATCATCTGTCCCTCGCAAATTTTTGAAATTTTTGCGAGGGACAAATGTTCCCTCGCAAAAATCAGGAATTTTGCGAGGGAAAGATTGTCCCTCGCAAAATTCCAATTTATTAAAAAAAAATAAATAAGCAAAAAAAAAATATAAAAAATTAGAAAATAAATAGATATATCATAAAAAGTAACAGTCATAAGAGTTTACAAATCAAAAACAAAATATTACAAATTATAATGTTGTGGCCAAAATAAACCAAAAAAAAAAAAAAATCTAAACAGCAGCATTCTGATCATCGTTATCACCACCAGGAGTTCCTGTACCATTTTCCTTCAATAGGGATTGGATAAGTGCCCGCATCTCAGTAAGCATCTCTCCTTGCTCCTTCATCTTCTCTTCTTGCTCCTTCACCTTCTCTTCTAACACCTTTACCCTCTTATCTTCTACAAAACCAACATTACAAAGTCAGTTTATTCAAGTTGTAGGACCATACCAAATTCCTTCATTCTTTATGTTTTTTTTTTTTTACATTCTAGATTAGTTAATTGTTAATTAATTATTATAGATTTTAGGAATTTTCAAATTTTACAATTAATGAGTGACACTATTGATAGTTGAATTTGCAAAAACTACTACTACATATATAAGAACATTAACTATAGATTTTTGAGAGGAAGAAAATAATTTAGTTTAAATCATCACACTTGTCAAGTTCACTTTCTTGGGAGGACATTTGTACATTTCCATGAACTTTCCTCTCTCTGATCATGTGTGTGTATAAGAATTTAGCAAGAAATCTAACCCAAATCACACTGTGTTGAATAAGGGCTTGCACATATATATTCCACTCACCCAAAGCAAAATAAATATACCCAATAATTAAAGGGATAATAATCCCAGAAATATTAACATTAATGCCATTTTATAGACAAGCTATCAGAAGAGACAAAATCTATGGAAAAATATATTGTTGGTGACAAGTCGCCTTCTTCTTCTTAACATAAATACTATGGATAAGCAATTATATATTAGAATTTTGAGAACTAACATCTTTACTTTCAATGTGTGAATATCTAAAAATTATACATTATGTATAAAATTATAGGAATGAACTCTTCATAAATAATAACTAACACGCTCAACGTCTCATTCTTAACAATAAGAGTTATTGATCAATACTATTTGATATAGTGAAATCTCTAGCTAATGCAATAGGCATCATAAAGTTGCTATAGTTTCATAATTTACACACTTTTAAAATCAAAACTTTGATGATACAATCTAGGATTTTTGTCTTTTTTTTTTTCATTAAGATAAATAGCACAGGTCATGGAAAAACACATGCTAAGGACTTTAGGCGAGCATGAAATGCCCTTAATTGCACTGAATGTTCCGAAAAGCACCAATCTACTGCATAAGATATTCATATGTCAAAGACCACAACAAAACAATTAATCAAGCAACTAATTCATACATACCTTACACCATATTCAGAAACACCCAAACAATCTAAGACTCATCAACCAATCAACAATTCCCAAAAAGAAGGACACATGTTTCCTATAAAGCTTTCAACCTATCAAAATAAACATACAAGTCATTTAGTTCAATAGGATTTATAATATGCAAGATGACTATAAATTAAAGAAACCAAGGCATACTATCATGTTGAGTTTATACTCAGTCAAAACTATTTTCACTACAACACTTCTACTTCACACTTTTCCTCTTAGTTACATATAGACTACACTAAGATGACCCTTTGAGAGAAATTGAAGAAGGTAACAGAGGTATGAAATGGAATGAGCAACATTTGATAGCTGGATCATCCAAACAGTTTTCCACTAAAAATTGCAGCAAGACCAAGTATTAGATTCCTGATGTCCATGACTAAAGGGAAGTAAATAATCAATGAGCCTCTGGAAACTATTACATGGGCTATAAGTTCAAAATTAAAGGAAGAATAACTTTCACTGTGAGTTGGTATTTATAACCATTGGCAGTGACTCGGGCGAATGAACATGTGGAGGACATTAAAAAAAAAGCATAAAGCAATGTCGGAGAAAGTAGCTTGGGAGAAACAATTAAACATCAGCAGCCTCCATAAGCATGGTCAAACTTAAAACAGGAACTTAACATGCTTTAGGTATCCACCGAAGGCAACAGAGCTATGAAATAGAATGAGCAACATTTGATAGCTGGATCTTTTTATCAGGATATATAAAAGTTGAAATCAACATAAGCATGGTCAACATAACAGTATGAAGTGAATAGGCGTCAGTTGGGTATTTAAACCTCTATAAACCAACATGTACAACCATAAATGACAGGGAATCGTAGGCAGAAGCAATGGCCATTGCTTGCATTTTAAGTACAATATTGTAACTACAGAAAATTCATAGTTCATGATCACATTGCATCAAATGGCATATCTGCGGAATTCCAATTATTCTGATAACAAAATGAAATATATCCATTATTATTGTTGAAGAATTAAAATTTCCAAATTTTGAGGTTTATATCTACTGCCTTCATCTCTGGTAAAGGTATAATAAACATATAGCTGAAATCACAAGTGCTAAAACCCCATTGAAAAATATACCAAGGAAAATGCTAGAGAGTCGTACCTATGCAGAACGAAGAAACAAGTAGAGAGGGAGAGAGCAAGTCGCACCTATGCAGAACGAAGAAACAAAAAACATAGATCAATCAAATACACCTCTTTCCTTTTTCTTTTTTATTCGTGTTCAGTACAGTAAAATACAACTCAAAAGATCCCAAATTTTTTCAACCTTTCCCGAGCTAGCTTGTAGTAGGACAAGGTTTTTTTGGCCATTGGCAAACCATCAAATATGCACAATAATCAATTCATTCATATCTGATACGGGTTTTGAATTGGGCAGACAATTCTCAAAGCATTTTCCATTTTTCCCCCATCTACAACACTTTAATTTCAAATAGAACAAATAGGGGAAATAGAACAAGGATACCAGGAGACTCTTGGGTTGAAGAGTATGCGACGGCCGACGGAGTAACGGACGACGGTGAGGACGAACGGTGAGGACGAATCGCGGCCTGAAATTAGGGCAAACTCGACGGAACCTCGATGACGATGAAGCAGAGTCGACGGTCGACGGAAGCAGCGCCGGAGATCTGAAATGGGGTTAGGGACCTAGGGCAAGCCGCAAGCTGGATGAAGAAATTGAAGATTGAAGCAGGTAGGGTCGAGCAGAAGCAGAGTGTCGAGACTGGAGAGTTGGGACTTGGAACTTCCGAACTTGGTTTTTTTTTTTTTTATAAAAAAAATGGCCTGAGAGAAGTAGAGAACTGAGAGCGAGCGTGAGAAGGAGAGGAGAGTAAAACAGAAGAAAAAGGGAGTGTTGAGGATATTTTAATATCTCATTTTTACGAATTTTTGCGAGGGAACCAATGTCCCTCGCAAAAATTACTCATTTTTGCGAACATCCCTAATTTTTGCGAGGGAAGTTCCCTCGCAAAAAACACTCATTTTTGCGAGGGAACAAGGATTCCCTCACAAAATATATGATTTTTGCGAGGGAACATCATTTCCCTCGCAACAAACACTCATTTTTGCGAGGGAAATAAGAGTTCCCTCGCAAAAATCATATATTTTGCGAGGGAATTCTTGTTCCCTCGCAAAATGACCCAATTTTGCGATTTCCCTCGCAAAATTGGGTCATTTTGCGAGGGAAGTATTTTTCCCTCGCAAAGTCCGCCGCAAATCTGCGTTTTTCTAGTAGTGTAAATATAAAACAAATTTTTTGTATATGTTAATGTTTTCCTAATTTAGCCTTACTGATCAACAATAATAAATGAAAGTGAATGAGAAAATTAAGGAAAATGACTTTAATGTTTTAGAAAATATGAGTATATGTTATATTAACTAACTCAACTAACTTTCTTAATCTAATCAAATTAGGTAAATATATCTTATATTAAAGACTTGAGGAGTTTAGCAGGAATATGTAGTTTTGTTCTTTTTATGGTGCTTAATACTCACAAGTGGTTGTTGTCAAGGAATTGAAACGTGTTTGTGTCTACTTCACATTGCAATTGTCCTCGTAATTCTACCTCCCAACAATAAGATTCTATTGACTTTATCTTTTTGAATTGGACTCGACCATATATATATGCTGCTATACGTGAAGAATGGTTTGAATAAACTAAAACTTAGTCCAAACCCTTTATACCTATAATTAATCTATGATTAGAGACGTTGATATTTCGGTTGCTTAGTTTATTAATGCAAGTTCTTTGTATCTACATAACTAACTCCCCCTCATAATGACTCGGTATATATAAACCTAGCTAGCTAGCTATATGATCAAGTTCAATGTATATCCAACTTAATTACTTGTAAAGTATAGGAATCCTTTATTCTCTTCTTTTCTATTCTTTTTCGGTTGGCCTGGCCGTTGATGTAACCCATCATCAATTAATAATTCTGTCTTCTTTAACTAACAAATAAAAACTTAGGTCAACTATATCAAAGTGTAAGCCTTACCAGTTTCATTACTTAACAGTAGCACGGATCATTTATTCGATGGACTGGTTCCTCTACTTAGGGCATTTCTTTGATCAATCCAACGGTACTTTTCATAATTTTAAACCGTTCATACCAGTAATCAATACCAGAATTTTTTTTTTTAAAAAACTGATCGTCTACGGTGGGAAGGATACTATCTGATCATACGTTCATTGATGAGTTATTAGAATGGAAATTCCAGATTATTGTCACCCCTGTGATAATGCTTTTTCTTGGGGGGGGGATAGAACACTCTCACTTAACAGGATCATATCGATCAATCACTGGCTTGTGAATTATAATATATGGGAACCGGAGGCATGTACCTCTCAGGCCGGAATGGGTGATGTTTGTTCAATTCAATATTTCAATGAAGCAGGTCAACGATTCCCACATAAGTCAACGCCAAATTAATCAATTCAGAAGTTATCAAACCTGCCCTACATATAGTACATGTATGTACTGTATATTTTAAGATTTATTGGGCAGACCAGAGGACAAGAATATACCTTAACCTACCCAAGCTTGTTGGCAGCAAGTAAGACCTATAGACTTGGGTTGGTGCAAATTATTAGCGGTCAGAGTTTTCTGAAGTTGGTGCCACAAAGCTAAATGTCATCCTTCAGATCATTGTGGCGGGCATCTAAGTACTGTTATTCTTAATTCAATTTGCGTTTGTTTCTCTTGCAAATGATGTGGTGGATGAATGTATTGTGTTTGAATTATAAAATATGCATTTTATTTTATTGATACAGATCCCAGTGTCATGATAAATATAAGGAAAAAAAGGGAAGGGTGGGGATGGAGAAAAGAAAAAGGATATGGCGTTAGTGATGGGAGCTGCTTAAATCGAGGGAAGGGAAGTATATAAGAAATTTGATTGAAGTATAAAGTGGGGGCCACGTAGCTAGCCACCCATTTGAGTTTTGAGCCTTTGAGGTAACCAAATATAGTAAATGTTGAAAAATGGTTTGTTTGAGAGCTTTTCCCAAAGCTTCACGAATTCCCACTTTAATTTGGTTGTTTCCTCAACTTATCAAACCCCATACAACGTTCAACGTCTCTCTTCTCCATTCCCACCTCTCTGTCCTTTCTCTCTCTCTTTCCTCTTTCTCACAAACACTAGACCCTCTCTCCATTCCAACCAACTATTCTTTTGCTTATATCTTGGCTACAATTCCCCTTAAATTCAATCTACATTACTCTTTCATTCTTTAATTAATGTCACCTCCAACTGTTTTTTCATTAACTGTGTTGCGCTACTAATTGCTGTATAAAAAGGGTTCGAGTTGATTATGATTTATGAGCATCGGCGTTGAATGAAGAATTGGCATAGAAAGGGGGCGCGAATTTTCAGAAAATAACCGTAGCTGGAGCCTCGAGGCAATGGGGCATTCTTTTTGTCATGCAATTCGGTGCATTATATGGACTTTGATGACGCGTGATTTATATTTCACCTTTAACTTGCCGCGTCAAATTATTTTGGGCAAGTCAAAAGCATATATAATTACCCATCTCTAGATCAAACGTACGTAATTACCCGCGCCTTTTCACTTTTAATGTGAAAACTACTGTAAATAGTTCTTTTATCAACACTTATTAACGATCATTTTAAAAAAAAAAATAGTTAATGAGGAAGCGATGACATTTTTGAAATTTCGACTTGTTTTTCAACAATTGTTTCTAGAAAATAATCATGGAAAGTTTAAATTTCACCGACTATTTATAAAAACAGTCATTGAAAGTTAGTTTCAACGATTGTTTTTGAAAATAGTCGTTGAAAGTTTAACTTTCAATGATTGTTTTTTATAACCAGTCATTGCAAGATAAACTTTCAACGACTATTTTTTATAACTAATTATTGAAAGTTTAATTTCAATGACTGATTTTTTAAAAACAATCTTGAAAAGTTCACATTTTCATCTTTTTCGATCAGTATTAGATATACACCTCTCGTACTTTCTCGTGCCTCTGACTCTTTCTTCTTTGGTCTCTCTCGCGCCTCTGCCTTTTTCTCCTTCTCCAACATGCAAGCACATCGTCCGGCCCGCTCTTCAAACTCAGACAGACCTCCGACCTCTTCTCTAACCTTCGTTGTCCTCTCCTCTAGAGTTATCGTGGTAGCTATCGCCTCTCATCCTCTCTTGTGCCTCCACCTCTTTCTCCTTTTTTGACCTCTAATCACATCGTTCAACCCCCTCTCTGACCCTAGATGCGACCTCCCGCCTCTTGTCCTACCTTCGCCCTCAGCTCCTCTCCACTAGACGGCCTTGTGCTCTGGTCGTCTTCTTTGCTAGAGTCGTCCTCCAGGTAAGAACTTTATAACCTTCGGCTTTTTTTTTGTCCCATGATCACATGTTTGTGAGGAAAAAGGAGCAGCAATAACAGAAACTCTAAATTTATGGTTACACATAGGTAGTTTGCATTGGTTTAGCTATTGGAGACATTATGAACTTGAATTGATTAAATTGGTGATATTAACTTGAATTGCTTTAGTTAGTTTTGTTTAAATTAAGTTGAATTAGGTTGTTGAAATTTTTGAATGTCATACTTTTAAGGAGAAATATTACTGAAATTTTTTAAAAATGAGTAAGGCCTCCCCTTCCTTCACCTATATTCACATGTCATAATGATAATTGTTCTAAACTTGAGTATTGTTAATGGATTAGGTAGTAATAAAATGGATCACAGTTGGATGAATGCATTGAGAACTAGTGAAGAGTATGATAATGGAGTGGAAGAATTTATTGAATTTGCTAAAATGAATGCACCTAGTAAAAATGAGAAGTATTTATAATCTGAGCAAATTCCGTAGCAAATCGATTTTGCTACGGAAAATGCCAAAATTCCGTAGCAAAATCGATTTGCTACGGAATTTGCTACGGATTTTTTCCGTAGCAAAAAACCCCGTAGCAATTTGCTACAGATTTTCAAAATCCGTAGCAAATTGCTACGGATTTTCAAAATCGTAGCAAATTGCTACGATTGAAAATTTCGTAGCAATTTGCTACGAATTCCAACCGTGAAAGCAATTTGCTACGATTGTTTTCCGTAGCAAATTGCTACTTAAATAAACCAGAGTAATTTGCTACGGATTTCTAATCAGAATAACAATTTGCTACGTTGATTGCGTCATGTAGCAATTTGCTACGGAATGCAATCCGTAGCAAATTGCTCTGATAAAAATTCCAGAGCAAATTGCTACGGAATTTTAAACTGTAGCAAAATTATTAAATTTTTTTTTTAAATTTTTTGAATCTTTTTAAATTTAAATTTTTTTAATTTTTTTAATTTTTTTAATTTTTTTTTCTTGAAAATTGAATGCAAAAGTATCATGAATATAATAAAAATAGTTTAAACAGAGAAAACAAAATATATATAATAATGTTGTAAGGAACAAATACTAAAAAGTAGTCTAAACATCGGATTGTGATCATCATCATCATCACCCGCATGGTCATCATCACTGGGAGCCACTACCCCGAACCCTTTTGTGTCATTAGAGACAGGAGTTGATTCTCGCATCTGCCTCATCATCTCCGCTTGCATCTCGATCCATCTTTGCACGCCGCATACTCTCCCGTTCTCGTTGCATCGCAAGCTCCATCCTCTCCCGTTCCCGATTCATTGCACGCTCCATCCTCTCTCGTTCCGAAGCATCTCTTGCCTCATGATGTCCTGTTGCTTCGACTCATCCGTGTTGCTTGCTTCGCTCCACCAACGCTTTCATCTTCTTCAAATTTTCATCCGCAAATACATTATGAAGTACATTTATTATTTGTACTTCATTTGAATAGACAAGAGAATGGAAATTATCAATATGAAATGTATTACGTGTACCGGAGAAACACCTTCACCTTTGGACGAGGAGCGCTTTGATTGCTTCGCCGGCCACAGAGGCACCGTATCCAAAGACTCTCCCTTTCTTGTTAAATCCGCTCGCGGCCTCAGAACAGACTCTCATTGTCGGACCGAGAGGATGCGGGGGTCGACCAGCCGCGACCCTCTCTCCGCGACGACTTCTCAAAGGTTTCCTACAAGCACAAAAATACATAGCTTATTAGACATGTAAAATAAAATAAATATGGTGGTGCATAAAACAAGTAATAAAGGCAATAAATGTCTAACCGCTACTTGCAGCGCCTTTTGGTTAATCCATTGTCTCTCACTCCCTTTAGGGAATGGGTCCGCTCAAAGGTAGCCACTCAATTGATCCTTCAGAACTTCCCGGACTCTACCCGCAAACGCGGATGAGAACCTTAATTAATTACTTCAAAGTATAAAATATCAAATACCTAAATAGAAAATAGAGTGTACTTACAATTTTCCGTCGATGCTCACTAATAGGAATGCATTTCCAAGATATGACGGCCCTTCCATTTTGGCTCTGTTTTGCTTATTTTTCGTGCTCATGTTTTGAAACTTTTCATTTGTGGCTCAATTCTCGCAATAATTCGTCTACGTGTCACTGGGAATCCAGTCTTTCTTGCCTCTTTTATTTCTCAAGCCGTAAAGCTTTTGACGCAAAATCGGCCTCCATTATGATTATAATTTGCTTTCGATTACGCACGATGTTCAGGCAACGTCATATGCTGGCGCTGAAAATCAATAACGAACCATTAGTGCTCCAAATTTTTAAAGTACTTAATTAAATAACCATAAAACAAAAAACTTACCAAGAACTCATCGAACCAAGCATCTCGAGTAGTGCTAGGAATTTCTGTCCACTTGGCCCAAGGATGGTTGTAATTGCGGAATAATTGGGCCGAGATGAAGTCCCTTACCTCATTATGAGGCTCAAATCTGATGAGAGATGACATCATGCAAATATTACCATACAAACCATTTACATAGAGAAAATTGTAACATTACCGGTAACTTGGCATGACTTACGGCGCCGTCGGGAGCGGATCCAAAGCTTCGTGGCCGAAGGATCTCTGGAGCCCCGATTGGTGGATCGGAGGAACTACCTTCTTCCCCAACGTGGCTACGAGGCGACGCATTGTGCTAAGGAAGGAATGTGAAGTATTGAAGATAAACATATGTAAATCATATGTAACTAAACTTATGTAAATCAATCGAAATTATATTGTAAACTCGTGATCCCCCTTGCTTTGCCGATCGGTGGGGGTAGATCAGTGATGACGACATATACAAATGACGGTGATGACGACATATATGTAGACGGTGAAGATGACATATCAAAGGATGGCATATACTGGGAAGCGGCGGACCCTCTACCTCCATAAGGAGCAGATGACGTCGCCCTACCCCCTCTCCGATAGGGCGGGTTGGGCTCGACCACTACCCCGTCCACTACCGAGCACGTCCTCCTAGATGCTCCATCTCTAAACACTCATAGACATAATGTCAAAAAATATATAACAATAAGTAGCGCATTAACAAAGTATGTAGTATAACAAATCATCACAAACAAAGAACTAACAGAAATCAATCAGACGATTCTTGTTCATCAACATCAACATTTGCTTGCACGTCTTCCTCTGAGGAGGTCTCATAGTCGTCGAACTCAGATTCACTATCAGAGTAAATCACTTCTTCCTCATCGTCTGATTCCTCATCGTCAATTTGTATAGGAATTAATTCTAAACCCGCAGCAGAATCAATGAGATTGCTTGGTACTTCGTCATCGAAGATGTTTATGGGCAGTACATGTTCCACATCGACTTGGAGCAGGTTCAGCCATCTGCGTCATTTGATTCCGGCTCTTTCGACTTTGGTATAATATTTCGTGCTTTGGTTTTAATAACTCCCTCCAACTCGCGGGATGTAGGGGTATGATGTATAGTAAACTTGTTCCGCCCGTTGAGCAAGGATGAATGGGGTCATAACCAACCGTATATCTCCTTGTCCAGCGGATCTCAATATTTCCATGTTTGTCCATTTTGGTCCCACGCGGACGTTATCAAGCCACTCACATTTGAAAAGGGTCACTACCTTGTCCCACGGTAACTCGGCTGAATTATGTCAACTAACTTCCCGTAGTAGTCGATCTCCACCCCATCAACTTTGTCACCTCGACAACATACACCATAATTACAACATAGTGTACCCGCATTCGCCTCGGCGGTTTGAAAACCGATACCCATTGATTATGTATTTTTTGCAAGGGTAACACTAATTGCAGCTCCATAGGACAAACTCCACGCAACTTCACTTACCGTAATAACAAAAAGAAAAGAAATCTTACTTTAAATACTAGGCGGCCTCTTCACAGTTGTTTAGAATGTACCACTCCGCTACTCGCTTATCTTTTCCGTCAAGAGTTGACCTACAATGTTTTCCCACGACCCGGCCTGGAAAATTAAATATTGATATCTGATCGCTCGTATCACCGCATCATCGTTGCGAGGTACCCCTCTCCATCTTGACATCATTTCAGGGGGATAATAGTATGAAGCAAATTTTGCGGCCTCTTCGACAAGGTATGCCTCAGCGATAGATCCTTCAACGTACCTTGGATTTTTGATCTTGTTCTTAAGTGCGTAAAACCTACAATGGAATATCGTAGGATATTTATAAACTAAAGTACCGTGTCGGTCAATTAATAACAGTAGCGATAGAAATATATATATTACCTCTCAAAAGGATACATCCATCTATATTGTTGCGGGCCTCCTACCTTTGCTTCGTAGGCCAAGTGAACGGGCAAATGTTCCATTGAGTCAAACAAGGTAGGAGGAAATATCATCTCTAACTTGCATAGAGTTATGGGCATGCTCGCCTCCGTGTGCCGTAACTTTTCAACATTAAGCTCGAAGCACAAATTTCTCTAAAGAACATGGAAAATTCCGTCGGAATAGACAATATATGCTTCGGAAGTGCTTTGAAGGCCCAAGGCAACAATCTCGGAAGAAAACATGACAATCATGACTCTTCATGCCGAATAACTTCGCCTCGTGCATGTCGACACATCTTTTCATGTTTGACCACATAACAAATGCGCATCTGATTCTTTAACCCATTGCAACAGCTTCCAAAGTCTGTTGTTTGTTGAATGTGTGTGGCGCTCTAGGTTTGGATGTCCGTCCCGTGCCTCTCCCGCCCAAATGTAAAGTGGGCCTTACGCATATCGCTTCTATGTCCCGTCTTGCGTTGGATCTGTGTCCTTCGTCTTGCCCTTGGTGTCCATCACGGTGCAGGCTGTAATGTTGCAAAACACATTCCTCTCAATATGCATGACATCGAGGTTGTGTCTTAACAATTGATCTTTCCAATATGGTAGTTCCCAGGAGATGCTGCGTTTGTTCTAATGATGATCAACGCCGTATCCCTCGAGGTTCCACAGGCAGCCCTCTTCGACACTTTGAATGTACTTGACTCTGTCCCATATTTCTTGGCCACTTAGCAGCCCAGGTTGCTCGCTCGCTCGACAACATTCCGCGTGAAGTCTTTTCTATTTCTCCTCCACGGATGATCGGGGTAGGAATCGCCGATGCCTATCAAACCAAGCGACCTTGCGACCGTGTTTCAAGCTAAAACCCATGTTGTTTCAAGACATCTAGGGCATGCAAGCTTCCCGACGTTTGCCGCCCACTCAACATCCCATATGCAGGGAAATCATTTATGGTCCACATTAAGGCAAATTTCCCGCATGGTGAATTCTCGACTTAATGATATATCATACGTAAGAACCCCTTCACTCCACAACATCTTCAACTCGTCTATCAAAGGTGCGAGGTACACATCTATCTTCTTTTTTGGGTTGGATGGCCTGGGGATTAACGCGTTAAGAAAGAAAAACTCTCTTCTCATGCACATAGAAGGTGGGAGGTTGTCACGGAGTCACAATGTGAGGCCAACGAGGAATAAGTCCCACCCGTATTGTTGAAAGGAGCGAACCCATCCGAGCATAGACCAAGACGGACATTATGGGGATCCATAGCAAAGAAAGGATTTGCCTCATCAAATTTACGCCAAGCTTCCGCATCGGATGGACGCGTCACAAAGTTTTCATCCTCGCGATGCTCCGGTGCCATCTCATGTGAGCATTGTTTGTTCTCGATGCATACAATCTCGTAAGTCTTGGAACGAGAGGAAAGTACCACATCTTACTTAACGCATGACGGGTCATTTTCCTTCCTTTCCCGCAACTTTATATCATCTCGTCATCTCCACAGAAATTTACAATTGGAGTCGGGTCAAAGATCTTCCTTGTAATACAACATACATCCTCTCAGGACAATGGATTTTTTCACATCCAAGGCCAAGCTCCTTAACCTTTTTTTTTGCTTGATAAAAATCCTTCTGGCAAATTATTGTCTTTAGGAACAACCTTACTCATGATCCGCATCATTTCGTTGTAATTCCTCTCGCTCATATGGTGATCGGTCTTCAAGCTTAGTGTTGCTAGGGTAGGCGATAGCGATGAATATTCACTACTATCAAAGTGTTCGCAACCTTCCCATAACGGACGCTGGGCTTCTTGAAGCATTTTGTAGAACCTAGCGGCTTCCGGATGAGGATCCTCACCCATGTATGATGGTCTGGGTATGCGTGATGGTCTCCTCTCCCATGTATGACGACTCAAAGATGAGTACGGGATCAAAATATTGGCCGATCGGCGGTCGCGCGCATCCATAACCAATTGCTCATATTGATTAAGGTTTTCTCGATGACTACCGGCCCCCGTAATAACCACTCGGTGTGCCGGACTTCGCCATGACATTCCCAACATTCATAATCTTTCATGAATCCCTTTTGACACAAATGAATTTTGACATTGTCCGTACCCCTAAATCTTAAACACCTACATTTAGCACACCTGACACCCGATCTCACTACTTGAATTATTTGAATTCGCCAAAGCAAATTGGATGAAGTTTTCCAAACCCGCCAAGAATACTTGTGTTAGTTCTCTTCTATTAGTTAGACGATTGTACATCCAACTTCTATCGTGGTTGCCTTCCATACTTCCTAAGTAATTTAGTTACTAAGTTAATTAAAATCTCAACATGCCACAAAAATATAAAAATTATTAATAGTCATTTTTATGAAGATTTATATATTATTAACAATTAATACAAAATTATAAATTTATCACACCAAAATCGAATTGAAATTTCCAAATTCCTAAAGTGCTAGATAAATTAATATCCTATACTTTTGGGAATATGTTACCCTTAAAATCATGTAACTTATAATTTTCTACTAACATACATATTCCATACAAATTATATTAATTAATTAATTCTCTTATCTATCAATTTCACTTTTTACAAATTATTTTCTCATTTAAATGTTATGAATACTATCTACATTTTAATGTACATACACTAATCTATATCCATATTAACTACAATTTAATTTATAGAAGTATTTATATGTCATTGTGTCAAGTGTTTAAATGAGAGTCAATGAGATATTGATGATATAAGAGATCACTTACTTTGTGATAGAATAAATCTTTGGTACATTAGGTGTATATGGCATGGTGAAGAAGTAACTGCTTGTGCGTCTTGAAAGAAGGAAGTTTTGGATGTCGTAGATGATGATAGAATGAAGAAAATGATTCATGATATTGAGGTAGAACTTTTTGCACAATCGTGTGTATATAACAACAGCGTGCAGAGTGATGTAGAGAGACTTTTGTACCTTGAGTGTACTAAGTATACACATTTGTCAGGTATTTTGCATTTGATCAACTTAAAGTTATTAAGTTTACAAGCTTGTTAGGTATTTTGATTTTGGTCAGCTTAAAGGCAACTTGTGGGTAGATCGATAATAGTTTTACATTGTTACTTGAATTGTCGTGTGATATGTTTCCAGAGGATAACGTACTTCCAAATCTATGTATGAGGCCAAGAAAATCTTGTCTACGAAGGATATAGAGTATAAAAAAATACATACTTGCCCTAATGACTGCGTATTGTACATAAAGGAGTATGGAGGACTAAATGAGTGTCTGAAATGTAAAAATTCACTATACAAATTAAAGTAAAGAAAGATGATGGTTGTGGCCTAAATAGAGAGCTTGTGGCCAGGATTTGAGAAGAAGTTCGTCAATCAATTCAAGAGGAAGTCTAAGAAGAGCTCGAGGTGCAAATTCATCAACCACTTTGAGAAAAGCTATTGCAAGAACTACGTGGTGAGATGAGATCGATGGTGTCATGGTGTTATCTAGCATTCAAGTAAGGATGGGTCAAGAGAAACATAGATCTCAGGTTTGTAAATAATTTCAATTAAGATAATATTGAATTTTGCCTTAAGTTAGTCTAATTAATTTTTTCATTTCTCTTACCCAGGAATCCTTGGCTTTTCCCAGTACCAAAGACAATTACAATTCGCCACAATTAAGACATGGAAATTAACCTTAGTCCTACACCAAAGGTTGGAGAACCTTGTTCTCTTATTTGTTGGATGTCACGTTGTTGCGTGTCGTTGCCGATGTTGTTGTATATACACATGCAACCACCTACGATCATAAGAAAATTCGAGACAATCAACGAAACGTCAATTTTACATGTGTTCGAGAGGGGGAGAAAGGTGTAAACATCTCATTCCCTGATGACGAGGTTGCCAAACTAGGTCAGGTAATATAATCTTTCATCCTTTGTCCTCAACATCTTATTCACATGGCGATAACACCTCTAATGGTAGGAAACACCTTACTATTACTTGCATTTTCTTTTACGTCCTACTTATAATCTTTATTTTATGTGTTGCTAGGATCAAGAAGAAAAGACAAGATTTCCCTTATTGGCACAATTGCGAAATATCAAAAAAAAAAAATTAATAACAAGGTTGACTTGCAAATGCATTGTGGGATTGTGGGTAATAGAATGTCGTATCTCTCTGCAAATGATAGCAAGGATATTAGAAAACTCCTATCTTTAGAGGAGATAGACATAGAATTGGTTACATTTGCAATCATATGAGTTTATTTTTTATTTTTAACTTTAATTAATGCACTGATTTTTAAGATTATATATTCACTAAGTTATTTCTCATTTTAATTCTATGCTAGCTGCTTCCACAAGATATGTGTCGAAATGGAGAGAAACACTTTGCATGGATTCTTATGTCGTGTGAATCTAGCAAGGTGTAATAATAAATTGGAAAATAGGATGAGCTATGTGGGTTATATAATCGGAGAGACTTAGTTGCCATGTTACCTAACACCAATTTGAAAGGCGGGTAACTTAATTTTATCTATTCTTAGATATTCAGTCTGTTAAAAAGTTTCATGTTATCTAACCTCATTTTAATCTATATATGTTATTGTAGTTATTATTAGAGTCTGTGTGTTGCTTGTCCTTTCATCAACGTCATATTTTAGTTTGATTCCTTGGGTCGCAAGCAAGACAAAGAGATGAAAACCATTTTTAACACGTAAGTTGATTTGGTTGAAAATAATTGGTTTTTGACTTGAATAAATTGTTTTAATATCTTCTAATTTTTATTTTAATGATAGTACACTCAAGACATATTATTTAATGGGTGGGAAGCACAAAGGTGAAAGTAGTTCCAGCCGAAAGTAAGTTGTTTAAATTTAAATTCCTCAATTGACAATAACTTTATATGCCTTTATTCATTTTTACCATTTGCTATTGATGTAAAGTGTCCTCGGCAATCAAGAAAAATTGAGTGTGAATATTATGTTTTACTTTATATGTATAACATCATTGTTAGTGGACTTATTACAAATTTTGAACAGGTGATCATTTCTTCATTCTTAAATGATTTTCAATTTTTTAATTAAAATTTTAGTTATTTCATTAAATTGATTGATATATATTAACTTATTCTTCAATTTGCGTGTAGAATTTTGGTAATGAAGACGCCTACACAGTCGAAGACATTAGTTTGATCCGAGACTTTTTGGCAGGACATCTTTTACAACAGATAAATGATGTGTAGAGATAAAATATTTTCTTTTACATAGTGTAGGAATTTAGAGAACTTGTGGACACTTGATTATATTTGTTTAAGTTGATCCATGTTTAGTTTTGGACCACGTACTTAATTATATTTATGAACTACTGGATGTATATATACTTGCTAAGTAGTGTTATGTTTTGGGTATATACATGCATAATTTTCTGGGAATTGGTTGTTTTTTAAAGGTTGTGGGTATAAAATACGAATTACATGTTGAAAAAAAATTAATTTTCAATGCCTGTTTTATAAAACAGTTGTTGTAAAATGCTTACAACGATTGTTTTGAAATTACAACGACGATTTTACTCAAAACCGACGTTTTATGCATTACAGTTTTCCTCACTTACTGTCTCTTCTTCTTCTTACTCATTGCCAACATATATGAGTTGCAGCTTCCAAGCATCGAAATTTAAAACTACAAGTAATTTCATGAAACGAAAACAAAGTTTTTTTTCTTTGATTGGCGAGCCTTCAAGATTAAGAAAAAATGGATAAGCCCAAGCCCAAGAAACACTGCCAGTAAGACACTACTCAATTTGACCCATATGGGCCCACTTAATATTGAAATGACGACGCGATTATGTTATAAAAAAAATCAGAAAAATGAGTTATGAATATTGATTTAGACATATACATTTAGATATTTAATCGGAACTCCTGAATTTATTAAATCTATATTTGAAAATCCTTGTTCGTGAAATTTTGTTAGGGACTTGTTATGATCAATTTGTACTTTTGAAACTATTCTACTTTCCTGCTATTCTCGAAAGGATGCCCCCGAAGTTTTCCTTGAAGCAATACCTTCCTTGCCAACCTCACTCTGTTTCATACCCGTTTTTTGTTTCATGAGGATGAGTCTCATTTAAGCATGTTGAAGTCCCAAAGTAAAGAAACAGAGCAAAGGAAAATTAATAAACACCTCTGCGGTTTTCCCAATTTGTTTTAAAAAATAAACAGTTCCGAGTATGAATGCCTACGCTTCCTTGAAATAGTCAAATATGATTTATGAAAATAGCACCTTTTCTAAATTACCATTGGAAATGAACGAAGGCCAGCAAAACTCAAAAATAGCAATATGGAACTTTATTGTTCGATACCAGAAGGTGTCAGTGTAGTAGCAGCAGAAGAAAATTGAGATTTCGTGGCAGAAGAATAACAATGCTGTGCCTCTGCATTACAGTTTCATAACATAAGGAGGCTTTCATAGTGATATCAGAAATCCATAGTTCAACTTCAACCCCTTACGGTCATCGTTTTGTTCTGTTTAAACGTGGGACAAGTCAATCGGTCTTAATTTAGCGACTGCGAATCAGATCCCGCCACATCACTATGTTCCCATGCGTTTAACCTCATTTGAACGCGCTCACTTCTCTCCTACTCCGTTCCCATAATTCCCGTCTGCTGAAGATCTGCAACTTTCACCTCTCTTCTTCCTCGTTATCTCGCGTTCCCTCTCAATTCGTATTGTTTTCTCCACCTAGAGATGACCGAAGCAATTGAGCCTTCTACATCCTCTTCATTATTGTCGTCGGCGGGGGACCCGAGCACCGTTATTCATCCGAGGCGCGAACCCTTTGAGCATGGCCTCTTGCCCATCCCCAAGCTCATCTTCTCCGACCCGACGCAAACCCTAATCTCCCTGAAGCAGAAGCTTCTTGAGCTATCCCCTAATCAACGGGCCAACTCTGCGGTCATCTCCGACGCTCTGCAGATCTCCATTGACTGCGCCAGGCTCGTTCTCGATACCCTCTCCTCCGTATTACACTCGGAGTCCGAACCTTTAGTTAGAGCCAACCCGGAAGAAATCGAATCCGTTGGTGCCGATGTCCATGATCTGCTTTTGTTCTTGTACATTCAATCCTACAAGAAGCTGCTTCCCAGAACGCACAAGGACTCTGCGGCCGTGGCCGATGTTTGGCCTTCCACCTCGGCTTTTGATGGATACTTGTCTGCCCTCTCGCCGTTGCAGGTGATTTCTCCCTGTATTTTAATCTGTGTGATTCGGTGGCACAATTTGAGCATAACGGAGATAAAGCAAGTAAATTGGGCGTAGTTAACTTGCCTTTTCAATTGGTTATTCAATATTCTTGTTCCCTTTTTCTTTTCCTTGGTTGCCTTTGCAACTCTGTCCACTGTCAAGGCTGGGGCTTGATTAGTTGCAGTTTCTTCCATTGACTTTCGGACTCTCTACATTTTTTAAATTTCATGTTATTTAGCGGTCCCTTCTATTATGTTTGATTCTATGAATAAATTCTGATTAATTGGATAGTCATTACACAATGAACTTGGGGGTTGAGATAACTATTTCTAGTAGACATCTGATACTGCGCGTTCTGTTCTAGTTCTATTTAATTTCCATGTTTAGCTGCTGACTAGCTTATAAGAGCGGTTCTTCATTTTGTTAAATTTTTATCCTGATTTTCCATGATTTACAGCTAGTGCGTAGCAACAGTCGTCGATTTGTGCCTTCACAAGCTGATGAGGAGGCGCATCAGTTGTCATATTTGCAAAAGCACCTGGCCAACATTCTGTCTCTTTTAGCTGAGCCTGTGGAGGGGGAAGGGGAAGAATCTCTGGTTTGTGAATTCATTGCATATTATTTCCTTATGCCCAATGCAAACTTTGGCGTATAGTTAAATTCTTTTTCTTCCTTAAGCTACATTCTTGTCATTCATATACTGTTTTGGTGCCTCTCATTAAAACCAGGAGGAGATCCTTTCTGTCAGGAAAGGTAGCATGATTGTGCTTGTTATGTACCACTGCAGCTTGTATGCTTTAACAGTAGCTCTTGATTATTACTTAAAGGATAAGGTGGATTAATCCTAACTTGACCCTGGACATTTTTGGCTTATGGCTGGTCCAAAATTGACATTTTGTATACTAATTGAAATCGAAAATCATTTAGGATTTTATAACACGGAGTGTTCTTAGTGCCCCTTCCGAAGGAATGGAGCTTATACAGAAATTTAGAAAATATTGCTGGCACTCCTGAATTATTGTGAATTCCGGAAAAAAGTTATTCTATATTGTTTCCTGATAACACTTGATTCACATAAGTTGGTCTTTACATGTAAGAATAAGAATCATGGGCAAGAGATAGTGATTCCTTTTTCAAATATACAAAATTTATGATGCCATTAATTTGAAGAAAACACGTCCAGATTGCTTATGGTTTTTATATTCTTTTCGCTGATGTTCAGTTAGAGAAAGCCTTTAATATTTCTGTTGCTATGGATATTCTAATTTTTAAAGCAGTTAAAGTGGAAGATGTCGACTACAGCCATTGTATTATTCTTGTTTGGTAATGGAACAATTCCTCATTTAACTACAAGGACATTTTCTCTTACTACGATGTTCTTCATGCTGAGTCCCTTTGTTTTTCATGTAAATTTAATAAGTATTGAATATTGATATTGATGCGGATGGGAGATACCACCATTTAGGCAACCATGATACAAGAAGATATATACTGTGAAACTATAATTTGAAATGCAGTGTCATATGTGATATTTGATACAAATATCATATATGCGCGAGACTATATGACTCTGTTTGTTGAAGTAGCTATGATTCTTAGATTTTAAATTCACCCGCATTTTGTAGTATCAATGTGTGTGTTTTAACTGCCATTGATAATTACAGCGAAGGGTAATGCTAGAGTTATACTAACTATTAAGGCATGGCACCTCTTGCTTACTTAGGCATAGTTTATTGCTCTGTTAAATATCATACCGCCCTTTCTTTGGGGCATGCCATATTGCCTAACAGTTGTCCCTCTGTTCCTTCTAACTGACTCAACTTTGTGATATAGGATCTTGCAATTTGTTCAGGGTATGTAGAGGAAAGCATGTTTTGAGAAGTATCTGTCTTGTCTTTGATTGTGGGCTTCATTTTGCAATGGTGTTGGTTCTTAGTTCTACTGCTCATTTGATCCCATTGTTTTAGGTTTTTACCATGGATAGATTTGAGCACCTTGGGTTTCTAATTCAGTTCGGAGATAAGGGATCTGAAGGAAACACTTTGAGCCAATCGTCTCCCTTTTTTGCAAACTCAGATCCTGACATGCCAGCTGTTCCTGTTCCTGCTGCACAAGTTCATGATTGGCTTCTGCAAAATATTGCTTCTTCTTTAGCAAATGTTTCTGAAAGGGCTTCACTAAAGGAAAATGGGCCTGCCAGCATATCTGATCAGGATGTTGCTATGGTTGATGCATGTACTGTCCCAGTTAAGGCCTCACCAAGTACTAGAGGTCCATGTTTCATTGAAGGGATCTCTAAATCATCATACTCAAAGAATGCATCTGACATTAAAGGTTCATCTATTAAGGTTTGTTTCTTATCCGGTTTTCCTTCTTCCCTCGTATTTTAGTTCAACTAAATTGCTGGCCTTTTGGGTATGTGATCTCTGAGTATTTCATTGAAACTATTCATCTCAGGTAGACTTTGTAACACTTCACGTTCTTCTTTCTCGTATCGTCAACTTAGGTTGAAATTTCTGTTCATGAGCAGCTGCTTTTAACTGACTTGGGCTTGAACCTTAAAGCTTGGTCATGGTTCCTAATAGTACAACTGATGCTTGCTCATAGGTTTTATTCATATGCAGTTTTCTTAAAGCTTGGTCATGGTTTCTAATAGTATAACTGATGCTTGCTCATAGGATTTATTCATACGCAGTTTTCTGAGTGAAATTTTGAAAATCGAAACTGCTAGACTGTCTGCATATGTGCATGCTCAGGTCCAGACGAGTTATGAAACTTGGTTTAGTTTTAGGTTTATGATTCAAATAGTATCATCATGTTCGTATGCATGAAAGAGCTGTGACTTGTATTCTAGCTGACGCAGAGTTTAGAACAGAGTATTGATAGTTATTGAATAAATTGAATGCTAGATGTTATGAAAATTTAATATTATTAGCAAATGTATTTTCCTAAGTCCATTCAAGTTAATAGATTTGTAATTTGAGGAAGATTTCAGGTTGAATCTCTGGTCATGAATGCTTTAGAGCCACAAGACATTTATTATTATTTTTATGGCCAATCATCTGTTCAAGTAAATTTTATTCCTGTGAGGCTTTAGGAGCTGGCATTAGGACAAATTATGTATAAAGCAGAGATATGCTTAATGTCAGCATTTGTAATGGCCTTTACTATAGATTGTGATTTCTGGAATGAACTTATGATTAGCGTTATACATCAAATGTATCATCATCTTTGTGTTAAAAGTGGCCAGACCCCAGAGTCAGCCACTTCTCTTCTGGTTCAAATATGTAATTCCACTATTCAATTTTTAGATTGACTATCAAAACTATATTGGAAGAATTGTAAGCAATATATTTGTCATTGCAGGTTCTAAATTGCCATGAGTCTGCTATTTACATTTTAGCGCCTGTGAGATATGCCACTGTCTATGGTTGCTCGGATGCTACTATTGTTCTTGGAGCAGTTGGCAAGGTAATAATAAATAGTAATAGTGTGTTATGCTTTTTAGAGGAGCATAATGGGTAGGAACATCCATGCAAAGTGTTTTCTAACCGCAATTTGGAAAATGACATGTTACCTTGTCCCTGTTTTGGTCCGACAACTTCATAACAATTGTTTTAACAATTAATATAAAGCCTCTGTAAGAAAGTAAACCATTGCTTTTCTAGACCGACGGAAGGTTTAAAATCACCTAATATGGGTGATAACTAAACAGCCGGAATGTATTTTCACACACACCAAGTGAAAGCTCTTTGATATGGGACTTGAAGCCCTGCTCCTCAAAAAGAAATAAACAAGTTAATGAATAGGAATTGTCAGATTTATTTTTCTCTTCATCATTTTTCTCATAGAAGTTTGTTAGAAATAGAATCATTGGTTGCTTAGCTGACTGTTCATTGTTTAAGAATACCTTTTTTTTTTTGGCTAATAAACATATTAATATTGGAATACTTATCACTATACTGATAGCATGTACATGTTGTCTCTGTTAGGTAACCAACTTAATAATTTAATGGTATTTTGCTGATTGCTTGCTATTCTTGCGCATTCAACTAGTGGTGGTTTTGGTTACCAGGATGGAAGTTGATGTCCAATTTTTTCTTTTCTTGACAGGCTATAAGAGTAGAACACTGTGAACGAGTTCATTTGATTGTAGCAGCTAAACGCATATGTATTGCAAATTGTCGTGAATGCGTTTTCTTTTTGGGAGTGAACCAGCCACCTCTTATTGTTGGTGCTAACCATAAGCTGCAGGTGAGGTTCTTCTGCCCTTGTATGAATAAGGAAGTTGCTGGTCAATTGGTCTTGGAACCTTATGTATTTTCTATCATCTATGGTCATGGTTATTGTTTCTGCAATTTTTGGCTTATGCTCTTTATTTGTGTTTTAGAGCTCGTCAGTTTGTGCCTTATTCAATTATTGTTAAATTCGACTAAAGATTTTGATTGCTGAGATTATAACCCAACTGCCCAGTGCACCAATAGTCTTGCAAGATTAGCTCCACCTCTCCAGGATTAAGCCCAAAGTATTGATGAAGCTCTACAAGTGCGAGCACTTAAGTTTATGCAAATTGTTCTAATAGTGGGTTAGCTAAACATATCTTTTGATGAGTAGTTTGCTACAAATACAAGTCATAGTTTCCTGTGGCCCCTTAAATAAGCCAACTTTTTCTGTTTGAATATCTGCTGCTTCTAGAGGCATTAGCTTCTTATCGTGCATGCATATTCTTCTTTAGAGGTTTTCTTCTTAATTCGATTTTCTGTTTGAAATTAGTCTCTTGTAATGTTCTCAGGTGGCACCCTACAATACATTTTACTCCCAGCTAGAGGAGCACATGGCTGAAGCTGGCATTCTGCCCACCGTAAACAGGTGGGATGAACATGTGGCCTTGGGTGCAGTTGATCTCCATGATTCATTATCTCATCCGGCTGGTGTCTCTGATGTTCAAGCTGAGTCAGCTACCCGGGTGGATCCTGATCAGTTCACCGATTTTGTGGTTTGCCTTTCTATCTTTTATAGTTACTTGAAGGGAAATTGAAGATCTTTATTTTAATTCTACCATGTGTTGTGGATTTGCAAATGTTGATTCGTACATATGTTTTCACGTTATGAATATATTACTTCACTTTTTCACATTGAAGTTTGTGGTTCCTTTTCTTGTTTGAGATAAGAAAAAATGAAGGTCGTTAATTTTCAAATCTCCATTTATTTTGGAAGCATGTTCATTTATCCTCTTCATACGCTTCTTTTTCAACCATGTTGTTTGGAGTGCAGATTCCAGACTGGCTTGGAGGAGAGTCAACTGGCTCTACAAAACACAACCCATTCACCTTACCAGATGCTTATATGGCTTCGCAGATTAGAAATGTATGTCAACCGATTGGTGATGTATATTAGTGATTGTATTTTGAAAACTTGTCTTCAAATATTGAAGAATTATGCTTAAGTGGATTAGTTGTTTCAATTAATTGTTTTTTTCCTGGTTTTGGTTTTTTATCCAGCAAAAGAATTTAGGGGAGATAAGGCAACTCTTGCGGGAAGCACCCCTTGAAGAAAATCGTAAAAAAGAATTGTCATCTGCGCTTCATGTTTGCTTCAAGGACTGGTTATATGGTAATAGTTATTCTGTTTTATTTCTTTTTTTTCTTACAACAGTTTCAAACTCGAAGGATTTTTTGGGAATAAACTTGCTTTGAAAATGTGAAGTATCTGGGGCAAATTTCGTGTTGATGTGGTACTGGCCCGGATCTTGTGTCTGTGTTTCATTGATCTGGCCCTAATGTTAACTTCTTTACATAACTGCTTAGAAGATAATGTGGGTGCCTGCGCATTGTCATTTAGTACGAAGGCTTTTGATTGAACAGTGTACCTCTTATTTATTGGCCACTTTAAGCTTGTAGTTTTAAATGATATACTATTTTGGAGCGTGTCTGAATAATACTGTCCTCGTGCATTTACCATTATCAGAGCAGATGGTATCTTCTGTCAATCATAGGTTTACTAGTTTATGTTTCTTTTGGAACTGGGCACACTCTGATCTATATAATTCCTTGAACTTCTTCTGTTCTGGCAGCATCCGGAAACATTCGGCAACTCTACTGTCTACAAGGCGAATGATCTTTGTGAGGCAGTGCCATGACACAGATAGCGATGGTACAGGAAGAAGGTTTCTAGTTTCGTTTTTGAGCTCCCTTTTGATTTCCTCTCGCCAATTATGTTGGCCCTACAGTTAGCTGAGATCAGATGACGTGGATTAGAATACCCACCTATTTATGCGGTGACACTGGTGCACATAATGGAATCAGAAATACATTTTGCTAGTCTGAATGTAATTTTTTTCTCTTATGAAAATAATCATTGTGACATTTTGTTAGCCTAAATTAATGGGGCCTCGTGAAAAATTTCACCACCCTTCCCATATCTGGTGTTATGCGTGTCCTAAACTAAAAGTTTTGCATTTTGATTCAAGTCTTGGGCACAACTGGAATTTTTGCTGGATGGTAGTGCTTGAGACCGAAATGGAGATCACGCGTATATGCTTTTTTTTTTTTTGGTTGCCCATCCGGTTTACCAGAGCTTTGCCTTAACTAATCTGGATCCAACCCACGTCGCGCACCTGGCTATGGTGAGAGAGTCTCCTAGCGGAGCTTTTTTACATTCACAAGACTCGAATTCGAGACCTTGGTTAAGCGATACAAGTCGTTTACCACTTGTGCCAACCCCCGTTGGTACGCGTATATGCTTATGATGTCGGAGCAGTTGTTATGTGTGCATTTAGCTTGTTCTGGGCACCCAAAGCGGAGTCCATTACATTATTATTGAGAGGCGCACATGAAATGATAGGTCTGAAAGTTGTTTCTTACAAGATCCAAACTGGGAAATTTTCAGCAATACTTGAGTTTATGTCTTATATTAGCATTAACAAATCAACATCATGCCCACTGCTTCCGAACCCTAAATATAATATTCACTTGAAAGATTTGGTTTAGTTCTTCAATATAAGGATTAATTCCATCTTGTTGGCTCATATTTTAATTGTTTACTTCTTACAATACCCTTATTTACTACAATAACGATAGGGGCATTATTTAAAAAAGAGTCATAAATTCTTTATGTATCAACTACAAACCCCTATTTATTACAATAATGATAGGGGTATTATTTAGAAAAGAGTCATAAATTCTGTGTCAACTACAAATAAGTGAATAACCATCTTAACAAATGTTTTGAGATTCTATATTTAGGATTGAAAGGAGAATCACGTAATATTTGCTATCTTTATATGCCGTTAGATATTAAATTTCAAAATATAAGTATATTGAAGCAGTCTCCAGAAAAACAAACCGCCTTCTGTGATGAAAAGCGAAATCGCACCATTATTCTATGCTGGTTCATTGTACCTAAACTGAAAACGAATAGGTTAGTTAAAGGACCTAATTTTTCTTGATCTCTCTCTTGCAATATGACTTAAAAATAAAAACCTAAATTTTCAGGCGTTTAATGAATAAGAATTTGAGGGAGTATATTTCTTCCCGCATTTATATGTATATACACGTTCACTTAGCTTGCTCACCCGATAAAGGCTATATCGACCCTAGTATAACAGAGATCTTGCAAAGATCAGATGATGCTTGATATAGGCGAGGATCGAGAGAAAGGAAGGCTATCATTGGGAAACAAGCGAGTATTGACGACCATGGGTGAGCCATAAGCATATGCACCAATCATGTGTGTTTTCGTAAGAAGGTTATGTATGTATTTTTACGAGTCAAGTGAATTCCTTTGGTAGTTACGCGAAATTCAATGCCCAAGAAAAATGATAGCTCACCTAGGTCCTTCAAAGAGAACAACGAGCTTATGGCATTAATCAACCTTTTGACTTCATCTTCATTAGAGCAGTAAGTACGGATCATCTACATATACTACGAATACGTAATATGGTCATTGGTTTTCTTAATGAGCAGACATGGATCAGCGGTGGCGACAACGAACCCAAGAGTTTTCGGATATGTCTTGAGTTTTACAAACCATGCTCTAGGGGCTTGTTTTAACCCATAGAGAGCTCTTTTTAGTTTGCAAACAAGAGTGTCCTGTTGAGTCCAGTTAGACAAAACACGGTGGCTGCTCCATGAAGACTTCTTGGTCGGATCTCCGTTTAGAAACGCGTTATTGAAGTCTACACGGTGTAACTTCCGGTTGTGAGTAATGACAAGAGTAAGCAAAGCACGAATGGTACATGCCTTAACTACAGGTGAAAGTATCACGATAATCATGCACTGCTTCTTGAGAGTATCCTTTTGCCACCAAGCGCCCTTTATAGCGTGCAATGGAGCCATCTGCATGAGTTTTGAGGCGACATAGCCATCTGCATCCAATCACTTTCCTATCAGAAGGCAATGGAACAAGATCCCAAGTCTGGAACTTTTGAAGTGCATCATATTCTTCTTGAATAGCCTTTGTCCAATTGGGATCAGAAAGTGCTTCATCAATAGTACTTGGTACAGATACATATTACGCCTTTGTGAAGATTTTGGGCTTGAAGACACTGTTTACTTAAGTCGACATGGAATGGGAGTTGATCGTAGGAGGAGATCGATAGGAATTGCGGACACTTGTTCGGCGGTGGTGTATGCCTGCGATAGATTCGAGATAGAGGGTAGGAACAAGTGAAATCTTGGGAGGTGAGGAATTTGTAGTTGGTCTATCGGGTGTGGTGAGTTGAGTAGAAAGGGGTGAAGTGTGAGTCAAGCTGGGAATTTATAGGAGGTTTGAAGCTAGTGTTGACAAATGGTGAGATGAAGCATGACGAATGTTAAATTGAGATGAAGCGGGGAAAAGAGTGCTCATGGGCCCAACATGCCTTGTAATGTAAAGTCGGCGGTGGTCTGTTTAGACATTTATAGCCTTTATGATGAGTACGTATCCTAGGAATAAGCAAGATGCGAGATCGAATTCTAGTTTGTGTTTATTGTAAGGTCTAAGACAAGGAAAACACTCACAACCGAAGACTTTGAGCAATGAGTAGTCGAGGATTTGGTTTTAAAAATCTTTTCATAAGGTGTGAGCCCTTGTAAAGGCGATGTGGGTAGACGGTTTATCGAAATACAACGGCCAAGGAATGCATCTCCCAATAGAACAAAGGAAGAGAGGCATTGGCTAATAGTGTTAGACTGTCTCAACTATAGATCGTGCTTTCTTTCAACAAGGCCATTCTGTTGAGAGGTGTATGGACAAGAGAACCTTTCTTGAATTCCACATTGAGCGAGAAATGGAGAGAAGGACATGAATTCACCACCATTGTCACTTTGGACTGTTGGATCTTGGTCTTGAACTGTTTTTGACAAGGAGTTTGAATTCTCTAAATTTGGCTAATGCATCGATTTTTGTGTATAAGGTACAGCCCAGTGAATCTACTAAAAGCATCCTGAAATGCCACATAATACACGAAACCATTAGAAGCAAAGGTGCGAGGACCCCACAAATCCATGGACACAAGTTCAAGTGGTTTATTGTATATAGTGGATGAAGCTACAAACGGTAGTCTATGACTTTTCCCAATCTTACAAGCGATGCAAGTATCTCCGGTAAGTGTTTTGGTACATCAACATTCATTGAATTTAAGATACTTTTACAGGTAGTAAATTGAGGATGACCAAGTCTATTGTGCCGAGAGATTAAAGACATCCACGGTGGTAGTGAGATAACGGCTGACTAGATGTGTTGTGATGTGGTTGAGCGATGGCGAATGCGAGATGAAGGTGGTACAGCGGCATTCGGTTTGTACATTCCAGAGGATTCAATTCAGTCAAGAGTGGTTGCTTGCTCTGCAGATCCTTAACAACACACACATGAGGAAAAATTCAATAGAAACGGACATTATCTTTGGTAACTTGAGCAATGGATACAAGATTCTTTTGCATGGTAGGTACGCAAAGAACTTTGTTCAATTGTAGTTTAGAAGTAGAGTGAGATGGTTGAAAGTTATTCAAGCATGTTTTACCAATATGAGACACGAGATAAGTTGGTACCTCCACCAACAATAACCATACTTGTACCTTTTGGAGGTGAGGTGATTGGAGTGTGTTAGTTGAATTTGTGATGTGTTGAGTGGCTCTGAATCAAGATACCATGCCTCATCGGTTATGAATTCGGAGAGGCAACAAAGGCTGAGCGAAGAGGAATACGAAGTGCAATTAGCATTTGAGGATGTTGTAGTAGCAGTCAACGGCCAGCTTGCGCTAGTGTGGTGCAGAATTCATATTACGATTGTGATTGACGAGTGCAATCGGTTGTGATTGACATGCATATTTTGATTATAGGCAACGGGAATTTCGTGTATTGCATAGGCGGTTATTAGGATTTGAATGATCACTGGACATCACATTTGGTGACTATATGAATCGGTGTAGTGGACACGATTAGGTTGCACGAAGCGGCCAGATGAGTCATACCGAAAAAAGCACACGTCTCGCTAAGTGTCCGATCTTATGGCGCAGTTTGACGGGATGGCTTATTTTGAAAGTTGTAAGTTCGACCACCACGACCTCCGCCTCTTCCATTAACAAATTGAGGGCGATATGAACTTCCATACATGGAATTGCCATGATTGTCTTTGTGTAACAAAGGCGATTGATTTTCTTGAGGATAGTCGAGAGATTGGCTAGGGACATTTGTGAAATGTGCACGAGCAATGGAGTTAGTGATAAATGACACATGCGGCCGAATCAAGAAGCATGGTTGTCACCGTATCTAAATCAAACTTAGGCTTAGAAGCATTTATGATGGCGATAACGGACTCATATTCCATTGTTAGGCCAGTTTAAGATGTGAGATATCCCGCTTGATTGACTACGGGTTCTCCTAATAGAGCCAAATGATCACATACGGACTTCAAGGTAGCTAGATAGTCTCTCATACTAAGCTCTCCTTTACGTTGATTGGTTAAAAGGTTCTTATAGTGAAGTATTTTTGAGTCGACTTATCCGAATATAGTCGATTAAGCACGCCAAATACGAGATGTCTCTAAACCAACCAAATCGGGAAGTACGGAAGAGGTTACCGAAGCTAATAACCACGATGCTAATGCGAGTCAAGTTGTTCGTGGACGGTGAACTCTGGATTGTCTGCCTCTAAACCGATTCTTTGTATCTCGAACACGTTGAGGTGGTGTTTGTGCGAGATCCATCCAGATAGGAAAATAGGCGATGTTGCTTCGCCATAAAATACACTGTTGCTTCCAAATGAGGTAGTTAGAATCATCGAGCTTCAGTCATCTTCTTGTTCGTGAAGCCTGTTTGTTGAGCCATTGATCGATCGACGCCGGTAAGCGATGGACATTGTTGTGGTAATTAGTCAATCCAGAAAGGAATTGGAGACAGATTCGCCAATGTTTATGTATCCTCACGGTCTCGGAGATAACTGGAAGAACAGAAGTTTCACGGCGTGGCTATGGCTTTGATACCATGCGAATCTACGAGTATCAATTATATTTCAGAGTTTTTTGTTATATGATATTGATCAATCAGTTTTACATTATATAGAGGTGGTGACTGAAGTGCACGAGATAAGAGAGTTCACAGGTGTAACAGAATGAATAACAAACTAACAAGACTCATGACACGTGACTGCTACAACTGTAATCCATTCATGCAGACACATGGCAATCTAAAGAACTACTTTGCTTTTATTTCTATTTGGTTAATGCTCACCACATTTCAATTGGCAAAATTTAATATCATAAATAATAACCTCAGTAGTATGCTTCTACAACGTAAACTAATGCTACATAAAATCCCGAGTTCGTTGACTATGCTACATAAAAATGAGAAGGGGAATACGTATAATAAAAACAATTTGGTCGGGTAATCTCGAGATTTAGCCAGCAGGGGCCAGTTGGAATAGCTTCTCTGCTTGATCAGGGAAGAAGGTAACGAACAAAAATGCACCTGCACATCATAGAAAGACAAATGAAAATCATCACAAGCATCAAGAAACCATATTAGACGAAGCTGAAAAACTTACAAATAAGAACAGTTCCCAAAACAGCTGAGATTTTCCCTTGGATCGTCACCAAACCGGCTTTTCCAGCATTCTCCAACTCCGTGGAACCAACAGTGTCAAATGTTCCTACAAAAATGGGAAGCCAAAGCCTTTCTCTTTATTTACTCCAACACATGGAACTGGATTCTGAAAGATGATTCAGTGAATTACTAAACCTGGCTTCACAGTTTGAAGGCCTGATGTAATGCATGCTATATTTGAGAAACCAGATTGCTCTAATTTACTTGCTGCCGCAGCAGATCTTCACACCAAAGAGGAAACAAGACCCTCAAGTGTTAGTGAGAACAATGAAACAGAACATGTATAGCAAGCAAGATGGCATAAACTAACCTCAATCCCTCCTGGCATACAACCAAGATTTTACTTTCAGGGGAAAGCTGACTCTTAACAGATTGCACAAAATCAGTGTTTAATTTAGTGAATGGCAACCCAAAGAACAACCCAGAAAAGTTATTGTGCAGGGTCCTTATTATGATAGTACCTGCAGAAAAAGATGAAGATAGATAATCAGAGTGAAAAAAGAGGGAAATGTATGAATGCTTTCGAGAGGGATTTCCATACCAGGATCATTGTCTTTGTTTTCAACAAAAAGAGGCACGTGATAGCATGATTTTATGTGAGCCCGGTCGAACTGGGTTTTATCCCTCACATCCAGAATTGTGTATCCTTCGACAGCTATAAGTTCTTTTGCTTCTCCAGCATTTACATACTTCACTTCAGCTTTTATTGTCAAGCTCCTCCTTACAGGAAGTTTCCCTGGCATGTTCCTTGCATTGTGAGATTTTAATGCCAACGAAGATGTCCCTAAGTTGCTGAAAAAACAACCTGGATCCCTTACCAGCGTGTACACAAAGATTCAAATACTACTTGATAATTTTCCTTCATTAATTTCGTGAATAAAATTGAGCAGCTTGATGGAATCGCATGTATTGATATTGTCTTGTAAAATTTTTTGCCCCATTTCCGAAAATAAGGGAAGTAATTTAAAGAATTCAGCTGCTAAGTAATTCTCAAACAAACGATGAACCTTGGTATGAAAAGAAAATTAAGCTAAAGACAAACATGAATCACCTGGAGGAAGAAAGACCGTAGTATAAACCAATTCCCGCCATTGTAAGATTTCTTCGTAGTCTCTGTGTCTTGTTCTGCTTACTCTATTCAAGTCATCTCCATTTCTTCATTTCTTTCTGGGCTACAACCAAAGCAGTACAGACCCTAGCCATTGGTTTTAGTAAAGTGGGCCCAGTAATTTGGGAGAAGCAATGATCTTCTGCCGCGTGGCAACCAACTCACACAGAGTCGATAACTTGATTCTTCGCCCCTTCGGCTACCCGCTAACGCTGTTACCTCTAAAATAAATGACTTTAAAAATTGTCATCATGTTTGGATTTCATTTATTTAGAGCACTTATGAATGTGTAATTACCAAAAAGGTATGAACTTTGTAAAGTCATATTCAACGAAGGAAATAAATGAAGCTGAAAGTAAAATCGACATAAAACTTCATGACAAGGTATTACATAAAAAAAGAAAAATTATACATGTTGAAGTATATTTCAGAAAGCATATTACATTATCTATTATTATCACGTGATTTAATATTTAAATAGAAAAATAAATTGATAAATGTGATAGCTAGGATTGCACTAAATTACCGTATGTCAAGTTTTTTTTTTTACATTTTCATGATTTTATTTAATAACAATGATAATTAAATATTTAATTATTATTATTAAATATGACTTTAATAAATGACATGAATATTTAAATATTATTTTATAATATATTTATTATTTAAAATAATTTACAAATTAATGTTAAGTAATGCAAAACAATATTTAAAATATATTATTTGAACTATTTAGTTGAGAAATAATAGGTAAGATATGTGTAGAGAATATTTGGAGAGAATTTTGAACAAGGGATTAAAGGTGAATTAAAGAAATCTTTGTTGTTGAAGTTTCATCGAGATTTTCCGACCGTATAAGCATCTCACTTGTCACTTATGTTTTTTTTTTTTTTTTGATAAATAAATTTTAGGAAAGGGGTTGGGCTCACCCACAATCCAAGGGCAGGGGCGCTTGGAGCCCAGTCCACCGGGCATACTGGACAGAGAGTACACATGCCTCCACCTCTACCAACGTTTCCACTGCTTCTAAGACCCCTAGGATGCCTCCCCCAGCGCCTTGACCAACGCAGGGATCGAACCCCCTCCCTTAAGGTGAGGAAGTCCGACCCCCTTGCCAGTTGAACCCAAGGACGAGGGGTACTTGTCACTTATGTTCAATGTGCAGTTAGAAGATGAAATCACGATTCATCAAGGTTGATCGGGATTTTTTAAAAATTACCCAAACAAGACAAATGAGATTTATAAATACTTTTTGGGGTTCAATTAGGGTGTGCATGGTAACGCTCACAGAATGAGTTTTTTCTTAATTTTTGTTCCCATCAACAAAATTGGATAGGAATTGTGTTTGGTAAATCCGGTTTTTTTTCTTGTTCCCGAGATGAACCGGTTTCTTTTTTGTGCGGGGGAATAAAAAAAAGAAGCAGAAAATTTCTGATTTTCTATTCCAGGGCACAAAGCCAGAATCTATTTTTCCCCTTCTCTCTTCCCCGTCACCACCACCGCCGTCACCACCGGCACCGCCGCCCCCGCTCCCGCCACCACCACCCCCACCGCCGTTGCCACTGCCACCACCACATAAATAATTTTTTGAATATAAAAATTATTTAAATAAAAATAAAATGTGTTAACAAACGTAATTTTGATTCTCTGAGTAAAAATAAAATGAGTTAACAAACGTAATTCTGATTCTTAGAACTTTTCTTAGGCACAGAATCAGAAAAAACTGTTTCATCTCAGAATCAGTGCTGGGGAACAGAATGGTTCCCATGTATCTGAGTTCCAAGCGCTATCCCAAATAAGAACATAGCATGCAACCCAGTAAACCACTAATCATCAATGGCGAATAACTTCACTCATTTCCAGACTCCTTAGAATACACAGAAAAACATTTAGTTTGAAGCAAATACCGAATATCTAAAAACGTAAAATGCCCTAAATATTCACCTCCAGCAAAAAAAAAAAAGTATGAGAAATAAAAACATTTGATGTTATTGATAACAAATGGTAAATGAAAGCCACAAATTGAGCTCTGTCCAAAGCTCCCCAGGCATGTAGAAGTCATTATTACAGGCATGAGCATAAACTACAAGGGAGTAATTTAGGATGAAAATTGACAGTGAATTATTGAAATATCAGATTCAGCAACATACAGAAAGACAGCCGAGTGAGAACTTCGAGTCAGAAACAAACATTTGGTTCAACAAAGAGCAATAAAAATTCTCATACCAACATGAGGGAGTATTTATGAATCAGCACTAGTTCTTTTCTTGGTGGTGTAAGGATAGTACTCCTTCCCATTGTCGATTCTTGTTGTTTGACCACCGATATCAATTATTGAAGAAGTGACTGCTAAAGCAGTTCCAGCCGAAATTGCAGTTGAGATGCTCCTTCCTACACAAGAAAGGACAGCACATTATCAATACATTAACCCTTAAAAAAATGCAGTTTCTATTACATAAAGCTGGCTCAACAAAATGGAGTTGTTGCATTGCAAAGAAGTGCGCCATATGCATGTGTCATCTATACCGATCAGACGATATTTTGATACACAATATCTTACTTTTTAATTAGATTTTAATAATTTTCCATCTATTATGTTGCAACTTGCAAAATATAAAATAATATCAAATATCAGTTTATAATCATCAACTCATATAATACTACCTCCGTTCCTAAATATAAGACCTAGTTAATCTTTTTTGGAGAGATTAAGGAAGCCAAATAAGTTACTTAATCATATATATGTTGTGTATGATTAAATTATATATCAATTTATAAGTTAGACAAATTAGTTTAAAGAAAAAACGATAAATACAAATACTTAAAATAATTTAATTAGCTTTCTTAATTTTTCAAAAAAAGTCAACTGGGTCTTATATTTAGAACTTGAGGTAGTAAATAATATTTTTAACATAAGAACATAAAAATAAAATAATCATGGACCATCAAACTTTCATCTGAACAGTCCATATGGGACATGAACGATATACATTCTAATCCACACACGCACACAACAAATTACTTCAAACTTACAAACAGGCAACCTGTTTATCTGCAACATATCCAATCCTCTAAAGAGGAAGTTACAAATCAACATGCTTTAAACACAGGGCCAGGAAGCATAATCAAGTTTCAAACTAGACACAGAGCTTGAGGAATGATTTATATCGTTTAGAAGTTACAGCCTGTGAATAGTTTGGTTCACCACAGATTTTACATAAGCATTGATATTGATATACTGATTAGATCTTGACTGGTGCTCGGCAAGAGATGCAATATATTAAGTAGTCAATAAGTGCACCAGACAATTTGAAATGTGCTGCTATATAGCCCAATAGAATTAAAGGCGCCAATAGAGGTCCTTGCCTCTTGATGATTCAAGCAAGGCGCCAACTTTCATGCTTCTTTGACATGGCGCCTTATTTCAATCACTGTTTAGACAAAGCATTAGGACAGGTTGCTGATAAAGCACAATGGCACCACGTGATGTAGTCACCTAATGGAATAAGCCTTGTTGTTGTTGTTGTGACAAAGCATAAAATGGATCAATTTCTTCTAACCAGCTAAGGGAAAAATTTTCAGCTTTACTTTTTACTTTCAAATTCTTCAGTCATAAAATTCTTCACCAAAATCATGTTTAAAGATCAGAGAATGAATTGGGGCAAATACTCAAAGCACTAATTTAAATTTTGGGAACAATCATCAGCAACAATAATTTACAGCGGACTCAATGCAGAAAGATTTAAAATGTAACTATTAAAATGTTAAGTTCTTTTGTTTCCATATTTGTGAGAGGAAAGAACTACCTTTGTAACCCAGAATAGTTGCCCCAGCCACAAAGCCACCAACAGCCCCATTCACAAAATCCCTCTTCATCCTATACTTCTGCACTAATTGCTCCACACCAATGTAGACTCCTCCAATTGCAGCAAATGTCATCCCATAGTTTCCCATCATCTTTAAAGTTCTTAAAAGACCAGGAAGAGCAACATTTCTCTCAACACGGGGAACATCATACCAGGTTGCAACTATGGTCCCCCAGATGGTGCCAGCGACCAAACCAGTTGTTGCCCCTTTGACAGTTTTCATTGTTGGCGTATCCTCATCTTCCAAGTACCTGAGTTCCGAAGGGTCCATGACTTCCTCTGCACAACAGTGAAAGTTGCAAGAGACAACAAACGTTAAGTCTTGGGTGACACTCAAACTGTCAGAGAGGAATGTAATTATGGCGAAATACTGTGTCTGTACAAGTATAATTATACAAATAGAATGGGGATAACATACATGACTTATGTCTACATCATTTTGATATGGATCCATGACAGAAAGCATAGACTTTCAACATTACAATGTCCACGTTTCTGAAATTTAATATTTTTAAGTGAGCCTTAATGACCATACATTTCTAAAATACTTGCATTGAACGTTATATGTGGAAGCAAGGAGAAGGAGCAGGAGCAGGAGCAGGAAGCCATAGATAATAAAAAAAATCAGCTGCTGCCAGGAACAATAATGTTACTATCCGGTCAACATTGTCGATTAAGATTAAAAATTAGAATAAATTCATGCCTATATTTGAAAACCAAAAGGAAACTAAGAACCTGAATCATTTCGAGCCGCACAAATTGTTGATTGCCAGTGAAAACTAGAAACATAGACACCAAACAGGAAAAAACTAGAAAAAAAGAGACAAAAGACGCCAAAGTGAATAAACACGCAGATTATGGTGACAATGAGATTTCAGAATCGTAGTCCAATAGTAAAATATTCAGATCGAGTGTCGCGGCCAAACGATTACTGCATGAAAAAGAGATTTAAAACCCTAAAAAAATGCATAAACATGATAAGAAAGGATTCTTGAAAGGAGATTTTTCCGGAGTTGCAAATTCTTAAAGGAAATAATAGTAATAACAATACAAAATTGACAGAGACGAAGAAAATGCAGGAGTACCAGTAACTAGAGGGAAGGTCGAAGAGCTAACTCGAAGGCGATTATCAATTTCCTCCAATTTCTTTTTGATGAAAATTTGTTCCAATTTCCACCTAAAAACTCTTGATTATAAATGCATTAATTTCTTATTTTATTTATAATAAAAAACAAAAACAATTGAAACATGTTATAATTGGTGCTGGTTGAGTATTAAAAATCCACCTAATTTATTATTACTTTTTTAGTGTTTTAATTTTTAATTTTTAATTTTTTAATTGGGATTTCTCAATTTAGTTGCGCAAAATATAAAAGGTAATCATAGTGAAATGCTGGGGCATACCAAGTTACTAACAAAATTCAAGTAATACAAATCTCTTAACAAAGAAAGATGCCTCTCGGGTTCAATGTTTGGGTCCAAATATAATTGTGGTAACTCGTACCTTCCTAATATCTCCAGAAGAGGAACTCCTCATCCGCTGGAAAGCGATTGTTGAAGTTTGGGATAATTTTTCAAGGTGTTGGTAAAAGGTCAATAACCAAGTGTACCTAGTTCGATCGACCTCTGCTTCCTCTTGCTCAACCTATCTTATCCTTTATTCAGTTTCCCTCATCTCACAACAAAGATGAGACGGTTAGGATCATCTTCTCACAAATAGACAGTGGGACTATCACGATGGCTTGGAGTTCTTCCTCCGTATATTATAAACATCATTTTACAACCGAATCCTCCCGCAACAATTCCCTGATTGCTTTACTTGGAGAGCAAAGAAAGGATGAGAGTTTCTCAGTAAAATCGACCTACCAAGATCTCTCTCTCGGTGAAGAAGCAAGTACTAATAACTTCGGGCCCGTGTGGAAATGGCAGCTTCCCGAGAAAGTTAAATATTTTATGTGGCTAGTGGTCATGAGAGACTTGTCACCAACTCTCTTCTGCCGGGAGGGCCTTACCAACGATAATGGTTGTCATTTTCAATGCAATAGTGAGGAAAGTGTGATTCACATACTTCGAGATTGTGAGCATGCTAGAAATTTGTGGAAATTGATTTTAAAACCTAACTATTTCTCAGAACTTCTCATGGACAAGAATCTTTAGCTTGGGGTGTTGGATTCTTTGGACAACCAGATGTAAATTTCTATTTCAGGGAGAGAGCACAGAAACAAGGGAGATGCTTCACCGGTGCAACTACCTTCTGATGGAAAATGGAGCAAATGAAAAGCTAAACCACCAGATTTTCCAACTGGACAAGATCGAGGAGAAATCATGGACACCCCCTCCTGAGAACACGGTCCGCATTGATGTGTATATAGTCATCAAATAATAAAATGAGGTTTATAAAAAAAATCAAATAATAAAATGAGATTTAACCCCCCTTAGAATTTTGTTCTGCCATAAATCACCTGGATAGAAGGAAAACAGAAATATGGAAACTTGGGGACCAAATGAAGCACGATTCCTGGCAGCAATCTGGTGCTGTTAGAGGCTTCAGCGCGGTCGCAGTGCAAGTGAATAACGCAGCCACTGCGAATCATCGGTCTCTTCATCATCAGTTAATTTTCTAGAAAATGCAGACTTCCGATGATGTTCGCAACCTCCCTATTGACATTACATTTTCTCGTCTTCTAGGTAGCGGATTCATCCTTAACTTTTTACCCCTCGTCAACTCAATCCTACTGTCTGATATTCTCTTTATTGGGTTCGCTGATTTGACTAGACGTGAACTAATTTTCAATTCGGTCGGACTGCAGAGTGGTTGGTTGATCGGAAGAGAATACCCGCGGATTGGCGGAAGCGACTGGCGGCGATAAGAGCCCGCATATCAAAGGAATTCTCATCGATCCCCAGGGATACTGATCCCTATTTTCAAACCCTAGACCCTGAAGGTTTGTGTATTTGATGCCATGGCCCATGGGCACGATGAAAATTATGCTTATTTTATTGAAAATTGTTATTTTATGTTTTTATTTGGCGCATAGATGAGTTTTTCGTGTTGCAGATGTGTTCGCTGATATCATAACAAGAAAGTAAATGAAACGATAACATAATGCTACTTCAAAGCCTGTGGCTCAGGCTTGGCATCTTTAGTGATCCCCCGTCATATCATGCCAAAAAGCTGAAATTTATAACTGTTTTATCATCAAGTGGTGTGCTATTTTCAGGCATTGGTTATGTGGAGGCCAGACAGATATATGATATTCTCTTAAAGTCTACTCCAGAAAGCCGAAATATATTTGGTCGGTTATCTGGTGCTGCTGTAAGATAGCTCTCTCTCTTTCTTCCCCTCTCCTCACTCTCTAAGATTAATTCCTCAGTCCCCAGCAAGTCACGAGATTACTGTTTTCATGCTAAATTTAATTCTTTTACCTTATAATACATTACTCGGGCAGGGTGCATGGGAAGCAATTGTGCGTTCTTATGAGAAGGATAATGTTTTCCTAGGTGAGGCGGCACAGATTATGGTTCAGAATGTGAACTATGACGTGTAAGCATGAAAACATGAAACTTTTTAATGATATTATATTTCTTAACTATTTTCATTTACTTTTTTTTTTTTTAAACTGAGTAATTGTTTCAAATATGAAGTCCTTATCAGAGAAAACAGGTGCAAAAGATTCAACAACAGCTAGCAGAACTAGACCGCAAAGAAGCTGATATAAAAAGAAGTGCAGCCATGTCGGCAGCCAAATATGCTGAAGCTTGTCAAGAGCTGGGCTTACAGGTCACAATCATGAATTTCTTTAGTGATGGTGAATTCAATTTATTTTTTGTTACAAGGAGATAATGTAGTTAGATATACTGCAGGGAAAAAATGTTAGATCAGAACTTTTAGAGACAGCAAAATCACTCCCAGGCACATTTAGCAGAATTTTGGAAGTTGTAAATAGCGATAACATATCTCAGGCTGTGGAGTTTTATTCCAATTTTGTCAGAGATGCTCACACTGAAAAAGATGTAAGGCAAAATAGGCAATTTTTAATATCTTATACATATACTTTTTTGACAATGGTTTTATTGTAGGGATATCTTCAAGATTTGTTCATTTCACACTTTAACTTGAATCATAAACATGATTGTAGAAATCTTCAGGAACTGTTCTACAGAATTTGAGGAACATGCAAGAACATCCCCCATCCTTAAATGTTTCTGCTGGCTCTGAGATTCTTGGTGCTGATACTGTTAACTCGAGTGAAAATGACGTAAATATTGCAAAAAGTAATACAGAAGTTGCTGCCCCTGATATTGACTGGGACATTTCTGTGGAGAGTTCACAAATTGATTGGAACATTGGAACAGTGGAAGAAACGGATGATGCGGGTAATGGTTTGGGTCCTTATGAGATCCTTAATGCCAGTGATATTATACAAACTTCACCAACTGATGCAGCAGGCTCCAATTTGACAACATCAAATAAAGAACATGGCTTGGATCTGGATATATCTTGGGATATTAGTCTTGAGACTCCTCAAGTTGATGTGATTGACGATGTTAGTGCCTCAAACGTGCCACTGGATGTTCAGACTCCAATTCTGGACAGCTCAACTAATTTGGCTAAGAACAAGGAAGATAGGAGCCAGCTTCTAGACACGGAGTACAGAAATAAGATTCTTGATGATCTATATGAGGTATACATTATATTTGCACACTTGATTAATGTTGTTACTGTTGCTGTTGCAATTACTACTACCACCACCGCTACTACTTTGTTATTTCAATTTTCAAATTCTGTGCACATGATAGATCTAACACAATTCTTGCCGGTTTTGCTTGTTTCCCTTTTCCCTTTGTTTGCTAGCAAACAGTCATCCAGCACATGATGGGCTTGTTAGTTTCATATTGTTGTTTTACCCAGATTAAATCTTAAATTTTCTTAATGGTATCATGTAACATCAGTTGAAAGCATTTTTAACCCAACGGTTGGCTGAGTTGAGGAACGAGGAAACTTTGTCCCTGCAACATATAGTCCAGGCAGTTGCTCCATTAGTCCTGCAACAGTATGCTCCTGATGCCATAGAGACAATGCAATCTGATGTTCACCTTGCAATTTCATTGCTGACAAATAGGAAGACAAGGGATCTGATTTTGATTCTCAACTCCAAAAGGTTGTATTTCATATTTTAAACCTAATATGTCATGCTCATTTTTATTTATCCTTTTTTTACATTCAACTACTTTTTCTAGATAATGGCTTCTTATAATTTGTAAAGACTAGCTTTTTTTTTTGCCATATCTTTTCACATCTTTCTTTGATTTGTTTGTGAATTTCCGCATGTGAAAGGCTAACTCATGGAACCGAATCCTGATTGTATCATATTTTTAGCACTGAATAGAGCTGAAATATGATCCCCTTGAAAGAGAAGCTAATTTATAAAGTTTAAGTTTACTCATTCAATTTGTTTTTCCAGCTCGGAGGTGGTGGTTTAAACATAAAAAGCGCTAATTATTGAAGTGATTATTATTGGAAAAAGGGCACAATAATTGGTTTAATGTCAAAGCGTAATTGAATAGAACATTTCTAGAAATTTTTTTATTTATCTTCAACAGAACAGAATTAAGAATAAACAAATCTTCCACTTGTGGTCGACTTGCTGAGTCTGCAGATGATGTTCTACTGTTTTGTACTTTTAGATTCTGGTTTTATCCAGTTTACTGTTTTTTTTTATAAGATGGGCCACTAGTGAATTCAATATTCTAAGTGCCAGATCAAGTGCTTAACTTGCTTTTGATGTTTGTGTTAATTGTATGTGGTGTGCTGGAATTCAGATTCTTAGACAGACTAGTCAACTCATTGGTCGAGAAGAAGCATCATGAAATGAAGTTGAAAGAGGGGTTGGAGAACCTGGCGACCAAACGGATGGAGTTGCAGAATTCTTTGTCCTCTTTGTGGCCAAAACAAGTGAGTGCCATGGTCATGTGCTTGATCTTTCTTTGATGTCAATATATTCTAAGGAAGTCACATACCACTCTGGTCCTATTTATAAGTCCAATTTGACCAAATCTCACATATCAAGAAAAAATAGTTATCTTTGGGTAAATTTTCAACTTTGTCCTCATTATGATTGAGTATTTTTCAACTGTTTCTTCTCTCTCTATCTTTATGAGTACAATTAATATGGGCAAAATTGTCACAATCTCATTTATTACATGAAACTGGACTTATAAATAGGACCAATTTTTTTGGTCAAACTGGACTTATAAATAATACCAAAGTGGTATTATAGAAACGAAATTGATCAATTGATTTAAGCCCTCCGCCTGTATTATCTAGCACTGGATACAATACCTTTTGTAATATTACGAAGCCATTTTTCTATGGAAAGTTTGATGCTTCAAGGTTGTAGTTATTTTTCTCTCTCAAAAGTGTATTGATTTTCCCAAAATGCCTCAGGATGGGAGGGAGGAATTTTTCTCAACTCCTTATCCATTGGAAAATAGAATTGGAAAGAAGTGGAGTGATAAATAAATGATAAATAAAAAAATAAAATAAAAAAGATTTAATTTCCCTGTGGAATGCAGGATGGAGCTCTGGCAAAGACCAGGGAGCTGAAGAAACTGTGTGAGGATACACTTTCATCCATTTTTGACGGAAGACCTGTAAATATAATTGGAGAGATTAACGCTCTGTTGTCTGCTGGCGTCGGAGCATAAGATAGCTTTTCTGCGATCATCATGAAATTTGCTGAACGATGAGACGTTTTCTTGGGTAAAACATTTCATTCCTGCTTCTACTAAGCATCAAATTCAGGGCAATTCAAAATCACTTTTTGGTCTGCTTTTAGTTTGTAATTCTACTGATACACATCACCAGGATGGACAATGATGTATCGTTTAATTTAAATCTCATATAATTAGCTTCTGATTTAGACCGAAGGGAAAGCAGTCAGTTGCTTTGATTGGCAATTATTACGTGATTGTGTGTGTGTTGTGCGCGCGCGCGGTGCCTGTGTGTGTGACATGGTCTTATTATTATTCTTATAGAAATTATTATTCTCTAACCTGGATGTTTCACAGGCTGAATAAAATGAAACAGAAAAAAAGTTATAGAAATTATTATTCTTATTTTTTAAGAGTTAAAAATAAAAATGAATTTATAATTATACTCCCTCCGATTCTAAATATAGGATAAAGTTTGAAATGCAAATTGTACTATAAACTTTGTCCTATATTTAAAATCTTCTATTATAGCAATTAAATAGATATCACCCAATTGATTAAATATTCTCTCTTGCATATTGCATGTCCTTTCTTCTAAAGATTGAAAGGAAAAACAAAGACTTTTACGAAGATAGGCTGAGGTGCAGTGGCATTTTGCACAGTTGGAATACGCAGATGTAAATCGTCCAGAAACTTGGTTCTAATTATGAGGATGATCAAGCTTAAGCTATACAATGAGTTTGTACATACAGAATCAGCTACATCAACAATGTGTATATCAGAAGAATTTACACTTTAGCAATTAAGGGTTGCTGGGCAAACAGATCAGGCGGATACGTAGGTAAAAGCGGGGGAACCCGGAAAGCGAGTGTTGGTTGAATGGAAAGACCTGTCAAGTGGATCCAAGGCAGTAATTTTTCCGCTGGTGACGGTGGGTTTGTCCATGGTAAGCTTTTGTGAACAGATTTTAAGAGAGTCAACCACCGCCGACATTATTGGTCGAAATTCCTTCACGGGCTGTATGCAGAGGGAGACGATATCGGCATAACGAGAGAGGGCTTTGGCTGAAACACTTCCTTCAATTCCTGGATCCACCATCCGTTCCAAGCTCTCATTGTCATGAAGCCTCGATGATGCCCATCTTCCCAGGTATTGTTCCTCCCATGGCCTCGAACTGTGTTCAGATACAGACATCATTCGTCATTTAGAAGAAAGATATTGCCCGCAATCAAATAAAAGGAAGGAACGTCTGCAGAAGAACATACTTGTCGTAAGGTGTCCTTCCCGTTAATAATTCCAGAAGCAACACCCCAAAGGCATAAACGTCATTCTTTGGGTTGCTAATTCCTGGTTGGCCGTGGTCCGGTGCAATGTAGCCTACGTCTTCAGCTGCAAGTTCAGAACCCTATTCCCAACGGTCAACATACAAATGGTAGTCAGTGGTATGGCCTCTCTTTCTGGTATATTTCGGAAATATAGTCAGCTTCTCAACACGAGGTTTGGAGCAGGGACTTACTTTGACCATGTAGCTCATTAGCGGTCTCAAAATAGATAGGCCACAGTCACAGACACGAGGCATCATGTTTTCGTCGAGAAGGATATTGGCAGCGTTCAATTTGCCGTGTGCTACAGGAGGGGAGAACGTCGAGTGCAAATAACTGAAAGAAAGCATTCGCGCGCGCGCGTGTATATAGCCAAGATTTAACACACTAATAATAAATAAATGGCTGGAAAATCACAAAACCAAGATATGATCGCAGAGTTGGAGAACTCACTCCAGAGCCTGAGCAACACCAAGTGCAATACGGAGACGGAGGGCCCAAGATAAAGGCGTGAATGCGTCACTATGAAGAGCATTGTGCAGAGTTAAGTTTCTAACATAATCGTAAACAAGAAGACGCTGACCGTGCTCCATACAATAGCCATTAAGCGCAACGATGTTGGGGTGCCGCAGACGGGAAGCGATGGAAACGGCATCCAAAAACGTTTCCTCTTCGGGTAAAGACAGGCCCGTCATGTTGATATTCTTCACAGCCAAAGTCTACAAAAGGGAGAAGCATCAAGATAAAGACTGAGAGCAGCACTATCAAATTTTATTGTTTGAAAGTAGATTAAGATCGTACTCGGCCATTTGGAAACACAGCTCTGTAAGCAGAACCCATAGATCCCTCTCCCAGAAAATTGTCTTCACTGAAGCTGTCTGTAGCTACCTGAAGCTCTCCCACTGAGTAAACTTTTATCCTTCCGGAGAATCTGCGTGTTCTGGAAAAACTTCTCCTTGGCATGTCCTCTGCTCTGTATTGGCGCAGGGAAGGCAATCGCCTTGGAGCCAACTGGGATGCAGAATTAAATGGCGGGGTTCTTGGGCTTTCTTTTGGCGGGATAGGAGAGTTTTCTATCACCAGAAAGAAAGAAAGGGTTAACATAGAAAAAAAGATGATGAAAGATGGACAGACATTTTCTGAGGCACTCTCTCACAAAACAGTATAGGCCTAGCGAGGTTGGTCCTTGAAATGCTAAAAATTAAAATATAATAACTGACCATTTTTACTGTTAAAAGGTTTGGAGGATTCAGTCGTACATGCATTTCTCGAAACATTACCTATGTTTAAAATAATTGCATCCGATTGCAATGAGCCATGGCTGCTTTGGAAGCTTTTGAGCTTCTTTTTATTCAAACGTTTCGTACGGATTGCAATGAAGAGCGCCACACCTGTAACTAATAGCGTTCCCCCACCAACCATAAAAGCTACTTCTCCGGCACTCACAAGTTTCTTCTTGTGCGCACTTACTTTGCGAGAGGAATGGTTCTCGATGGTATTTGCCTGGGTCATGGGCGGGCGACTAATGTTGTATAAAACTGGTGCTCTGTCCAAAGGAAAATCCCATGGAGGAGAATTGCCTTCTGCATGGAATTTATTACCTCCGATCCTATTTGGTATTAAAAGAGGGTAGTTATTCAGCGCAATATGAGTAGCTATTCAACGTAATATGTAATAACTGAAATGCAAAAGCAAAAGGCAAAGAAAGGAGAATTTCCATGCTCAACTGAGAAGTTGTCACTAACCATAGATTTGGTATAAACTGAAAATGCCACGGAATAATGCCGCTAAATAGATTACCTTGAATGTTCCTGACAACAGAAACATGCAGCCAAATAATATAACAGTAAACAAAAAACTTCGAAAATTGTTACAGATAAGATAACTTACAAATCTGTAAGGGGGAGGTCAGCCAGATATGCGACTGATCCAGTGAAGTTATTATTTTGCAAGAACCTGCGTGTAAGCGAGGTGCTAACACATTAAACCATCACACTGACAATAATATAAAGTTGCGCTAATTATGATCGAGTCTTACGACAAAGTGAAGCATAGAAGGTTTGGGGAAATGAGAAAGGGAATTTACAATCTATTAAGGTTTTTCAAGGAACCAAATGAACTGGGTAGATCTCCTCTGAAATCGTTGTATGAAAGGTCCCTACAGAAGGAATTTGTCGTTAGTGAGATGTCATAATCAAATGTGAACGGACGAGTAAAAACAAATATTTACATTTCTCTTATTTTTCCAAGACTTAATCAAGGCAAAATTTACTACAAATGGTTTTGGTCAGTTTTTCGCTTAAACTTTTTTCCACGTCAACTTATTTTTTTTACCATTACAAGCATCTGCCTTTTCCCTGTCTCAACCATCACATGCATTTTGTTAATAAAAAAAAAAAAAGAGTGAAATGACAATGAGCTGCGTTATGTTATTTATGTTTAGATTTTTTTTTTTCATCCAAATATGTTGGTTTATGTAATCCTTCTTTCTTCATGTTTCAGAAGAAGTGCGATATCAAAAGAACTAGATGAAGACGGCATACATCTCTATGAGATTATCCAGGCCCGTAAAAACATTGCCAATGGGTCCAGATAACAAATTGTAGCTCAAATTCCTGCAAGAGAAGACGATTGTAATAACGGTTTGTCAGATATTAGAAACAAGCACTCTGGTATGCTCAATAGATGATGGAGAAAATAAAAGTTTAGCTAAATAAAATGAAAGCAACTCACAAATGTCGTAGTCTTGTCAGCATAGGTAATGTGTGAGGAATATTTTGACTCAAATAATTGCAAGCCATATTTCTGCAACCAAGAATCATCCAAACACCATGCTGGTGAAGGTAGAATTATGATAGTAACTAAGCAATAGGCTAAAACAGAAAGGCTGGAGTTGGCTTACATATGTGTGGCATTCGGGGGTAAGCTGGATGGTATTTCCCCATATATGTTATTGGAGCTGACGTCACTGGGAAACCAGAATGAAGTAAGTGCATTTCAGATCTTCACTATACTATCCTTATAAAGACATATATACCATGTCATAACTTACAGCATCTTCAAATATTGTAGATTATGGAACTGGCTTCCAAGATGTCCCGTGAGATTCAATCCTTGAATTTTGCTGCATGAAACGAAGAGACAAAGCAGGGATCATGTTTTTAGTCCACTTTACGATATATAAGAGCATCATCTACGTGGAATTGTTGCATTACAGGTGTATGACTGACGACCCAGAACATGCTACTCCAGTCCAAGATTCCTCACAAGGATCTTCAAGATTCCAGTTCTCCAACTTCGGTGGCCGGTTCAACGTCTCGTATAGATCTCGCAGAGCTGCGACTGTTTATCCGAAAGAACAAGAAATACAGTTTAATGAAGATGAAGAAAACCATCAAAAGTGTGAGTATGCAACAATTATCTGAATTACCATCAGCCGGATCAGTAATTGCAGAACCCCGGGAAGTCAAAATTGCCGAGAAGACAATAAAAATGAGATGCATGTAGAGGCACTTGTGAACCATTCTCTCGATACTCAAGAGTATTTGTGAAGTATACTCGTTTCTTTCCTGTAAAGAATGCCATTTGCAATCCGGAATTAGGGGAGAAAAGAGACGAAGAGAGCAGAAAGAGGAAATTATCTAATTTCATATATTTCTTACTTTAATGACACTACGGTAAAGTCTAACCATCATCGAATTTGTAATTTCCTCTCGAACCAATATACGCAAAACAATAGAAAGAAGAGTCCAAACTCGGAATTTGTTTACCTCAGTGTTCTCAGTCTCCAAACAGAATTTTCTGAAGCCGAAGTGCAGTTAACAAAGAATCAGTCTCAAGATCGCAACGATAGAGAAAGGAAAGAAAAGAAAAATGAAAATCAACCAGGTTTGAGCGTTTTAACTGTTTATTTAGTCTCTTGTAAGATGGGGTCCGCTCAACTGAATTCGTTATGTTCTGGCGCGAAACAAGCTACTGGGGGCTTCTCACGAAAAAATATATAATGGGCTTTTTTAATTAAATAGTAGTGTAAAATGGGCTTTTATTTAACATTTTAAGCTTAATGGGCCCAATTAGAAAAGGATATGAGGTTGATTGCTAAATGGGCCCACGGAAGTATTAAAGATGACCTCCGGCATACTGGGCTCCGGAACGTTCACTGCCGGAGACATGAGGGAAGGTGACGAGGAGAGCAGTAACGGAGCTCGTGGGGAAGAACAAGATGAAGACTACATGGGGGATCTCTCTCAGTTTCTTCCTTCAGAAGCGTTTGGTCCTTCTGAATCGTTGTCCAGAAAGGTATTGATTTCTTTTCGGCCTATGTGTCAGTTGTACTTTTTTATTTTTCCATGGTTTTTGGAGAAAATTTGATGACTCAGAGCGAGTGAAATATGAATTGGGTAAAGTATCTTTTTCTTTGCCTTTGAAGACAGAAAGGAATATAATGAAACCTGGGAATGCGTAAGATGGCCAAGTTTCGGTAACTGGACTGAGAAGTTGTATCATCCGTGTTAGAAATTTCATATAACCTCTTTTTTCCCTGTTCCTCAACAATGTTGGAAGAACAAAATTTTACTAATTTAATTCTTCGAAGAATTTAGTCGGCTTGATGCTGAGCTACATCCCACTATCTAAAAGTTATGGATTGCCAGAGTGATTAAGCTGCCAGAAATATGTTTCTAAAAGCATATAAATTAATAATTTTAATTTCTCATGCCTTGGTGTTGGGGGTTTTAATCCTTTGGCAACACCTAAAAGTTTAAATGATGAATATATATCTTTCTGAAATTGCACATATTTAGTGCAACATAGCGTATGGCAATATAGGATAGCATCCACAGGCTACTCACTTTGCGTAGATTGGTCTATGATTGAAGAATCCAGCAATCATGATTTTTTGAGAAAAGAAAGCTCCAAACTATGAAGCATAGACAATTTAGAAAATGAACTGTGCCATGTCTGGCATGTGTCAATCACTCACATGGAAATTACATATTTCTTGGTCTTGCGATGTCAGTGTCTATGCTTCTTAGATGATAGTTTGCTAACCCAGGCTATGAGTAGTTCTATATAAAGAAAACAATGGGAATGAAAAAACTGAAGGCAGACTTATCTTCCTGTTTGGCGATTAGTAAAATATAAAAACAAGAACATATCTGAGCTTAGCATCATGTCGTAGTTTGACTAGGTCGAGAGAACTGCCAGCACCATACAAAAAAAAGATAATTCCTTTCTTTGATGCAGAACTCTAACAAGAAAACCACAACGGTCGACTCTTCCAAAAAGCAATTGAAAAATCTCAGCTGGCAAGAACGAAGAAAACTTGAAAGACAAAAAAGGCAACAAGAAGAAGATGAGCAGACATTAGCAAAAGTTGAAGCTCCGATTCCACAATCAAACATTGGATTTAAGCTACTCAAACAAATGGGTTATACACCAGGCTCTGCCCTTGGAAAGGATGGTTCAGGCAGGGCTGAACCTGTAGGAATTGATATTCGACGGTCACGAGCTGGTATAGGACTAGATGATCCCCCCAAGGAGAAGAGGAAAAGGGAGGAGATGAAGATGGATAGGAAAAAGAGAAAAGAAGAGGCACTGATGGAAGAATTTGGGTTTAGGCAAAAGTCACAGTGGCAGGGTAAGAGAATTATAAGCAATTTCAAGAAGGCAAAGGCTGCTCTTGACCAGTTAGAGAACAGGGAAGTTGCACCGCAGAAGAATGATGAGGAGGAGGAGGAGGGTAATAATGATGAAGAGGATGAGGAAGAAATAACAGAAGAGGTGTGTGATTTCATCCCGTATTTTCCAAGTGAAACTGCTTTAAGCTATTTTTGATTAATGATGTATTGTTATATGAGAACAAGTGTCATTCCTTGAACTTGATGATCGAGCTACACTGAAACATGGTTAATATTATGACTGAGATGCACATTTTATGCATATCAATATGTTATATATAATCTGTTCTGATACATAAGTATGAACTTTGAAGGTCGTCTCACTAATATGTATCAAGGCTTGAAATTGATTGGGTTTAAATCTAACTTCAAATGATACATAAGGATTGAGAACTTACTGCTTTTTTCCTGTCAAATGTAACACATGTTGACATTTACCTTGCCCGAGTGATTCTAGTTGAAGTACGTTAGATCACTAAATTGGCCATTGATTTCTAGATATGACTCTGGGTATTTAAATTCATATCCTTGCAGTTGGGGGGATGTAATTTGAACTTTTAAAATGATTGAATTAATTATTAATTTTAGCTCTGCTAAATATGGATTGATGTATTTATTCTTTATAGAGTTCGGGTCATGACTCATGACCATTTCTTATTCTTAATGTGTGTAAGGTTGGATAAGGTTTGTTGTTGTTGTGTGTAAGGTTGAACATAGGTTCAAGGCAGATTTTTGGGCTGATTAACATAATAATTTAAATAAATTAGATTGATTCTGAATCTGATGGTGTCCTCATTTGAATTGCTTGTTTGAGAATCGGATTGATCCTTTCTCTTCTTGATTATTGCTTGTTTTGCTATTCTTCCCCTCAATAACTTGCATGCTATTTTCTTGTTAATTTTCACCACCCTTGATGTAACTATTTTGATGACGAGAAAGTGATATGAATGCAGGATTTACAGGATGTTCTGATGAAACTGAGGGATGAGCATCAGTATTGCCTCTTTTGTGGGTGTAAGGTAAGCAAACCCAAGATTTATTTTTATTATTGTTACAAGAAACTTCAATAATATGAAGTTACTACTCAAATTTTAAAACCCAGTCTCTAATCCTTTTATTGATCAGTATGAATCAAAGGATGCTCTTTTGGCTAACTGCCCTGGGACCAATGAAGATGACCACTAAGCTGATAAGTTTCAGACGCGGACAAATTCAGATTTTTTATCCTGTTGTCTCGCAAGTCCCAATATCTGTAAATGCAAATTCCATTGGAGATGGATTAATGCGCCACTGGTGGCTGATAATTCTACAAGGACATTCCAGCCGATGAAAAGCAGCGAGCCTAGAGGCCATCGTGTGCGGAGACTACCACCGAAGAATTTGCCTTCCTTGGGACCACATCATGGGGCAATGTATACAACATTTTATATTTCTATAGGTTGACATGTACGTCATGAACATCGTATTACTATTGCACTTGTATTTTGAGAGCCATGTTGTAACTTGATCACCTTCCAGTGCTTGCAGAGTATCTTCTCAACCATTGTAAGCAATAAAGCCCTTGAATTGCTTTTGTGAAGCCAGAATTTGAGTTGAGAGTATTGGGGAGTAGGAATAGATTAAGCATCTTTTCTCATGCAACTTGTATGGAGGAAAATAATAGAATTTGTTCATAATTGTTTGACTAGACAATTACCACGGGTACAGTCACAGAAACATGTATATGAGAAAGGATTCCATCTACTGGCTCCTGGAAAGGGGGAATAAAAAAGTGCCACCTTTATGGGGCATGAAGTGTGGGGTTCATCGCTCAAAGGAATTTTTAAAAGAATCCATACTAGCCTGAAACAACCAGAGGTTCCAAATGAAAAGGTCTTGTCCAGCAGTTTCTAATAATCAAATTCCATGAAAAACACGAAATTGAAAACAAGCTTCCCAATATTATAGCAGGAAGGAGTGTTCAGTCAGAAAATCACAAAATGATACTGATCAGTTTACATACCAATGCAAGCAAAACAAAAGATTCAGTCTGGTTTTTGGGCAATAGAAACGGATTGTCTGATTTTCTTGAGTTGATCATGTAATCTCATGGATGTTTAATTGCAAAATAACGACTAGAAATCAAAGAAACCATCAAAGTGACCAGTGCATCAGCTGAGAATACTCATAGGCTTCAGATTGTGGATCAATATATTGCCTCCGGCCGAATTGTGGCATCACAAGCTCACCAGGAAGTTCACTATTAGACAGTGAAATCTGAGCCGCACCAAGATCAGGAGCAACCTCATCATGCAAACAAATATTTCGCCCAATGCCTTTGAAAGACCCTGAGGCATTTGAAAGGTGATGGATGGGAATGGGATCACCATGAGAGGATGCAGCAACTTGTGTGATGGATGTCCCTCCAAAGCATAAGTTGTTCACTCCAAGAGCTGGTGGTGTGTTTCTGAGGCCCCATGTTTGATTTGACAGAAGAGAGAGAGCACAGCTTGAGTCTGCAATTCCGGCGAAGCATTCCCCGGGAGGACTTCTGGGACCAAAGCTGTTTATCTTGCCCACCCAACTTTGATAGCCTGCAACTTGCTCCATTGATGCTGCTGCTTGCAACTCATTCCTCAGAGTTGGCTTATGGTCTGCAGCAAATTCCATCAGAAGGCCACCAACTCTGCCCCGGTTATCTGTCCATGTGAGTTCAAAATATTTAGATTTGTTCTCTGACCACAATAAGCAAAAGCTGAAACTATTGATGCCTTCAGACAAAAATCAAGAGAAATTTGAACCTTATACTTCACTTAAAACTATACTATACACCCTATGCTTAGCACCGCACCTAACACAAGTCACACTAGTTTCGTGAATAATGTGCCTTCTTATGAATCTTATATATATATATATATTAGTATATTAATGTCTAACCAAATACAGCTGGTGAAAATCTGGCATAGGGGGAGATCAACAAGGAGCTAGGCTGGGGCTTTCGCCTACGTTCATTATGGCCTGCAAGTCGCCTGCGGCAACTTCGTTTTTCTTGATCAAATTCAGTAAGCTGATGAAATCTGGACAAGGATTTAAGCAAGATGTTAGCTTTCTGAAATAAAGACATAGGAGGCAATTTAACTATCTCCATCATTAGATGTACATGTAAATTTATATTAGAGGAAATCAGGACCTCAACAAGCCAATGTGAACAAAATCAATAATTTCTAAAAAAAAGATAAAAGGCTTATATCCATCAACAACATCACATTGAGGAAAATCAACTTGGTCACAGAAGACCTGGAGGGAAATTAAAAATCCAGGCAACAAATTGATTACAAATGGTAATAAGCAAATTCAAGTATTATGAGCTGAGCCCATTATTAACCATAACACGCACAGCTAGAGACAGATTCAGTTCCATTTGTTCACCGTTATTTTATGATGTTCAATGCTCTCAACTAGCAAACAAGAGAGTAATTTCTCTGATAAAACCCTGGTTTCCCCGTGGATTAGGCCTCAAGATTTTAACTAATAGATGTTTGGGCATACAGAATTACCGATAATAAAGGAGAATAATAAAAATGTACGGAAAACACCATCTATGTACCAAAAAATATTTTTTTTTATTTAAAAAAGAACTATTACTAGCCACAATTAGGATATGCTTTATATGGCATACTCGACCAGACAGATAACCAAGAAAGAAACTCAAGAAAATACGAAATAAACTCATTATCATTTATGATTCTTTAGCTCCAACAACGGCAAAGTCAGAAACATGAGCCACTCTCAAGATTGTACCATTTATATCACTGAGCATAGGATGCTCCGTACCCCAAAAAAAGCTGTAAGTGGCATCCTGCCCATTTTAATAACCAAGTACTTGGAAAAGGAAAGCAGCAAATAGCATGAATCGGTAAAAGGGAAAGGGTGAATCACAAGAGTACGGGAGAAAAGAATAGAAACATTAAAGTATGAAAGGGGGAGCGAGCAAGTTGTAAAAAAGAGTATAGTAACAGACAAGGGAGAAAAAAGGAGAGAACCTGCTGCATTGTTGGCAAAACCTCTGTTCAAGACCAGCAACAATGACTTTAGGGGATTTAGAGTGAAAGCCACAGACTTTATGCCTGGAGTAGTAAGCCTTGGCGTCACTCAGATCAACCTTGCAGCCCTCAACCTGACACCTTGGAGGCTGAGCTCCTTGAACAGTACCACCCTTTCCCTTCTTCATTCCCGTCGCAGATGAAGAGGAGCGCCGACCAGCGGTGGATTTCAAGCCGTGAAGGCAGCGAGTGGAGGACGAACCCATTTGAGGGAGAGAGAAGAGAGAGTGGGATTGGGCTGAGCATAGAATGGAGTAAGGGATTGTGGGTTACGTGGGGAAATGGTAGGGAAAAGCAGAGAGCTGACGCTGCGTCATCATAACCCCTCTGTAGATAAATAGGGTCTTGTCACGGGGCAATTTTGGCTCGAAGTTTTTTGGAAGGATAATTATATCCGGTAATCACATAATTATTTATGTTATTTTTATTAACATATAAATTTGTTTTAAAAATTTTAAATCTGACTTAAGAATAATGAAGTAAATGATCCTTTGGGATAAATTTATACTTTAACCAAAATACATGAATAACATGTAAATTATCAGCTCATCATATTTGATTAATTAATGGTCAAAATTAACTGAGATAATTGTCCAACAAAATTACTCCATTTTTTACACTTCTAAAGCAAAATGCCTCATAGACGATATTTTCTAGAGCAAAATTAACGCTTAGCCTAAAAAAATAATGGATAGAATACTCTGACAATTGATAGAGAATATGCTCTTATTATCTTATTTCTCATTATCTTCTTGTTATCTCGTTTCTACTCTTAAATCATAAATTTAATATTTTATAAAAGAGTTAAGGTGTGATTTTACCAACGAACTATTGATTCAGGAGCGTCCAGCACAATTAATTATTAAGTGGACCAAAAATACCAACAAACTTTTTAAAAAAGAGTGCTCAGCACAACGCCATTAACACCGTTAACAAAAAGTTAACCTCCGTTATCTAAGGTGCAGATTGGCCAACGAATTCTTATTCTATGAGCGCCCAGCACAAAATTCTAAATTTTACTAAATTAAATAATTTTTTCTCAATTGTCATTATTCAAAACTACTTGTATAGATATCTATGAACACAAATTATTCATTCTTTAATTTTGTCAAAATTATAATTTGCTAAAATAAACAAAATTTTAATTAAAAATATAATTATATGATTTAAATAAAACTCAAGGTGTTTTATAATTTATTATATATGTTAAAAAAAAAATTATATGATTTATTTTTATAATAAAACTCACACAAATTTCTTCTAAAATAAAATAATAATTTTTATGAGAAAAAGAATGTATGATAAATGATATGAGAGAATTAGAGTAAAATATGTAAAAGTGCACTTATTAATCAAATAAATTAGAATAAATTTATGTATGTATTTTTACTCTATCATGATTTTTTTTTTTTTTTCTAAATATAAGTCTTATTAATCTAAATTTATAAGTATAATTTGTTTCCCTCTTTAAATTATAGCAAGAAATTTAGTTTAGTAGTTTTTAAAGCTCAATTGTGTCAATTGCCGTATAACTTATTCCCAACTATACATTATCTATCTTGAATATAATGATATTAAGTTAACGGAAAAATCGAAAGAAAAGAATATAAAATACCTTGAGTTTTATTTAAATCATATAATTATATTTTTAATTAAAACTTTTGTTTATTTTAGCAAATTATAATTTTGACAAAATTAAAGAATGAATAATTTTTATCCATAGATATCTATATACAAGTAGTTTTGAATAATGACAATTGAGAAAAAATTATTTAATTTAGTAAAATTTAGAATTTTGTGATGGGCGCTCCTGGAATAAGAGTTCGTTGGCCAATCTGCACCTTAGATAACGGAGGTTAACTTTTTGTTAACGGTGTTAATGACGTTGTGCTGAGCGCTCCTTTTTAAAAAGTTTGTTGGTATTTTTGGTCCACTTAATAGTTAATTGTGCTGGACGCTCCTTAGTCAATAGTTCGTTGGTAAAATCGCACATTAACCCTTTATAAAATTAGTACTATAATATTTTATAAATTAAAATTTATTTATTTTTATATATTGCAATCATCAATGATATATAGATTAAATTTTAAGAGTTTAAATTTATATATTTATTTATGTTATAGAAATAATTTTATAAAAAATCATATACTCTCTCTGGTGTTTATTATAAGGGACCAACTAACAAGTTTATTTGGTCCTTTTTATAAGGCATTTGCTTGTTCTCAATGAACATTAATTATTTGTTTCCATATATGCCCCTAATTAATAAGAGTAGTAGGTGAGAGTAATAATTACTCCCTCTGGTCCTTATTATAAGGCACCAACTAATTTTTCTCACAAACCAATAAAATCAGTTAAAGTCAATAAAGTTGTCATAGAATATAAGTAATTTCCAATATTACCCCTATTAATTGCACTAAACTTAAATATTACTATATTAATATTATTCTCACCCACTACCCGTATTAATTATGGGCAGACATAAAAAAATAATTAATGTTCATTGGGAACAAACAAATGCCTTATAAAAAGGATCAAATAAATTTGTTAGTTGGTGTCTTATAATAAGGACCAGATGGAGTATATAATATTAAAGTTTAGTGCTATTAGTAGGGATAATATTAGAAGTTACTTAAATTATAGGGCAACTTTATTAACTTTAACTGTTTTTATTATTTATAAAAATAGTTAGTTGGTATCTTATTATTATTATTATTATTATTATAATAAGGAGTATTGTGTTAATCTAACATTAGATATAAGATTATAAAAAGAAAATGAGATAGGAGATGATAAAAGAAACTGAACCCGAGCGTGACACATGGAGTTTCTTTCTTTTCCTTCCTCTATTTGAGAGCCCTGCCTCTGGCTGCGCTCTGCGTCCTTTCTTTCTTTTTTGGGAAAATTAGTCTTAAGGAACAAAAACAATTAAAAAAATCCCTTAAAATCACCAAATTACACAGAAGTCCCAAAGGACTTTTTTGATATTGTTTCAATGTCATATTTATAATAGGAAATGCCTATATTTACAAAAACATTTAAACACATGATCATTTACAACAGAACAAGCCATACTTACAACAGGAAATAACAATATTTACAACAACATTTAAACGCATGATCATTTACAACAGAACAAGCCATATTTACAATAGGAAATAACAATATTTACATCAACATTTAAACATCTGGATTTTAAACGAGATGTCATTTACAACAGAAAAAGGCTAGATTTACAACAGGAAGTGATGTATTTACAACAAAATTTAAAATCTTGACATTTACAATAGAAAAAGTCATCTTTACAACAGGAAATGTCTATATTTACAACAACATTTAAACACCTGAATTTTGAACGTATAGAGGTCATTTACAAAAAAAAAAAGGGAAGTGATGTATTTACAACAAAATTTAAAATCTGGTCATTTACAACATTTTATCATATTTACAACAGAAAATGCATATATTTACAACAACATTTAAAAACCTGGATTTTATTTCCATACACATAATATCAAAAAAGTTTCTTGGGACTTCTGTGTAATTTAGTGATTTCAAAAGACTTTTTTGTAATTATTTTTGTTCTTTGGGACCTGCACGTAATTTTCCCTTCTTCTTTTTTTTTCTCGGATGCGTCCTTTCTTTCTGGCCGATTCGTACATCCAGCGATTCCCAATTCAACCGTCGCTATCTGCCTCGTTCTCATTAGTTTGGATTTTGGAACACTTCTTCATGTGGGCCCAAGAAAAGGCGCCATGCTACTACTTTCTTTTTTACCCGAGAATGCTTTGAGTTTAAGAAACATAGATGAGAACATGTAGTTTTAATGACAGAGTAGGATTTTTTTTAGGCAAAAAAGAGTAGCTGTTGTTCACCGAAATTATCTCCCCTGGAGATGAAAATGTTTTTTAACAAGTTACATTAAACATATCCAAATAGATATATCTCCCAATTTGCCTGGCCTGGCATGAAATTATAATACGCACGTGTTACAAAATACTGCCCTCACTTATTACGTGCTTTTTTCCCGGGGAAGAATGGCATTAACCACTGCTAGTACTGTAGTACGCCTACAGTCACCAGGCCATAAACCCATAGCTACAGGCCTATAGCTATCACTTATTATTATATTATATTTTACTGACTGGAATTGAAGTTATCGAGAATAAAATTGCCAGCAAGGTTAATGCATTGGGCTTCAACTTTGGACTACCTTTTGGGTCAAACTCAAGAAGATGGCCCAACAAATTTCCCAGACCCTCCATTAAGTATTAATAACCCTCAGCTCAAGAATCACAGAATCTTTCTATCAAAAAAAAAAAAAGAATCACAGAATCCATGCAACGCAATTTCATTTGGGGGCATAGCGAGAATCAGTACGGTTTTCATCCCATTGGGTGGGAACGAATTCTTTTACCCAAGGGCCTTGGATTCAGAAGACTCTCATCCTTCAATGATGCTTGTGGAACGAAATTAGCATGGGAGCTTATTAATGGTTCGAAGAGTATGTGGGCTGATGTTTTGTTTCACAAGTATATGCTTCGCGAGGAAGATAATCTCTTGTGTAAACGACAACATGATTCTCCCCTATGGAGATTTATAGTCAAGCAGAAAGAGTTTGTAGAACAGGGTTCAAGATGGTTTATTCGCAATGGCCAACATGTAAGTTTCTTTCATGACAGGTGGATGTTGCAGGATAAGCCTCTGATTGAGGTTTGCACTCGGCCTCTGTCCGAGAGCGAAGGAGCTACTTGTGTTGCAGATTGGGTCTGTGAGGGATCCTGGAAGTTTTCACTATTATCTTCTATCCTCCCATGCCGTGTAATTCAGAAGTTAATCTCAATTGTTCCTCCTTCTCCGTTGGCGGGGGATGATATTCTATTGTGGAGTGGTACTAACAGTGGCATGTTCTCAGTCAAGAGCGCATATCAAATGATTGAAGGCCTCCCAAAGCACGAGTCTGACCCTCTGTTTAGAGGTATTTGGAAGTGGGAAGGCTCTGAGCGAATCCGTACATTTATGTGGGTTGATTTCAATGACCGGCTTCCAACAAATTTATGGCGGAGTAGCTGGTCTAGTGCCTCGGCAGTATGTGCCTCATGTGAGGATGGTTCTGAGGACGTTTTGCACATCCTTCGTGACTGCAAGTGTGCAAAGGATATGTGGCACAAACTTCTTGACCCTATTTATTTACCTCAGTTCTTCTCGGCTTCTCTTCGGGATTGGGGGAAGTTTAATCTTAAAAGTGATCTTGGAAGTAGGAAGGAGGGGCATTGGCATCTCCTTTGGGGAGTAGCTATTTGGCACTTGTGGAAGTGGAGGAATAATTCCATCTTTGTTGATAATTTCAGGAAGTCGTTACACCCTTCTGATTTCATTCTGCATAGCTGGAGATCTTTTACTCATCTGCAAGATTCCAGTTCCTTGTTGCATCTGTCAACTAGCTACAACGGTGGATGGGTCATTCCGGAACCTGGATGGGTGAAAACCAATGTTGATGGAGCTGTTACTCGGTTTGCTAGTCGGGCTGGTTGTGGGGGTGTTATTCGTGATTCATCGGGTCAATGGATAGGTGGTTTTACTCATTTTCTGGGTACTTGTATTGCCTTTGAAGCGGAGCAATGGGCTATTCTGAAGGGTCTATCTATATCCTGGGACCTTGGCTTTCGCAAAGTGCTTTTGGAGTCTGACTGCAAGGAACTAGTGGATATTCTTTTGGATGATCCCTCGTTGCCAGGAGGTAATCTTCTACTCTGGCACATTAAAGAAGTGATGAGAAGGGAGTGGGAGTTGAAGATTGGATTTTTTCCAAGGGAGAGCAATAGTTTGGCCGACGCTCTTGCCAAACAAGGCTTGTCTGCCTCAGGTTTTTTAGATGCATGTCCTGTTTCTTTAAGGGCTTTGATGTCTCAAGATTGTATGGGATTAATTTCCCCACCATAGTTTTTCTTATGATTTAATATATCACCTCTTTCGTATCAAAAAAAAAAAGAATCACAGAATCTCCACATTATATTGTATCAACAAAAAAAAATATTGTCAAGGCCTCACAAGAGCGAAAGAATTTTCTGCGGTGAACAGAGGGAGAATTCACATGTTTGAAACTAGCGTTACCAACACTTTGAGAATATTCTTACAAAAAAAAAACACTTTGAGAATATGTTCATAATATCCATTCTTGGCAAGATTGTTACGTGTTGCTGCCACCAAGAGTTCCTAATTTTAGGCACTAGAACTAGAATATGCTCACTGCCTCCATCAGAGGACCAAGATCACATGTTGCGGCCGTACAGATTGCTTGTTCTCTCTCAAAGACTTCAGCTCATCAAATTAGCATTCCAACCTGCAGGATTCCATCTAATATTCTTACTTCAGATTTTTACTGATATGCACAGATGTGATGAAGGCAAGCAATGGGCATTGCTGATATGAAATCTCAAGTAGATGCATCAAGGGAAATTCTTAAAGGAAAAGCCTAAGATAATTGAACTATTTCATTATCAAAATAATTCTATAGACCTTGCAAAGTTTCTATAGAGATACACAAAAGTAGATACTGGTGCAGCAGAAGGCGATATGAAACTTAGGAAACTCAGAAAATCAACCCTTTCAAAGGAATAGCTTACAAAAGTTACAACAGACAAAACGAATAGCCATAAGCCACAATATGAAGTCTTGTATGGATTTGAGTGAATCCATTTCCATCATAAGACATCTCTCCATGGAGGCCAAAATCCTCACTTGCAGTCTACTCCTGCTTCAGCAGCACGGCGAGGCTTGTTTTTTCGCCTACTTCCATTTTGTCGGAACCCAGCAACAGTCTTGGTTGGATCATCGGAGCTTGACTTGGTTCTGATGCCATTCTCTTCTTTTGTGGCATCTATTTTTTCTTTGACTAGTACAGACCTCTTCCTTTTTTTCTTATTTTCTGGGGCAAGCTGAGTTTTCATCTCATTGCTGGAAACATTACCATTCAAGTTTTCACCATTTTCTTCAATCTTTTCAGTTGTTTCTACTTCTTCATTCTCATCCTTCAATGGCTTCTGTGGCCTTCCTCTTCTTCTGTAGGCAGGAATTCTTTCCTCTTCACCACTTCCAGGTTCCTCCTGCTTAGAACTAACTGTCTGCTTCTTCCCCTTTCCTCTGCCTCTACCCATAGTCAAAAATACCTTTGATGAGAGACTAAATATCTCAAGCAGATATCTGCAAAGATGAAACAATCATGTTTATGGCACCAAGTGAAGATCAATCTATAAACTGAATAGTAATGATGTCACTTAAACCACGGATTTACCTCTGACTTTTCTAATACTTAGGTTGAATTGTGATAGAAACGATATGACTACAAAAATTCGATCAAGCAAAACTATTGAAGCTTGTTCAGTGGTGATTCTCTGATTAATTTGCATCTTCACTTTGGAACATTACAAAAAGCATCTAGCAAGAACCAATGAGGGGAATGAAGAAAGAATTACGCCTCACTTAGAATCATTCTCCTCGACAATAAATAGAACCTCAATCAGCGAATTGAATCTGATCGTTAAACAGAGCAAATCACACCCTCTTCATCTGGGCAAACATATGGACTGACCCAAACTACTAATATTCAATATCAACGCTCAAGATTAACAAACGAAAAGTACATAATCACGGGAAATTAACAATTTTAGATGCTCTTTGGTCTAGCTATCCGAAAACGTGATTACCACCTAATCCAGGTCCAATCTGAGTAAATATTTATAATTTTTATCCTCTTTACAAGTATGATTAAAGATAAAACAATTTTGATCAGTGTTCTATCTTATTCTCAGAAGCCAGAGAGACAACAAGACTTATCAAAAATACAAAAAAAAATCCATGAAATGAAAGGCTTCGCGTCATACATGAGTAAGAAGCAAGACTTACTAGGAGAAATGAGGCTGACCTGGTTTCTTCAATCTGTTGTCTGCAGCTCAAACACGACCCATTTTATAAATTCTGATAAGACGAATCCAGGAACTTCGTGAACCCAAAAGAAAATATAGACTTTTCTGTGAATGGTTTGAAGTAAAGCATAGCAGAGACTAAAAAGTGGTCAAGATTTTGATCTGAGATAGAAATACTGTAGACTCAGATCATGAGCCGGTGTGCTAAAATACAAAACAGGAGCCAAAAGATTGAAACTTGATAAGTGCGAGCCAGACTAGGTCTGAGAGTAGTGGCCACAGGGAGCAAGAAAGAAGACGAGGGAGGAACTAGTTAGAGCCCAAGGGAAATGGCGATCAGAGTGTATAAAGATTTTATTATTATTATTATTATGTGCAAATGGTCCGGTCCTGTTGCAACTTACAATTAAAATAAAAACAAAAAAGCGTTGCGTTGCGTGAGTAATTAATATGCCGCAACGTATAGGTACACTGACATTAGCGGGCTATGGTCCTCTACCCTTATCGTCCACTTTAGTTTATACGTCAATGTATAAGCCGATGGGGATGCAATGATCTTTTTTTCTTTAAAAAAAAAAAAATCAAGCGAAAAAAGGAGCACTGCGATTCACTTCGACTTATACGTTGACGTATAAGCCGAAGTGGATCGTAGTAGACGCTAAGGGTAAAGGACCGTAGCCACTTCCGGGAAACTAAAGTCAAAGCGATCCTTGTTATAAACATACAATTATAACGATATTGTGTATAAAAAATGATTATAATGATATTAGTGATTCAGTAAAGATTGTTGCAGAGTAGAGGACAATAAATGATTGTAAGAGAAATTACTATTGCCTGAATTTATGCATTAGACAAAAGAAAGCATTGTATAAATCTCGTAATATGTATGTTTAGTCACATTTTCATGTTGATTTAGAAGTTTTTGTTTTCCCTCATGAGTTCGCGTTTATTTCAGAAGATGAAAATTATTGGACTCAGACTACTCCACAGTTACATCAAAATCAAATACGGGACATAATAGCCACAGTGCTCTTTTGTGGTAATGGCATTTGACAGATTCGGATGATGAATCATCCAACAAAGGAAAAAACAAGTGGCTCTAAATTTGAAAATGTTCAAATGCAATGGGAAATGTAGCCCGCCTAATCTAGGATTCCAAATCTACTTTAGATGCTCGGTGGTGGGCCAATTGCTTGCTATGAAAGTTTACAATGCTAGCTTACTGTAGGAATTCGAACTAGTCTTGCAGCTAAATCTTGCTTTGGTCTCAATAGTTCGATTACTGAATTTCATGAAACAAGAAACTTCTTGCTGTCCCACAAATATTTTTTGTACAGCATGCAGTCTACGAAAACTATAAGTCAAACTAGAAAACTGACCTCAAACTTAGCCTCGTCTTAACGGATCATGCAGTTGCCTGATAAGAACAATTTCAATCTAAAAAATTCACAGAAAAGATATCTAGTAATTTAATCAAGCATCACGCATCCCAATTACAAGTTATAATAAAAAGTATACAGAACTTGACTTTCGATTTGCCAGTGAAATCTACATCCATCATCCACTGTCACTAAACACTAAGCCAACATCCAAATGCCTGGAGAAAAAAGACTAATACAGACAACAGAGAGCATGACATAACAAATGATGATTTAATTGGTGCTGCAGGGGAACAAGGCGAGGAGATGAAGAATCAATATCCCAGAAACTGGAGTTATTGCTTAGGATAGTAATATGGGTAGTTGTTCATTCCAACAGGCGCAGTTGACTTCCCAGAAACTGAAGGATAAGGTACAGCTGCCACGGGAGGACTCGGATAAGAAGGTGCAGGGTATGATGCTACGGTCTGAGGGTAATTGTAGCCAACTTGGGTACTGTTAATATGTGTTTTGACATGCTGCATCTGCACATATCCAGGAGCCATTGGTAAGGCTGTCATTGGAACCACTGATGGCTGCCCTGTTTTCCCCTTGTGGAAATCCGCATATTTTACAATTATATTTCTCCCCTGCAACATGCAATAGCTTCAGTGTCTATACAGCACAACTCTTGAGGAAAATTAATGCTATTGCAAGAATTTTGATTACAAAGGTTATAGTCTGAAAGCGCTACCAAATCACAGCTCAAAGCATTATGAATACAGTTAATTAAACGAATAAGAAGTCAAGGTGGGATATGCGTGAAAAATAAATTATGAAATTTCAACAAAACTTTCCATTAGAAGTCAAATTGGGATGTGCATAAAAAATAAGTTAATTAAAAGAATATTAGCCAGAAATTCTCTTTCGCCTTTCTGGATCTGATGCAAAAGAATGTAGATTCATTTATGGATCTAACATTTTTCACTCAATGATCTTTCTAGCTTTCTTGCAACAACCCCCAACCATTATTCTTTTAGCATAGCAGCTACCAAGTCCAATGATCAAACCACTATCAAACTAAAAATTTAAGTGTGTGCATACCCCAAAAGTCTTTTCGGGATCATCTATTGCCTTCTTTGCAGCTTCTGCAGTCTTGTATGTAACAAAGCCAAAACCACTACAAATCACGGAAGGATCAGCAAGTTAAATGAAAAAACCAGGTGTTTTAGTAACTTCAAAGAAATCAAAGACAATAAAATATCATATTAGGGAGAAACACACACTTTCAATCTTACCGAGATTCATTTGTATCCTTGTCATATGCAACTGACCCTTCCTCTATTTCACCATACCTCCCAAAAAAGTTAAGCAACATTTCACTACTGACTTCTGGTGATAAGCTTCCAATGTAAAGCTTCCTCAGGGAAAGATCAGGGGCATTACTTGCTCCGCTTAGGCCCTCACAAGCTAAATTACAGACAGCCAGCCTGCCCTGAGAGTTAGAAAGCCCTAAAATCAACTGAGGGAATGTGGCAAAGAAGACGACAGACTGGCAACTAAACTTTAGATTACGAAAGGGGGAAAAAAAGGCAATGGCATCTAAACAATGTTTTAGGAGGCATCAAATTAAGGATAAACCATCAGTGAATTTCATTTGAAAGCTATACACTTTATTCTCCTTTGTTTCACAAAATGCCACTGTTCCATTACACATATGGGCTAAATGGTAAAAAAACAGAAAAAGGTAGATGCATTCACGAGTTTTAGTGCCTGTTTGTTTTAACTTTTTAGAAATGATTTTATGATTTACTCCGTACAAGCAAATCTGGATCCCTCCGAGGCGAAAGTGCGAAACAATCGACTCGAAAGTAGAATTAGCTACCAAGATTATCTTTAATAGCGAGAGGAGTTTTGTCTCGGATTGCAAAAAAGGACTTTGAAACCATGGTTTGGGGGTTCGCAAACAAGCACTTAAACTGAGATGTGTGACAATCAAAACAGCGAGGTCAGGCTTGGTGATACTTTGAAAATAATTAGAAAGGGGTGAATCACAGGTGGGTTAGCTGTTATTTGACTCCTAGAAGAAAGGCATATAATTTCTCAACACAGTGTCCTACATTCATACGGCATGGTTAGATTTGTTTTAAAAAAACAAATGCTTTATTTCAGGAAGGTAAGGAGTTAATAAGCTCAAGGAGGAAGAGTACGCAAAGATGATATTTTCCTCATAAAAATGTAGGTTCATGCACTAACTCATCAGAGAGGCTTAAATTCAGAGCTATATGATGGGATTAAGCTTACATCAATTAACTTGCTCGGTGCTCTTAATGCACAATGAGTTGATTCCATATGTTTGAAAGTGATGAAGCCATAACCACGGGATTTTCCTGTTGCTTTATCATAGATAACAGCTCCTTCCTCAATTTCTCCATGTTCTTGAAATGCCTGGAAGAAAATATAAATCTAAGATGTAATATATATGAAATGTCTGGAAGACTTCAATTTTTAAAACAGAGAGACAGTTGAAGATCAAGAGAGGGTACAGAAAATGAAAACAGGAAAGATATGTCATCTCATCATTAAATCATATTGGGCTTGTTTCTCATGATATGCGACAAACACAAGCATGGCACACTAAACACAATCAGCAATCAGCAATGCACTCACAGCACACAAGGTTTCTGAAGAAGTATTCCAGGCCAAGCCACGAACAAAAAGCTTTCGATGGACAGGATCTGCACTTGCAATACTTTTTATTTCTTCTGCAATTGAAGGATATTGGGACCCTCTTTATGCCTCAACATGCAAACAAACACATGTGCACACGGTCAATCACACAGCACACAATTGGGAGCAATACTTTTATGGCCCATTTTCAATGAATACACGTGCAGTCATGCAGAGTTCATGCACCACATACTAGTTATTCAGAGATCACAAATAGGCAAAGACAAGGGAACCAGGATCACTTGTACATATCATATGCATCAAAATATATAAAGCCATAATTGCAATCCCAGCGGCCTCAGACATTAAATGAAACTCATATCAAGGCGCAACGTATTTAATGCTGCACTCTATAACATCAGGTGGCAATAACCGTTTATATTAGCCTGTTGTTAAACACAAACAATATCTAACAACTTCAAAATAAATTATTGTTCTCACTGTATGAGAAAAGAGTATAATATTCTTAAGTGATGGATCAACAACGCCAGGAAAAAAATTAGATCAACTGGGAAACAAAACTTTTCATCCCCGCTATCCTGTGAGTTGCAGGTGGCTGGACTAGCAACAAGTAAGGCTTGGGGGGTTGGCAAAAAAAATAAGTAAGTAAGTAAGGCTTGGGGCGAAGCCAGTTTAGTGCTTAATATAATTCACATAAATGTTGTGAAAATTCAATAAGATTCAGAGTCGACGTCAACAATGAATCCGTAGATATGTTAATTCAGAAAGTACACGGTGGGCGAAGTTTATTTTTTTGTGCGTGGGGGACATGTTTAGTAGCATGCGGCGCGAGTGTGCGTGTATGACAACTCGACTGTAATCCTAATCATAAAGAACAATCTGAAAGGCCATCTCCGGAAATGGGTTCAAGTTCAATAGAATCGAATAACATGCCTACGATTGGAACTTCAGTTTAATGAAGCGAGGAAGAAGTAGAAGATATTAGACCAAGAGTTTGAGTTAGAGAAGATAATAAAGCCAGAAGTTGGTGAGTAGGAAACATACAGTTTAGCGAGGAGATCAACAAGTTGGGGTTTGGCCAGCGGGTCCAGGAGAAAGCGAAGCTCTTCCTTCGAAGAAGCATCGCCGTTGCCGGCCTCTTCTAGCTTTCTCTTTTTGAAATCGTCCATCTCGTCTTCGGTTACTCCTCTCCGCTCCACCTATCCTCTGCAATTAGATGGCAGCGAATTCGAGCACGCCCCGCCTTAGGGCTTGCCTTTCTTGCGTCCAACCCGGCTTCTACAGCCCAGCGCTTCCCGCCGGATCTAATCCTATCACGTTTTAATTAATTTAGAAAACAGTTATTAGGTATCTATAATTATAATTATAAGAATAGTTGACTTTTTTTAGAGAGATTAAGAAAAATAATTAAATTATTGTAGAATATTTTTATTTTTATTTTTTCTTCAAATTAATTAGTTTGACTAATAAACTAATATATAATCTAAAAATACACAACATATGAAATGACTAAGTAACTTATTTAATTTCTTTAATCTCTTTAAAAAAAAGTCAACTAGGTCTAGGACCGGAGGTAGTATATGCTTTTGATATAAGAATAAAGATCTTATTAATTTTTAAAAATAATCACAGGTTAGGCACATTTTTAAGATAGATGTTGCCATCTAAATAGAAAATATAAAATTGAAATTTTAATGCTCTATACTTCTTCACATATATTTAGACTAATATGCAAACAAAATTGAATTATTTGCAAAATGCACAACCATATCTTGCATTTAGAGTCGGAGTTAGTGTTATGTGGTACTGTAGTCATAACAAGGAATTGTATTGCACGTGGCAACTCAATATCACTTCGGAACTTGCATTGTTGCTAGTAATGTTAAATATGACATGTAATGAGTTGAGTTTTTCTCATCATTTTTCGTAATCTTTAAATTATATATGTCCAATTGATGTAAAATGTCACAATACTATTTTAACTTTTTTCTTATCTTTCTAATTAATGGCCTGTATAAGCTGATGATAAATAATAAGGAAAAAAAAAAGAGGAGATGATTTCCTTCCGGCGTACAATACTCCTTTCCCCTCCACGTGTTAGCAGAAGAAATCTCGTTGGATTTTCACTTGACTGTTTTTTTTTTTAATAAATACTCTATTCTCTACAGCTCAAAGCCATAGTTTCAGCAAAGTAGGTACGGATCAGCAATTGTAAATAGGAGGGGTGAAAATTACATAAACGCCCCATAGTTTCAGGAAATCACATTTTAACCTTATAAAAATATTAATCTTTTCATTTTAGTCCTTTTATGAAACTATTAAGAGAGGGCTAAAGTGAAAATACTGAAATGTTTGAGGCTGAACAGTGATTTCCTAAAACTTTGGGTTCTTTTCTATAATTTTAGGGGGGCGGGGCCACCACTATCCCCCATGTAGGTCCATCCATGCAGCAAAGTGCACCGATTTAACCGGTGGCAAAGCCATTGTTAAATAGTTGGGGTCATGGCTGTTGCTGTCGAAGATAAGAGCATCAAACTATATCTGCAAATCTAACTTATGTAATTAAGGAATTACTTGGTTGATTGATATCTGATAAATATATATTTTATAATTAAATAGGTATATATTTTATGATATAATTAGTTGGATTTATTAATATTATATACCTATTTAATTATCTTTTATAATCATTATAGGATAAAAAGATATTTCCATATAAAATCTACTTATTTCCTATTATATTTGGCTGGAAATATTAGCTGATTTAGAAATAAGTAGAAAAGGCAATTAAGAGGATATGCAATCAGTCAAACTCAGTGGTCCCACGCAAGAAAAATAGAAACAAAATCAATTGTGTGATCTGATCGAGGAGATTACAAGATATAAGATATCTTTTTAATAAGAAAAAGAGAATCAGTGACCCACGACCTAAGTTATATTTAGGTTATATATATGAAGCAAAAAAGACTCAAGGGGGAACATAGGCGGATCTACTCATATGAGAAGGGGGGCAAGTGCCCCCCCCTTAAATTTTGATGTGAGCATATATATTTTTTAATACAAAACAAATTAACATAAAGAAAAGGAAATTATAGAGGGGAAACTAATCCCAGTAATTAGTGCCTACCCTTGATAATAAATGTTCTGTTTTTTTATGTAAACAATTAATTAGTACCTACACTTGATAATAAGGTAATTAAAATACATATATATTTGAACTTATTGAGTGTCTAGTCCTTGATAATAAGACAATTATGATGGAATTATAAAAAATAAGGCTTAGAAGGATGACATTGTAATTATTTTTATTGTAATATACTTTTGTTATTAAAATATATGTACTTGAACTTATTGAGTGCCCACCCTTCATTGTGATTTATGTAACTGCATTTCTAACAGCACTTAGCTTTGCTTTTATAAATAACAGGTTTGTAAAATAATTGTATCTCTTATTATATCATTAGTATTCACTTGATTTCATGAATATTTTCTTTATTTTCTTTTGTTGTTTATATTTTTTTTGTCTTTTAATGTATTTAAAACTTTCTTTTAAAAAAAATCTGCCAATTGTGCCCCCTTCTGTAATTTTCTGGGTCCGCCCCTGAGGGGGAGGACGGATGAGTAGCAAAAGGACTCAACGCACAACTCACGGAGGTTGACCCACAAATTCAAGAAGCAGAGGAAGGGAGATTGACGATGCACACAGACAGATTTGATTTCTATTCTTCCCTTCAGGGTGTTTCTTTGAATCTGAGTTTCATCTTTTTATGGATTTTTTATAACCATGTGTGGCTAAATTTTCTTTTCAACCTAGAGGATCTATGAGCTTGTTTGAGACTTAAAGATTATTCTCATTAATTAGTTTTGCTTAATTTAATTCAGTTTATTTAGTCTTGTTTTATTGTTATTGCTTATTGATTAACCATCATTTAGCATGTTTTAATTTGGGGATTTAGGGTTGACTTGGAAAATGAAATCTTAAATTGACCTTAGATTAAATAATGTGAAATTAGGTTTTAATCTAATTTGCGTCTAGGATATGCATATACCTAGACACTACGCATAATCAAATTAGAGTGAGCCCTATCTAAAGTGCATCTTATTTAGTTGTGTGAGGCATTGCATAATTAATTAAAATAGGTATATAAATGGACCGAAAGACATTTATGGACATTAATACTCTAGATTAGCTGATTAGGTTAAGTCAAAATTAATTTAGTGGGGATAAAATCTAAGAAACAAATAAGGGACCAGTGACTCTAGGTTGCTCGTTTCATTATTGTGGTAGTTTTTTTTTTAATTTCTTTTCTTTTAATTAAATTCAATTTGTTTTATTCCGCTTAAATGAAAGTGTAAAATTAGTGTTTAACTGAGGTTTGTGATGAGCTTTTTTGATAAAAAAAAAAAGCACTTTTTTAATGCAAAAAGAAATGTTTTTTAATTAATTTATGTGTTTAGATGATATTTTTAAAAAAAATTAAAAGTCACAAAAAAAAAGCCAAAACGCTGTTTTTTCTAAAAGCTCCAATTTGGAGCTTAAAAAATAAACACTACAAAAAAAACACTTTTTTTTAAAAGCCCATCCAAACAGGCCCTTAGTCCTCGTGGGAACGATACTTTTCTTATCACTTTATTATTTGATACGGCTCGTATACTTACAGAGTTATAGGCTATAAAATTTTGCCCTATCAATATCCCTTTCAACAACCTAAACATTTTCAATTTTATTAATATCATCCTTTTCACAAAATTCATTCGGTATTTAAAAAAAAAAAAAATCGCTTTTCACCAAAAATTATTCTAAACTCGCCCTTGAGTCCTTGTGTGAACTTATACCTACCTATTTAACTCACGTTATTACTAATTGCTCACTATAATATTACCTGGAATACCAAACCCACTCTCATTTTGTTCAAAGCCAGAGTTCAAGAATACATCCTCTACAATCCTTCCAGAGTGTATGAAGAATATACACTATTATACTATTTTTTTATGGAGAAAAAAATACTAGGAGAAAAAATTTCTAAATATATTATTTTCGGAAATTTTAATATCCTCCCCTTATTTTATTCTCACTATCTAAATATAAGGTTAATCATACATGCCTCCTGTCTAAACTAGCTTCTCCTTGCAAATGGTTCATATCTTTTCTGTAACGATGCTCGTTAATTATATATCATGAGACATCAGCCCTCTTCTAAGGCTCCGATCCACACAAATTCTAGATCATTAATTAATAGGTCCCGAAAATTTTAAAAAATGGGTAATTTTGTCTCGGTCATTATCTCTATTAATTTTAATAGTTAGTTGATCAAATATGCTAAGCTGACAATCCACATGCCATTATGTCATTTTTAATAAGATGCAAATTTGCCCAAAAAATTCTTATATCATCGATTTCATTTTTTTTTTTAAAAAAGTATATTTAAAACTCAGGATAAATTTATAATTTATTTAATTAATTAATAATAATACATTGTTGGGGACCATATGCCGGACATGAATCCGTTTATTTTAACAATGATCTTAGTTGTACATAATTGCTTTTGTACCGCTTCAACATCTTCGAATAGGTATCAGTTGTTGTAGCACGCCTTCCTGGGGAGTACATATATAGTACAAACAAGGGGAAACGAAGCCAATCAACTTGCAGCCATTGCACCAACAATCATTCGGAGGAAGTGGTAAGGGACTTGCTTTCCTACCACCACGTCCTTGATTCGAGGCGTGAAAATGGTGTTGGGAGCTTTTCTCTCACAACCGTGGACCCGACGCGAGGCAAAATCCAGATTAATCGGAACCGAAAGTTCCGGTGAACCGGGTGGGATATCAAAAATTTCGGTTCCGGTGAATCGGGTAGGATGCAACAAAAAAAAACTTGCAGCCATTGAATAGCATGGGAATTTTCGTCCCAGTTTTATTTATAAGTCCTTGTGTGAACTTATAAGAACTGACTCTCATATATTAAAAAGGGTTAGTTAACTTTTTAATAATGTGATAGATTTCTAATTTTGCTTTTATCTATAATTGTTGCCAAAAGTTGATATGAATAATTCTTTTTGGTTTTTACAACTAATAAAGGCAAAAAAATAATGAATGCATTTGTTATTTTGTATTGGACTTATAAGAACCAAAATTTGTTGTCAAACTAGACTAATAAAAAGGAGTAAAGTGGTAGATTGTTACCGGTCTGACAAAATCTCTCAACTCTCGTGTTGTTTGAACCCGCAACCTTCTAGGTAAGGATTCTATTCCTATCAACCAAGACCAACATGGCATTCAAACACTGACGCTTTAATTAAATCTCTAGAGCAGTTTAAAAACACCTGGGAAGTACATTTTTATAAATTTTCCCATAAGTTTCGTTAGTATATAACAAAGTAAAACTATTTCAATTGTTTTGTTATACTATTTTCAATTCACCCGCAAAACTGAGCAACATTCTTATCACGCCTTGTAAGTATTCGTAAAAATGTCCAGGAAAATCCGCAAACATCAACTGACTACAATTTTGACAAAGTCATATGAACCTTTCAAAAGTTCAGGTGGGTGGCTGCTATAAATAAAAATGACAACCTGGGAAATGACTGGTCGAAAAATTTGAGATACACCACCATGTACTCAAATACAAGGAAACGCAGTGAAATCAACACAGCAGCAGCACTGTACTGTAGTGACGCAAAATCTCTCCATCTGAAAATTACACTCACGACTTTTCTTTCTTTCTTCATTCTTGTTCTGATGCTTCTGGTTTTAAAAAGGGTATATAGTATGGAAGCACACCAGTCTCATGTACTAATCTTTCCCATAATGGTGTGGATAGTCTGTTCTGCTGCTTACCATGAGTAAGCTTTGTTGGAAAACTGGAACTCTGCTTATATATCCCTAGGGTACCTTGGAAGGGAAGAAAGAATTCCCAGAACCTTCAGAAGTTGATAATTCAACATCTTTATGAATATTTGATGTGTCGTTATTATCATTGGCTGTGTTGCTCAAATTCAATGTATTCAAGAGGCTATCACTACTAGTCTTTTGCTGCTGATCAAACATCATCTTCAGCTGCCTCCCCTGTTCCTCAATTCTCACCTGCAACTTCCTCTGAATCTGAGTTCACAACAAATTTGGAATCACAATCCCAAAAGCTGCTCTAGAGCAGAAAATGAAAGACAGCATTGATAAATGTACCTCTAGCTGTTCATGAAGGCGCCTTTGAACATCTAACTGCAGCTGAAGTGCCTCTCTTATCTGTAACCCACTGCAAATTAAGAGCAGAGATTTTAGTCAATGGATTATGCAGCAACAGCTCTTCATTCTGGTATGAGAAGAACCAAGAAGCTTAATGGAGATAAGTGGCATTACGTTTTGGGGTCAAGATGGTGCACATCTTCTACATTGGGTCTTTTATCAGACTTTCCTGCAACAGGAATCAGTTTATTGAGATCCCTTGTGCTGATTGTGTGAGCCTCTTAATTTCGTAGAGAACAAGAAATAACATAGGCATAGATGATCATGAATAACTTGGGAGTAAGAAAATGGTAACAGAACAATCAGTCATATCCCAAATGAGCATTGGAGTTTTCAATTTAATAGACAAAGATCTCTAGCATATATTCATGATACAAAAACCAAAATCATTTCTTCTGCAGAGCAACTTCCTGTACCACAAATCTGCGAACCATTTTGTTAAATGTACACGACATGGAAGAGAAGAAGCCATCCTTACCTTGAGCTGAGTCTGGCATGTATTTTGCAATTCTATATTTCTGCAAATGACTCTTCACATGGAAGATGGTCAGTCCATCGGAGTCCATCAGCTTCAATATAGCTTTTGGTGTCGCCTCTATATAATCAAGCAGCAAGAGAAACAGTCAGATGTAAATATCACTTTCCTTCACATCGATATTTACTGAAAATTTACTTACTTTCAGAACCTCCAAGGCGATTCACACACTCAACAAACTTCTCATGAAGATCCTGGTTCCACCTAATACGTGTTTTGCTTGATGATGTGGCTGCTGTCCCATTGGAACCCTGGTTGCCAGAAATAGCTGACACACTCCCTTCTGATATAACTGGTGGAGTCAGCTTCTCTTGCTGAGTAGAAGAGAAACTCATCTGATCAACATGTAAATCATATGCACTTGCCGTATGATCTTGATTTCTCTTAACTGAGGCAACATCGTTAATAAACAAGCTGTGTTGTTGAATAGGAAGAAACTTGGTGGGCAAATTCCCATAAGAAAACTTATTGGATTTTTCTGGGAATCTACTGTAATGGTTACTACTACTCAATGGAGATTTCACCATTGCTTGGAGGGTATTGGAGAATTCAAAGCTGGGGTCAGATTGATAAAGAGGGAAATCCAAGTCGTTCATCTTGGAAAACTGAGAGGTCAAAGAAGGATTAGTACCAAGCTGAGAATCATATTGTTGAACCTGAAACCCCATGCATCGTTCTGTGGCGTAAAAAGCAGAAGCTGGAGATTCAAAACGGCTCATGATGGTGGCGGAGGATTTTGCAGGGCCTTGGTTTGGTGGTGGTGGTGGTTGTTGGTGGGCCCCTCCTCCTCCTCCGGCGACGGCCAGTGTTTGGCTGCAACTTCCCATATTCCAGGCCTGATTGATATCCATGTATTCGCAATAACTACTACCAAATTCAGAATTAGAATCCCCGTTTAGGCCGTGGCTCTTCTGAACTTGAACTCGCACTGAGAAATCAACCATGTTCTGGTTCATTTACAAAGCTTGTTTGGGATAGCAAAAGGCTAAAGCTAGATTCTGTTTCAGATTTGCATCAGAGAATGAAAAGAAAGATCAGATCAGAAGAAATATGGCAATGTCAAATTGTAAGCCTATGGCATAAAACTATTCTGTGTTGTATTCCACAAAGCTTCAGGTACAAGACTTGAATCTAGCTGTCTAAATGCTACCGTACAAGGCATTAGTTTAATCCTATAATTTATATAGCAATTGGAAAATCATGAATGAACAATTTTTCAATGGATATTGTCATCAGAGTATAAAAAACCACGGAAAAAAAAAAAGGTTTTGTCTAACGTTGTCGTCACGTGAATTTCAAAACGAAATGCAAGAGAATCAGAAAACTTTTAAAAATATAGGAAAGATGCATGAATCTGAAACTGGAGGTTAAAAATTTAACAATTTATTTCTAATTGATCGCCTTAATATTAGAGAATAAATGTTATGGGGCATCTAAATCTATAGTGTAATAATTAAATGTTAGTTAAGATGCCTGCATAAATTCTCTCGAACAATAGATCTGCAATTGTTCTTGTAATGGATTCGGATGAAATAACTTTAGACACCCATAAAGATTATTATTGTTATTATTCGATTTATACACAGATGACCATATCTTTTGTTCTCAAAAAAAAAAATTGAGAAAAGAAAATTAAAGGTCTTGACCCATCACTGCATCTTGCAAAGTGGGTATCAGTGACAGAAATTACTAGAAAAGTGCATCTAATATTATATTCAGCCTAAAAAAAAGGTACAAGTAGGGAGATTGCCACTTTGTCAGGGGACTGAATAAACTTAATGGGGCTTCCATTACCAAAAGAGAAAAAAGATGGAGACATTTTCAACTCATTCATATGCCATTCAGATATTTCTCTAGATGTTTATTCACGGTTCTGTGGATTTTAATTCCTTGTTATCTCTTTTCTTACTGAACAATATATATTTTGATAAAATCACGACAATTGCCCGCAGCTTAATTTCTCTATATATTTAGAGAGTTAATTTTGATTTAAATATAAATTGTATTGTTTATATTTGTCAATATTTTCTTAATTTATTACCTTTATTGATACCCCTCAACAATAATTAAGGAGAAGAGAGAATGAAGAAAATTGACTAAGGTATTTTAGAAAATACATATCATATTAACTAATTGAACTAACTTATTTATCTAATAATCAGATTTAGTAAATATATTTTATATTAAGTATCATAGCTGTTGTTTTTTTTTCCCAAACTCTCCTCATGTATTTTACATATTGAGTGGGTTTATTATTATTAATGGAGTAGTTTTCAATACATATAATTAAAAATCCGTACTTACACAACTAACAGACAGTTTTTGCCCATGATTGGTTTAGCTATTTTTAAAAATTTTATGAATTAATTATCTAATTCTTATATATATAGTTGGAAGGAGTTGACTCTCCCCTGTTTCCACTGTTACAGCTATAGACTGAGACAGCTAATAATTGAGGTTGAATCAGTATTGAAGAACTTCCTTTTCAAGCCAATTTCTTTTGTTGAAACAAGACAGTTGATTGGTGATGGTGCAGTGTTTTTTTTTTTTTTTTAATATATTATTATCTAGTATCTAACTAAGGTTCGTGGTTGTCTTTCCTAACACAAGTAATCTTCTTCTAGAGTTTGAACTTAAAATCTTAGAGGATCTGACGGGGCTTACATTTTTAAACAAACTCTATATTAATAGAGGGTTGTTTTCAATCTATATAACTAAACAGGTTGCATGGCCATTGGTTATCAGCTTGGAATCTCAATTATTCACTGACACGCAGAGAATAAAATTACAGGGAATCTCTATAAAGCCACCGTGATGGTACATCAAACTGTCACTTTTGTTTTGGGGAAAAAATAATTTAGTTGTTTAATAAGTTTAGAAGAGGGATGCTAATTAAATTGAACGTAGCTTGAAGGAAAAACTCATAGTACAGGACCTCTAGTTAATTCATCAAGATATTAATACTCTATCCAGTTTTTAATATAAAACATATACTTGGAAAAATCATTTTAACGTCTTAAGGGACTAAAAAAATGCCAAAAAAGTTTCAGAGAAAAGTCTAATGCCAAAAAAGTCTCATTTACAACTCCTTCAGTAAAACATTGACAACTCCATCTATGGGTTTTAACAACTCTTTGAGACTTTTTTTGTCTTAGAATTTTTTCTAGAACTTTTTTGACATTTTTTCGATCCCTTGGGACTTTAAAGGGATTTTTTTATTTACTTAATTTGATTAGATTAAGGAAGTTAGTTAATATGACATGTATTTTTTAAAACACCCTAATCATCTTCCGTAATTCTCTCATTCCCTCTCCTTATTGATTATTATTGTCGAAGCATCCATATAGATAGATTAGGAAGAAACTAACAAATAAAAAAAAAAGTCTTATATTTAGTAAGAAGATCAAGTTCCCAAATATATCCTAGATTTATATTGAAGACTTTGAGTAAACCAAATTTTTTTAGAAGATCCTATATTTAGAATTGGAGGATGTAGATAAAATTGGGTGAAAAAAATTATTCAAGTAATTAAAGGCTAAATTAGTTTAATGGCAGGAAACTTCATGAGAAACCCTGATAACAAGGGTCATGAGCATGAGAATTGCTTTGGAAGTTCCGGGGTGAAAAGTAATCAATAAATATTTTAACTGACGAGCACGGTGATAATGAGGATATAGGGTGAAAATCATCGAGAGATGACAAATAAGGGGGAAAAAACTAATGGAGTATTATCTGTGAGCAAGAATGGTAATTTATTGGGTAGCGGTCCAGAGGTCGTTATCAGGATTGATGGATAATGAAACTAATTAATTAGTGTGATTTATCGTTGAAGTTAAACGGCGGAGAGAAAGATTCCAGTGTCAAATATAGATCTATATCAGACTAGCTCCCAATTACGGAACCGGCTTTCATCTTTTTATACTAGGGTGGAAATAGGCCAGATCCCTATCAGGTGGCCTACAGCCTGACCTGTTTAGGGTCTGATCAGACTTAGTCTGTTTGTTAAAAAGGTCAGATCAATGTCTATTTAAAGGCCTAAATGTGTAAATAGGCCAGACCTATTTTATTAAGGTCTGGCCTATTTATACATTAAATAAATACAATTATATTTATATCATATAAATAATATAATATTTATTATTTATTATTTTTATATTCTACTAAAAGGTTATATTTATATAGTTTTGATAGACTTAAAATGTACAAAAGCCTATTTATGGCCTCCAATGCCTACAATATGAGGCCTTTTTAAAGGCCTACATTGTAAGTAAGCCTTTAAAAAGGCTTCAAGCTCAATCAGGCCTTATGAAGGCTCAGGCCTGAACCCAAAAAAAAGCCTAGGTTCAGGCTCAGGTCCAGGTTCAGGCCTTCTATCCCCATTACAGGCTCAGGCCTATTTAGTCAAAACCTAGTCTGGCCTATTTCCATCCCTACTACCTACTGCCCTTCTTTACATCAAGATGACACCGTTTTGGCGTAAATAAGGGCAGTTGTGCTCTTTTTTAAAAAAAAAAATATTTTAGGTATTGATTGTTATTAAAAAAATATTTTAAGATACTGAAAAAATGTTTCATGATTTTAAAAAATTATTTTAGAATCTTGAAAAAAATATTTCAAAGTATTTAATGATACTAAAAAAATACTTGAGGATACTAAATGGTTTAGAAAAAATATTTCATGCTATTAAAAAATTATTTTAGGATCTTGAAAAAATATTTCAGGGTAGTGACGGATACTAAAAGGATAATTCATACTGCTTGGTATTGAAAAAATACTTCCCTGATCTTGAAAAATTATTTTAGAATATTGAAAAAATATTTCAGAATACTGACTGAACCTAAAAATGCACTTCAAAATATTTTTTTAGGATCATAGAATAATTTTTCAAGATTATAAAGTATTTTTTCAGTATCTTTCAGCATTCTAAATAATTTTTTTAGTATTAGTCAACACCCTGAAAAAAAAAGGGCATAGTTGCCCTCTTTTACATCAAAATGGATAAAGTATTTTTTTAGTATCGTTGAGTATTCTAAAAAATCTTGTTTGTACAAATTACCAATCAGCACATAAAAAAAAAAAAAAATCAAGGAAAGAGGGTATAGTTACCCTCTTTTGCGCCAAAACGGCACTGTGTTTTGGGGTAAAAGAGGGCAATAGACGGGAGCAAGAAAAGGATAGCCGACAATGAATCATCCAATGCTTGTCATATTAAATTTCGATGGTCAGGATGCTTTAATTATCCGTGGAGCGAGAAAATGAATAAAATCATCTTATGACTTGTGAGTAGTTGAGTACCCTTGATAAGAAGACAGACAAGCCTTTTTTTTTATTTTTTTTAAATACTGTTACAAAAAGTAAATTTAAGGACACTAATTAAAGTCTGTTTTTAGAAAACAAAAGTTAAATAAAAGGTGGTGACATTTTTTAAATTTTGATTTAATTTTTAACATTGCTTCCAGATAAAAGTTTGTTGAAAGTGTCTGTTTCTAAAAACAATCGTTTAAAGTTACTTAACAATCGTTGTAATTCAATGTTCTTTTTTCCCCTTTAACTTTCAACGACTGTTTTTTCAAAGACAATCGTTGAAAGTTAAAAATATTCATTTTTTTTAGCTAGTACTTTCGTGTCTCTAACATTTTATTCGAAGCTCTCTGTTGCCTCTGCCCCTTCTCTCTCCATCTCTAAACCATCTTCTAGCCCTAGTCGGAGCAAACCACTTTTTCTAACCCCTCTTGAACCCCAGATGCGAACTTATTTATTAAAGACCTCATTTCCACCCTCTACGGTACAATGAGGTTTGAGACTTTTTGTTTATGTTTTTCCCCCTCCTTCTCTCATTCGGTTTGATTCTACAAAACCTGGATTAGTTTAGTAAATTTGGAATAGATTCTTATTATTCTCACTTGTCATTTGACACGAACAGCTTAGTTAAGCTATTCATTTTACTTCTAAAATAGAGTAGTTTGTAAACATTTAGGGCTAAGAATGATGTGGAACTATTAGAATCTCATTTATTTTGAATGCAGAAGCACAAAAGGAATTTGATGGTAATTGCTCGGTTCAGGTTTATAGTGTGCAAGCTAGCATTCCTTAGTAGACAATTGTTTGAGAGATAACAGGTGCATTGTGATGTTTCAAATCTGGATATTTGGTGTTTCTAATGTTCTAAAGTCTATTTGTTAATAGTTATTGATTGTCAAGTTTACTAATAGACGTTCCCAAAATGGGTATTGGACTCTTGGGTTGAGTGAATTCAATAACAAGTATCTATCGGAATTAAACCATTGTTTGGGACCTAAGATTCTATTTTATCGTCCATCCTTTCACTTTTCACATTTTTCTTAATTTTTATGAAGGAGTAGATTGTTTTACTTATATGACTTAGATATTCCCTCCGGTCATAATTATAAGATAATATTTGGGAGTTGGTTTTGATCTTAATTATAGGACAACATTTTAATTTTTGTCAATTTTTTCTTAAAATACCTCTATTTTATTCTTTCAAGTGTGTTTGGTTTTTAATGAATACATGTATGTAGGTGCGTAGACTCTTCCTGTTAATAAAACTTTTAAATTGTTGGATTTTGATTTATTTATCAATCAGCTGATGATAATTTACCAATACATAAATAGACACACACACACACATAACGCACACGTATGTGTGTGTCTATATGCACAAATATATATAGACACACACACATACAACCATTATTTCAATTAGAAAGCGTGTGAAAAGGAAAATTCTAGGTGAGAGAGGTATATGGTAGGAGTTGTTGATTTTCTTTTACTTATGTCATTTTAAATTTATATAAAGACATTTTAGGAAAATGAGTAAAAATAACTAATTTAACTCCTCTCCTTAATCTCTCCAAAATCTGTTAAATATGTCTTATACTGAGGACCGGAGGGAGTATATTGTATTTCTTGAAAAAGTTGTTTGATTGATGGGATTTGATATGATACTTATGAGATAAATGAGATTCTCATATATCTTTTCCTTTAAAAATTTGGGAAAAATGTTTTTGAAGACTTACCTTCTTATTAGATCATCATCTAGAAGAGACGGCTTTAAAATTGAATCATTTCTATGACCCATGAAAATGAGTTTATTGCCATCCAAATTTTTTGTATCAATAGTTAATAAGCAGTCTCAATATCTGGTGGACGCCTTATAGTGACTAATTACTGTCAGTTTCAGTTCTTACAGTTCGTATATTTCAGCAAAGAGTGCATCCGATTGAAGTTTTGTTAATCAAATCTCACTCTGCCCATTGCTTAGTGTTCTTTATGTGCACATGCATCATATATATCAGTAAGTTCTTCCTATTGCCCACAGGGCCACAGGAAAAAAGAAAGTGCAAGTTGATTAAAGCTCTGCTGCTGGATGTTCATTAGCAAGTTTTTGGGGTCGTGCATCTGCAAAACCTATTCCTTCCTTTGTCCCTGTAGAGAACAATAATGCGGTGTCAAATTCTATTGGTTGGTTTTTATTGCAGTTTAGAAGGATAATTTCTTCAAGCCCATTAGCGGAAGACCATGGTAAATTTGCATCGCAATATTTATTTTTCAATTGTTTATCTTTATCCATGCAATTTGATTGTAATGAATATATACTTCATTTTATCTTTATTATAAGGCACCAACTAATAATTCTCACAAATCAATAAAAACAGCTAAAATAAATAAAGCGGGCGTGGGTGCGCGCGTGCGTGCGTGCGTGCGTGCGTGCGTGCGTGCGTGCGTGCGTGCGTGTATGCATGCATGCATGCATGTAGATTTATCTACATACATACATAGATACTCACACACACATATGTTTATATATCTACACACACCCATATATATGTTTATATGTGTGTGTGTGTGTTTGTGTATGTACACACACATATATGTTTATATGTGTGTGTGTGTGTTTGTGTATGTACACACACATATATATAAATGCTCATAATAATAAGTATAAATAGGGGTATTATAGGAAAAAAAACTGACAAAAGTTAAAACTTGCTCTTATAATTAGGACCAAAACTAACTCCAAAATTTGCTCCTATAATTAGGACCGGAAGGAGTATCTTATAATAAGGATCAGAAGAAGTATTATACTAAGTTGCAGGATGTGATGCGCTTGCTTGTACAATATGTCTGCAGTTTTGGTTGTTTGTTAAAGGTTGTGGTCATGTGGATAGAAAATATGAATTTCATTTCAAAAAAAGGACTATCAACGATTGTTTTTGAAAAAAGTTGTTGTAAGTTTATTATAACAACGGTTTTACATAAAATTGACATTGTATGTTTTTACCTATAACAATGGCTTTTTACAAATAGTACGCTGTTGAATGTAATTTACACATATAGTATAAAAATAGACGTATATTTTAAAGCTTTCAACGATACTCGCATACACTATCTTTAAAAATAGTCATTTAGCGATCTTAAAAACAAACATTAAAAATGCTTTTTGTGGTAGTGAAATGATATGAAATTATTCGAAATGATAATATCTGAATTGAAACACTATACATGCATTAAATTGAAACGAAAGACATCACACTCTGTCTCGTTTCCTTGAAAGTTTTAGCGTCTACCCTTGTGTGCGTGATCTGAATTGTTGAAAATCTTGCAGGCCTTTGTATGTTGGGCGAACCAGCACTCCATATATTTTATATTGTAATCCCTCTGTCCCAAAATATAAACTACAAATAACCTATATCAGGATATATAACATGTAAAATTAATCAAGAGTAATAATATATATTATACCTTATTTGTAAGCAGTAAGGAATATACTCCATGGCGTTAGAGAAAATGAAAAGATCGAAAACAAAAAAGGAAGAAGAAACTAACCAGCAACTCTGTATTTTTCTTACTGGGGCTGAAATATTCAACTGCTACAATTGCATGCGCAATGACAAATTTGCTCCCAGCTTTTACCTTTATCCTTGCGCTTATATTCAGGTTTGCCTACTATACATAAATGCAACTATATTTCAAGAATTTATTGTAAACATGACAGTGTTAATGATTTATTTTTGGTCTGATGTGTGGGCAGACAAGAGTACCTGAGGATAAGGGTGTGGATTGTGGAGTGGGAAAGCAAATATAGCAGGGACCGTATTGTGTTTAGGTGGAGCCTTGGTATTGTCATTCTACCATGGAAATGTCATTGAAATAGGTGAATCAATTATTCACTGGGGATATGCAGAGAGAATGCAAGAAACAAGTTCCTCTGCCAAAGCCAACTCATTTCTTGGTCCTTTCTTCTTAATTGTTAGTGCTCTTGTGTGGGCAGCGTGGTTCGTTGTCCAGGTAAAACTTCGTGCACCTTCCTACGACTTCTCTCGATCAAGTAGTAGTAATAATAATAACGATAATGATAACTGTTTTAAATATCAGGCGGACCTGGCAAAACATTTTCCAGCTCCGTATACGAGCACAGCCTACATGTGCCTCTTAGCAAGCTTCCAGTGTGTGGTCATTGCTCTGTGTTTTGATCACAGTGCCTCAACTTTGGTACCTCACAAATCCTATCCGAGTCATTTCTGCTCTTTATTCGGTTTGCTACCATCTATATTCTATGAATTGAACCACCTCCACCACTTTCACTTGGGGTCTGTACCATATTCATTAATGTGGTTAATATATAATGGGTTTCAGGGAGTTCTTTGCACAGGAGTGGCGTATTCGATCATGTCGTGGACTATTGAGAGGAAAGGTCCTCTTTATGATAGACACAATTTGGAGTTATGAACTGAACTCCGGTTAGGATAGAGCAAATTTCGAGGACGAAATTTTGTTTAACTGAGGGAGGAAATGTAATACCTAAAAATCTCTATCATAAATTGATAAGAGTATACCTATAGAAAATAGGTGAATATGAGGTTTCAAACATCTTGTATTGAGTTTACCTTGTTGTTAGGGTAATCTCCTTGAAATTAGATAATTTGCAATTAGGTCCCTAAAACGTTTGGACATTTGCAAATAGGTCCCTAAGCACATTGTGAGTTATAAATACCATTAGAAAGCTATAAAGGAGGCAAGTAAAAATCTATTTGAAATAGGGAAGGATGTTGTCCCTAATTTAGGTAATTTATTAAGTTAGAAACTTGGAGAAATTGAAGAAGAATACTCAAAAAGTATTGAAAAGACCAAAAGGCCCCTGTAAACTCTAAAATTATGCAGGAGTCATGAAATTCTAATGTTAATACAAAAGTTTGAAGATGAAGAGTTATCTTAATTAAGGAAATTAACCACAAGTGATAAGAAAGTAATTAGGTAATTATTGGCTAATTACTTAAGTTTAAACGAAGGAAATTCAAAGATAATTGTGTAGAACCCTAAAATTAGTGATTTTTGGCTTAAAATTAGTAAAAATATATTTACTAATTAATTGGAAATTTTGAGAAAAATATATGAGTTTAAGTATTTTTAAGCCTAAATGCAAGAATGAGCCAATTAGGTAATTTTGTGAAATTTTGGGAAAATTGGAATAAATAAGTAAATAAATAATTAATTAATTAATTAAAATTTAAATATATATATATATATTATAATTAAAATTTGGGCCAGCCGAAATTGCAAAGGAGATTGAAGATAAGAATTTGGAAAAAAATATCATGATATTTCATACAACTTGCAATATTTTAATATATAATTAATTAAAGTGAATAGTAAATTAATAAATAGGAAACGGATCCTATCTAGAGATCTAGGAATGAGATTTCAGTCGGGGTAGAATATTGATCGGTGGAATTTTATCTTCTGTTAGACTCTTCCTAGCAATTAATTATTAAGGTAGTTTGTGCATTTTCCTAATAAAACAAAAATAGGGGAAAATGTAGATAGGCATATTTTGGATATGAAGAAAATAAATTCTAACTCAACATCTAGGAATGAGTTTGAATTTATACGGACATATTTGGAATCAGTGAATTTTTCGAAGAAGTTGATGATTTGAAATACGTTATGAAAGGCGCGTTCGGACACGTTTTCGAGGAACTTCAGATCGACGATTGGAGCCCTATATGGAATAAAAATTTAGGTTAACTTGGACATTTCTTCTAAGTGAGAATATGTCTTCAAAGTTGTAAATCCAGAATCTTGAGGTTTTCAGAAATTAAGCAGAATCGGGTACCGATCGCAGTATAAATGTCTTAGAATATACCAACTTGTCACACAAGTTGGTGACTCATAAGGGCTGAACGAAATTGTGCTTCGCATGGCCACAAATCATCCACCAAGCACCTTAGGTTTCCATGGTTTACAAAGAAAGAAGAAGTTTGGAAGATTACTAAAATGCCCTTACAATTTTTCTATAAATAGCCTTCAAGTCTTTGCAAAATCCTCACACCATTTCTTTGAGCAAGTTTAGAAATCCTAGAGAGAAGTTAGAGAGAGGAGCTCGGAGGAGGAAGGAGTCCGGGAGATTCGGCGTGAAGCTCTGGGTAAATTTTCCCTGACTGCAGGAGCTTTTAGCTTAGTAGTTCTTTCGGTAGTTAGAGTAGTAATGTTAGTATAGCCTTTAATCTTTCAAGTATGATTAGATATCATATGATAGGGCTATTTTAAGTTAGAATTTCGAAAATTATCATTGGGTCGAAGTTCGTAGCAAAATTTTGGAAAATGGAGTCAAAGTAACTGAAGTCTTTGGCGAAATTCCGCCAATTAGGGGTATAGGGGCAAAATGGTAATTTTTACCTAAAATGCCTGTTGTGATGGCAAATCACTAATAAAAGTGATATTACTCTTATAGGACATCAGAAACCTTGATCTGCTTTGCCGTTCTACTTGTCCAAACGTAATTTTCAATTTTCAGTATGGGTATTTTTGGAAAATAATTATAATGAACTAATTTAACTTATCTCCTTAATCTCTCCAAATTCTAATAAATAGTTCTTATAATTAGGATCGGAGGGAGTATATATATTTTGAGACGCATATATTCATAAATTTAAAACTTATATTTTGTATATGTGTTTGTTGGGATCACATTTGTGACTCCCAAAAGTGCTTATTTACGTATATCGAGATAAAACCTCTCTCATATATTTATCTCGTATACTATAAATTATGATAAAAAGGCTATTTTTGAAGGTTGATATCCTATTTCAAATACCAAAAATTAGGCCGGTTGTAACTCTCTATGCTCGCACTTAGCCAATTGTGCAAGTTATCAGTAATAATGTTAGAGAGGAGTCGAGGGACTTCAAAAACTTGTGCACTCAAATTTTTGTCGAACAACCACATGCACATACATAATACATAATATCTTGATATGTGCAATTAATAAAAATAATTTGAAAAAAATTATAAATTTAAGAAATAAAATAGATAAAAGTTTTTCGTTTATAACCAAAACAAACCCCATAACTAGGCCAGTATATTTAACACCGCATAACCAAACCTATCTTTTATTTTCCTAAGAAGAATCGCCAATGAGAAGTGGAGGTTCGATTAAGTTTAGTTGTTTAATTTTCTCCTATATATTTATATTCGTCCTAGCCACAAAGTAAACATTACTATATATACACACGCACGCACACACGCATTTCAATTTCCACGTACAGAAAGGAAGACATATTTTCCGATGCAGCTTTCTAGTTTAATGCATTAATGTGCCAAGGAGTACGATGCTGCGATTAATATAATTGCGTCATTTCTGTTATTATTTGAATTCTACGTTTGCTTGAAGCATTGATCTCGACGTCGAATTAAAAATACACAAGGTCTAAACGGCTCGTATATATGGATAGAACCAATGAGTCGGCAAGAATAGCATATGGAAAACATTAGAAGATCGAAGATGATAAGATTGCGATGTGGTTAATTGAACACGTAAAGGATAAGATCTAGACAGGTGGGATAATGAATGAGAGAATAAATTAAACAAATAAAGTTTGGTGATTTTTGCTTGTCGCCACATCTAATGCATACAATATTGGAATTCCATCCACACACTCAACTTGACGCCTCCAGCCTCCAAAGGACACTTGGAACTTTGTCCTGCCCTTCCCTTTTCTCCCTTAGCTTGTTGGGGATTCTTTTCTTTTTAATAACCCCCCTGGTCCTAAAAGTTTGTAGTGTCATCCTATATTTAAGACCAGAGATGATAGTATTATATATATCACATGCAAGACACCTCCATTTTGCTCCTAGCTAGTTCCTCAAATTAGATAATTGATTCTTAGAGATTGAGTAAACTAATTAAGTTAGTGTTGTAACTTGTAAGTCGCACATTGGTAGAATTACTTTGAAAATATGCATTACAAGGCTTTTGCTCACTCAATTCTAATAGTCAGTTTTTGAGATGTGATACTCTTAAAAATTTATATTCCATGAAAGGTTCTGACCAACAAAGAGGCTAAATAATGAAGTGTTACGTTGTAGTGTGGACTTATGATTAGAATAGGAAGGAATATAAATTCGCTGCACATCATGTGATGTGATGCTTCTTTTGAAAATGATAAACTTAGACATGATCTATTGGGATATTTTGAGAAGTTTACGAACTAGTCTTCTAAAATTCTGCATGCATGGTGTGACATATTATATTAATAGTGATGTGAAAGTAATAGTATAGAATAGGTTTTTTAGACCGTTATATTTAGTCTTGTTTAGGGTTTAGTATAGAAAGTAAAAGTATAACCGGTGACAATTTTATAATTATTATATAAACTTCTAAGACCGGCCAATTCCTATAGATAAGGTCTAAAAGATATTATTTAGACATGATTTTCAAATACCCAGTTTAAAAAATAAAAAAAAAAAAATCATGCATTTAATATGTGTTTTAGACCGGTCATCTATGTAACAGGTCTAAATAGATGTTATGTATTAAAAATATTAAAAAATAAAATATTTATTACTTTTTAGATATAATCTTCAATATAATCAGTTTAAAAGATGAACTTTTAGTGTAGCTTATAAACGGTTAATTAGTTATTTGTTTTTGGTATATTCCAGGCTGCTTCTTTCTCTCTCTCTCTCTGATTTCTTTTATCTCAAAATGCTAAAACTGAGCTTTTTGCTGAATTCTGTCTGCTAGTTGGTTGCAGGATTTATAGTGATATTAGGTTCTGCGTGATATTCCTGTTGATTCTTCCTTTCGTTATTCTAGGAGTGGCATTTATGTACCCTTCCAAATATAATCACTCAACATATTGGTTTTGGTCAACGGGTAAACTTTGGACTTAGTTATTTGATGCCCTTTCTGATTATATTTGGTTGCCTGTTCCTGTTTTTAATCTGGAAAGAAGCTGCTTATAATTTCAAACGGTGACTGAATAAAATTTCATGCAGTAATGAAGTTTTGAGATTCATTCTATGCTTACGGATATGAAAAAGAAACTGTTAGTCACTTTGGCCATTGCCCATTATGCTGATTCTTAATGGTGGGTAGTGGATTCTTGGGGGAGTTGTATCCCTGAATTAAAACTTCTACAGTTATACCTATGAACTGGTCGGAGTGAGACAGGGAAGACTGCTCCTTTTGATTAAGCTGAAAATTCAAGTATTAAGGTTAGCTGGCTTATGAAAAACAAATAAAGAATTGGAAAATCAATCCAAGATGTTGAAATGATAGTGAGGTCGAAAGGATTGGAGCTTCATTGGGTTATTGGATGTGGCTTTTAAAAGCTATATATAGTGCTTACACTGCATGCTTCTAACATAAGGTGAGGCTTGAATATACCATTTTAACACTATCTAACATCTAGAGTTTTGTGGTGTAGTATAATTAAGAATCTAATTTATAATTTTGTGTATGTTTCTAACATAAGGCAGGGCTTGGATGTACCGTATGAACACTTTATCCAAATTCTAAAGTTTGGTGGCTGTTTTGTGCTTGTAAGTTGACTTTCTCACTCAGAAATATCGATCAATTAGCTCATTAATTTTGTGTCCACTGCAGCTTTTTAGCCAGCCAAAAACTTTTTCTGATAGACCAATTCAGCATAGGAAAGGTTTTAGCCATGACAATTTTCCAAGGGATCTAACTCCTGCCTTAGGTGCAAATCTCAGTATTGTTCTATTTACTATGAATTTATCTGTGGTCTTGAGTTGTTTTGGCAATGTACCATTCTGAATGAGTTACCATCGGTATGTTGAGTTGCCATGTTGACATTTAACTGTAACTGATGCAATTGTTTTTATGATATTTAAAGCAAAACAATATAGTACATCGTCATCTTTATTTTCACTGCACACGCTTTCAGGCTCTTGATAAAAGAGATAATCTAATGGGTTAAGGTGTAAAAATATATATGTGGTTTTTCCAAAAGTGTGTCCAACACCAAATATTTTTTTAGGTGTAAAAGTGACATGTGGTTACAAAAATTGAGCAAAAGTCACATATTTTGTTATTTTATGTTGGTAGCGCCCACAGTCACTTTAACGGAATATGTGACTTTTGCTCCACTTTTGTAACCACATGTCACTTTTGCATTTAAAAAAATTACTTGGTGTTAAATGCACTTTTAAAAAAGTCATATATGTATTTTTGCACCTTAACCTTAATCTAATTATTCTCGTAAACAAGACTGAGACATTGCGTCCACACCACAGGTAGGTTTTTTTTTTTGACTATAGTCACATAGCTACAATGTTGATTCTTGTGCTTCCTAGGCCTTGAAGGACCTCCTACTTTTCAGGCCCAAGATTTCAAAAAGCAAGGAACTCAAATTGGTAGGAAGATGCGGTACCAGAACATGAAAATCAAATTAGTGGTTCTAGGAATTTTCTTGTTTTTGGTCCTGATTATCTGGATTTCTGATTGCCATGGATTTGACTGCACAAACTAGCACGGTTTACTGATAGGTTCTGTATATTGATGTTCAAGTTAGCAATTTAGCAAGAGATTTTGCTTTGAAGAAGGTGGGGTTGGCTTGGCAATTGAAGGTAAAAATGCAAAACCTTGCCTCCTTTGCTAGCTAGTAGACGTTAAGTCTTAGAAATTTCTTTTTTTTTTTTTTTTGGGGGGCGGTTCTCTGTTTCATGCGCTGGAACTCTGTTCTTTGTGACATGAAAAAACAGTGGTAATTTGCTTTCCCTCTCACGTTGAATTTTTTCCGGAAACAGTGGAAGGCCCAAGCTATGCAAAAGAAAATGTTTCCTTTCTCATAGTCAAAACAATTTTGCTTGGATTGGTAAGAATTACGAGGTATAAAAAGTATACTTTTAAGACATGATGTAGTAAATATAAGGTCTAAAAAGTATACCTTTTAAAAGCTGATATAGTAAATATATAGTTTAAAAAATATATTTTAGACGTGATATAAGTCAATTAAAGCCTAAAACGTCAAACTTTTTAGACTTAATAAAGTAAGTTTTAAGATCTTGAGCAACCAATCTAAAAAGTACTTTTAAAGATTGGTTGCTCAATAGTCTAAAAAACGATTTTTGTACTAATGAAATTTGTGAATAATGAGTACTGTGAATAACATATATAGTCAAATGAAGGCCTTGAGATTTGAGAAAGTTAATCATATAAATAGGAGTTAAGTGTTTTAATTCATAGTTTTGGTGAGGACGTGGCTGTGTTAGAACTAATGAATAATTAGTTAGTTAATTTTAATTAGTATTCACTCATTGTATATGCTTGTATGCGTGCTGATATGAGTGCTATGTGTATGACTCATATTTCCATGTAATAGACTCTGTACAAATTTGTTACGATTCTTTTTGTTATATAAAGAGCACCAAAGCCAATGTCCATTACTCACTAGGCTATTTTTCATTCTTCTTGCCTCTGAATTCTTTCTTGGTAACAGAGCTCAAGGGCAGTACGATAGTGGAGCAGCTGTGCACCTACCTCTTGCATCATGGTGTTTCGAGGCCATCCAACAAGCATTCTATCCATTGCATACCATTCTTTGTATTCTGGATTAGGGAGAAGGGTCGATGACCCTGAAACAGAGCTCGTTTGCGGCGGGACAACACCTATGCCATTGATGTGAGACTAAAGCCTATTTCCTTCAATAAGGGGTAGCACCACTGATTCCCAAACCAAGAAGTTCGTCCTATCCAGCTTGATGAACATGGTTTGGCTGGAAGAGTGAAATAGAGAATAATTTTTGACAACGGATGAGTGCCAGCGTCATCAGAAGTTTGAAAGGAAGACAACATGATGAAATTGTCGTATTGCCCTTAAGCTCTAGACAAACACTCAAGCTCTCACCTGTGGTTTCTCAAGATCTAGAGTTATGATTTATCAGTCTGAGCTTCATCAAACAAGAAAGAATGTGATGAAAATGGACGAATACCTGGCAAAAATGAAGAGCATAGAAGATTAGTTTGTGCTTGCCGGAGCACCGATCTCGACGGATGAATTGATTCTCTACATACTCAATGGGCTTGATGTAGAGTACAATGCAATAGTGGTCAAACTCATATATCACATTGGTTTTACCTGGGTTGAAACTCGGTCCTCTCTCCTTGCATTCGAAAGTCGCCTCGAGCAACTTAGTCATTCCGCATCCCTATCTATTCAACCATTTGCGAATGCCGTCACTCATGGTTCCCTTGTCCTTGATAAAAAACCTTCCTCTGCTCACAATTTTTCGTCAGCCCGTGGATCTTGGCGAGGTTATCGTGGCCGACGTTTCCATGGAGGAAGATACAATTACCGTGGAAGCTTATCTACAAGAGGAGGTGGTCGTCCATATTATGAATACTATGATCCTTTGGACATTACATCGATACATGTTATTAGCATCAAGATTTTGTCCACTCGCGAGGTTCTGCATCTCAACATTTCTCACCACAAGCCTACTATGCAGATCCACATACTGTAGCAGATCCCGACTAGTACATGGATAGCGACGCAAGTCATCATGTAACTTTGAATTCATCCCAGCTTGACTCTATTACTCTAGCAGGTAATAATTTTTTGTATACTTGCATTGGGAATAAGACAAGATTTCACGGTGTTAGATCTTCCTCTCTATCATGCTCAGATTCTAATATTTGACTTAAGGATGTTCTAGTTGTTCCATCAGCAATTAAAAATCTTCTTAGCGTGAATAGGCTTGTTGAGGATAATCCTGTATCAATTACTTTTAGTAATAATGGTTGTGTTGTGAAGGAAAAGGCAACAAGACGACTACTAATGAAGGGAACGGTAAAACAGGGGCAATATCCCATGAGTAGGATAATTCCATTTGTGCAAATGAACATGGCAGCTGTTTTAAGAAGGATGAAGACATGACGTTGTAGTGGCGTTACAAATTAGGTCATCCAAATAACAAAGTTCTCAGACAAGTTTTACAGAAATGTAATGTTGGTTTCAAAGTTAGTGACAATCTTGTTTGTACAGCCTGTCAATATGGCAAATCAAAGAAATTACCATTTTCTATATCACTTTCTCGAGCATCTTCTCCTCTTGCATTAATTCATACTGACTTATGGGGACCCTCTCCAATGCAGTCTATCCACGATCATAAGTATTACATTCATTTTGTTGATGACTATAATCGATATACGTAGTTGTATCCCCTTAAACACAAGGGTTGTGAATGCTTTTAATCATTTTCGTAGTTATGCTGAAAATCAATTCAATACCACCATTAAATCCATTCAATGTGATAATGGCACAAAGTATAAACCGATTGCTTATATTGCAAATGCTGTCGGAATTGTACTACGCTATACATGTCCTTACACTTCGTCAGAAAATAGAAGAGCTAAACGTAAGCATCGTCATATAGTAGAAACTGGTTTAACATTATTAGCTCAAGCAAGACTATCGTTGTCATACTAGACAGAGGCTTTTCATATGACTATGTATTTAATCAATCGTCTTCCTACCTCAGTTATCGATGGCATTTCTCCCTTGTTCTAACTATTTAAAACAGAACCAGCTTATCATGATTTGAAGCCATTTGGGTGCGCCTGCTATCCTTATTTACGACCATACAATGATCACAAGCTTCAGTATCATAGTCAACAGTGCATCTTCCTTGGACAAACCTCTTAGCAAAAGGGATTTAAATGTCTTAGTCTAATTGGTCGGATTTACATCTCTTGCCATGTTATTTTTGATGTCTCTATCTTTCCATGTGTTTCAAAAGTCTTCAATCGTCGTTCAGTAAAGCCTGTTCTGGACAATGCCACTGTTCCATCTTTCATTCGTTAAGTCCAGCTTCTTCTCGGGCAATCACTATTGATCAGCTTCCACCAAGTCTGTCTTCTGATAGAGATCCAAGTTCAAGATCCATTGGGTCTTCGTCACATGTGCCCGTTGCTAATTTCTCATGTTTTTAATACGGCCTAACCCGAACCCGGGGCCTAAGCTCAAATGGATGCTCTAGCACCATCTCCTCCTTGGCCTGAACATCCCATGATAACTAGGGCAAAGGCAGGCATTTCCAAACCACGATATCCCTTCATCGGCCTCCTCAAAACTGAAACACTGATTGCATTGTCCCAAGCTAGTCCACCTCAGACAATTTCTGAAGCTCTTTCTTCCCCGCCGTGTCATCGTGCAATGCAAGAGGAATATGAGCCCTCGTTTGAAATCGCACCTGGGTTTTAATCCCTTATGACATAACCAAGAAGATCGTTGATTACCGATGGATCTTCAAAACAAAATTTCGTGTGGATGGATCAATTCTTAAACACAAGGCACGCCTCATTGCAAAAGGGTTCTAACAAGTGGCTAGGATCGATTATTTTGAAACCTTCAGCCCAGGCATTAAGCCAACAACAATAAGATTGATCCTAACTCTTGTTGTTACGTTTCATTGGGAAATTAGACAAATTGATGTGAACAATGCTTTTTCTCAATGGTTTCTTACAAGAAGATGTGTATATGCTTCAACCTGAAGGTTTCTGTGATCCTAACAAACCCACTCATGTCTGCAAATTAGTCAAAGCAATTTACGGTCTCAAACAATCACCACGTGCTTGGTTTGATCGTCTTTGATTTACATTGAATCAATGGGGCTTCCAGAATTCTAAGAGTGATATTTCTTCATTTTTCCTGAGAACTCGATTGCTTGTTGTGTTCATTTTAGTCGATGTTGATGATATATTAGTTACTAGAAACAATTCCTCTTCACTAGAGAGTTTATTGTCAAGTTAAACAAAGCTTTTTCCTTGAAAGACATGGGGGCTCTTTACTATTTTCTTGGGTTAGAGACCTTTCGTGATAAGTCTGGTATTTATCTCAATCAGGGCAAACATATCATGTATATATTACACAAGTTTAATATGTCGGATTGTGCTCCTATTCCTACTGCTATGGTTACAGGACGTAGGTTATCCACTTCTGATGAAACCTATGTCTAATCCTTCTCTATATAGACAAGCCATAGGATCTCTACAGTATGTCACTACTGCAAGACCTGACATTGCTTATTCTGTTAATAGGTTGAGTCAGTTTTTATCTTGTCCAACTGATGTTCATTTTCAAGGGGTCAAACGTATTTTTAGATATTTCAAAGGAACTTATCATTATGCCTTAACTCTTAAACCATTTTGAACTCTTCATTTAATGGCTTTCAATGATGCTGATTGGGCCACTGATTTGGATGATCGAAGATTTATGGCTGCCTTATGTGTATATTTAGAAGGTACTCTTGTTTCTTGGGCCTCTAGGAAACATAAAGTAGTTTCTAGAGCGAGTTCCAAATCTGAATACAGAGCTCTAGTTGATGGGGCTGCTGAGTTAAAATAGCTATGTACTCTTCTTACCGAGCTTGGTTTATTTCTTAAGCAACCTCCTATTATCTGGTGTGATAATTTAAGTGCATAAGCACTTGCATTAAATCCTGTTCATCATGTTAGAAGCAAGCACATAGACATTGATGTGCATTTTATAAGGGCTGGAGCTGTTAAAATATCATATGTTCCTTCTCAGCATCAAATTGTAGATTGTTTTGCAAAAGCTCTAACCCATACTCAATTTTCCTACTTAAGAAGTAAACTCAGACTATCACACACCCTCTCGTTTGAGGGGAGATATTAGAACTAATGAATAATTAGTTAGTTAATTGTAATAAGTATTCATTCATTTTATATGCTTATATGCCAGCTGATATGAGTCCCACGTGTCTGGCTCATATTTTCATGTAACAGACTTTGTACAAATTTGTTACGATTCTTTTTGTTATATAAACAGCACCAAGGCCTGTGTCCATTACTCACTTGCTATTTTTCATTAATTACTTTTCTGGTTGGGTTTGTAGGAGTTGGCTACAGTCCTATTCCTTTTCCATCCACTTCCATATCTCAGCCGTTGGATTGAAATCTTAACCGTTCAGATCTAATATTATATAAAAGTATTATTTTTATATTTTTTAATATAAAAATAATATTTTTATAAAAGATTAAATTTAAACGGTTAAGATTTCAATCCAACGACTGAGATTGAGAAGAGGATGGGAGCCACACCCGGGTTTGTAAATCAAGTTGCTTAGGGGTGTTGTGCATTGTTGATTGCTGCAAACCCGACAGCAACATTGCAAGAAAGGAGTGGGAAACGAACCTGTACTAATTCTGAAGCACATTAATTAATTAATTAATTAATATTAATACTAAAAGATAGTCAATACAATACCAGTACAATACTAAAAGATAGTCATTACTTTTTTGCTGACCAAAAATGTGAAATTTAATATATTTCGCTATACAAGTTTAGCATGATTATAGAGTCTTTTTTTTTTTAAACAGATATATAAGGTAATAATCTAATTGCATAAATGATCTGAATAACTCGTTGGCCGGAAAGCAAAAGACCTGAATGACTTTGAGGTTGGTGATGAGGAGCTAGAAAGAGACTATTTCTGCTTGGGTTATTGAACTTGGGATGGTCCATCGTTTGTTGGATTATTTGGGCCTTCCAAGAAAAAAGCTCCATATTTTTTAATCCCTTGTTCAACGAAAGGTCCATTTCACATTGCATTATTTAATTTTTCAGATAAAATAATTAAAAGAGAGCCTTACCCTCTAACTAACATTTTATTACTATTATATTTTATTTAAATTAATGCTCTAATCAAAATAATAATAATAATAATAATAATGCTCTAATAGACAGAATTGCATTCACACACACATGACGTTAATTATAGCTATAAATCGGATACAATTAGTTAGGGGACCCTAATTTTATTCGATTATGTTAATTAATCCCAAACAGCCAGTATTAATTAATTATCAGTGGTGGATCTTGTCACCTCAAGCACATGGTGAGTCAACTTTCCCCCAACATGTGCTGAAAAGTAATTAATGAGTAATGACCCCATCACGCTGCTTAATTAATTATTCATAATCTAATTAACAAAAAGCACAAAGCTGGCATCTTTATCTAATCCGTTTCACACCCACTGGGCCAATTTTATAATCCTGAATTATTGTCCAGAGAAAAAACAACAACATGATGTTGTACCAATCTATATTTTGGTCTGATTTGTATGGACATTTCTCATACAAATAAAACTATAATAAAAGGGCTTTCATTTAAATCATATGCACTTTATATCTATACAAGAACAAAGAATAAGTTTCCACGTGTGTATAGGTATATTATTGCTTATTTGACTGAAGCTACAGTGTTGGTATTTAGAATAAGTTGATTGAAGAAGAAAGGAGGAGGCAGAATGGGACTTGTTCCCAATTATTAATCTCTGAGCAACTGTTTTGGAAGAACGATGTTTTTGTAGTCACTACCAAATTTCATCATCAAACTGTTCAAAGTTCAGACCTTTTTGCTACACTATAACGAATAACAATGTTCACGCCACCCCTCGTCTTTGGATTTAACTGACAAAGGGGTCGGACACTCTCACTAAAGGGTGGGGAATCAATCCTAAAGTTGGTCAAGGCGCTGGGGGAAACATTTTAGGTGATGTGAACTTATGAAAACGCAGGCTGAGGTAGAAACATGTATACTCTCAGTCCTGTATGCCCTAGGGAGCAAAACCCCTTTGGACTGTGGGTAAACCTAACCCCTTTCCTACAGTTTTTGTCTAAAAAAAACAATGTTCACGCCATCCCATGCATGTGATCGGGTGGCAACGCTTTCACTTTTCTCTTAGGTTTGTATCGATATACAGTGTTCGAGCTCATTAACAAAGAGTTTTAAAATCTCTCCAGGAGGACCATTATTGATTTTTAATAATCGATCTTTTTGTTTTCCTTCTTTTCTTCAATCCGCTCCTAGCTTCTATATATAATACTACCATCAGTTCTAATTATAAGACAAAGTTAAAGCTAATAGTATAATTTGTACTACAAACTTTATTCATTAAGACGGATTATACACACACACGGTGTTGTATGTAACTCTTTCATAACGTACAACAGAGAAACTTTACTTCATTCAGACGATATTTCAGTCTTTCAGCTGGGCCTATTCTGTATTTATCACACAAAATAAACCTGACCTTAAGACGGTTATAAGGGCAGACATATGGCCATATGGGTCAATGATATCAGATAGTGAAGATTAATTTGGGATTAACGTTCTATATATTATAGACTAAGTAAAAGATCGGAGACACGCGCGTCAATTGTTTTCATCTACATCACTCCCACCAGTTCCCATCCATCGTAAGAACTAGCTGGGGTTATATTTGGTTCTAAGTATAAAACCTTAATTTATTTTATATCTTATATTGATGGGTTAATATAATTGTTGGTGTGTCCCTAAAGTTTGTTTTTATTTTAGTTTTAATCCGTTGAAGGGTAAATTTTTTTATGCTTTTATTAAATATAGGGACCAATGTTTTAAAGGAAATGAAAATTGAGGAACCAAAATCTGTGATTTAAAACTTAAGAGATCAAAACCAAAATAACGGTAAATACTAAATATATAAAGGACCAAAGACTGTATTAATTAACTCTATACGTATTATTTTTTTATTCCAAATTAATTTATCTAATTTATAAATTGATCTATAATCAAATGTTACAAAGTGCATTTTAGAAGTATTATATATGTCACATTTGTTGAAATTAATCAATTTATTTAACCAACACAATTTAATTAACTTATACATTTAAGACGGGAGTTAGTACTTTTTAAGAATGGTTGTAATTTCCATGGTGCTGTTGAGATTTCAAAGCAAAGAATGAAAAGGACAGGGCAATCATAAAATTATATGCTGATGCAGGCTTATGATCAATCTTATACTACTTTCATGTGCTCAAAATGAGGGAAATCTATAAACGAAAACGACATGCGATTTTTCATCATATCACGAAGGTTTTTTTTTTTTTTTAAGTTCTTACGATCGTCATTTGGCCTAACCATGGATGGAGTACTCATCTTCCAATTATTACAGTCACTTTTACAGCTCGATCAAGCGCCGTATCTGCATATGACATCAAAAGGGCTAATAGCTGAAGTGCGTGATCGGCTTATAAGGAAATCACATCTACTTCATGACTTGTGAGCAAAATAAAGATCGCTCATCTGTATCCTTTACTGGAATATATGTAAATCAAATTGCCACTGACTTGGTCAACCCATATTTGCATCTACGTCATATGATATGCTCCTTTGGTCCTTAATATAAAACGTATTTTTTTAATTTAATCAAATTAAATAAATTGGTTAAGTTAATTAATATAATATGTATTTTCTAAGACACCTTAATCACGTTTCTTAACTTCCTCATTTTCTCTTATCATTGATTATTATTGAGGGAGTTTCAATAAAAGTAAATTAGAAAAATATTGATAAATATGAAAACTCTATCTTATATTTAGAATCAAAATCAACTCTCCAATTATATATCTTATATTAAGGATGAGAGGGAGTGTGTGTGTGTGTTCAATTAAGGGAAATGATTTCAAGTCATTCAAAATTTGTCACTGGTCAAGATGTTCATCGATCAGTACTCAGACCACGTATATATATGATGAGCTTTAATTAATCAGGCCTTCGTTTGTTCTTTTTCCCTTTTTGGTTCAATGAACTGGAATTAAAAAACCAACCTTTTCTGAATTTGTATTGCTCCACAAGCTAAGTTACAGATACGTGTATATTTTGTTGCGTACGTTCTCCTTATATTGTTTTCCTGGAATCGATCAGAAAGGAGAAAGACATATTTTTGGAAAGTAGTTACGAATCATTTCAAAATATATGAATTCAAATATGTTGATTTGAGGAAGAGGGAGGGTTCATTTTTGAACAGATGAATTCGCGTCTTGGATACCCTTAATGATTCCTAAACAGAATATTTTCTTTTTTGTAGATATATAAAGAAAAGCAAAGGAGGGAAAAGAAATAAAAACCTAAAAATCTGCCTATAACAACGTAACACAAACCAAAAGTTAGAAATGTGGAATTTCATGGGACTTTCCTTAACATTGACAGGAGATGCTGAAGGAATATATTAAAGGAATTATTCCAATCTTCAGAGGTGATTGAATATATTTTTTTGGTAAATTTATTACATATTTTCTGGTGCCATGTTATCCTTTTTCTCTTTTTGCAGCTGCAGAGCTAATCGGAATTCTTATTATTTCGTGAGAGAGCTGTTAAAAAAATCAAACTAGATCACTCTTATTAAAATCAGTTGAAAATGTATTTTCCTTCAACGTAACAATCCCTCATACATAGATCAAAAATCTGAAAATCACTTTTTTCCGTTTTCGTATGAACAATGGGAAAAAAAACTTGATGGCGATTGAATACAAAAGCATAGGTGTGGCCCCTGGTCTCTCCATCTTGGCAAACTTTAAGTGCATAGACCTTATCCTCTGTTCAATTGTTGCCCTGGAAAGGCTCTCCATGTCCCACGCTCAATACCCTTGTAAACATTCCCTTCCAAACAAATGAAACCAGTTTTGTTGTTCTCAATATCAACAAGCAGTTTAATTACATAGCTCTGAAGCTATCTACTTTTTTCATTTTAAAAATTTGGTTTGGTCTAGCTCCAGAAGGCTGTTGGAAAACTGATCATGGCTTCTTGTATTCTTGTCCACCAAATTATAATACTATTTCAACTGAATTATCCCTGGCTATTTAGAAGAATAGATCAAAGTGACAGGAGAGACTGCGCTAACTATATATAGCTGTACCAAAGGGAATCGAGATATTATAATTACACTCGTTTATTTTTTTATTTATCTCAATCCATCTATATATCGTCGTGTAGTCAATTTTGTGATGTTAGAGGATATGTATTATAGCCATTTAATTAGCTATTAAGCTTTACTTAGCTAACCATCACGATTATTTTGACACAGACCTCTTATTTCATATGCCGTGGCATACTTTGGGTTTGGAGTATGTGCTAACTCTGGTGAACTCCAAGAACCAACTCATTTACACTTATATGATAAAAAAGAAAAAAGAAAAAAGAACTGAATTAAGAATTAATACAGCTTAGTTTATAATTGGGTGATAATATTAATATTATACATGCGTGTTATATTTTTTTATGCATGTGTGTTATATTATATTTTTTAATTGACTTTGCTCAATAACATTTTGAGTAGAATTGAAGAAGCAGACTGACCATGTATTCTGCTTCAGTATTACTCCTATCTTTAAGTTTTAAATTAAAGTTTTCTTTAAATTAAAAAAAAAACAAGAAGAAGATATATCAGAGATCGTAAACTGCAGGTTAAGCTATAGTTGACGTTTTGGGAGTTTCATGGAAATTAATAGGATTGCGTGTGCAAATAATTTGTTTTCCTAGCAAGTCTCATTGATCAGTTCCATTGTCTTACCTTGAAAGTCAATGACATCAATTGGATCCAAGAGACAAATTAGGGTTAGGTCTCTGCATTTAAAATTTAAGATGATTAATCCTAAGGAGACAGTGATTATATTGGAGACAAATTAAATATGCACAACAATTAAAAGTTATGCAGTTGGAATTGATGTTAATTGACAAGATAGGAATTTTATTAATTAATTACGGAACCAGTTAATCCAGAGTGGTTTAATGAACGTAGGATGATTATCATATATATATACAGATGTGTGTGTTATGTGAACTGACCCGTCATTTCTTGTTAATCAAAATTCCAACAATACGTGTGATTTTTATTACGGGATTTAAAATTATAAATATCTCTCTGGCGCGGTTTGATTTATATATATTATATATATCATGTCTTATTAATACTATATATATGTGACTTGCTTGTATTTTTTATATTATAATGCACAAGCCGTCAAAGCCCTAGAGTTCGGAATAAAAGTCCCACAATGACATTTTATTATTAAAATGTAATACAGTACGTATTATATATTTTTCTGATCTGCTGTTTACCTGTTCATTTAGTTCTCAAAAAAATTATATCTTGTTTTTATCTCATGTAATTGATATATATATATATAAAAGTGAATTGGTGAGAAGAATAATTAATAATCAGGAATAAAAAGTCTTGGGTTCAAATTTCACATTGATCCCAGTTTTTCAATAATTTATGGGCTATTGGTGCATGCAGAAACTCAGATCATTGCCGACAGCCAAAGTTTAATTGCATTTCGGCGACTTCACATCAAAGCTTATTTTTAATAATAGGATTTGACATTAATTCTCCCTAATCATTAATAAAAAAAATAAATTGAAATACAGAAGATTCCGGCCATTGTCCTAAGAACATTATCAGGAAGCAAAATTGATCTATATATCCTCGCCATCAAATTGTGTTCGGGTGGTGTGTGATGGTATAGTAACATCATAATAAAAACAATTTGCCTTTCATTGAATTGAGAATATGAATTAATAATTAACTCTAAACATGGAAGTCATTTGTAATGCACGATAACAAAAAAATATCTGGAGTGTTAAAATAATGTTATTAAAATTATTAAATAAAGATGCAAGACACATCAATTACGCAATTAACTACTAATGCAGATCTCTACTGATCATAAACGTTAATTAATTCCTATCTAAATATATATGATTCATGAATAAATACGTGATTGCTCCAATTCCATACTCGTATGTCACTCAATGACATGTCATGATATCACAGTGCAAATAATCAAAGTCTACGTCTATTATTTTGAAAGTGTCAAAGATAGATGGAGCATATATAAGGTCTCATTCATCACTACTTCTTTGGGTGCAAGTTTGGTCGAAAGTTCTGCCCATTAAAATATTAAACACACATGTCACGTAATAATAGTATTGTGTTTAGGAAACTGTGCAGCAATTAATTAATGTTTAAAAAACATAAATTAACATAAACAACTCTTTCCACAATATATATATTATTATTATTAATCCTTGGATTACTTATCGTGGCGATTATTAAGCCTTAAACAGCGTTCTCGAGCTGCTAATTACTGAATACATTACACAAAGCCAAACCAAACCATATTCCGTGCATCACTCTGCGAAACGGCAAAACCTAATCACATTTTGTGTGTTTTTTTAAAACTGGGAAGCGCCTCTTACGTACCCCACCACATTACACAAAAGAAAGAGAGAGTAAATAAAAGGGAAATCGACACACTCAAATTTTTCCACAAAAAAGTGGTGGCATGCTTTAAAATAAACCACAAGACCAGGGGTAAGATGGTAATCCAGTTGATTTATAAGGATAGCTCCAGCTCACACCCCAACACACAGAGTTTCAAACGACACTACTGATCTAAAGTGATCGATCCAAGATGTTTAGCCCATCATCGTCCCATCACAAAACTCTTCACCCTCTTCATCAAGCTTCCTATCTGAAACCATCTTCATCTTCAAGATTGAGCTCCATGAAGCTGAAAAGTCTCATCCACACCCTCATAGTGTCACGCATGTGCCGAATTATTCGTGCACTGTCCAAAGTCAAAACCATTATTGTTGAGATTCTCAGGGACAACCAGCCCATTCACAAAAAGCATCATACAAGCAAGAGCAAGAAGATCATTCTGGGATCCTTCAGGCTTCATTACAATTGGTGTTCTTCGAAATCTTCCCATGTCTTGCCTGTTCCTACACATATTTTCCAAGAGTTGCCTTCATCTTCATCGGCAGCCACGAACTCTTGCTATGATTCCTCTTGGAATGTTCCATCATGCGAGCAACAAGTACAAGGTGGGGAATTATGTCCTGAGTCGCAGCTCGCAGGTTATCTTCAGTGGCTGGAGGATAAGGGTACGGCAGATGAGTCGTCGAAAAGGGAGATTAACGAGATTGATTTGCGGGCAGAAATGTTTATTGCGAATTGTCACGAGAAGTTTAAGTTGGAAAAGCAGGAGTCTGATAGGAGGTTTCAAGAAATGCTGGCCAGGAGCATGTAAAAATAACAAAGAAATTAAGCCCAGTTGTGGTGATGTTTGATATATCCATATCGTATAATTCAGGGCTTTTTGAATTAATTAATTACCGTCTTATTTTTCTTTTCCTCTTTCTTTGTTGTAACTTTTCAAAAAGAAAGAACTAATATGGGATATGATTCTTCTTTTGACGTATAGGCATCTCCGTGGTGTTTTTTTTAACTAAAGGCCTTAATTAAAGTTTGATCACAATTTTTCTCGTTTTCAATTATTCTCTCGTCATTAGCCTGATCTTCTCTATAATTACTTGCCACTTATTTGCATATAGGCGATGAACCAATATGTTGTGGGACGTCTCGAACAAGGGAAAAAGAAAAATAGTAAATTGATTATAAGTATTGCCTCCAATCGAATTAACAAAACAGCAATATAGTTCTTTGCGTTTGTGGACGATAATTTAGTTTAGTTCTATGCCGTACTACTTTAAACGGCGCCGTCCCAGTCTCCGGGACACCATAATTAGTGGCAAAAACATTATCCATTATATTGTTAATACGATGAATATAATTTGATCTCACTGTCCTTGTTTGCTAGCGCTTGTGTGGTTTGTGGCATGTACATTTTTAATTGAATATGCTTCACTTTTCTTTCTTAATATGATAATTAATTAATATATCTTTTAGCCCCGTGAAGCTTCCGATCGGATCTCTTTCTATTTGCTTGCAAAATCTTAAGTTGTACACATGTCCATCTATATAGGCTATTCGAATTTGCGTAACTTTGATCAGTAAGTTTGGCCTGATTTTGTAGTCTTCATTTTTATTCGACCGTCTATTACTTAGCTCACCTACTCCGACCCACCTTAAGTTCTTATATTTTGACTTTTGGTACCGATCGAAATCATTGTTTCTTGTCTACGTACGTTATCTTTCATACATTTGAGTATAAATCGGTGATATATATTCACAGCTTTAACAGATCGATCGCTTCCTTAAATAAAGTTCAACCGGAAAGCGTGAAAGAATAATAAATTATTGAGAAGCTAAGCTAGCTAATTAAAAGGCTTTTCTATACCGCTCTTTGTGGAAGATTCATGACTAACAGAAAGGATTATTTATTGTATTGGGCTCCTAAACAAGAATCTTAATCTCGACACTGACTCAGATGATGATAATAATATTAATTAAATTCCGGGACTCCCGTTAGATAGGGTAACTTTACATGCATGGATCAAACCACGCACTCTCAATCTCAGATCACACTAGGACGGAACAGCTAGACAGAGCTTTGATTTTGAAGGTGGCAGAGATGATAAAGTGATAGATCCGATATATATATAAATATATTCTAATTTCTTAGAAAACCCAAAGTCACTGACATGGGTAAATTAAAAATCTGAGAATCAATCTCGTCGTTAGTCCAGCATATTCGCTTATTTAAATGGATTTCCAATGTGCATAGAACCTCGTTTGTTGGCACGGAGAATAAAGAGCAAATGTGAAGCTTCTAAGAAGTGAAGGACCAAATTAATCTATAAAGCAGGCGCCTCAAATGATTAATTTACGTTACGTTGCATATGATTTACTGGATCTCATCATCATCATATCGTTTTTATTAACTTTCAGTTCTCCTTTTCCCTGTATATATGGAGACTACGAAAAATGTGGCAGCTGAACTTGGAAACAAAAATAACCATTGATCACATGTAGATGACAAAAGCATTTAGAGTCGCTGATGTCTTACTTTGATGCAGTTACCTAATTATGAAAGAAAAAAGTTGACATGTATTTCCAAATTCAGATATATCAATTAGTTTAAAATTACCACAGCAGATCAGGGCAAGTAGGGTAACATTTGCTGCTTTTTCACGGTACTAAACGTGAAACCAGGTACCCAAATAGATGCTTTTTTTAGGTTCCACAACAGCTGTACGTCCAACTTGCTTCTAATAGTCTTATTAGCTAGTAATGGGTTCGCAATAATAATCAGGTTGGTTTTGTTTTTACCTAGTAAAATAAGTGGCGAAAGTTCTTCCTTCTCTTTTCCTACCTAGAGGTTCTCCGGGATTTGAGATTAATAGGCCTAATTTCTAATAAATACTAATTCTAAAACTAGGGGACTAGAAGTCTAGGAATAATCATTAGTCAATGATAGGCGTTGTGGAGTATTTAAAGCTTTTGGATCTTGTGGGACGCTGCAAGGATCCATTTTTATATCTCAATAAAGAAATGGAAATGAGTGAGTGGAAGCAGACAAAAATAGAGACAAAGTACTTGTCTGGTTCGGGCATGTGGTGGTGCCTCCTCCCCTCCAGATATCTTAATTAAGAATTCACATCTCAACCAAATATCAAATACGTTGAAAGGAGGCAGCTCAAGCTCAACTAGGGTATTAATTATAGGGAAAATAAAGGAAAAATAACTTTAAAATTGTAAAATCGTAAATTAGATTTATTACCGAGGATTAATGAAAAATGACAAGACTTGATGAATAATTCATAATTCATTTTATGAGAAATACTTGATTTGAGCTTTTGCAATTTTAAAGCTGATTTGCTATCTTTTTTTTTTTTATTAACTATCATATAATTAATATCAAATGTAAAGCCTGTATAATTTTGATGTTTCAGAAAAATAGTAACGTTGATGAAGATATGATCTGATGTGTAAGTGTTGAGACTTGAGACCAGTCAAGTATGCCTTTTCCTGTAGAGGGGGGATCATAACACAGTGAAAGATAAGGCATCAATATTGATGCCCTCTGCTTTTTAAGTCATGAGGGTTTTTTTACCTTTATTCCAAAACTTCTCTTTAGCTGCTTTATTTTTGAGAGAGGAATAAGGAAGCTTTTAGAAGGAGATGTAGAGATAGAGGGGGTAGATTAGGCTCCTTTGGCCTGCATGTTTCCTGATAAATGGACTGACTTTAAACACATTTAATTTATACATGTAAAAGTGAATGCATGGTTGAATAGTGGCTCTTAGGGTTTTTTAATTATTGTGTACAGACTTTGGAGCAGCACAAGTTTCTTCTGTTTACCAGTACTTGAAACATATAAAGGTTGGTTGTTGGACCACATGCCACAGAATATATCTACTCCTAGTCAGGCTACACAGTCTTTCCAGGTGATAATGTCTGGCCCCTAAATGTAAGTTTTGTCCACATAACACACTATATATGGTTGTTCTTGTTCCAAGACAAATTCAAAAATACCATGCAATGTATGTGTGTTTAAATTTAAATTTAAATGTACAAAATAATTAAGAAAATTTAGTGAATTGGTAATTAATTTGTCTTGATATATATAAACAGAACTGTATTCTACTATATGATATCAGAAAATTAACTGTCATGGACTTGGACAGAGAATGGGGGTGAAAAAAAGGCATGGATTCACAAAGATGTGTAGGCAGGATGCTGGTATTTTTCTATTTAAGAAAATCACTAAATGCAGAAGGAAAATTGGATCTGAATACAAAATCTTCTTCATCCGGGCCTTAAAAAAAGAAGAAGAGAGAAATCCATTTCATCTCAACGTCACCAGCAAAATTAATAATTATTTATTACAAACATGTTCTATTTTTTTAACATGAAAAATATTTATTTGTACTCATTATTTGTTTATATTTGGGGAATTTTCAATGAAGACGGGGAAAAAATGGCAAGGGATAACTTCTCGGTAATAAAAAGATGGAAAGAAAGAATCGAATGGGCTGTGAACAACACAGAGAGCTTACAAAACAGGGTAGCATGGCTTTACGGGCTTCGTTGAGTTTCCAAGCCCCTCAGGAAGGGCCCTTGCTCTTTCATAACTGCTTGTTGGGCCCTATCCTCACAAATTGTTGAGAGTGTCCTGTCAATATTTGAAGTAAATAATCCCTTGCCTTTGGGCTGTAAGGGGGTTAGACACTCTCACTAAAGGGAGAGGATTTGATCTTGAAATTGGTCAAGACACTGGGGGAGCATCATAGGTGATGTGAACTTGTGGAAATACAGGCTGAGGTGGAGGCATGTGTACTCTCAGTCATGTATGCCTTAGGAAGCAAAGTCGCTACCTTGTCCTTGGACTGTAGGTACGTAAACCCAACCGCTCTCCTAAAATTTTTCTTATAAAAAAAAAATATTTGAAGTAAATATACATACATATATAAACCTTACACATGTCATGTATTTTAGACTATTTAAAGCATACAACTCTGGTCTTTTTATAAGTCTACTTGTACAAAGAATGGTATATTGTAGGTCAAAATGTGTGTTAGTCGAACAACTTAATTTCCCTCCGGCCCCTTCTCTTTTTGGACATTAATTCCGCCAAATCATATAAGTGGTGGAAAATTAATACACTCTCACATGCACATGCCACTTGTACCCTGAATTATTGTATAGCTTTAATTTTGATGTAGCTTCTCTTATTATTTTATACTCTAAATTATCGGCATAACCTTGTAATATGTATTCAAATGTTACTTCCAGGACTAGAGGAAAGAAGAGAAGGAGGGTATGGTAGATTAGAGAATGCATGAATCCGTGGTGCAATGTTAGTATGTTACACCCCCGGGCCCCGGGGGGCGCTCAACCACGTAATGCTCGTTTGGGAACTTATGAAAAACAATTTTTCCCTAGGTTAAAATATAAATTTTCTCATATATATTTACTTCGTACACTATAAAAACACTTTTAAAAAAATAAAACACAAGAGAATACACACATCATTAAAGAAAAATCAAGAAAGAAACACCAATCCATCCATGTAATTCAACCAACAAAATTAGATCTCCAAAAACATTATTCTGCTCTTACTCGTTCCTCCAAAAACATTCGATCTCTCTCTATATATTTAGTTAATCCTCCCAGGACGAATTGAAGAAAGTCTCAAGAATTATAGGAGCACCAAAGGAAAAACAAAACTAGAACAAACGAAAATAATAGTACAAACTAAAAAAAATGAGGCATTGCTTGGTGATCTCCCGAAAAAAAAAAAAACACGCACAAGATTCTCTACTTGTTCTGGGTAGGATTTGGGACGCTTGGTGAGGCTTTCCTCAAACTGGTCTCCACAGCTTTCTTGGCCTGTTTCTTGCCTATGCTTAATTTGCCTATACTTGCTGCCGTAAAAGCCAGAGAAGATGATGGTAGCAACTTTCTCGACAGACCCTTGCCTCCCGAAAATCTTTGTTCATGGTGAATACAAATCGAAGGGAACAAAAGAAAGTGAACCAGAATGAAGGCCGACACAAGAACCAAAACTCTATAGCTCATAATCTTCATCAAAATAATGGTTTCTCACTCAGAAGCAGGCTACCATCATAGAAAGGCGCTAGGAATTATTGATGAGATGAGATTTTATATGAAGAGGCACGAGCATTCCTTCTCCACGTGGTTTACCCTTAGTTTTATTATATCAACTTTCGGTGTAAGTCTGGGGCTTGCTTTTCAGCATACCACCATTATTTCAACTTTCAGGTGAATGTTCCAATTAATCTTAAAACAGTCACACACACACACATATATATACTCCATCCATCCGATCCTAAATATATGACATTATAGTGCAAATTGCATTATAAACTTTATCCTATATTTTTATAGTACTGTTTATTGGGTTGAAACCTGTAAGTAAGTAGGTGATCATGTGACGCATAATTGACTAATGCTGTTCATCCTCTGTTAAAATCTTCAAACCAACGTGATTGATCACGTGAATCTGAACTAAACCCCCATGTTCACAGCTATGCAATCAAGTCGCTTTATTTGGAATACCGCTGGATGGTACCCGAATATTTAATCTAAGCCAAGTTTTGTTTTCTTCCCGTTTGATCTGTGCTCCAAGATTCTTCTTGTTTTAATTTCCTGAGGTTGGAAGATGCGGAAGAGTATAAAATAAGGGATATTCAGATATTTACTGAACTCTTATTAGAAAATTCTAGTCCCGGATGTGAATATTTTGACTTCCTCATGCTGTAGCTTTACATTTTTCTGTTCATGATCTTCAATCCAAGGCTTTTAGTGTTCGTATATGTGAATTTTGAATCATTCGAAATATGACTCCTAAGGCGACTAAGGTTTTCGTCAAATCACTCTACTAGGTTTATTTTTTTTGCTCAGAACTCTACTAGGTTTAGAAAAAAAATAGTACTCGTAATATTCAAATGACTCAATCTATATATATAGACTATAACAACATGGTCTTGGGGCGATGTTTAAGTCTAAATGTCCGAGTCTTGTTTGGTACGTACTGAACTTACTTCACTCCATTTATCTATTAATGTTAGTTAAGTTCAGTCTTAAGTATAAGACATAATTGATTATTTTAGAGATATTAATAAAGTTAATTAAATTAGTTGAAAATATTTATATTTGTTATTTTTTCTACAAACTATTTTATTTAACTTATAACCTCATATACAATTTAATGATACACAACATATGATATGATTAAGTAATTTATTGTGTAATAAATAAGAGTGTGTATGGGATACATGTTTTATATCTTCAAAATTTATAATAATTAATAACCCTATGGCAATGATAATGCAAACTACCTTAACTTCTGGAAGGGTGGAGAATATCCATAGTTCCGAATGCATCATTAACCCAAGTCTTGTATTCATAAAGTTAATAATAATTTATAATATTTCAAATTGAGACCAAAGGACACATTGATCGGAGCCTCTCTAATACCACTTATAACGCATGACAACCGTACATTGACTCGAGCTCAACTCTGTCAAGAGAGCAGTATCGAGGCTTTGATATCACATAAAACATCAAATTCACAAATTATCCAGTAGCCCAAATTCAAACCACAAGATTTTCTTTTTCAAATTGCAATCAGATGCAATAGCTACACTGGTACAACAAAAACAACTATTCAGACAACAAGTTCAATAGCTACCCCAAGACACCAACAAACCAAAAATTCATATCCAACTTCTTATCACTTCCAACATAGATTTTGACAGCAAAAACACCCTATTTAAACAGTAAATCAAAATTCAAATGCAAGTCAAACCAACTCGACTATCAATCATAATATTATAGCACATTATTATTAAGATCATATAATGTGTCATTTATTTCTCTTCTCAGCCATTACAATCCACACATTGAGACTTTAGGAGCCTAGCATCCTCGGCAACACATTGACTTGAAATAATCTACTTTGGAGCATCTAAACAGACAATTTTAAAAACGAGACGCTATGATTTTCATATATATAAATTTGAATTTGGGATGAAAAAATCTCTAACCATTACTTGAAAAGAAAGATTCCTTGGTACGCACAATTTGACCATGACCTTATGATCGATGGATCTTTATCTTACGATGATGGATTTTTTGGCCAAATATTTTTAATACATATATATTACTAACATATTTCCTACTTAAAATAAGTAAATAAGTAAGTGAGAAAAAATACGGATTGTTGAGACCTAAATTGAAGATTTGGTTATAAACTACCCATTTTTTATCCTGAGTTATAATCTAAAGTTCTAAACACCTAAATCTTCTCCCATCCCTATTATTACTCTATCTTAGTATATTAAGCTTAATTTTAATTTAGATAAAAATAATAACACATGGGAAGCATGTAAAAATTTTATCCACGAGATAAAACGACGCAGGTGCCACATAGGAAGACAACCTTTTCAGGCGTCCAGCTCATTCTATAAAAACCTAATTATATCCAATTAGGCAGTGAGACGCGGCTCATCTGTTTCCCTCTTAAACCCTGTCCCCAAAACCCGCCTTTCCTCTTCCTGCGCTCTTTTTCGCTTCGCCCGCTCCCTGCTTAATTGCGCGCTATCCTCAAATTCAACCTCGTGAAATAGACTCCTCAGTGTAGTTCATAAATCTTTTCACTTTTATCTCCAGGGATTGACTTTGCCGTGTTTTCTGCGCGCCACGAATTATCCTATCGCAGCGCGGGGCTTTCTGGATGTTGCTGGTTCTGGTAAAGGACCTCCTTAAAACTTGTTTTTTTCCCCTACTATCCGTTGGGACCGGCCAATCTTGTTAGATACAGATTTCTTCTCCTTCTCCTTCTTGTTTCTTTTTTGTTTTGCGACCATGACTTTGATTTTTAGTGGTTGGGCGAAGATTCTATTTTTCGTTGTAATGGTTTACTAAACGTTTGAAGACGTTTCGATATGTAGGGTTTGTACAAGTCGGTAATGTGATCTGGGTGTTAATTTATTTGTATTGTTTTCTTCCACTGTTAATTACGCAAGTGGTTGACGCACAGAAAAGTAGAGTTAGGGTTCTTTTCTTTTGTTCTTTTAGATGGTGGGCTTGAAATGTCCAGATAAAGCTGATAAAAAGGGGTGTTGAGAGGAATTAGAAGAAGAAACCGTAAGTGATAGAGAAACAACTGTTAGGATATTTTGTGTTTGCACAAACATTGTTAGTGTCTTCATGAACGACTTAGATTGAAGAAAAATGCGTGTTCGTATGTTTTCAAAGTTTGTCTGCATGGTGAGATATTGGTAATTGGACCTTTATCTCCATAGTTCAAACGCTGTTGCCATCATATTGATGATGAAAAAGATGGGGAGCTGGCTGTTACAAGTGTATCGCATTAATAGTGATTTTTAAACTTCAAAGAATTTCGGAGCTTAGTTATCCAGAACCTTATATTTGACTTCTGCTCCTCTTAAATCTGTCTCCTTTTAAGTTGACATAATGTGTGACCAACTCAATAGAAGCCTGCTTGTAGCCTGGGCAGTGCATTTTAGTAGACTTTTAGGATTGACCAAAATTTGGAAATTCATAGAATAAATTGACATTGACTGTGTCATCGGACTTTAAATTTGGAAGGGGTATATATATTATGCATAGAGAGGGGGCTGCAATTACTTGTAGAATCCTTTCTATGTTGAATATGTGAGCCATTATATGCCACTGAAAAAAAAACAAAGGATATTCTTACTATTGTCATGTATGTTATCTTTCTCCAAATTCCTCTTTGTGAAACAACTTTAGTTATTGATAATGATCATCTTCCCCTTAATCAAAACAGAACTGAGAGCTAGCTGTATTTCTGGCGATGCAATATCTGCTGTAGATTCTGTCCTACCTTTCAGAATGTACATTGACATGGAGGCTCAAATTCACCAACTTGAGCAAGAAGCATACTCATCTGTCTTGCGTGCTTTCAAAGCTCAGTCTGATGCGCTTACTTGGGTATTTCTTAGCTTCTTCCTTGATTTTTTATATTATCTTTGTCGTGTCCTGCTTTAAAGGTTTATCCTTACCATTCCATGTATTCATCAGGAGAAGGAAGGCTTGATAACTGAGCTCAGGAAAGAGTTAAGGGTTTCAGATGATGAACACAGAGAGCTTCTTACAAGGGTAAATGCCGATGAAATTATCCGCCGGATACGGTATAGTGTTTCTTTCATCATTTGCTATAATGTTGCCAAACTAATTATGGACTATTGTTTTATGCCTTTTTTATTCAATGATTTGTTATTGTGATTGGAAATGCAAGCAGGGAGTGGAGGCAAACTAGTAGTTATCAACCTTCAATGCGCAGCGGTTCTCAACCTGTTCAGGATGTTTTACCCAGTCCAACTGTTTCTGCTTCTCGTAAGAAACAGAAGACATCCCAATCGGTACCTTCTTTTTGCATATAAAGTGATGTGAGCTTTAACCGCACTAGTGGTAGCTCTATGCATTTCATTGTTTATTGTCAGCTTCCTTGAGGAGCTGCTTCAGGACCCAACATTTCAATTATGTTCTTTTATTTTGATATACATTTTCCTGCAAATTTTGGTGCCAGGTTCAGTCATTACCTGGTTTGTCTTCAGTGAAGTCTTTGCCGTATTCTGCTGGGGCTGCTGGAGGTAGGCATTTGGCAAGTCGCAGTTCTTTTAATGCCCGCCCATCTAATGCACCTGCTGAAGCAGCAGCTTCTGATCCACTGATGGGGAAGAAAGTTTGGACTAGATGGCCTGAAGACAACCATTTTTATGAGGCAGTCATAACTGATTACAACCCTGCAGAGGTATGTTTAGGATTTCATATCTTTGATTTTTGTTTAATGAAGTTGAGATTTGATTCATTTATAGCTACCTCCACCCCACACCACTAGATCACGGTAGTGTTTTATACTTCCTTCTTACTGGATTCCCATTATTTGCAGGGCCGTCATGCATTGGTTTATGACATGAACACAAGAAGTGAAACCTGGGAATGGGTTGATCTCAAAGAGGTATTTCTATATTTTGTTGCTTGGAGTGAAACGGTTACTTTTAATTTATTGTATACTAATTTCAGTGCGGCAATAGTGCTAGATTTGTCAATTTGCAACAATGTTAAACTTTGTGACTCTACACATACATACAGAGTTTGCATGTGCTTAAGTATCAATTAGACTTTTTATATGATGATATAACAGCATTCGAAGTTTGTTATGGGGGCACTTAATAAGAAGCAACTTGTGGAATTTCTTTCTAGTTACAAACACATCATATAAAACTTTGAATAAGCAAGATTCAATAATATTAAGGGATTTAGAATTTCTCTTTCAAGTAGAATTTTAATTTTCCTATTTTTAAGTTTGTTAAGAATAACTCTTTAAGTGGATTTAGTATCACTTTTTAGTTTATGCATATAACAATGCAACTTATGTTACTTATCAGATGAGCAATAATGGGTATGAGTTTGAGGATTTCCATAATTGAAACATGCATTTAAAATTTCTGTTGATTGTTATCAAGTTGAAGCCAGGGTCAGTTATTTCTTTCATGTTCCTCTTGGCTTGAGAGCTATACTCATTATTGTATGCTTGCAGTTTCCATCAAGACTCAAAGTGATAACTCTTACAGGGACCTACTCCTCCTTTCCCCACTTTGATTATAATTATGAGTCTAATTAACAATTAGTCTAAGTTACATATGTTGGACGGTGATTCAGCTGGGTACTTGTTCCTGAGTCATTAATTATGATTCGTTTGAAGAAGAAAAAGCATGCACAAGTTAAAGCTTAAGCAGAAAGCATTGTGTGTGAGTGAACTTTTATTCATCGTGAATACCTTCAGTACTTGGTTGGTTTGATAAAAGGCAACATTCACATAGTATAAATTCAATGACTAAGAATATCTGCAATAACGTGAATTTTTCCAAGAGGATGATCATTTCTATCTTTAGGATATTGATACGTGATTGGTTATAGATATCACCTGAGGATATACGATGGGATGAAGATCCGGGCATAGCGCATAGAGGTGCTTCTAGTGGGCAAGGTCATGGGGTTAAGAAATCTCTTAGCCGTAGTGTTGATCCTATGGGTACTGGAAGAGGGAGAGGACATCCAAAGGTTCAGCCCAGAAAAGAATTTCACCCGCCGCAAAATGGTATTGTGAAAAGAGTATTGGATGATTTTGAGTTGCTGAATACAGATTTACTGGTTAAAGAGGTGAGTGACATGCTTAAGCATTTTCGTTGAGAGTAAAGAAATATTAGTCATTTATGTTGCTGTTGTTATTTCAACAGGTGGAGAGGGTTTTTGATGTAAATCACCCAGATCCTATGGAACTTGAAAAGGCTAAAAATATGCTGATAGTATAATCTCTGAGCTTCTTTCTATATCATTTTTTTGACATTCATGCTCCAATTTTATTGCTTTTCTAACTATTGCCCGTGCAGGAGCATGAGCAGGCACTTGTTGATGCTATTGCGAGACTTGCTGCAGATGCATCTGATGGTGAAAGTGGTAATGGCCAGAAACCATCAACATAATCATACTGTATTCTATTTTATAGTCCAACATAACGGAAATCAGCATTATGTAAATAGACAATATTTAGTATTTTAAGCTTCTGGGTTGAAATTTTGAGAAGAATGTTAACTCTATTAACAAAGGGGATCGTCTACCTTACCGGGGTGGGAGGGATTGGCCACGATCTATCTATTTTCGTAGATGTTATAATCACTAAGATCTATTTGCTGTGTTTTCAGATGGAGAGCACCCAGTTTTGGATGGGCAGTTAATGGAGACTGGATGAGAGGGTAGACAGAGGGAGACGAGTGACTCCAAAGGTACTGCTTAAGCTCTCTGGTATTTTTATGGAAGCGAAATTGTGAATGAGTCTAGGAGCTAGCCTTGAAAGGACCCATCTGTATTAAATGACCGGCAAGATAATCATTCCAGTAATGCATTTCTGCTTGTTTCTGTATTCTTGATATGTGCCAATTGTATGTCCAGTGGCTATTAAGAACATGAAGACTCATGTATAAAAAAACAGAACATGAAGACTCCCCATTCATCAGGAACTTCACAAATGTCAAATACAAGACCAGGACATAACACCAACCTCCAAGATCCCTCTCTATCATCTCATCTCTGTAGTTTTCCAAAACAAAATGCGACCATTTGACATGGCACGTCCTATGCAAAGTGTCAATTAAACACCTAGCAGTCCTCAGTATTTTCTACTTAGGACAACTTAGTATGATTACTTATGTTAAACGCTAGGTAGTTTATCCTTGTATCCATAATCTATGTACACAAAAAAGGGAGTCAGAAGCACGCCCATACAGGTTTGATCTATGTTTAAATAACAGCGTTCAAAAGAATAAAGGGTGGTAATTGATTACCCACATAAATTCCGATTGGTTCTGACTTCTGCACGATAATGTTTTGCCTGATGCTGCGTAATCACGCAGTGCAACCCATATTATCACTTGTGCAAGCAATCATGAAAAGGATCAGTTATTTTCTCAGAAAAATTAAGTTTCATGTGCCGAGTCACAGTTAATTATATGTATGAAGTTATCATCTCAGGCGTTCCATACAGTGGAAGAGTTGATCTGAAAAGCCAACGTCAAAGCTAAACCTTCTGAAAGAACTCCAAGAAAGTAGCTGTGGTTAGCTTTAATGGATTGGTTATCTTCTTGGAGAACCAAGCGGTTATGTTTGGATGAACCGTTTTTCCATTTTTGTGAAGGTGGGAAATTTTAACTAACGAATGCCACAGGAACGTCAGGCATGCAGCCTAGGGGCCATATTTGGATGAAGATCCGTTTGAGCGAACAAATAAGTATACCCGTTTTATAGTGTGATTCTAAGATCCGAATCGGACATAAGAAAATACAGCAGCAGCAGCATTTAAGGTAGTAATTATATTCTTCCTTTCCGAGAGATGCATCGGAAGATTAACTTAATTGTGTATACAAGTTTTTGCTTTGAAAAAAGAAGGAACGCATCAAAATGGCAATCTACGATGTTAGCAAGTAGCAACAAAAGATTGCACGTAGATCCACCGCAAGGCGAAGTTATTACCCAATATAAATGCAAAAAGTTCACAGGTATTAATAACTCCTGCATTATTCTGACTCCAAAAACACCCTAATCCAAATCACTTGGATATCTGATTCCTGCTTTCTTCAGAGTGAACTCGATCTCTCCGAGGTCCACCTAAAAATTTAAATTGCAAATCTTTAATAATTGTCCCAAAATATGAGAATAGCACTAACTCAAATAATACCTTTGGTTTGGGGAACCGGTGAATCTTCTCACTGTTACCACCCCCATAGGGTAGGATAGAATCACTTCGTCTAAAAGCTATGGGCCTGTTTGAGTTAACGTTTAAAAAGTACATTGAAGCCAGTCGAGATAAAACTCCTTTAACATATTTATCTCGTACACTATAAATCACATTGAAAAACTAATTTCTACAACTGATTTGAATAGGCACTATGATGGCTTTGGATTTTAAAAACTAGTAGCAACTGATTGTGCTTGTGGAGCTAAACTTGCTTGGAAACTTGTGATAGGGACAAAGTTTATGGGCTAATCTTCTTCAGTAGAAATATGATACTGAATGATGACTCACTTCTCACTGCCCATCAAGCAGATAGCATTTTATTTGCCAACAAAAAGACATAATTGACATAGGAACTAAATGGCAAATTCGAAATGGTCTTTCTGTTAATTTCTTCAATGACTTCTGGCTGTTTCTTGACAAAAAAATAAATAAAGGATTTATGCCTCCAAAGTCTCACAGAAGAAGAAGATGAAAGTGTTGTTTCTGATTGGGTTGAAAATGGTACTTGGAACTTTCACAAGCTTGCAAACCTCGTCTCAAGTGAAGTTTTTCACAGACATAGCAATCCTTCCTCCAATGCCTACTGCTGGCAATGATATAATCTCATGGAATCCAACACCAGATGGGACTTTCTCCCTCAAGAGAAGAGTGCTTATTTTTAATTAATTCATCTACATATTAATTCCAAATAACCAACATACTAGTACCTACTTTTTTGTTAAAAAATTTATGAATAGGCTAAAAAGACTTTATATTTAGGATTGGATATTGCTTGAAAGAGTTCTGTATATACTAGATCAGATTAGATCCATAAAAAAAGATTAGATTAGATGCCTCTCTTTTTTATATATAAAAAACAAATGAGACTATAATTGATTTTTTTTTTTAAAAATCCCTCTATTTCAACACTAAAGTCTTGAACCATCTTAAATTATCCAGGAAAATATTTAAAAAAAACATATAGGATTTGTTGCCATAAATTATAGGATTTAGTTTTGTTGGAAAAGATATCAGGTAAAAAAAGGTTTTGTTGTAAAAAATACGATTTATATTTTAAATTAAATCAATAAATGGGGGTACAAATGTCTTTCCCACATACACACAGAAGACACGAGCATACGAAACGGCTCTCGGTCTTCCTTGTGTCTCAGGCTTCGCTGCTTCCGCCTGCGACCCAAAATTTTGAATTGCACTGAATCACATCTGAAATCCGAGGAAAACTGTGGGAGGAATCGCACAATCATGGCCAGGTCAGTGAAATTTGAATTGAGCACTAGCAAGGGTGGTTTTGAAACGCCCGCTACCCCCGCCTCTGCTTCTCAAAGCAACGAAGAACGCAGAGATCTTCGTTCTCGCTACCAGCTCGTGAAGAACCTTATTCACGGTAATTTGTTTATGTTTATCTCTCTCTTCATATTCGCCGCATTTTCCGTGTTTAATTTATGATTTCATACCGTTCCTTGGACCCCAAGTCTCGAACGCACAATTTAACTTCTACTTCCCTGTAATTCTTTTTTCCGTCTTGCCGTTGCTATTTTTTTTAGTTATCGCAATGGTTAGGCTTGATTGAATGATTTACTAAACCTACCTTGAAATCCAGATTCCGTGTGTTTACTGACTCCTTTTCCTCGACAACAACTACTAAATAGCAGCCTGCTAATTTGTTTTTGCAGATGAAAGTAAAGACATAACAAGACCTGACTCTGACAACTTTAATTTGATCTTTAGAGATGTGGAGAGCTTACATCAACGAGGTATGAAATTTTCCGTAATTTGGATATCGACAACATTTCATGACAGTCTCAGTGGTCTTGGATTTTTTTTTTTTATGGTAACAAACAAACGTGAGTCCATTTGATTTTTTTTTTCCTCTGTTAGCGTTCAATGTCGTTGTATTTGGTTGCTGCCTATGTTGTTTCATGATACAATGTACTACTCGGTCGTTTGTAGTGCAACGCTACAAACCATGTCCTTATTTAGGACCGGAGGTAGCATATAATATATTTTTTTTCTTTTTTGGTTCTTTTGACTGTTCTCCGAACTTTCAGTTAGCAAACCCAGAGAACAAGTGGCTGATGCCAAAGCTCTTCTGAACATCGCAATGTGCTTGGGGTCGTCTGTGAAAGCTCACACCAATGATGGACATACTCCATCAGACTTTATCTCGCGTATCCTTGACGAATTTGGAGAACGATGTGAATCAAATACTAGTGCTCAGGACTGCATGAACTCAGTACTTTGGAAGGATGTTGGAGTTGCTGTATCAGGTGTTTTTAAAGGAGGTGCTGGATGCTGCACCATGTAATGTTAATACTTAAAGCGTTGGTAGTCTTGTTATTTGTTGCCATGTTGTAAGTTGTAAATGTCTTTTTTTTTTCGATTTTTTCTTCTTCAGGATTGGCCCCATGGATACTGAAATAAATCAGAGGAAGACTGTTAATCGAAGAAAGCGAATGAGATCCACTCAAATTGCTCGGCCAAAAGAGGTAAAACATACCGTATGGAGTTTTTGCAAGGCAGAAATTGGTGGGCAGAGGTTTAAATTTTGTCAGAACTTTTTTTCATGTACAGATTGTTGTCTTTAGTTGCCAATGCTGTAATCTTCCTACTATCTTCTGCCCGTTCATACCCATTTTGTTATAGTTGGAACATAATAAAGGTGTAATTGCATTGTGTCTGAAGTTACTATGGAAATAAATCGTCCAAGATTTTAAAACGTAAATGCATCTCACTTTCTTTATAGTCTTTACTTTTTAGGATGCACAACTAGTCATTCTTATCGTATCTATATCTCAGTTTCCTGATGTAATTGTACCTTTTGCAGCTTGATGGTCGTTCGAGGGAAAAGATAGTTGACACTGATGAAAACATGTCATCCATGTTTAATATCTTGAGGGAAAACAGAGTTGTCAGACTTGAAAATCTGGTATTGAATAGGAACTCTTTTGCCCAGACGGTGGAGAATTTATTTGCTCTTTCGTTTTTAGTCAAAGATGGAAGGGCCGAAATAAAAGTGAATGAGAATGGATGGCAACTAGTTTGTAAGTGACTTCAAAAATCTTACACTAATCTCACTCTGCACAGTCTATTTATTTATCTCTCAAATGATATTATTTATAACTTCTATTCCTGCTCTTGCTTTATGTCAGCACCAAGAAACGCTCCTTCTGCAAACACAGTTCTTTCTGGGGAAGTTGCTCACAGCCACTTCGTCTTCAGATTTGACTTTAAAGATTGGAAGGTATTCTGAAGCAGCTATGTAATAATTTTAGTGCTTTTTTATTGTGTTTAGAGGTATTGAATTTACTATGCTTTACTTTTTTTCATTGACTATTAAGGACTGTTTAATTGGGAGAATGAAATAGAAGGAAAAAAATGAAGTCGAGTTGAAAAAAATGATCATATAATTTATACATGTTCTTTGGTTTCTATATATAAAATAGTAATAATAATAAAGGACTGTTACAACTAAGTAACTTCCTTTTGCTACCTATTATTTCGAGGCATAAACACACTCTGTATATTGTTGTGTATTATTCAGCGGAGGACATTACATTATATAGATGAAGCAAGGAGAAGAATCAAGGCAGAGGAGTAGAATCAGGGATTACATTTAAGGGCTAATTTAAACTAATGAAGTTGATATCTTGATCCTATAATTAAGGGAAGGATCAGGGGATACTAATAACTATAATTGATTCCCTAATATTCTAACACTCCCCCTCAAGCTGGAGAGTATATGTCGATCAATCCCAGCTTGCCAGGAAATCCTTCAAACTTCGTTCGTCCGAGTGGTTTAGTTAGGATATCTGCAATTTGGTCTGCAGATCTTATGTGAGACAGTGTCATAATGCCTGCTTCAATCTTCTCTTTAATGAACTGTCTGTCTATCTCAACATGTTTGGTTCTATCATGATATACTGGGTTCTTGACCATTTCAATGCTGGCCTTGTTATCACACCAGAGTTGCATTGGTCCCTCATGTTGAATTCCCAACTCTGTCAGTAATCTGATAATCCAGATTCCTTCACATACTCCTTTGTTGACAACTCTTAGTTCTGCTTCAGCACTGCTTGGTGACACCACTGTATGTTTCTTGCTTCTCCAGGTAACTAGATTTCCCCACACGTATGTACAGTACCCCGAGATTGACCTCCTGGTCTCTCTATCTCTTGCATGATCTGCATCAGTGTAGATTTCTATGTTCCTGGTAGTACCTTTCGTAAAGAATATTCCCCTTCCAGGTTGAGTGCCCAACATTCCTGTCTCATGTAACAAGTCTGCCCTTCTTGGTTCTTGCTACTTCCATGCCTAAGAAATACCTCATTTGTCCGAGGTCTTTTACCTGGAATTCAGTTGACAAGTCCTGTTTTAGTTGAGCCATGGATTCTTCATCATCCCCTGTGATGATTATGTCATCAACATAGACGATCAATATGGTGACTTTGCCATTAACACGTTTGGTAAACAATGTGACATCATGAATCTACCGAACAATGCCCTAGGAGATTATTTCAGGCCGTACAATGACTTCCTTAGCTTACACACAGAGTTATTAGGAGCTAAAACTCCATCCGGAATCTCCATGTATACTTCTTCCTCTAGGTTGCCATTCAGAAATGCATTTTTCACATCCAGTTGGTATAGAGACCAATCCAAGTTCGCTGCAAGTGATAACAGTACTTGAATGGTATTGAACTTGACCACTGGAGCAAATGTCTCCTGGTAGTCGATCCCGTATGTCTGGGTATATCCTTTTGCAACAAGTCTCGCCTTGTATTTGTTGTGTTAACAACAAAACTTTGCATTCTTGCAGAAAGATTACCATATGAGACAAATCGTTGAATAGGATGTTGAGTACACGATCTTACCCCTTTTCTCAAGGCAATAGGCCAACCTGATTCTTCAGGATTTAATCCCGGATTGGATTCATGGTTGTTCCTTTGAATGGGAGAGATAGTTCTACCAGTGTCTGGTTCAGTTTCGATCTCTTGTTGTGATCCTGCATCCATTCCTGAATTGATCTCAACATGTGTTTCCAGTTCATTGGGTTCAGGTTGAGGTGAAATGTATGTGTTAGGCTGGTTTGTGGGAGCAGATGAGTCAAGAGTGGCTATAAGGTTAGGTGGTTCAGATGATGTGTCAGGTGAGTTTGAGGTGTTGGAATTAGATGTTTCCAAGATTAGCCATTCAATATCAGAATACTCCCTCTGAATGGGTAATTTAGGATAATAAGCTTCGGCTTCCGAGAAAACGGTGTCCCGGGAGATAATGAGTTTCTTGGAAGATTGACAATAGCATTTATACCCTTTTTGAGTGGAGGAGTAGCCAAGGAATATACACTTGTCAGATCGAGCACCAAATTTGTTGCCCTCCTTTTTGTGAACAAAGACAACACAACCAAACACCTTGGAAGGTAATGAATTGATGATGGGGCAATTTGGAAAGAATTTCAGGAGGTATTGAAGTGGGGTGTCGTATTTGAGAACTTTAGAAGGCATGCGGTTAATGAGATAAGCCGCGGTGAGGATGGCATCACCCCAGAATATGGTGGGAACATTTCTTTCCATTAGTAAGGCACGGGTTACTTCCAACAGGTGACGGTTTTTACGTTCGGCTACCCCATTTTGTTGAGGGGTGTAAGGACAAGACGTTTGGTGATGAATTCCTTGACGATCAAGAAACTCTTTAAAGGCTGTGCTCATGTATTCCTTGGCATTATCACTTCGAAGCACCTTAATGGACGTGTTGAATTGAGTTCGCACAAAGGTATAGAAGTTTTGAAAAACTTTGGCGACATCGGATTTGTCTTTCATTAAATAAACCCATGTGGTGCGAGTGTGATCATCGATAAAAGTAACAAACCACCTGGTATGAGTGAGAGTAGCTATTTGGCAGGGCCCCAAATATCACTGTGAATCAACGTGAATGAGGAGGTGGGAGTATAGGGTTGTTTGGGATATGAGGATCGTGTCTGTTTTGCAAATTGGCAAGTTTCACAATGAAAATGAACATAATTTTTATTGAATAAATTTGGAAACACATGTTTCATATAATCAAAACTAGGGTGGCCTGATCTACATTGCCACAACAATATATCATTATTCTGTGAATTCGAGCTAACCAGTGCTCGTCTTGCCTTCCACGTTTCTTTATTCTTTGAGGTTGACTCTTCAAGGTAGAACAATCCATCCCATTCTCTAGAAGTCCCAATCGTCCTCCTCGTTCTTAAATCCTGAAACACACATAAACCATCATCAAAGATCACTCGACATATTTTACCTCTAGTCAACTTGCTTACAGAGATCAGATTAAAGGTAAGTTCCGGTACAAACAAAACATTATGTATTTCCAAGTGGTCAGATAATGTAACAGTACCAATACCTCAACTTGTGTGAATACACCATTAGCTACTTTTACTTTGAGGTGTTCATGACAGAGTTTAAGGTTACAGAATAGAGTTTTGTTACCGGTCATGTGATCCGTAGCTCCTGAGTCAACATTCCAGGTATTGTCATTGGTCATCACAGCGTTGAGGGCAATAATAGAATTACCTGATTGTACAAGATTCACGCTGAGAACAGAGTTGGACTTATTCTGTTGTTCGAGCATTCTACGGAATATCTGTAATTCCTCTTGACTAAGGTGATTGTCACTCTCCACCTTTGGTCCAGTTGTGGTCAGGTGACTTTGGAAATTTAATTTCCCCCCGGGGGGTTTTCCATGGAGTTTCCAGCATTCTTCCTTAGTATGGCCCTTTTTCTTACAATAGTTGCACCATTTATTGGTTTTGTGGGCTCCAGATGGTCCCTGAACTGCAAGAGCTGAGCTTTCAGTGTTGCTTGGTCCTCTCTGGTTCAAGAGTTTCCTACTTTCCTCGAATTGCACAAAGTTAACCACGTCAAAGAGTTGTGGGAGTGACTTTAGCCCCATGATTCTGCCCCTTACCTCCTCGAAAACATCATTTAGGCCTAAGAGGAAGTCGTGTATCCTTCCTTCTTCCACAATTCGTTTGTACAATTGTACATCTTTGAGAGTTTCCCAAGGGTGGATATCAAACAAGTCTTGTTGTTGCCACAATTTCAGCAATGCATTAGTGTTTTCAAGAGAGGAGTAGGTCCTCCTAGCGGCATCCCATATTTCTTTTGCCGTGTGTGCAAGCAGATATCCCTCACTGATCTCCAAGGTCATTGAATTACACAACCATGTCATGACTTGGTTGTTTTCGGCAAACCATGTGTCAAAATTAGGGTCATCAGGGGCTGGTTGAGGGGCTGCCCCAGTAATATATTTGTCCTTTCTCTTCCCTCGAATATACCTTAGCACGCTTTGTGACCACTGGAGATAGTTTCTACCATTAAACTTATGGCCAATAGCCATAATGTGATGATCTGTAAATTCTGAAGCCATCTCTGAGGTTCTGTTTGGTACTGGGTTGCTGGTCATGGAAGAAGAAGAAGAGGAAATTTGAGTTTGGGAATTGGTTCCGGACATAAAAGCTATTGGTAGTGTTCCGGTTGGATTTTCAGGAATGGATCCAAATAGAGGAGGGAACTGTGAGGAGTCCATGGTTCTGGAAGAAGAATGGTCGCCGGAGGTCACTGTTCACGGCCGCGCGTGGTGGTCACGCGCCGGTGACAGTGGTGGCGCGTGGTGGTCACGCGCCGGTCAGATGGTCGGTGGCCTTCTGGGTTTCGCCGATCGGAGGCTCACGACTCCGTCTGTGGTGGCGGTGTGATGACACGTGCCTCCCTCTGGTCAGATCGAGCAACCTCGTTCTTCCCTGTTTTCTCTCTCTCTCTCTCGTGTTTCGCTCTCTCTCTCTCTTTCTGTGATCGTGGCTTCTGTTCAGGCAATGGTGGTTGACGGTCTGGAAGTGAGAACGTCGACGGAAATGTTAGCTTGGCACAATCACAATGACCGGAGATCATTGTGACTGTAAAAGCTTTTTCGGTTCAGCATCGTTCTGCCACCGAACAGAGGCACAAAGCTCTGATACCATATTATTTCAGAGGCATAAACACACTCTGTATATTGTTGTGTATTATTCAGCGGAAGACATTACATTATATAGATGAAGCAAGGAGAAGAATCAGGGCAGAGGAGTAGAATCAGGATTACATTTAAAGGCTAATTAAAACTAATGAAGTTGATATCTTGATCCTATAATTAAGGGAAGGATCAGGGGATACTAATAACTATAATTGATTCCCTAATATTCTAACACTACCAAACACCTCCTATTTGTGGGATCATTCTATATTGGCCTTAGTAGTCAAGTAGTTATGCAGACAGCATGATTTGCTACGCAGGCAGCAAAAAATAACTGAACAGGAATATCTGACTGACCCTGGAAACTCGAGTCTTTGCACATGCATTACAAGTTTCACACCAGAATATAAACGATCATATATATGGGTTTGTAAGTTGTCACGAAGCCATCGACATGTTGCTGGTACTTCTGAGTTTCGTTTTCAGTCTGTATTTTTTTCATCGTAATGTAAATTATATGTGATCATCCTAACGGAACCCCGTTTGTGCAAGGACACGCTTGGTTCAATTTCTATTGGGGTATATTTTGGCTCATAAACTTGTGCTGAACGAATTTATTTGAACCTGCAAGTTCTTTGTTGGTTAATGTCTTCTTTAATGTCTTGCCTTGTGTGGAATTCTCAGCTGATGGATCGCTCTGTTGGGATTGGTGAGGAGATGATGCCCCACAGGAATAGTGTCGCTGTCTGATTCCACAGCAGCTGTGGATGGAATTATGAATTATCAACAGAAAACCAAAAGTTACTTGACTCACCTGTTTGACTACATACAAACACACAACTTTTGCCATGGAAAACTGATAGTGGAGGCCAATGTGTCGTCGATGATGCTGATGAACGTGTGCTAACTACAGAAATAGCTCGGTTTTTCTCTCTCTTTAATAGCACCATTCACCATCATGTAGCTGTGCGTTATGGAAGTTAGAAATGGTCTAATAGCATGTAGCACAATATAAAAGCGATCTTTTTAACAAGTTCTAAATGCGCACACGGTTTAGTGGGGGAACCCTCAAATCATTGTTTTATAAGTCTTTTTTGTGCTAGCTAAGACAATTCACATATTTACCTCATAAATTGTAAAAATATTTCTAAAAAATTAAAACAAGACTTCACATAAGTACATACACATTACAAACGCAGTAAGGCAAACATTTTTTTTACTATTTATTACTCCCTCTGGTCCTAATTATAGGACATATTTAACCGATTTTGGAGAGATTAAGGAGAGAAGTTAAATTAGTTAAAATTTACTCATTTTCCTAAAATACCCTTATATTAATTTAGAATGACATAAGTAAAAGTGAATTAACAACCCCTACCACATACCTCTCTAATTTAGAATTTTCATTTACACACGGCTTTTAATTGAAATAATGGTCTTACTATATATACATATGTGTGTGTGTATCTAAACACACACACACATACATATATCTACACATATATATGAACACATACACACAAAAATATATATATATATATATATATATATATATATATATATATATATATATATATATATATATATATATATAGACAGTTTGTGTTTATATATGTACACACACATACATATATCTACACGCATATATATATATAGACACGCACATATAAACACACACACACAATATATATATGTGTGTGTGTGTGTGTACACATATATATTGACAGGCACACACACTCACAGATGTGTGTGTAGACACACACACATATGTAATCATCAAAAACCAAACACACTTGAGAAAATAAAATAGGGGTATTTTAGGAAAAAATTGACAAAAATTAGAATGTTGTCCTATAATTAGGACCAAAACCAACTCTGAAATGTTGTCTTATAATTAGGACCGGAGGGAGTATTATTTTTAGAGTCATAAAATTTATATTATCAATAGCCATTACTATGAATTAGTTACGTTAAAAAACTGTGTTTTTAAATAGCATTCATTTTGCACTCAAACAATAATGCATCATTTTGCTCTTTAAGAGCTCAAATTTCTTCCTACAATTTAGGATTTAATTCTTAGATGCACAAATTATTAGCAGCAGCGAAACAGGAGCAAAAATATTATTGTACTTGTATATGTATAATAATTTTAAAATATGCCCACTTAAGGGCATTAATTTAATCAATACTACCTCTGATCTTAAATATTGATTTTTTTTAGAGATTGAGGAAGTTGAATAAGTTAACTAATCACATTGTATGTTATGTATGATTAAATTATATATCATTTTATAAGTTAGGAAAATTAGTTTAGAGAAAAATCAATATATATAAATACTTTAAATTAATTTAATTAACTTCATTAATCTCCTAAAAAATCAACTGAATCTTATAACATGATATTTTTTTATATTTTAAATCTGGCCTATAAACTAGCATAATGTTTTTTTTTTTTTGCTAAAATAGGATCCTAATTATAAGAACACTTTTGTAGTACAAATTGCACTATAAAAGTATTCCTATAATTAGGACCAGAGGGAGTATGAATGTTTTTGAGAAGAGGGATAGCATAGGCAACACAAATGGGAATAACTAGTATGTCGGCCCAAAATAAAATGGTATGGGCCTGTAATGTGGTTTAATCTTAAACGCTTACCTCAGCCCTGGCCTGGCAGGGGTCTGGTACATCGTGCTCAGATTTACACACACGTCAGCAAGTGCTCCGATTCACTGGGTACGTAACATCGAAGCAAACTTATGTCGGGGGGGTAGGGATCCATCTTACCAGTGGAGTAAAACCTAAAAACCCTAATGTCCATTAAGAATTTAAGATAAATAAGAAAGAATTCAATTCTAATTACACCCCGCCGATTTCATTGTTATTTAATATCCTCTCCGAAAAGCTTCGTGTTTCTTTCGAAGCCTCCACAACACATCAGCACATCCCAGAGCAGCTTAGTGCCCTGCTCTTTCGAAACCCCCTTCTAGGGCTTGGGTTTGCCACCTTAACCCCTCACTACTTCCACTATCTTCTGGATCTTTCTGTATTCTAGCGGTTTGTTTATCTGCTATCTGTTTCTATTTTGGTCGAGGATATTTTTATTCGGATCTCGATCTACTGCTTCCTTAAAATGGATGTTCGTAAGAGAGGTAGGCCCGACGCTGGCATCAAAGTTAACGGTGGCCTCAAGAGGACCAAGCAAGGTCTGGTTTTTAAAGTTTTCATCTATTTCTGCTCTCATATTTAATATGTTCCAGAGTTATTCTAGCGCTGTCCAGCGTATTTGGATTTTCATGTTTCGAAGCATCTTTAGTTTTGCTTTATTGTTAAGTGGCTTTTCTTTGGTGATTATTTGCTTCTTTTTCTGTCTTATCGGAGCTGGATTTTTAAGTAGCCTTCTCCTATTAGTAAGCTGCATCTGAAATTATTCTTCAGCTACCCTTTGAATCTGGCGTAAAATAAAAATATTTGGACTTCCAAATTAGAGTCTAATGCGTCCAATTTTATTTGTAAATTGATTTTTTGCTGAAAATTTGTCTAAAACATGTATACTTTTCATCTTATTCCTTAGATTTTTTTTCCAAGGCCACTTTTTCATTCATAATATCCCCTGCTAGGGTTACCTTTGAGGTGGTAATTTTTTTCCACTTGCACAAGCATACCTGTAGCTGTAACTAAAAATGTGTTGAGTTGTTCATCATCATCAACTGATGGGAAGACATTCTGCGTTCAGGACAGTCAACGACTGCCCTTGTGTCTATTAAAGAAACCAAATTTTGCTCGAAGATTTAGTGCCTTTCTGTTCATTGATAACCACAATTTGCAATATCCATGATTTATAAAATGCTGCCTTCATTTACTAGGTACAATGCAAATTATTAACTTTGAAAACGTTCTCTTTCAGTATGACTCAAAAAGGGCAAGAGTCCACTTCTAGTCCCTAAAGTTTAACTTAAGTTTAATTTAGTCCAATAATTTTGTTCTGGTTCAATGGCCCCCTCAAAGTTTTGTTTAACTTCGACACACAAACATAATGGATGAGTTCAAGTTGTGCCAGCTTATATCCAACTCACTATACTATTCATCTCGATACAATCCCTGAATGAGTTTATTTTAGTGTTAAACAATCTCTCCAGTTCTGGAACCCAAAATTCTTAGCAGGTTAAACCAATTAGATGAATAGCTTTCTATGTTGCTGATGCTTCAAGACAACAGTTGAATTTATTAACAAGATCCAAGTGATGCCTGTTTTAGCGCTGTAGTCTTTCCACATGTACCCACAAACAAGTTTTGACAATTGATGGGAAGTGCTTGTGAAAGATTTAAAAATTGGCTAGACAGACCCATACCATGAATACTAGGCGTTGCTTTATTTTCTCAGTCTATGACTCAACTTTGATCAGTAGACGGAACAAGATAGCCCCCATAACGCTTATATATCATAACCCTTTTGCTTGGATATGACCCATCTAGTATGTCCCTAATTTTTATACCATAATTCTTCATAATCCCGATTAGATCTATGAGTTTCTTTTGCATTGCTGTGAAGCCCCACCTAAATGCCAGATTGAGCACATAAGGTCAAGCTCTAGCAAGTTGTCCTACAGCATTGGGGTTTAGGGATTGGAGAGATTGCTTAAACTCTAAAATACATTGTTTGGGGGGTTTTACTCAGAGAAAGAAAAGAAGCTGTTGAGTTGGAGCATCCTTTACAAGTGTGTGTCTTTATTCAACCCAATATTAAGATGTGTCTGAGCCATATCAGATACTTCTGTTGGAGAAACTATTGAACTAGGGAAAAAGGATTTTATTAAACATTTTTGAAACTTGAGGACAACATTGAACCAAAATAGACCTGTTGAACTAATTCAAAACTTATGTCAAGCTTTAGGGACTTAAGATGGACTTTTGTCTCCTAAAAGTAAGATATCATTTGAAGCCTCAACAATTTTGATAGAAAATGTTCTAGGTTAATAAGCAAGAGAATATTAACTCAGAAAAAGCAATTAATGTTTTGCAACAGAATTGGAGTCCTTATCAACTGGTGTAGGAAGCAAATCGAAGCCTTGTACCAAGTTTTTCAGGTTCTAATCTATTCTTATCTAAATAAATATTTTGAAGTGTACAGTTTTATTTTTTCAAACGAATGTTATAAGTTAATAATTAAATGTGCCACTGCTATAAAGCTCTGCAAATTAACCTGGTATTGGAGGTTTTTATACAGGTACATACTGTTGTTGGCTCTAATCAAGTCATAACAGAATAATGTTTTTTATGGAGTACAGAAAAGATAATATATCCCTATGTTGGACAGTTGGTGTTGAGCACTCACCACTATGTCAATAGAAATTGATAATTACCATCTTCATGTCTTTCCCACGCAATTAAGCATTATTTAATTCTAACACTCAGCTCTTAGTGGACTCTACGGCTTATGAACCTCATTTAAATTGGTGAGCCAGTAAAAAGTTAATACAATAAACTTTGATCAGTTGGAACAGGTATGATATCAACATGAAATACATCTGGATTTTTGTGTTGCGGAACTCCTTACATACTCTTTAAAAATGAAGAAACTTGTGGCTTCTGTCATCTTCAACCTTGACGTCATGTACTGAAATATTCCATCATTGGATTAAATTTTCTCTAGCAATGGGGTGAATTGAATCATGGATGCTCTTCGTTATTTTCTGCCATCATTGTATCTATGAAATCAGTTGAACTTGTGACATAATCCTGATTATTTGTTTTTTTTGCTATGGAAACTACTTCGCAGCATTATCAGTTTAGTTGCACATTTAGTTCTATTAATGTTTTAATCTTAACTGTAGGTGATATAGTTAGGTTTATGCATTGATTGAAAATGTTAATTTATGTTTGCCAACAGTTTGAATTTGTGATTTGGTGCTTGCATGCACTCTGTTTTACAGTTATGAGCCTCTATTTAAGCTGCCTGCGCTCTATTCTATTGTTTTTGACAACTGATGCTCAAGTATTTCATAAAACATTTCTTAGTTGTTAATAAATTTTAGTCTCTTGAATCACAATATGATACTTTTTGAGGCCTGTGATGTCTTTCTGGGTTTTACTATGGGGCTGGAATTTCTTCCCCAGAATTTCAGTTGAGAGAACTTCATACTTTGCTAGTAATGAATGTCAGTGTGTTTTCCTGAATAGCTGTTCAACGCCTCCTACTGCAATTGTAGCATTTAATACTAAAATTTGCAACTGCACCCTTGGCATATCTTGGTGATGTTAAGCTAGACAAATGTGCACATCAATATGTACCTTTTCGTGCTGATAAGGCTAATGGAGTTCAATAACTTTGTAATGGGCTGCATAAGAGTGGAATGGTTTGATTGTTACCCATGGAAGTTTGGGTTTTGATCCTTTTTGGTGGCTTAGAGGGAAGAGTGCACTATCTAAGTGATGTTAAAAATGGTATTATTATTCAACAATGTAACCCTATTTGAATATTAAGTCAAGTCTAATCCAATTTAGTCAACCCAATATAATCATTTCTGAGTCCTCCTCAGTTTTCTTTAGGGCGTGAAAGGGAATGGTGGTTGGGTTTCATCAGAACCAGGGTCTGTGATATCTAGAGCGAACCTTAATTATTCAAACCTTTTACTGGTTTTATGGTAATTATGAAGCACAACTTGTAGGAAATTGGAAACTGCACAATAAGGTGTTGAAACTGGCAGCTAATTGATGGCTGAGATCAAGAAAAAAGAAATATGCCCTCTCATGTTGATAAAAAATTGATTTAGCTATATCAAATTTTTGCTTCCGACCTCTAAATGTTGATAGACATGCCCTTTATGACCTATAATTATCTCCCTTTTGTGTGCTTGGTTAATTGTTTTTACATGTTCTTATTTTGGAGTTTGATTTTACCATTTATCTGTGTTACATATGTTTGGAGACACAGGCACTATTCTGGAATCTTATGTGAGCGTATTTTATGCTTATAGCATATCTGTTTGATCAAATAAAATATATGAGAACACCTATTATTTGTTTGTCTGTAGTTTCATTTCGTTCCTTTAGGATTTGCCAGATAGTTGATATTTTTTTCAAACTTGATATTATACGGTGACTTAAAGAATTTGAATGAGTTAACACCTTTACCTCTCTGCAGGAAAGGGGGTGAGACTCAGATTTCTATGCAGTCATTATTAATACTCTGGCATGATCTGATTGTTTAATTCTCTGTACATTGCAGCACTGCTGGCTGCCCTTTTGGCGAGGGTTGTCACTTCTTGCACTATGTTCCTGGTGGTTATAATGCTGTTGCTCAGATGATGAATTTAGCCCCTGTTACTCCTGCTGCTTCTAGAAATGTTGCAGCCCCACCACCGGTTCATAATCAAAATCATAATCATAATCATAATCATAATCATAATCAGAATCAGAATCACAATCACAATCACAATCACAATCACAATCACAATCACAATCATAATCATAATGGCTCTGCTCCTGCTGTCAAATCTCGCATATGCAATAAATATAATTCTGCAGAAGGCTGCAAATTTGGTGATAAGTGTCATTTTGCGCATGGTGAATGGGAACTTGGCAAGCCTATTGCTGTTTCAGCAGAAGATCATCGTGCTGGGGGACCTATTGCAGGCCGTATTGCTCCCAACCGAATGGAGCCCCCACCTGGTCCTGTGGCTAGTTTTGGTGCCAGTGCCAATGCCAAGATTAGTGTAGAAGCGTCCTTAGCTGGAGCAATCATTGGGAAGGGTGGCGTAAATTCCAAGCAGATCTGTCGCCAAACAGGAGCCAAACTATCGATTCGGGATCATGAGTCAGATCCAAATCTCAGAAACATTGAGCTTGAGGGAAGCTTTGAACAAATCCAGGAAGCTAGTTACATGGTGAAAGAGTTACTCGCAACCATCTCAATGTCCGCACCACCTAAAATCCCTGGTGTTCCTGGTGGTCCAGCCCCACGTGGAAGCAATTATAAGACCAAGATGTGTGAGAATTTTGCCAAAGGATCTTGCACCTTCGGAGAAAGATGTCACTTTGCACATGGGGCTGCTGAACTGCGTAAAACAATAGTATGAACTGGTTAGATGCATTTTGTCTTGCGCTTTGGTAGCCTGACTTGTTATTTTTATTGTGCACTTCAACTGAGTGTTATTGACAAATTCCATTATGGTAGTTCTCGTTCTCTTTTCAAGGCTGGAATGGCTTTCTCAATCTTAGATTTCGATTGAATCTGTAGATTTTCTCATTATGGTAGCCTCGTTCTCGTTCTCTTTTCAAGGCTGGAATGGCTTTCTCAATCTTAGATTTCGATTGAATCTGTAGATTTTCTCATTAGGTTTCTAATTCTAATCAAGACTGGGACTGTTTCCTGTACTTAGTTGCACTGTTTTTGGGGCACTGTTTCCTCTACGGTGTGATTTTTTTTATTAAAAAAAAGACATGTTTGTCTATTCGAATCTGTTAGATCGTTGGCTTCATCAGTAATAAATATGTATTCCTAATATTTCTCTAACTCTTGATATCATCCATTATTTCCTAACCTCTATCGGATATCTACATTACAATGATTTTTATATTTATTTATTTTTCCCTTATTTAAATTATATTATTTTATTCATTATCCCATGACATTGAAGATCCAGGACGGATTCCTCCCATTTCGGTTGTTCTTCGATTTATTAAAAAGAAAATTCCTTTTGTTTTTAAATTTATTTCAACACAAATTGTTCAATTCGATGTCTTAACTTCTTCATGTTATTATTTAATTTTTTATTCATTTAATATTCATTGTTATTTTTTAAATAATTTTTATTTATTTATTTAAATTATAATTTATTCATTTATTTTATTTTAAATTATTTTTCTACTAGTTATTGAATTTATGAATTGAAATATAGATTAATTAATAGACAATCATTAATTGAACCATCTTTCCTCAACCGTTTTTTTTTTCCGAAGGCATAAAAGCCTACAAGGGAAATAAAGGAAATTACTCTAACATCTACCTGCCACAATGAAACTAACAACTCTCTAGCTTTCACCACTAAATTACTACAAGAATTACAGGACAAGTCAAGAAGCATATTAATAACATAATCCGCATCCGACTCTAGAATAATCTTCTTGTAGCCCAAATCCCAAGCCAGCTGCAATCCTTCAACAATAGCTCATTCCTCTGCCGTGGTGGCGTTACAAACACCAATAGACTTAGTAAACCCCACCATCCAATTACCCAAACAATCCCGAATCACACCTCCGCAACCTGCCTTCGCTGAATGGAACGCACTTGCCCCATCAACGTTTAACTTCAACCAGCCAAAAGGCGGTTTCTCCTAATGAGGGCCATGATCAGTACCTGATGACCTTAAAAGACTCGAAGGACCATTAACAACAACAAATTGGGTCCAAAGAGAAGAAATAACCAACCCCGGATTACAAGGTTTAACAAAGTTACTATCAAAAATACATTGATTCCTCCAATCCCAGAATTTCCAAATAGCCACCCCAAAGAAAAGATCCCAGCTCCCTTCCCATTTATTCCCTACCTGATTTTTAAGATTCAAAATTAACCAGTCTCTCAAACCCAAAGAGAAAAAAGAAGAAACATACCTGGGCTTAATCAAAGTTGATCACATACTCTTAGCATAGTAACAGTCTCGAAGAATGTGTAAAATGTCCTCTGGCCAGAGTTACACATACCACAATCTGCGGAACTACTCGACCAGGAACTTCTCCAGAGATTAGTAGGTAGCTTGTTCAGCGCCACTCTCCACATAAAAATCCTGATACTCTCCGCTCCATTCCACTTCCATATAGCCTTAAATACAGCTGGGATGGAGAGCTTGGTTCAATAAGGAAATAAGCACTCCTAATAGAAAATTGCCCATCCCCAGCTGCTCCCCAAACCAATGAATCAAAATCAGCCTCCGATCTAGGAGGAAGAATTGCTAAGACTCTCCTCAAACCATCAGAATTGACGACAGAAGAGATTTTACTGACATCCCACACACCTCCTTCCAACCAATCAGACACCACCGACTCCTCTTCTTCCAAAGACAAGGGCCGAAGACAACAATCAATGAGCTTAATATTGTCCCCCACCCAACAATCATGAAAGAAATTCACAGCCAAACCATTACGAACTAACCACTTTGACCCTAGTTCAATCACCTCCTTCTGATCACATATAAATTTCCATATCTTAGAATCCCCAGGGTACGCCGATAATAGAGATTCTGAATCCCTCAACATGTAACGATTACAGAGGACCTCGGCCCATAAACCCTTCGCCCCCTGAATTAATTTCCACGCCAGTTTAGCACCACAAGCTTGATTAACCGAGCTCAGTCTTCTGAACCCCAAACCTCCGAATTCCTTAGGACTCGTAATTAGCTCCCAACCAACAGGATGGAAATGCTTATCAACCCCATCATGTCCCCATATAAAGTTTCTTTGCAACCGTTCAACTTCCCTGCATACGCTCATCGGTAGTCTTGCAACTAACATAGTATACATAGGAATAGTGCTAATAACAGATTTAGCAAGAGTAATTCTTCCAGCCATAGATAAACAGTTAGCCTTCCAAACACTCAACTTTGCTTTAACTCTGTCTATAATATACTGAAACTTCTCCCTAGGCCTTCGGTTCCGAGATAAAGGGAAGCCAAGATATCTACCAATCTCGCAAGATATATGCATATGAGTTATTGCCTTTATTTGCATCTTAGTATGCAAAGGCACTCTGGGAGAGAAGAACACAGATGACTTATCAAAGTTGACCCTCCCTCCTGAAGCTTCCATGAACTCCTGCAGGCAGTTCAGCATGCAGGTGACTTGTCTCTCAGAAGCCACCCCAAATAAAAGTAGATCATCTGCAAACATTAGATGGGACACTTTAGGTCCACCTCTTGTAACATAAATAGGATCCCACCTACCATCTTCAACTGCATCACAGATCAAATGAGATAACCTATCCATACACATAACAAAAAGAAGGGGGGAAAGCGGATCCCCTTGTCTAATTCCCCTCATAGGAGTGAAAAATTCGGTTCTAGCACCATTCCATAACACATTATAAGAAACCGAAGAAACACAGTCCATAATAATTTCCACCAGTTCCCTTCCGTGGCCAACATCTAGTAATACCTGTCTCAGAAACACCCAGCTGATTCTGTCATACGCTTTTTCAAGGTCAATCTTCATAGCCATAAGCCCCTTCTTATTCCTATGTTTCCCCATAATATGTAGGATCTCTTGCCCCACAATAATGTTATCTTGAATGCATCTACCTTTGATAAAACTAGACTGGAATGGAGAAATAATGTCATTCATAACACTTCTCAGCCTCGTAGCTAACACTTTCGTGACACATTTATAATGCACAGTACACAACGAAATAGGTCTAAAATGAGCCACAACTTCAACCCTATCTCTCTTAGGAATGAGGGAGATAAGCGTCTTATTAGCCTCCTGAAGTGAAACTTGCCGTTTAAACACCTTCTTAACAAACTCACATAACGCCGCTCCCACCGTAGCCCAATTAGACTTATAAAACAACGGCGGAAATCCATCAATACCCGGCGCCTTGTAACTCCCCATAGAAAATAACGCCGCTTTAATCTCATCATCCAAAGGAACAACCGAGAGATTAAGCAAACGACGCGATTCAATGACAGGAAACCATCTCAATCTTCCATTCTCTTGTCCTAAGTTCCTTTTCCTCCTTATTTTTCCTCTTACCAAACATGGGCTTTAAGTTTGCATCACCAGGAAGCTCGCTCTAATGTGGAATTCATGAACATCATTTGTGGTTGGCGATTGAATATGAAATCGCCAAACCGGCACTCCTAATAGTGCAGTGGTATTGAGATTTATTTCCCCCCTTAGGTCCTTAGTTCGATCCCCCCTCCCCTTACAAAAAAAAATAAAAAAATCGCCAAGGTATGTTTTCATTCCTCCAGATCGGATCAAAAAACAATTCAGCGATGAATTAAAAGAGAAATTTTTATTGGTTCTGCCTCTTATTTTTAATCAAGAGAATGAATCCTTTTATCACACGATCAGAAAAAATGGTATTTGCTAACAACAATTTAAATTAGAATGTAGTCTCAAAGTTTTTTTTTTTTTTTTTGCTACAAATGTAGTCTCAAAGTTGCCAACACCATTTATTGTTCAAAGTCTAATCAGAGAGAAGTGGGTCAGGGAAGGAAGACCATGAGATTCAGAATGCATGATATGATCAAAATGTATTACTGCCCTACATTGGGTTGTATTACAAACTTTGTTTTATATTTAGGATCGAAGGAAGTATAATGGATGACAGTACCATTCTTCTAATTTTGACATTAAAATCAAAATGTGTACTCTATATATTTACGCACCACCGTTTTAAACCAAAAGGTTAATTGTTATCATTCTGGAAATAGGTTTGTTTGTTTTGCCCGTAACCTTGGCGTCCACGCAACTCCAAATGCCTCGCACATTCAATGATACCAACAAATTCATGGGACGGTTGTGAATTAAAATAAACAGTGATGTACTTTTTTGAAAGTGTCGAAAACTCTGAACCTTGAATGGAGAAATTATTGATTAAATGAAAAAAAAAAAACAGTAACTATCATGAATTGAGAACATGAGGAGTTAACAGTATTTGTACAATTCCAAGTTGGCCAAAAAATAAATAAATAAATTTCAATTTGGGCGAGGCATATGATGGGACGATCCTGAGCATATGCTCAATACCTGCAAAAGGAACCATTTCCTCCCTTTCTAATTTCCTAATCAAAATGATGATCCACACGCAGGGGCGGAGCCACACTAGTGCATGTGTGGGCAAGTGCAGACATAAAATTTATAACAAATATATATATTGTAAAGGAATTTTATACTAACTCTGTCTAATTGGAGTAGTTGGTTATCACCTTACACATTCACACTAAAGGTCCCGGGTTCGAACATGCTCTCTTTCGTTTATCCTTTCTTTTTTCGAACATGCTCTCTTCCGTTTATCCTTTCTTTTTTCGATTTCATTTTTCCCCTGTCCTCCAAATCGTGCTTCCACGCCGTTCTCGTCTCTGTTCGCCGATGCTGCTCTCCAAATCTCTCCCAAACTTTCCCTCCGTCGTCAATCTGGAACCCAGCTCTTCCGTCGTTGCTCCTCGATTCTGTCTTCTAGCTCTTCCTTCTCGATTCTCTGCCAAGTTGGGTGCTTTCTGAGGTAATTTTCGATTCTGTCTTTACTTCCTGCTGGTGCATAGATCTGCTTCTCTGTCTTCCACCGTCATCTTGTCCTGTAGAGTATATTGTTGATTTGATTGATCATGGTGTCTTCAAGACTCTAGTTTGGTGGATGGGTGTTATCATCGTGCTGTTCAACTTCTGGGTGACATGGAAGATTGTGTGAGATCATCTGCAATTCGTGTTGTAAGATACCAAGATACCATTACTTAATGTTTTCCTTTTCTTTGTGTGCTTTTCTGAGATATGAGTCTGCAATGCTTGTGGAATAATAATTAAAAGCTTGTATTTTGGAGCTACAGGGTATTGTATACTAAATGAATAATATTTGGTCTTCTAGAAACTCATTAACATATTTTCCACTTCTGGAAATTTTGGTATAACTTGAGGTCTTATATGTTATGTTATCTATTTTGTAATTTCGAGTTGCTTCATGGGGGTTGATCTTAGCAGACTTCTAATGCCGACATGAAAAGCTACCGGTCGAATGATCTTAGTCTTATTGCACAATGTCATTTTCTTCTGTTGCATTCAGAAACTAGATTTATACCTGACATTATTGTATCTTACACTTTTAAGTCATTGAACTGATATCATGGAGTCAAATGTCGTGTAGGAAATGTGCTAGGAATCCATCAATTTTGTCATGCACAAATGATTGGAGAACTTTCCCCTCCTGCCACTGTCTTTTTTCCAAGTATTATTCTGTTTGTTTGTTTTTGTATCCGTGACAGTGGACTGCTGATTACCTTGGTATTGCACGCGCTTCATATTTATGCAGCTCTGTTCTATGGCAAGAGATATGAGCATGGAGGTCAGGGTTGAAGCTTTACTGCCCTTGGAAAGGTTGAAATAGTATCTAAGGATTTTCTTTTGCAAACTTTGTCAAAGCGAGTCTTGGAGGTTGGAAAGAAAAAGGAAGTCTTTGGCCAGAACACAACTGAACAATTTAAAATGCTTGCAGCTAGTGTAGCTGGTGCACTTGTGAATGGACTTGAAGATGAGTTCTTTCAGGTAACTTTTCTTGAACATTAGTGCTTCATATGCAGTTACAATAATGACAAGATGTATGATGGATCTTTGAGGAAATTGTTTTTTAAGGAGTGGGTTGCCTTTTATTCTCCTTAAAAAAATTTTCGGGGCCGCTGCCCCCGAACCCCCAAATCCCACCACTAATTGTGCACCCACAAACATTTAATCCTGGCTCCGCCACTGTCCACACGTACGTACGGGGTGATATTAACGTAATATTAATATATAAAAAAAGGAGACAAACTCTCGAATCAGTATTGAAACGAAATCGTTCAAATTCATAAATTAAATCGGTGCTAAAATTGGAGTCCTATGTATTGATAAAAATATTATAAAATGAGGTGTTTTATTAAGAAAATCAATTAAATACAATTTGGCTTGTTCTTCTTTTCCCCTTGTTTTTTGTGTGGCTGAAATACAATTCCCTGTGATGCCCAAGGACGGTCCTGTACAAAGGTAACAATGCTGCTCCTGCCCTGTTCGTGTTTGTTTTTTTTTTAAGCTATAATTTCTCATTAAAAAAACACATTTTTATTTATTCTGATCAGGAGAAAAAAAAAACAAAAGAAGAAATATATGAATGAAAATAATGAATGGTACCCGATCCACCACCTTTATGGCTTTATCTCTCATGTTTTCTCACCACATATATCTATAGATATTTTGGGGTGGAGGTTGTTGTCTATCTCCAAAAAGCCCTTGTGGATCACGTTCGATCATGCACGATTGTTTTCCTTTTTCATGTTCTTGTATTTTATTTTAAAATATAATTCATTAATATTTTAAAATTAAAAAAAAAAAAGCTGGAACACGTGTTGTTACCATACTATTTAATTTTAAACAAGAAAAAAAAAAGCAAACAAGTATTTTTTAAAATATTATTATTTGGTTCAAGATTCATGGCTACTCCCTCTCAATATAAGTGTTTCTTCTGAGACTCAAACTTAAGGTATAAAGAGATCTAGCGGGACACTACAACGTTAAACAAACATGTTTCGTTTGCTGTCAAATTACTTGACTTTCAGATATTTTTTATGGTGCTAATTTCCATGTGATAATATTGTAAAGGTTATTTTAATAGAGGTAACCACATAAATCATGTTTAGGTCCCAATAAATAACATCGAAAAAATCCTACAACTTGTTAATGGTAACTGATCCATTTATTAATCTTATGAGATTTTTTAAATATTATTTTTGTTAGTTAGAATCTAAACATGACTTTTCCAATATAATATATATATCCTGTCAAGGGCACGTATGTATATGGTCATTGTAATAATATATGTCTTCTTTCTTTCTTTTGTGTTTTCTTTTGACGGTCAAAAGTCAAAACACAGGTAATATAGTATTGCTGCATTTCACTGGTTATCTCTCGGGAGAGGAATGATATTATGGTTGATTGGATGTATATGATTTAAAGATGATGAGGGATAATAAGAAAATGATTAGGAGAGAAACCCAACCCTTATCTCTACTCTCTATTTTATTTTATCTTCTTTTCTTCCAACTTCTCTGTTTATGAAAACAAGTCATAAATAATGTTCTGCATAACAAGATATTTTCATGAATACTCTTATACGTCAGTATATAGACAGTTAGGCTTTACCTTAAGTGTACTGTTTAGAATTCAGTGTTGCCAACAAAAAAAAAAAAAAAAGAATTAAGTGTACAATATATTAGTTTTCATATTTAAAATGTTCAATATATCGGAGGCCGCCGGGTGTCCTTTTTTTAAAGTGGGATAATAAATTCTTGTTTGAAATATTGGGAAATTTGTTGGGGGAAAAAGGAGTGTTGAATTTTGATAAGTGCATATTTTATAATTAAATAAGTATCAATTCTGAGATATATATTGGATTAAATTTATTACTATTGTATGCTTATTTAATTATCTTTTATATACTTTTCCATCATTGAGTCAAACTTAGGATCAAAGAATCAATTGACATAAAATCTACTTATTTCCTATTATATTTTGCGGAAATATTAGCCGATTTGGAAAGAAGTAGAAAAAGCAATTAAGAAGATATGCAATCACCAATCACGGTGGTCCCAAGAAAGAAAAATAGAAACAAAATCAATTGCGTAATCGGTGGAGTAAATTACAAGATATGAGATATCTTTTTAATAAGAAAAGGAGAATCAATGACCCACGGCCTAAGTTATATGTAGGCTATATATATGAAGAGAGGAAAGAAGAAGAGGAGGACGAGACGGCTGAAGAAAGAAAGAAGGACGCAAGAACAATTCTGATTTTCATCTCTTTTATTTTATTTTGTTAACCTAGCCATGCTTGACTAGTCTTCTTTTGTAGTTAGGGCGATGATGAACCCTATGCGAATTTGAGTATTTGTTTGAATTCTCTACTGAACGTTATTTACCATGATTGAATGAATTATCTTTGCTTAAAGCTTTCTTAAAGATTGATCACCTTTTAGATTGTTCATAGGTTGGTGTATGACAATAGAGATGTTGGTGCATTTAACTAGAACCGTTAATTCATCGTAGAGTTGCATGACCTAGACATAGGCTTACGAGTTTATGCGATCTCATAAATTCTGGTTTATATAATATTTCCAAACAATACTAAGACATTAGGTTGTTTTCAAAGATAACGGACTAAGGTAGCGTCAAGACATTGAGACTTAGTCTAATTTTAGAGAATTGATCGTCAATCATGGGAATAATAATCAATTAGGATTTAATTCAAATACTTAGAGGAACATAGGGGAATTCTATGCCCTAGTTGCGTTTTTCTCTATCAATTTTCTTTTCTTTTAATTAAATTCAATCTAGTTTTCTCAACTTAAACGAAATTGTGAAATTAATGCCTAACTAAAGTTTGTGATACTAATTCCTCGTGGGAACGATACTTTTCTTATCACTTTATTACTTGATACGACCCGTATACTTGCAGAGTTATAGGCTTTAAAGTTTTGCCCTATCAAATTTTGTAACAACCCGACTTTTCACAAGCAGTATAATTTTTTTTTTTAAACATCATTTCAAAATCATCAGAGTAGAGCATTTGAGCAGAAGAGTAACTGATATATATTTATAAACTACCGTAAGTCTAGCTGGTTACAACTACGGTACAATAACCGAGTATTTCAAAAACAGATAATAACAAAACACATAGACATACCACAGAGCTATAAGCTATCACGTACAATACACCTAGCACATACATGCATACCATAAACATCAGATTAGTGTTACAGTACGTGAACGTACCTTCGTTGACGGTAAACAGTACGTCTAGCAGAAATTAGTATTTCTTGACTAAACAAATAAACGTTTGACAATGCACGTCGGACAATGTAACGACAACGAGATCTAGGTTTCGATGTCCTATAAGAGTAATATCACTTTCATTAGTGATTTGACACTATAACTGGCATTTTAGGTAAAAATTACCATTTTGCCCTTATACCCCTAATTGGCGGAATTTCGCCAGCACTTCGTTACTTTGGCTCCGATTTTCCAAAATTTTGCCAGAACTTCGACCCAATCATGATTTTCGAAATAATGACTAAAATAGCCCTATCATATGATATCTAATCATACTTGAAAAATTAAAGGCTACTCTAGCATTACTACTCTAACTATTGAAAGAACTACGAAAGCTTAAAGCTCGGTACCGGAAAACTTACCCAGAGCTTCGCTGCAGAATTTTCCAGAGCTCCTCTCTCTTCTTTCTCTCTCTAAATCAGCTCTTGCTTCTCAAATGTGAGAAAAACCAAAGGGGAGGGGTGGGTATTTATAGAAAAGGAGGTAGGGTTTCGGCCGTCGGATCAACTTTGTGAGAAGCGATCCGGACCGTCCAAAGCAACTTTTCAAAAACCCTTTTTCCCTTCTTTGCATTCACACTTGAACGAAATTCAGGCCCAAAAATAAAGGGTTTGGCCAATGGGAGGTGGCCACGTGTCACCTTCCAGAAGCTTTTAGACCGATTTCTCCGATCGGTACCCGATTCGCGTGATTTCGGAAAAATCTCAAAATTCTGGATTTACAACTTTGAAACCATTTCCTCACTTAGTAGAAATTTCCAAGTTAACCTATATTTTGATTCCATATAGGGCTCCAACAGTCCAGTTGAGTCTTTCTCGAAAACGTGTCCGAACGCGTCCGGTGTCGAAACTTGTTTTCTAAACACCCATCTCTTCGAAAAATTCACTGAATCCAAATATGTTCATGAAAATTCCCAATTCTTTTCCAAATGTCACAACATAACCTTTTCGTCCTCTTGGCTATCTGGCCTTTTCTCAGAATTTCCCTATTTCGTCTTATTAGGAAAAATCACAAACGGCTTCAGAATTAACTTCCGCAAGAGTCTAACGGAAGATAAAAACCCACTGATTAATATTTTACCTTGACTTTGGGAATCCCATTCCTAGATCTCTAGATAGGATCCGTTTCCTATTTCCCATTTTACTATTCACATAATTTTACTTTAATTAATTATATTAATAAAATAATAAACTTAACTTATCAACTAAGTTTTCTATTTTTATTTCTTATTTATTTTTTTCGTTTTTTTTTCTTTTATTTTCTGCACTTTCTTTTTTAATTAATTATTTAATTAATTAAATAATTATTTTTACATAATCTCTTACAACATTTTCCTATTGGTCAATTCTTGCATTTAGGCTTAAAAATACCTAAACTCATCCTTTTTCCTTCAAATTTTCCAATTAATTAACCAATATATTTATGCTAATTTTTAGCCATTTATCACTAATTTTGGAGCTTTACATAATTATCTCCGAATTTTCTATACTTGTGCTTAAGTAATTTGCTAATAAATACTTAATCACTCGTTATCACTGCTTAGTAATTTTCTTAATTAGAATACCACATTACCTCTTAACCTTTGCTTTAACATGAGATTTTTCATGCATTTCTGCATTATTCTGCATTTTTCCATAAACGCAAGGGTATTATGGTCATTTCCTTACTTTTTGAGTATTCTTCTACAATTTCTCCAAGTTTGTAACTTAATAAATTACCTAAATTAGGGACAATATCCTTCCCTATTTTAAATAGATTTTTACTTGCTTCTTTTATAGCTTTCACAGGGTATTTATAACCCACAATGTATTTAGGGACCTATTTGCAAATTCCCAAACGTTTTAGGGACCTAATTGCAAATTATCTAATTTCAAGAGAAATTACCTTAACAATAAGGTAAACTCAATACAAGGTGTTTGAAACCTCATATTCACCTTTTTCCCTAAGTTATTTACTCCTCCCAGGGGTATTTTGGTCATTTTGGCACTTTGGCCCTTAAATTCCCTAATTCAAATTTCGGGGTATTACATTTCTCCCCCCGTTAAACAAAATTTCGCCCTCGAAATTTGTACCCATCCCACTATACTTTGTACTAACCTGACTCCGTCATACTCGGACTGGGCTATACGCGTCGGATCTTCACTTTGTCACTGCTTCGCTCCTCCCGGTGATCGAGAATTCGCTTTGATTTGACTACTACGATCTTGTCATATTGTACCTTGATATATGATGTTTCCCGTGGTTCCCATACACCGCGGTTAACACCACGAATACTAAAATGTCTCCATGGTTCCCATACACCATGTTAACACAAGATTACCAAAATGTCTCCATGGTTCCCATACACCATGACAACATAAGATACCTCCTACTCAATAACATGATCACGGTAGAAAATAACGAGGAAACGCGGAATACGTCACGAAGATGGTTCACGTATCATACGTTTTTAGTTGAATAACTAACACATAGTTAATGTACGAGAAAAAAATTCCTTACTAAGAGAGATAGTACCTTGGACTCTCTCAGGAAGTTCTCTGTCCATGGTATCGGTTAGCGCGTACATTCGGCCGGGTTCGTGGCCTTAACTCCGTAGGTTTCTCGTGACAGTCTCGGATAATGTGGCTCGGCTTCCGGCATCTCGTAGCAAACACGCTTCCGAATGCATTCACCGGGATGGTACTTCCCGCAATCTGGACATAGTCGGGATTCGGTACTCGTGATTTGCTCTGCCGCTCGGACAGGAATGGCATCTTGTTCTCTCTTTGGGAGTCACTCCAGTGGTGCTTCTCTTTTCCGCGAGGAATTTTCACGGCTACCCTCGCCACGATCCATGTTGCTAGTGCTTAAGTGCCGGGTTTACGCAGCTCCTTTCGGTTGCGCTCAATCGATCGGCAAGATTCTACCGCTTGGGCTAGTTTAGGAAACTGCCGAGACACCACCTCTTCTTTATCTCATACTTTAGCCCATGAATCAGCCTATGTGCCTTCCACCTTCATCATTGTCACGCTTCAAATAGGAGGAATATCGTGATAAGTTGGTGAAGCGGGCAAAGTAATCGTCGAAGGATTCCTCGGGATCTTGTTGGATGCTAAGAAATTCCGCCTCCTTGATCACTTGTGTCGAGGAGGAAAATATTGTTCATTGAATTTCTCTATGAACTTCTCCCAAGTAACAGGGCAATATCGGGTCCCCAACGTCGTGGCGATGCTCTTCCACCATCGATGCGCATCACCATCGAGCTTAAAGATCGCGAGTTGAGCTTTCCGATCATCTGGGCATTCCATAACTTCAAATATTTTCTCTAGACTCAACAACCAATCCTCAGCCAATTCGTTCTTCCCGTGAAAAGGGGTGGCTTGAGCTTACAAAACTGAGTGACCCAACTTTGTGTAGTCGCATGTCTCTCCCCGTCGTGGAGGTGACTGGGACCTATCGGATCCTCGGCTTCCTCATCGTGTTCGTCTCTCTGCTCGTTTTCTTCTTCATTCTCGGTGTATTGTCCCTCTTCCTCATGTCCGCCTGCCTCTCGCGCGAAGTTCTTCTATCATCGCTCTTTGTTCATCTAGCATCTCCCTTTGTTCACGTACTACAGCCATTGTCTCATGCCAAGCAATCTGTTGGTTTGGTACTTGATTTCGCTGCTCAGGATTCACTACTGGAATTGTCCGAGGTTGTCTACCTCGTCCCCTGCCTCGGCCCCTGCCTCGGCCTCTGCCTCGGCCTCTGGGAGCTCCGGCTCCTCTCAGATTCGCCATGTTTTGTTCTTTTTCCTTTTTCAAGGGAAAACGTTGGTTATAGAAGGAAAACAATTAACAGGTCGCAGATTTTATCGCACTAGTAGCTATCCCGCACCTAGTCTCTATCGCACTTACAGACTTTATCGCACATAGAATTTACTTGACACATAGACTTTATCGCACTTAGTATTTTCTACACATAGGCTTTGCTGTACGCAGTTTTCACACCATAAACAAATAGACACTCGCAACTTTCCTTTTGTCAGATTATCGTTGATTCTTTCTTCGTGGATCAGAAACGGCACGAAATTACGTATCGGAAGTTCCTCTACATGAGTCAAATACTACATGTACTATCTTTATTGGTCTCGGAGTTTCATCCGGCGTGACCCGGCTCCGCGTATGAGCTCTGTTCTAGAATAGAATTAACGTCCAGCATGATGGCGGTTATCGAGTGATGCACCGGCAGAGGGTGGCACACCGGTTCGGATGGTATACCGCACATGCATCGGTACACCGAGGTACGGTGGTACATCGACCTTAGGCTATATCGCACTTATTTTCAAAACATGCTCCAAAATTTTTGAAAAGGCTTTGAACCTAACTCCGTTAACCGAACAGAATGGCCGGGTAAGTGTCTACCATGGGGCCTCACCGAGTTCACGCGACCGATTGGCACACCCACGTAGACTAGCCTTGCCTTCGCACCAAACTGTCAGTAATAACATAGTTAAATTCATGCCAGGACTACTGCTCTGATACCAAATGTAACAACCCGACTTTTCACAAGCAGTATAATTTTTTTTTTTTAAACATCATTTCAAAATCATCAGAGTAGAGCATTTGAGCAGAAGAGTAACTGATATATATTTATAAACTACCGTAAGTCTAGTTTGGTTACAACTACGGTACAATAACCGAGTATTTCAAAAACAGATAATAACAAAAGGAAGGCTTCCGCCGAAACATCGAAAGGAAGTCTTCACTGAACATCTACGCGAGCCGCTTGTCTCTCTCCTGGTCCCCGGGCCTCGGGAGCCTCGATGCTATATTAAGGCCGAGATCCGCACCGGATCTCGTGTAACAGTTAACCTCATATTTACAGACACAACATATGGACCACGACAATCATATCAACAACGGTATATGTGCACTCATCGCCCAAAAGCATGCATACATATATCGCCCAATAGCATGTATACATATATCGCCCAAAAGCATGCGAGAACAGATCTAGGTTTCTGATGTCCTATAAGAGTAATATCACTTTCATTAGTGATTTGGCATTACGACTGGCATTTTAGGTAAAAATTACCATTTTGCCCCTATACCCCTAATCGGCGGAATTTCGCCAGCACTTCGTTACTTTGGCTCCGATTTTCCAAAATTTTGCCAGAACTTCGACCCAATCATGATTTTCGAAATAATGACTAAAATAGCCCTATCATATGATATCTAATCATACTTGAAAAATTAAAGGCTACTCTAGCATTACTACTCTAACTATTGAAAGAACTACGAAAGCTTAAAGCTCGGTGACGGAAAACTTACCCAGAGCTTATTTGCAGAATTTCCCTGAGCTCCTCTCTCTTCTTTCTCTCTCTAAATCAGCTCTTGCTTCTCAAATGTGAGAAAAACCAAAGGGGAGGGGTGGGTATTTATAGAAAAGGAGGTAGGGTTTTCGTAGTCGGATCAACTTTGTGAGAAGCGATCTGGACCGTCCAAAGCAACTTTTCAAAAAACCCTTTTTCCCCTTCTTTGCATTCACACTTGAACGAAATTCAGGCCCAAAAATAAAGGGTTTGGCCAATGGGAGGTGGCCACGTGTCACCTTCCAGAAGCTTTTAGACCGATTTCTCCGATCGGCACCGATTCGCGTGATTTCGGAAAAATCTCAAAATTCTGGATTTACAACTTTGAAACCATTTCCTCACTTAGTAGAAATTTCCAAGTTAACCTATATTTTGATTCCATATAGGGCTCCAACAGTCCAGTTGAGTCTTTCTCGAAAAACGTGTCCAAACGCGTCCGGTGTCGAAACTTGTTTTCGGAAACACCCATCTCTTCGAAAAATTCACCGAATCCAAATATGTTCATGAAAATTCCCAATTCTTTTCCAAATGTCACAACATAACCTTTTCGTCCTCTTGGCTATCGGCCTTTTCTCGAATTTCCCTATTTCGTCTTATTAGGAAAAATCACAAACGGCAGAATTAACTTCCGCAAGAGTCTAACGGAAGATAAAAACCCACTGATTAATATTTTACCTTGACTTTGGGAATCCCATTCCTAGATCTCTAGATAGGATCCGTTTCCTATTTCCCATTTTACTATTCACATAATTTTACTTTAATTAATTATATTAATAAAATAATAAACTTAACTTATCAACTAAGTTTTCTATTTTTATTTCTTATTTATTTTTTTCGTTTTTTTTTCTTTTATTTTCTGCACTTTCTTTTTTAATTAATTATTTAATTAATTAAATAATTATTTTTACATAATCTCTTACAACATTTTCCTATTGGTCAATTCTTGCATTTAGGCTTAAAAATACCTAAACTCATCCTTTTTCCTTCAAATTTTCCAATTAATTAACCAATATATTTATGCTAATTTTTAGCCATTTATCACTAATTTTGGAGCTTTACATAATTATCTCCGAATTTTCTATACTTGTGCTTAAGTAATTTGCTAATAAATACTTAATCACTCAGTTATCACTGCTTAGTAATTTTCTTAATTAGAATACCACATTACCTCTTAACCTTTGCTTTAACATGAGATTTTTCATGCATTCTCGCATTATTCTGCATTTTTCCATAAACGCAAGGGTATTATGGTCATTTCCTTACTTTTTGAGTATTCTTCTACAATTTCTCCAAGTTTGTAACTTAATAAATTACCTAAATTAGGGACAATATCCTTCCCTATTTTAAATAGATTTTTACTTGCTTCTTTTATAGCTTTCACAGGGTATTTATAACCCACAATGTATTTAGGGACCTATTTGCAAATTCCCAAACGTTTTAGGGACCTAATTGCAAATTATCTAATTTCAAGAGAAATTATCTTAACAATAAGGTAAACTCAATACAAGGTGTTTGAAACCTCATATTCACCTTTTTCCCTAAGTTATTTACTCCTCCCAGGGGTATTTTGGTCATTTTGGCACTTTGGCCCTTAAATTCCCTAATTCAAATTTCGGGGTATTACAAATTTCATACCTGGAAATAAAGGATCTTCTAACCAATCTTTTGAAGATGATGTTTCAAGTTTTTTCTTTAAATTTAAAGACCCACGTGCAGTCAGCATTTGCGGTTCTTTCAAAGATGTTAGATACACTTGATTGTCAAGGAAAACAAATCGTAGCTAGCTACAAAAATGGATTGAAAACAAATATTTTTAAAATAACTAAATTACAATATAAATTTTTATAACATTTATTATACTAACACGATTATCTAAGAAATCAAGCCATTAATTAATGTCTTATAAATACAACTACCCAGATCAAGATGGTTGATTGTTAAAAGTTAAAACTGAGATTCGACATTAATTCGTATAGATTTGTGGCCGGGTTGATTGTTAAAGTGGTTCAATGATATAATATTTACATGAGACGGCCCCATGAACTAAGGAAACACGTACATACTGTGTGACATATCCACGACCACGAGGATGTTATGATCACAAATTAAATTAATTAAGACCTGCTTATCATTAAAAAAAAACAAATATGTCAAGAATAATGACAACTCCTTCGATTCCTCTCACGTTAAACTTGTGAGCCTTCATGACATGGACATATACGAATCTTTTGTAAAATGGTTCATCCCAAAAACCAGCCTTAGGTTTTATATATTGGTCCTCGAAAGTCAAAACACTACAACAAGGAGTACTCCATAAGAGAACCAAGTGAATGGTTAATGGCTGCATGGCGAATCAAGTTTCGTACACTCACTGATGATATTAGAAAAGTATAGCCCACTTAATTACCCAGTCAAAACCATTGAGTATATTTTGATTTTAATTACATTAATTATTAACGAAGGACCTACTAAATCAATTGTACACACACCAAATACGATTCTGGTCATTTAAATAATTAACACTAGCTACACCATACTCGTCCCCACTTAAATTGTTAATTAATTACTCTATATTAAGTTTAAACAGCGCCATAGTTCACACGCCTTTACAGTTTACACATTACCGTCCATATTCAAAAGTGGACACGGTATTTAAATGACCTTGCCAGCTTAGAACGAGACTTTATTTGAAAAGTAGGCTTCCTTCATGTCATCGCCCCCGTCTTATTATAACAATATATATAGATCAACAAGACAGTGATATACTTCTTATTTTCAGTATTATCTGTCCTTATCGTACGTGTATACGTATGTGTATAATAGTACTCCATACATACATTGAATATCGAAAATATAAATGCATGCAGCAGAGAGATAGAGTTACGTACGTTGCAGATAAGGATGGATGATGAAGGTGACGCGATTAATGTGCGTAAACGATATTATACTAAATTAAAGAGGTGGGGGAAATAAATGGGTTTAAACTAAATGGAGAAAAGGCAGAAGGAAAATGGAACAAACGTGGAGTAGTGGGAGATGTATGTGAAAGGTTCGTGTGATCGATCTATTAAGGGGAAGAGTGTCAACTTGGAAGTTGGAATGAATTATGAAGCCTAAAGCCTAAAGCCTAAAGCCTAAAGCCTAAAGCCTAAAGCTACCACCTTCTCGATCAATTGTCACATTTACCACCCCGGCCACATGGAACTTGTGCAATTCATTTTACCAACCATTTTTTTGTGGTTATTTAATTCATTTGTGTGCGCACCAACCATCCTTTTTAATATTTACGTGCATGATTTTAATTTGGATTAGGATCACTTTGTTTGGGATTAATTATATAAACATGATTTTGATTAATCTCCGAGACAGAATTATGAATTTATCCTGTAGGAGTCAAAATGATCATCAACAAGGTTTTTAATTTGTTCATGATTTCTCCATCTAACATAAAATTTCACGAAACCTGATTCAACTCATACATTTATGCAAATCACTACTATACTATTAATTAGTTTTATTCATTTTTTATTTACACATAACTCAAAATAAATAGTAATGCACAATTATTTCTTATATCATATACTCGATGTTTATTTTACGATGATGCTTCTATTTATTGCGACACTTTTATCTCTATGTATGAAATTCTAATAATTATGTATATGGCAGGAGTATTTTTAAAAACTAGTTATGAAAAATAGTTAAGAAATCATAAAATTGATGGTTAGTCACTACTCTGCTTCGAGTTTGGATCAGTTACACCGGCCAAGACTTGGTGGATAGTTTAGTGGGTTCTTCATCCCACACAGTGAGCTCGTCTTATCAGCTGTTGTAACTCATAAGCTCAACACTTGCCTTTGCTACTATGGGCAAATTGAAAGTAATAAAATAAAATAAAAAATACTACCTCCTGTTTTAAATATAATTAAGATTAAATTTGTAATACAATTTACATTATAAATTTATTTTTATATTTTGGATCGTGGTTGTTGGTTTCCAAACAATGTTTTTATCATTTATGAGATAAATAATTTTTTTTTTCTCAACTGATGAAAAAACATACTTTAAAAAAAATCACTTTTTCACATCTTTCCAAACAAGTTTCTTGACTAGAAGGTTTAGGATCTGTATAGATTAATTTTTAAAGAATAATTTATAAAAAAAAAAGGGTGAAAAAATTGATTCTAGAGAATAACTAGAAGAACTTCTGATTTGGGATGGGAGAAATTGTGTTGGAAAAATAAAATAAAGGGTAAAGGGCCAAAATGATTCAATTTTTAAATGGGAAAACAAAAAGATGCACAGCACATTACTATTTAAAGTCAGTGGGTAGATCTTTGCTAAAACAATTGGGGTCATCGAAAAGAATATAGAAACGGAATCACGTGATGGGGGGAGATATTTTGGGGCTTATGTGGAAACTGTGGGACCACCAATAATGTCATTATGTATTTTGATTAGGTTTTTTTAGTTAAATTGATTAGTTTTTAAATAATAGTTTTTATTTATTTATAAAGTAAATATATGGGGAAAAAACTTTTTGAAATTGTGGTGGGGTTATCCAAACACTCATCTTTCAAGCCATGACTTCCACTCATTGCTCAACACGTGGACACGCCCGCCACCCATATTGGATTCCCTTTAGGCCATGGCAGGGGGAACATACACGTATTCTTCTTATTTTTGTTATGTTTCAAATTAAATAATTTTCGTTCAATATAATTTAAATTTTGAGTAAGATTATTTCTATGTGAGAATTTTTTATACAATTTTAAATGATACATTTGAAAATAAAAATACGAATCCATATAAATTAAATCTACAACCACAATACGTCTTACTTTATAATGTGATGTTGAGTATATCTGTATATGAATTGCATCGTGATGATATTATTGTATTTGATCGACAATTAAATGTTTGTTTCGATGCATTTTTCTATGCTGAAAATGTCACAATTAAATTTTTAAAATCAGTTTTAAATATTTGATATTAGTTATATCAATATATTGTTCATACATTTTCTAAATAATAATTTTGATTATATATATATATATATATTTTTTTAAAAAAAAAAAATCATTGATGCCTTGCTTGTGTCTGCACTTTGCAGGGTTTAGATTGTTCTACTACCTCTATGTCTATTCTCTGGAATGGTGATGAAAGCTCGAGCTTTTCTCCATCTAGAGGAGTTAGACAAGGCGATCCCCTGAGCCCATATATTTTTGTTCTTTGCATGGAGCGCCTGGGCCATTTAATTAAAGTTGAATGTGAAGGGCGTCGGTGGAAACCTTTTATTTTCAAGTGAGGTAGCCCCCGCATCTCTCACCTGTTCTTTGCCGATGACCTATTCCTTTTCACAGAAGCTTCTTGTAATCAAATGATTGAATTCGGAATGTAATGCAAAGCTTCTGCGAAGTCTCAGGGCATAGAATCAACCTTGACAAATCTCGAATGTTCTGCTCTAAAAAAGTTAACTTCAACAAAGCTCTTGAGTTGAGTCAACTCCTTGGGATTGTGATTACTGCTGACCTAGGAAAATATTTGGGGGTTCCGATCATCCACAAGAGAATTTCTCAGGCCACCTATAACCCTATTGTGCAAAGAGCCAGGAAAAAGTTGTCATCGTGGAAAAGCAAATTTTTGACTATTGCAGGACGTTCAATTCTTATCAAGTCTGTTCTATCTTCCCTGCCTAGCCACTGCATGCAATCATCTCTCCTTCCAATATGTACAATTAGAGAAATTGAGAGAATTTCCAGGAATTTCCTATGGTCCTAGGAAGAAGGCGTGAGGAAAATGCATCTTATTGCTTGGGAAAAAATTACGCAAGCTAGGAAGCAAGGGGGTCTGGGTTTCAAAAATCTTCGTCGCCAGAACAAAGCATTTATTATGAAACTATGCTGGAGTCTCTTAACAAAGAGAGATGCCCTCTGGGTTCAATGTTTGCGGTCCAAATATAATTGTGGTAACCTGTACCTTCCTAATATCTCCAGAAAGAGAAACTCCTCATCTGCTGGAAAGCGATTGTTGAAGTTTGGGATCGTTTTCTCGGTGGTGTTGGTAAAAGGTCAATAACGGGAGGGTACCAAGTTCGGTCGACCTCCGGCTTCCTCTTGCTCAACCTATCTTATCCTTTATTCAGTTTCCCTCATCTGTCAACAAGGATGAGACGGTTAGGGATCATCTTCTGTCAAATGGACAGTGGGACTATCACAGATGGCTTGGAGTTCTACCTCCGGATATTATAAACATCATTTTACATCTGAATCCACCTTGCAACAATTGTCCTGATTGCTTTACTTGGAGAGCAGCTAAGGATGGGAGTTTCTCTGTAAAATCAGCTACCAAGATATCTCTCGACGGTGAAGCGCCCAAGAACAACAACTTCTGGGTCCATGTGTGGAAGTGGCAGCTTCCCGAAAAAGTTAAATATTTTATGTGGCTAGTTGGCCACGAGAGACTTGTCACCAACTCTCTTCGGGCCAAAAGGGGCCTTACCAACGATAATGGTTGCCCTTTTCAATGCAATAGTGAGGAAAGTGTGATTCACATAATTCGAGATTGTGAGCGTGCTAGAAACTTATGGAAATTGATTTTAAAACCTAACTATTTCTCTCAGTTTTTTTCTGGCAGCTTGCAGGTTTGGCTTAATCGGAATATCGTGCACAAGCCTGGCAAAGGGAGATTCCAGAACTTCTCATGGACAAGAATCTTTAGCTTGGGGTGTTGGATTCTTTGGACAACTAGATGTAAATTTCTATTTCAGGGGGAAAGCACAGAAACAAGGGAGATGCTACACCAGTGCAGCTACCTTCTCATGGAAAATGGAGCAAATGCAGAGCTAAACCACCAGATTTTCCAACTGGACAAGATAGAAGAGAAATCATGGACACCCCCTCCTGAAAACACAGTCCGCATTGATGTGGACGGATCGGTGCTTCATCAACATCTGATGTGGTCATGATTCCAACTATCCCCAGAGGTTGCCTGGATATAGTTTTGAAGGATAAGCAATCCTGTAACTCTTAGTATCTTTCTACTTGTTGTATTAGGGGTTAGAGTCCTATAATCTAGCTCCTATTTCACATTTTCAAGCTTCGGCTTGCCTTTATTATCCAAAAAAAGATTGTCTGTACTTGTCTCCCTGTCATTTTTTGTAATTGTTAGATGAGATGAACTCTGGACTATTTTGATTTATTATATTTTCTGAATTAAATATTTTACATTTATTGCAGTGTATTTTTAAAGAAATTTAATAATTTTTCAGCGGTTGGAATTCATTGATTCATTAAAATTCAACGTGAGTTTTATAAAATATTAAAAAAAATTGGATGTAATAATACTATATTTTACATTCATATACGACTTTTGATTGAGGTCATTTTCCTTCGTGCGTTATTAGGTTATGCATAATTTATTTCAAAATTTACCTTTCATTCATTACAATGAATATATCACGCGACAACGATGTTGATGTGGAAATATAAAAAAGGATATTCTCGAGACAGCTTTCTATATTCTAAGTGACCTTTACACATGCAGTGTCCCATTTTTTAAAGAAAATAGGAATTAGGCTCTGCTGCCCCAAAAAGGTATACTGTTAGTTACAGTCTCCCATTTCATCATGTCACGGATCATGATGATCAATTATTTCTCCTCCTCCTGTTTAACCTGGCCGGTGAACCATCTCGAAAAAATCCATGACAAAATATATTTAAATAATTCGAAACACGTGTTATTCAATAATTACTAAACGCTTAGAGTTATTTAAAACTTAAAATAAACTTGTGACCAGGGCAAATGTATCAAACTAATTCTCTATCTTTAACATCTTTTAACGATCAATACTCTCAAGTCTGTAAATTTACTTTCTTTCTTTTTTCCCGGAGCAATCGACGCTGAAAACACACATCTAAGGTTTCATTGTATGCCCTTTTCTGAATCTTTTTAAATAACTCACCATAAAATTTTTTATTAATTCATTCATTTCCTAAAATAGTTACATAGTCACTATTTTAAGGTTGATTTGAACAAGCAAACAGTACTGAACACATTGTGCCTAGCGGTTTTTTTTTGGAAAAAAATAAATAAATGTCAGATTTTAAAATATATACGAGTAATTATGAATAGTCCAAAAGCGCAAGTAGAGAGTTGATATCCACGGGGCCACAATAGGACGCAAAGAGCAAGTTGCGGAGGAAAAAATATAAGCTTAAATACTGCTCGCCTTCCTCATTTTCTTTCACAGGCCCAGACCCAGAGACGGCTGCTCGTTCCCTAACTCACTCTGTTCCGACGCAGCGAGGAGACTCCTGTTGCAGAGCTTCAGCTTCCTCGTCCGCTTCAGGTCATCTCTCATCTCTATTCTCTCTTCTTTTTCTTCACTCACATCACATTTTTGCTTTCTCTTTCCTACTTCAATCCCCTCGATTCCGGCCTCCACCCCCATTTTCGCCACATCATCTTTGCTAGATCCAGTTTTATTTTCCTCTTTTGCTTCTTGAGTCTTCTTGTGGATGTTAGATCTCTTCCGTTTTTTTCCTTCCCCTTTTCGTTTTTTGTCATATTTATCGGGAGTTACGAATTACGAATTTTATCCTACTAGTTCCAAGGTTCACTGGTGGTTTTTGTAAATCTATGATTGAAATGTTGTTCCTATATGATTCATTCTTGCCTTATGTAGATGGTTGGTCTCTTTCTGTGCTTTCCTATTCGCCGGCGCTCCCGTTTGATAATATTGAGCGTTCATGACCCCAGGCGTTTAGGGTTCGGATCTAGCGAGGGAAAACCCTCCATAGCTGGGTTGTTTGTCGTGTATCTGGGATTGGAATGGTAGTCACATGTGACATGACCCTTCTAATATGGTTGGTCCCACTCCACGGCCTTCGTGGAATCTTCAATACCAGGGCTCCTTCCCCCAATTAACTGAAAGGCAGGCCGACTAGGGTGGCGGCCGTTTGTATGCTGGGTTTCATTCGCTATTACTATCGCTAATGCGAGGGTAAACCTGAATCCTCACGGCATAGGACCGACCTCAACCGGGGTTTATTTTCCGGCCACTCTGGGTGCTATTATTCTCCAGCTTGCTCTCCTACAGTCGTCATAGTTTGATCTTTAGGAATTAGGATATATATTAGAAAATTTGCTAGATTTCTAAAACTGAATACCTTTTCTTATACAGTTTTTAATTTTTTTTCTCCCTTGCCAACCCTCAAATTTTTCTATTTATTTCATTACCTTAAACCTGACAAACATTCGAGTTTACATTTAAGGTATTATTATTTATAAAAAATGAGAATAATTTATTCATATTGATTTATCATTATTTAGATGAAATGATTAATACAATTATGTATATAAATTAAAAATATTAGGAATTTATTATTAAATTTTAATAATACGATTCAAAGTTTAGTAACAAGCAACTGGGTATTTCCAAAATTAATTTCATAGGATAACTGATCCTAGATGTAGTATTAACTTTGCACAATTTTTGCCCAGCTTAACTGCGAAATTTAAGCCATTCAAATACTGAAGAAGATATTTATGCGGACTAATTTACGGACATAATTGGTCGCTCTCGCTTTATGCTCTGGTTTTTTTCCCCCCTTTCTACCTGATTTATACTTTGGTTTGAGATCTTGTAAATCGCCATTTCGCCGGTAGGTCACTTTCTCAACGAATACTGTCCGTCCAAGTTGCGAGGGGGCGGCGGGAAGACATTTCACCTGGAGGTGTAATGTTTTCAATTATACAGTATTCGACTTGGACTAGTTAACGGGGTTTATAAGAATGTGCTGGCCCCAACAAAATAGTTGGCAAATAATTTGACATGGAGGGGCCTAAATAACTCCTAATGGTATTCTGGTGGTAAAGTTGGGGATTTTTCCTGTTTTTTTAACTTCATGGGGTTCGTGTGGGCTCTTCAGATTTAAAAAGTGCAAATAGAGAGAGAATGGGTCCTAATAATTGAAGCTTGTGGTCTGACGGGATTCCATTTCCATGATGGTGGTCCAGGGTCATCGATGAGAACTCACTGGCTCTTATTGACGTGGGCCTACCGGATCAAAGTGTCGGTGCAAATTCCTACCACTTCCATTAAATGAGGGTTTAGTTTTTGTCCCTTGAGTTTATTTTGTTCATAACTGTTGGTTCCATAAGTTTGAAAAGGACTTGGTGCGGGGTGTTAATTCATCTTATGCGGCGCTAACTCTGTTAAATTAACTTGTGTCGCATGCTTATTAGGAAAGTTGATATGACTGATAATTTTATTTTGGCAAAAAGAGATTAACTTATCTTTTATGTTGGATCCTATTTATTTATTTTTTAAATTAAATGTTCTGCTCAATATTAACCAAAATAAGATCATTTGTCATGTTAGCTTTTCTAATAAGTATGTTAATTTAACGGAGTTAGCAAGTTAATTTAACGGAGTTAGCGGTCACATAGGATAAATTAAAACTGACAAAGGCCGCACCAAGTATTTTTCAAATTTTAAGGACCAATTATTATAAATAGAATAAATTTGACGAATCAAAATCAAAATTGCCTAAAATAGTATTAACCCAAATTATTCTGATTGTTTCACAACCATTCACGGATTGATGGACAGAAGCAAATCTTTTTTTGGGCCAATGGACAAAAGCAAATCTATTTATTGGACAAATAGCCCTTTGATTTAATCTCTCGTAATTTTGACCACCTCCCTTTGCTACGGATCGGAGTGGAATAGATCACTTCCTGCGTGTTTGTTTGGTTTTTTCCACTCTTGTATCTAAACCTTGCTGCCCGCATTGGGAATTATCATCAATTGTTTTGTGAACTTTTATTGGTCATCGTTACGGGCGCCACTACTGGGTCGCCACACAATCAGGATCTCTATCGGCCAGCGAGAAAAGCCTCCAAGCTGCCCGTGTTGTAGCTGCTTTGTTTAGGTTTGTGCTTCGACATTAATTTGATTTGTCAGGATGGTGGGTGGTTTAAGGACGCTAGCTTTTAATGAGCGAGCTCTCTATTCGGCGTCCTAAAACTGGAAAGTTGCCGTTAATTGTTTTTCATTAGGGAAAGAAAGGCTTGATCTCTTTTTGGCGATCAAGCGGTCGAGACTGAAAATATCTATCATTTGTGGTTGACGCTAATGCTCGTGTGTTGTTTGCTTTCTTTCAGTCTGTCTGTTACATGTTCACGTTCATGCCGCATTAAAATGACACATTGTTAGGATTAGGCATTGTGAGGTACTCGCGTCAAAATTACATTTTAATTTCTTAAAAAAAAATAAAATAAAATGACATATTGTTTTGCGTCAGACTGATGACTGGGAGGATTATTCTGACAAATTCAATTTTTACAGACAGATTGGGTGAAAATGGGAGCAGGTGGCCGAGCATCCGTTCCTCCTGCCCAGAGGAGGTCAGGGACTGAGACTGTGAGGAGAAGCCCAGCGGAGCAGCCACCGTTCACGGTGGGTCAGATCAAGAAGGCCGTGCCGCCTCACTGTTTCAACCGTTCTGTGGCGCGCTCATTCTCCTACGTCCTTTACGACCTCACCATAGCCTTCAGCCTCTATTATGTGGCTACCCATTACTTCCATCTCCTCCCACGGCCTCTCTCTTTCTTGGCCTGGCCAATCTACTGGGCTATCCTGGGTTGCGTCCTCACCGGCGTCTGGGTTATCGCTCATGAGTGCGGCCACCACGCCTTCAGCAAGTATCAATGGCTTGATGACACCGTCGGCTTCGTTCTCCACTCCTCCCTCCTCGTCCCTTACTTCTCATGGAAATACAGCCACCGCCGTCATCACTCTAACACCGGATCTCTTGAGCGTGATGAAGTCTTCGTGCCAAAGAAAAAGAGTGGTCTTAGCTGGTACTCTAAATACCTTAACAATCCACCAGGCCGAGTCCTATGCCTTGCTATCACCCTCACTCTTGGCTGGCCTCTCTACCTAGCTCTCAACGTTTCAGGAAGGCCTTATGATCGTTTTGCTAGCCACTATGACCCACATGGCCCCATCTACTCAGATCGTGAGCGGCTCCAAATATACTTGTCAGATGCGGGGGTACTCGCCGTGTCCTATGGGCTTTACCGTCTTGCCTTGGCGAATGGAATTGCCTGGGTTGTGTGTGTTTATGGAGTGCCATTGTTGGTGGTCAATGCATTTTTGGTGTTGATCACTTTTTTGCAGCACACTCACCCTGCGTTGCCACACTATGATTCCTCTGACTGGGACTGGTTGAAGGGAGCTTTAGCCACCGTAGACAGAGATTATGGTATTTTGAACAAGGTTTTCCATAATATTACAGACACTCATGTAGCTCATCACCTGTTCTCCGCAATGCCTCATTATCACGCAATGGAGGCCACAAAGGCAATCAAGCCAGTTTTGGGAGAATATTATCAGTTTGATGGAACCTCAATTTTCAAGGCAATGTGGAGGGAGACGAAGGAATGTATCTACGTCGAGTCAGATGAGGGTGCTGAGAAAGAAGGTGTATTCTGGTACAAGAACAAGTTCTGATTTTATTAGGATCGTTGCACATTATCAAGTTGAGAACTTTAAGCTTGCCTTGAGGATTTAGGCTATGTTTCGTCTCCTGTTGAAACTGTGTAACTGTGTACCCTTAGATTTGCCTTGGAATAATTTTATTGCTTCATAGGTGTAGGAAGAAGTCATAGCTCATGAGTCCGTGGTCTTGGCCTGTCTGTTTATTTGCCTGATCTCTCAAACTTTGTACCAATCGGTTCATTTGGTGAGCCCAAGTGTAATGACATTTGCTTATTTTCATTTCTTATGCTATACATATCGGGCTTGATCGTGTCACTGGATTGATGCTTTCTTTGGCTCTGGATTAAGTTAGTCTGATTTTCTGTCGGCATGAGACTAACTATAGAATTGTAGATGATTCAGTTGTGAGAGTATCGTTGTTGAATTTACTTTCCGCCAGCTGAGAGGCATGAACTGCGAGATGAACTAATGATTGGTCCTTCATGTTTTCCTTGAGGGCTTTCTTTCTGTTTAGATTTGGTCGTGATTTTAATCTGAATAATTTTTCTGGTACCAAATTAACAATAAGAAATTTAAAGTGTACGAGCTTTCTGTCTACAGCCTGTTTGGTCTGACCAGTAAATTATGAACTAAAACTTGAACAGATTCAATGACCCACTATCAATGATAGGTAGAATATGATTGAGACGCACAAGATAATGAGACTTGGTTCATGCATATATAATTAGTAAAATGCCCTTGATACAAATGCAAAATGCTGTTCTACAATCGACTATTATTCATTTGGAGGGTGGTTCTTGCCTCTTGGGCTCACTGTCATCATGTGAGGCTAGCTCAGTCACACTTTGTCCATTCAAACCAACTAATGTTTGTGCTTGCTGATGAATCCATGGAGATGACGTGAAAAATGGCCCACTCCCTTCACTTTTGCATGAATTAATACACCTCCAAGTCCCTCTCTATATGACTGTGATGGTGATCTTTTTGTACGCTATATAAGCAATTTATACGTAGTATATAATTAGAGGGAGACAGCAAATCATGCGGCAATGCCACCCAGCTGTAGGCAGGTACCTAGCTACCCACCAAATCAATACAAATGTCAAAATTATGAAATCTATGTTATATATTTCATATTCATTAGAATGCTTACCCGGAAACGTGGCCTAACATGTTGGGGATGAGGTGATCCACTATTTGTATTATGCTCACCATTTAAATGAGAGAACTGAATCTCATCAACGTGTGTGTTTCCGATTAATGTCAAGCTACCTACCCGCGTCATAACTTCTCACTTTCGGCTTTGTTGATTCTTAGGAAAAAGAACTGCAAAATTCAAAATCAGGTTTGTTAACAAAAATCGATTAGGGAATGACGAAACTTGATAAACAATTCACAACTCATATTTTGAGACACCCCTCATTTAAAATTTTGCAATTTTAAATTTCTTTTTCCCTTGATTCTATGCACCTCTATCTTTTTATTGCTTCATAGATAAATGTATCACTTCGCATTTTTCTTCAATTCAATTTTCAAACAAGGCCAGAAGATGCAAAATGATCATTGGGGAACAGAAAAACAAAATCAATTTATGAAGTTAAAGAAAAAAAAAATTAAATGAACGAAAAAGCTTTTATATACTTGGCTATATAATCCAATTGTAAATCCTATGAGCTTTATTTTCTCCAATTTTTTTTCCTTGGGGGGATATGTATTTGGTATGTGCTTTTGATATTGACTTTATTTTACTATACCACCATCATCCGAAGTTGTATGTGATTAAATAAATCAATAAACCAGCTGGTTAGGTGGCTGTGATTCAAATGAAGCCCTTGGTAATTAAATGGGGCCTACTTCCTTTCGGTCATTCTTTGACATTCGAACCCACAAATCTCTCTCTCTCTCTGCTCAAGGCTTCTTCATCTAATCGTTCCTCATATACAACAGACAGCTTCTTTTCCTTTATTTAATTCCCACTTTTTCTTTATTCCTCCATATTATTCCTTCTCTCTCACTCAAACAGACAGCTTGGCCTGCTTCCTCTCTATATATGCATTAATATGATCTCCTATCTTCTCCTCTCCTTCAAACAATAGATATTGCTGTAATCAATCTCTCTCTCCTCGCATCTTCTTCTGCTGAATTCATCTGTGCGCGTTGATGGAGAACAAGATTAGGAATATTAATGGAGGTGGTGGAAAATACCCAAGCATGCACAAACACTCTCAAACCATATCCAAAATGAAGCCCAAGATACGCATCATTCACATATTTGCACCACAGATCATCCACACCGACGTTCACAACTTCCGACAGCTAGTGCAGAGCCTTACCGGAAAACCTACTGACCGTCAAAATTACAACAACAAAAACTCCAAGCTCCTGGCAACACGTATATCACAAGAATCAAGAAGAGGCAGTGTTAATGGTTGTGGCCTGCGTGACCAGACTATGAGAATGGAGCTCACAAATGGGTTTTTGGGGTTGGATCATCAGTCGAGGGAGAGATTGATCAAAGAAGAAGAACAAGGTTTTTACGATGGCGAGATCAGCTCCGGTGGGTACTTGAGAGGATTGGAAGGCTTCATTTCCGAGTTCGGCCATTTCCCTTTTTTCCCTAACTGGGATGCTTCTCATCATCGTCAGACCCCAGAGTTTGAAGACTCCCTTTTTTCATAGATATGCTATTTTGTTTTTCCTTGATCATTTTGCCCCTTTATTTCTCTACATTTTGTACGTTGCTAGCTTCAGTATTTGATCATCATATACTTCAGTGTTCTAGGAATTATATATACACGTACAGAATCGTTTATTCATCGCCTCTATGCATCTCTTTATGGCATTGTCTGATTGTCTCCAAGGTCACGATCATACGTATAGGGTTTAATAACTTCACTCTCTAGAGAAAACAAGTAATTAACCCCATTGATGTATATATGTATACTCGCATATATATATATATACCCAGAATCGACGAAAGAAGATTTGATTGCTTCTTTGGGTTTATCAACGGATCGGGAACCACGGAGGCCAAAGGCGAGCTAACAGCAATCTATCACTATATAAATATATATAGAGCTGTCTCATAATTAAGTATATACTCCGTATTATGGATGGCGCTTGCTTGCTTGCTTCTTATCCAAAGGTGTTACAAGAAGGCAGCAGCCATTGGTTTACAGAAAGAGATACCAATGTGTCATCAATAAGAAGACAACAAAAACTAAGCAAGCTAAGGTGATTGCTTCTTTTTATTGGAACAAAAGTCGTATTTTTGTCTCTTCTATGCGTCCCATCCGCCCTCCTTTCTTTATCATCTCCAGTCGGAGATTTATTTAGCAGACAATACACGGACGTGCGGAACACTATTATTTCAACACACACACACACATCACCTTACTTTCAAGGATCATTGTATTAACATCGGTCCCTTTAATTCAATAAATATCTTGACCATTTTACTCTTAAGGATCAAAACCCCAAGGTTATAACTAATTGTACTACATGATTACTTAACATGCCAGTGAAGAATCCAATTTCACACACGCGCACTCTCTCTTTCTCTCTTAAGTTTTAAGTGAAGAAGTGGCCTGCAAGTCCAATGGCGCTCGCTCAATTTGGGATAATGTAATAAAAAGACCAGCTATATGAATTCTAATTAGAGAAAACAAATAAAAATGACATATTTGTGGCAGAATTTCATATGGCCTTTTAGAAAATCATTATGATCGAGCTCCCTAAATCCTTTTACAAACGCACACACAAATTCAAGATCCATTAAAGTCGCTATATTAAATGAATTTTCTCGCTTGAATTTTTTTTTTTTATTATTATAAAAAGGTGAGAAGTTGCACTAGCTCACATGATTAATATGATTTTTTTTCCCTCTTAATTTTATCTATCATTGGTGGTAGAGTTGTTAAACAGGGCTAATACATCCATGTGAATTATTACGAGCTGCAGATTAAAAGGAATGATTCATTTAATAAACTTATGTGATTAGAGGGGTTAAAATCTATAAATTTTGAATTGGCTGGCTGGTAGGAAAAAACCTATATATATATATATATTGAAATCCTATACACGAGTCAAACATAGTTTGACCTCCCATACATGTAAAAAATGAATGAGAAAGTATATTTGGAGCTTCATCAACAACATAAAAGATTCAATATTACGTTAGCATGTTATATAGATATTCAATCTTTTGGGGACATTAAAGATCAGTTGGCCAGAATTAAAAGATGATGTCTGATGAGTTCAAGAAAGATATAATGGAAGGAGAAAACTTGGATTGAATGTTATGTTATGCATTAGGTGAAGTGATTTTCCATCAAGAAAACTTGAAAATGACCCCTATAATAGTAAGTCTGATAGACCAATTTTTTTTTTTTAAAAAAGATCTTGCTATATGTTTGTGTGTCTGTGTGTGTTGTATATAATTAATTGAACCAAAATAATAAATTTAACCCATTAACGAAAGAATGTAAAAGCATATATTTTAAATTGGTTTCCCATTTTAGGGTAAAACTAACAAGATAGAGTGAGTTGACTTGAAAGAAAGAAGAGTGGAACTTTTTAATTTGCAAGTTGGAATCCACGTAGCTTGATAAACTGATAATCACAGATATATAAAATGAAAACCGGGGCAGACGATGACTTGTGAAAATTATAGTCATTTTCATCAGATGAATCAAAACCGACAATACACGTAGCTCCGACGGCATCCCAAGTTGTCGCCTCCAATTTCCTTGCCCCTTTATAGGCTCACACATCCAATGGGTGAGCTTTGTTTAGGAAGTGACGTCAAAAGAATAAACAAATGACATATCATCAACCTCTTCCAATCTTATCCCAAACCTCGATCTCAAGTTTGGAACTTTTCGATGGTGTGTACATGTATTTATGCATGTAATCTGAAGTACACAAAGTGAAGATAACCATTCCTTCAAAGTGGCACTTTTCGTTGTATTAGGTGCTAGAGTCTTATAATCTAGTTTTTATTTCACGTTTTCAAATTTCGACTTGTCTTTATTATCAAAAAAAAAAAAACTAAAATTTGAGAACTGGGACCTTGGCCTTGGCTAACCAGGGGGTTCCGTGTCAGACAAGAAAGGTCATTACGAGGGCGTATAAGTTTTTGGTCAAACAGCGTGGTTTCTAATGTCAAAGTCTTTCATATTTACTGAAACAAACGGTGTAAAATATCTGCCCTTAAACTACTAAGCATTATTAAGTAGTGGGATCAAGTTGTCATCCAGTGACGTTAAATTAGTATAAATATTGCCAATTCATGGAGCACGTTCACATTTGCCAATTCATATAATATTTAGTAGTTCTCAAACAACATGGGGCTACTAGTGGCACATGTTCACATTGCCTGCCCCATTCAAGTTATTCTTCTCACCGTTTCATTTTTATTCCTTCAAGGTCTCTCAAATTGACTTTTTAAAAACATTGACTCCATTTTTCCAAGTTCATTTAGGGCCCTATTTCGCTTGGCTCATCAATCAATGTTAGCAATAATGCTTCAAATTTGCGGCTTACCCAATTCTTTATAACAGGTCATACTATTTACAAGTTGTGGCAACGGAACTCATTTTGTACCTCTCATTCTTAGACTTAACTGATAAAGGGGTCAGACACTCTCATCAAAGGGAGGGGGTTCGATCTTAGAGTTGGTCAAGGCGTTGGCCGTTGGGGAGGCATCCTAGGCGATGTGAACTTGTAGAAACGCAGGTTCAGATGGAGGCATGTGTACTCTCAGTCATGTATGTTTTGGAGAGCAAAGTCATAGTGCCCTGCCCTTAGATTGTGGGTGAACCCAACCCCTTTTCTAAAATTTTTATATAGAAAAAAAAAAACTAAACTCATTTTTTTAAAAAAATTATGCAATGCACCTAATGCCAATTTAATTATACCTAAAATGAAGAACCTGAGGGTTAACCCACCACGGTTAGAATCTATGATACGAATAACTTCATTTTCTAACTTTTTTTTTTTTGCCACCTCATTAAATATCATAGAATTTGTTTGAATTGGGAACGATAAAAGAAACGATTTTTTTTTACTTTTAGTTAAAATCATGCCCTATAACTATATGGTTGTGGGTTCAAAGTTCACCGACATGAGGACCTTATTGATAAGCGATCTATGAATACCTTTGTAAGTACTCTTTGAATTTGGAGACATGCCCTAACCCTGATGAGCTCTCATCAAGATCCAACTCATCTAAACTTTTTTTTTTCAAAAAAAAAAATCTCATGGCAAAAAAGTATTGAAATCTAAAGATTAATGGGGGGGGGGGGGAATAGAAGAGAGGAGAATGTTTATTGTTCATTTCAGTTCCAACCAGGCAATAAAAAAAGTGGGAAAATCCATCTTAGGGCCCATGTTGACAAAAAAAAATCAAAAAATACCCAAGAAAAAGTCACATGTCAAAAAAGGTTCCAAAGCATTTTCTGTGTTATTTCATAAAACGTTAACAACTAAATCAGTCTCATTAACAACTAAATCAATACCCGTTAACAACTAAATCAGTAGCATTAACAACAAAAGTCTAACAACTTAATCAGTCTCATTAACAACTAAATCAATACCCGTTAACAACTAAATCAGTAGCATTAACAACAAAAGTCTAACAACTTAATCAGTCTCATTAACAACTAAATCAGTACCAGTTAACAACTATATCAGTTTCATTAACAACTAACGTTTTTTGAAATAATACTAGAAAACGTTCTGAAACCTTTTTTGACATGTGACTTTTTATTGGGCATTTTTTGATTTTTTTGCCAATATGGGCCCTAGTAGTTCTCTTGCCTAAGGAGTAAGGACTTAATATGCTTTATAGGATTCAGTTTGATTCCCTTTGGTCTTTGGATTGGCAAAGGACCTAAGAACCAAAAGACATCGCATCCGCGAAAGTTCCAAGTCAGACAGTCCCTTCAAATGCTTTCAACAATTTCTTTAGAACTACTGTCGTCTGATCCATAAAACGAAGACCAACTAATTTTATGAGTCCATGAATTGACTTGTATGAGAAAAACAGATGGATTTTTATTCATCACTGTAAGTAAGGGAATATATATTATAATTTAGTCTCCTTACAAGCAAAGAAATCTTAGCTCTCGTAATCAGGACTTGCTTCCACCAAGGCAGATGGAGATGCATCCAGCCTTGTTAGAACTTCTGGCATTCCTGCGGTGTCCCTTATTATCTGCATCATAAACAGTGTAAGCATTCAGATGCAATCTCTTTTTAACTATGAACTTTTAGATTATATTTGTGTCTAAATCAGTTCTAGCATGCGATGTAAATGGCTGTAGAGATTTCTGATCGTAACATTGTCAACTCAGTTCTGGCATAAACAGCAGTGAAACAAAAAACATAGAAAACGCGCTTTAAAAAAATATCTAATGTTAAAATGCTTACCAGTATCTCATCATCAAGATAAGAAATCATGAAAAGTCTCTGAAAACTTCCACCTACATTAAGAAAAACAAGAAAGTGAGAACCTCGTTTTCACGAGGAAAACTGGATCAAAAGTACAGGTGACATGAGAACATAGAATAGTAGTCCCAACTCTCAAATATTTGATTCTACATTTTCCAAACATATACATAATTATAATTTAAAAGTCCACGCCTTCAAGTTTTTGCATGTCCTGTCGTTTAGAATATGTGTTTCCTGGGAAATAGCAGATGATACAAATAATTCATGATCTACAGCTAAATGTGAGAATTTTCTCTAATAGGGGAGATCTGAACCACCAAAACAAAAGTTTATTTACACAATCGTCAAAGTAAGTAGAACAATAACTTCTTTCATAAGAGTCATGTCTGCGTCATTTTAGCATCTTCAGCCTCGCAACAGTAAGTTTTATACATAAAATACTGTGACTGTCACCTTTAAGTTACCATCCATAAAAAGTGCATGTGGAAGTTCAAGCAAAATAGAGATGTAACCAAGGTGCTTCCCTGAGTACAGCTTGATAGATTTCACTTCAACATATAATTTTGGCAATCACATAAAATTTAACACACTGTGAAAATCTCTTGAAAAAGTTTTTGGATATTATCAGAGGTTCATATAGAAGATAGGCAAAATCTTACTCAGGGGAATTTTCAGCCCACTGTTAACAGCATCTCGGATAGGGACAGGAAGTTGTTGAACAGCATTAGTTGCCTGCCCAAGTGCGCCTTTCAGCTGTTCAGGTACTGACTCCTCAATAACTGTAGGTGTCTCAAGAATCCCTTCAACATACTCCTCCTTCAGGCGAAGGGGGCCTTCTACGGATAACTTGGTTGATAGAATAATTTTGCTTTCTACCTACATTTGATCAATATGATCCATGGTCAAAGCCCATGAGGCGATACGGGAGCCAAAACACAACAACAAAGGAAGAACCAGTCGTAAAATATCATAGGGAAGGTGTACAATGAGAAGCGTTGGGTCCAAAAATATTTAGGAAGTACCCAATACAAAAACAATAGCTTATGAAATCAATTTTTTTCCTTTTTATGGATGAATTGACAAACTAGTCAGAGTATCAAACTACTGCTACTACACTTCTTATATCTTCTTTTAAAGAGTTTCAACAAAGGTAAATGAAAGGAGAATTCGCAATGGATCTTTTTGCCTCCTGTATGAAATAATACGCAGGATTCACTGATGAACACTGTTGCGTTAGCAGTTCTATTAATGACTAATATATTAGTGGATGCCTAACATCAATCATGGGCCTCTTGGCTGTATACAACAAAGAAGTTGTGACTAGGAGATCAACAGTGGGATTAATTTTCAATCTGATAGAAAACAACCAAAAGTGCTCTCATATTCTCTAGGTAAAATTTTGGCAAGAAAGCGAAAAAAAAAATAATACCGAGTTCAATAATCTCATATTTGCAGTAATCCTTGCATTTCCATCCTTAATAAAGGCATCCATCTTTGACAAGGTAGCTAAACTTGAAGGGAAATTCCTGCAAAGAAACCAAGGCCACCTGAGCAGTGATATTTGGTGATATTTGGCATTAAGTTTAATAAAAAATCCTACTAGAAAATTTTAAAAAGCTTCAAGGTCTTGTGATCTCAAGCCCCATCAGAAAATTCAAAATGAAGAAAACTAAATACAAATCTGTGATCAGAGTACTCACTCAAATATAAATCTAGCAGCAAACAATCCTGGCCTTTCTGAACCAAACCACTCAAAATTCCATCGTCCTTCTAAAACGGGTGACCTGTAATTGAGAAGGTATTAACATCTCACACCAAAGAGTATGGATAGATGCTTTTTGTCACTTACGTTGTGGGGCGAGGCGTTGGATTGAGCCGCTCAAGACTAGTTATCCTTTCTGTCACATCTATTTTTTGCATATCTGATGTCTTTCCAGTGAACAAGGCCTCAAAACCCCCTGCATCTTTAAACTGAAAGGATGTCTTCAATGTTTGATCTAACAATAATGGTTTGCAGCACAACAGAGAGTTCATTCCTAGACTATATTGTCAGTATTTTCATTTCATTGGAGGAATCTGTTGTCCTCAGCTCTTTCAGCAGGTGAAGTGTTAAGCAGAAAAAGACTCAGAAACAAAAGTAACATAAGAACTTTTGTCCTGGTCTCTTGAGAAAATCAGTTCTACGTGACCATATAGCATTATAGCCTATACGCACTACCAGTACTATATGAAAGGTTACTGTTGTGACTCAATGAGCCTATTCAGCATGAAGAAAAAGAATAGAGGAACATTCATACCGCCTCCATTAAGTGTACATGTATATGCATATGTATACATGTGTGTGTGATGTACAGTCCTCAGCAAAGTTTGCTTGCATCCAATATTTCATCATTTGTCAGCTTCCATAATGATAAAACTATAAAACTAGGTAGTCGAATGTTAGTGTGTGTGTGTGTGTGTGTGAGTGTGGGTGGGTGGGTTGGAACGTCAATGCCCAATTACAATCATGTCTACATTTCAAATTTAAAATAGGAAAATAGTGGGAAATACAGCAAAACGAAATTCGGGGCTTGCCTCGTGTCCGGATGAAATTTCCCCTTTCACTGTCAACCAAGTAATTAGAACTAAACATCAAATCAAAAGAGGGAGGAATGGAGAAGTCGATACTCACAGCAATAAGAAGCGATTCTTTGGCAGATAGCCTCTCCATTTCCTTGGCGTAAGCTGCGGGAGCTCCCTGAACTTCCTCCTGAACCGTTGCTCTGCAAACAGCGATGCGGCCACACCTTTTGCCCCCAAAAGCTTTCCGATTAGCGTGGGACAGGAATAGAAGCGAAGTAGGAGATGCTGAAGAGTGAGAAGAATAGTTGCAAGACGAAGGGAGAGCAGAAACGGAAAACACTGAGGCTTGTGAAGCAGCCATTGATGGAAATGTTAGGCAGAGACAGAGGGGGGATTTTTGTGAAGTGGGGATGGGCGTGAAGATGAAGGCGCGGGAATGGCGGAAGGAGGGAGGGGAGGTATTTATTAGGAGAGATAAGCTGGTGGAGAAGACGTCTTCGTCTTCAATTTCACCATGTGAACTTTTCGAGCCCGACTGAGAACACCGAACTTATTTTACATTCATTGCTCCTCGTTGACAAAAAAGTACAATATTCAAGGGAGTCTAATGTTAAAGCATGAACTCATATTTTCCCCCAAATTTAAATTGAAAACATGTGTTAGGGAAGATGCCAATTACGGAGCTTTTTTTTTTTTTTTTAAATTGTTATCCTCCATTTACTTCCACACTATAATAAACCTTAAATATATTTAAAATTCAAATAAGAGTATTATTTAAAACAAGTAATAATTGTATCTTGAAAAGTTGGATTATATGTTACATTTAAGGACAAAATGAAAATCTAAATTATAAATAAGAATGAAGAAAGTGTGAGGTAATGATTTATTAATTTCACATGCTATTTTATTTTCATTCGCTTTGTTTTTTGTAATCCATTTCAATAATAATTGATAAGGGATATATAATATATAGAATTGAAATAAATCGTACAAATTTTTTTAACCAAAATCGTATACATTGAAAACGATCCACATTTAAGGGATTGTGATTCTCTCATCTACTCTTCTCACATGCTCTCATTCTTTACCTCAGAATTACATAGTTTTGAGGTAAAAATAAATAAGGGAAGCTTTTTTTTTAAAGAAAAAAAAAAATCCTCACTATGGAATATATTTTCAGTAGCATCCATATTCCAAATTAATTTATAATGCATTAAACACCATAAACTACCTCCGGTTCTAATTATAAGACCGGGTTGACTATTTTTAGAAAGATTAAGGAAGCTAAATAAGTTAATTAGTTATATCATATGTTTTGTATCTTTAGATTAAGGAGTATTAGTTTATTAGTCAAACTAATTAGTTTAGAGAAAAAAATATAAATATAAATATTCTAAAGTAATTTAATTAGCTTCTTTAATTTCTCTAAAAAGGTTAACTTGGTCATATAATTAGGACCGGAGGGAGTGGTATCTAGTACTCAGCTGCGTGGCACCACATATGGTATCCATACATGTGGCATGACATAACAAACTTTGAGGAAGAGCGGTGAGCAACGCAAAAGAAGAGGTGAGAGAATAAGCGTTGCTAAAGCCCAAAATGGTGGAGATGCGGGGTATCGAACCCCGTGCCTCTCGCATGCAAAGCGAGCGCTCTACCGTTTGAGCTACATCCCCTTCGTTTGTTAGGATTTATATAATACATATAAATTGATTTACTGTAGATATATCCCATACCTATTTAAGTAATTTTCAATATTATCCTTATTAATTATACTAAACTCTAATATCATATTAATTATTACTCTCACTCACTACCTTTTTAATTATGGGTATAAATGAAAAAAAAAATATTTAATGTTATTTGGAAACAAACAAATGCCTTATAAAAAGAACCAAATACATTTATTAGTTGTTGTTTTATAATAAGAACCAAATGGAGTAGTTTAATATGTTTATTTTTTAGCCCGGGCTAAAAAAAATTTCTGGTTCCGCCACTGGACGCCCGAACAATTAACATGTGCCATAATTCAGAAGAATAAATGAGCTTCTCCCTGTTTGTTTAAAACATTTCTTTGCTGTATTTTTCTAATTTGTTTAAGCCAACCAGAAGAATTGACCCATGCGATGTACACGCAGGGGCGGAGGGAGGGGGTGCTAGGGGTGGCCCCCGCCCCCCTAAAATTATAGAAAATGACCCAAATTTTTAGGAAATTATACTTTACTCTTATATAAATTTTAATATTTTCAGTTTAGTCCTTACTATTTGTTTCTTGAAGGAACTAAAATGAAGATATTGAAATGTTTTCAGGGCTGAAATAAAATTACATGAATATTTGGGTACTATTCTATAATATTCGCCCACCATAAGTGCAATTTCTGGCTCCGCCACTATGTACACGCCCTTGCCCTTTCATTAGAAGTAGGGTGGAAATGATTTTTAAAATTGGAAAATAATTTTACTCAGTAATTACAAAATGTTAAAAATATGAAAGTAAATTATATGGGCACATGTTCATAAAATCCAGGTACGTTATTTATGAGCAAATGTAAATCATATTGAAGATGTTTGCTTAAAAAAAATCATACTGGAAATAGAAATAACGGTAAAGGTGCAAAAAAACACATGTACTTTATCCTCGGGAGCGCCCAGCACCATGTGTTTTTTTTTTGTGCAAAAATACACATGTGGTTATAATGTAGGTGCAAAAGTCACACAAAACGTTTTGTTGACTGTTAAGTAACCAAAGTTGACCGTTAATGATTGGAGTGAGAAGAAGGCAAGTGGACAAAAATGTGCTGATTAGGATAGCTGACTTTTTAGGTTGAACAAAATTGGGGAAAAAGAAACCCTAAAAACAAATGAACTGAATTGACAGATATCGCAAGAGTTGCAATTCTGGGCTGGGTGTCCATGATATCTCAAGACTTTTGCTTTTGCTTCTGTGTTGTTTGGGTATATCTAACCGGATGAATTGATGGATGAACTTGTTGTGGCAGCTTTATCTTTCTCGGATGATGCTTTGTCGGTAATTGAAGCCCGTATCTTCGCCAGTGTGTTGAAGTTATTGCCTAGTTATTTCAGTTTTCTTTTGCTGAGTATTTTATTCGGGCGGGGTGTGTAATTTTGATAGATTTTTGGGGGTTTGATTCATTGAGGCTAAATTTTGGCAGTCTTTCCCAGTTGATTTTGAAATTCCTGTGAAAGCTAATACTTCTAACATTTATCTTCTAATTGGGATGACGTCAACCCAGATAAAGGAAAGAGAGAATTGGAAAAAAGGAGGAGAGATGTTGTATCTGAAGGTGATGAGCTGAATGATGAAGCTGGTTGTATTAATTTAAACCTTGGGGCTCAAATTTACCCTATCATGGAAGGGGATGAAAAAAGTGGAAAGGAGACAAAGATAGTTGGGAGTGGGACTACTTCAATCCGAGCGGTTTGTCAGGTGGAAGATTGCAAGACCTCGTTCATTTGCTTGGATTTGGATTTACCCAATTCATTTGTTTTTAGGGTTTCTTTTTCCCCCAATTTTGTTCAACCTAAACAGTCAGCTATCCTAATCAGCACTTTTTTTTTTTTCCACTTGCCTTCTTCTCACTCCAATTCATTATACACATCAGTATTAATGGTCAACTTTGGTTACTTAACAGTCAACGTAACGTTTTATGTGACTTTTGCACCTAAATTATAAACACGTGTGTATTTTAGCACCCAAAAAAAGCATATGGTGCTAGGCGCTCCAGAGGATAAAGCACATGTGTATTTTTACACCTTTACCCTAGAAAATAAAGGAGCTAGAGTTTAAAAGTTTTAGGCAGCCTTAAATAGTATTAGCTTTAGCAAAGTCTCAAGTTCGAGCCTTATGAATGTAGAAAAGCCCCGTTGGAAGACTCACCCACCATAGCCAGATGTGCGACCCGGGTCGGATCCAGAATTAGTCAAGGCGAAGCTCTAGATACCGGATGGGCAACCGAAAAAATATATATTATTAGCTTTGTCTTAAAAATTAATAATGATCTAACTTTATTCTTATTTAACATACATTAACTTTTTTTTCCTCCAAAAATCATAATTTCTATTCCGTACTAAATAAAACAAAGTTCTACTACCTCCGGTCCTAAGTATAATAATACTTTTATAGTATAAACTGTATTACAAAAGTGTCCCTATAATTAAAACCGGAGGGAGGGAGTACATAACAAAGTTGGCATCTCAAAGCAATTACAACAGAGAGCATTCAATAAAAGCATGATAAACAGGAAAACAAAGCATTTGATCCTACTACCAGCAGAAACCTCCATTAACACCCTCCACGTCTTTACTCAAAATAGCCTGCAGTTGATTAGGTGGTCTTGTAACCCAATCTGATGGGCATGAACCTTGCAGCAAGGCTCGAGCTATCCAGCCAGCAACTCCATTAGCTTGTCTTGGAATCCATTTACAACATAGGATTCTATATGACTTTCTTACGAAATTTGCACAATGATCAATGACATGTTAAATTGTACATTTATATAATAAATTTAACGAGATGCTTTATAAGGGGGGAAAACTCCTCTTTCTTCTTATAAACAGGATCAGAAAAATACTTCAATTTCTAACAAAGGATTTCATGAGATAACAACATTGTAATCCCTTATACTTTTAATATAAAATATATTTATCTAATTTAATTATATTAATAAAATTAATTTTTTAATAGAAAAAGGATTCTGAGAATATCCTCCCCCACCCCCTACTTCAATGAATAGCTTAAACTAATTTACTGGGAAAAAAGTTAGCTTTATCATTAAAATTATTTAAAAATTAATTTGATTTCCATTTTTATCTCTAATAAACACTCCATTCCGTTCTAAATATAAAACCCTATTGATTTTTGTGGGAAGATTAATGAAGCTAATTAAATTATTTTAAATATTTATATTCATCATTTTTTTGGTGAACTATATTAATCATTTTTTCTCCATACTAATTTGTTTGACTTATAAAATGATAAATAATTTAATCATACATAACAAATGATATAATTAAGTAACTTATTTAACTTCATAAATCTCTCCCAAAAAAGTTAAATATGTTTTATATTTAGGATGGGAGGCAGTGACATACATTAAAAAAATGAATATACTATTTTTTATAATTGAAAAATGAGAAGGAAGATTATAAAATCCCTCGAGACCGTAATATAATGCACTTTAACTAATTTATGAGAACCACGAAATGACACATAGCTCATCAAATATGCCTTAAATTGATGTTTTTTCCAACGTTGCCAAGTATTAAATTAGTTTTCAAATGAGAGAGGATCTACATAAATTCATATTTAAGCATTAAGTAAAATTAATAAATAAGTATTAATTACTTTTCAAGTGACTTATATATTGGATCAAAATATTATTCTAAAAATAACTTATATTATGAATCAGAATGATCAAAAGAAAACAATTACGGTCTAGACTCTTGTAAAGTGACTTGCCATAAAACTTTTCTAAGAATGTAGTATGATGGTGAGTAAAGCTGGGAATTAGGGCCGGCCCTTCAGGACATGAGGTAAGAAAAATATTTTTTCAAAGGCCGGCCCGAGAGCACCAGGGCTAGGGCCCGAAAATTACTATTCAAAATTTTAACTATTTTTCCTCCGTTTTTTTAAAGAAATATAATTAGTAAATTACTATATGAATCATCCAATAAATAAGCACAGTCACTAATTCATAATCAAAAGCAAACTAAGTTCACAAATAACTTATATCAAACATAATAAGCATATCACTAAGCGACATTAATACGACGACTATTATTGTCGTCATCTTCGCTACTATCATCAATTTCAATGACATTTGATTGTTTTTCACTTTGAGTAGTAGTCTTTGGCTCATCAGTAAGAATATTATGAATTTCTTCTCCCGCATCATGAACAGATTCATAATCTTTATTTGGAACAAATAATAAACCAAATCATAAAATTAGAGTATAGTTATTATGTATTTGTAGTTAAATGGATAAATAACTCTATAATAAATACAATATATATATATATATAAATTAAAAAAGGAAAAAAAAAAGCTACAGTGAAAAGACCCTGCAGGGCCGGCCCTACAGGGTCAATTTCAAATATCTCGTCCATTTTTCAAACCTGGCCCTTGACGGGCCAGAGCTTAAGCGGGCTGACTCAATGGACTCGGCCCGATTTCCCGGCTCTAATGGTGAGGGAGAAGAGTGTAAATGTCAAGTGAGATATGTATGTGAGGGGGAAGGAAATGAGATCTCTCATGAGTCCATTTGGCCCGTTGATTAGGAAAAGGAAAGAAAAATTCAAGGAGTGTAACTTGATAATGTGACCTTTCAAATTGATTAGATGGACATGATTTAGAAATTATAAGGAATGATGAAAAATGGATAATGAGAAAAACCCGACCGGAAAAGGGAGAAGAGAAGTTAAGAGGGGGAGGAGGTGGCACGTGGAGGGAAGGTAAAGGAGAGTGACTGAGTGAGAGCAATCATGTGTGGGTTTTAGTGCCCCCTTCAGGAAAGCACCTCACTATACTTTCTCTGTTTCTCCCACATTAGTGAAAGAAATCATATGCGACAATTGAAGCTCGCCAGTGCAGTTATGGTGATTTTGGAGAGAGTACTAAGTACTGAGTCAATAATGATCTGAAAACGACTGCGGCAGTCAAAAGCATGTGACGTAAACAATCAGGGAAGAAGCAGAGCACATTTGCGCCAACCCATGCCCCTTCCAAATCATTGCCCACACTCCCCACCACCCCCCAACGGCTATATTTCCCTCTTCAATCGACGGCGGTTCTTTCATCTCTACTCATCCCCGCTTTCATAGCCAAATTTGGATTATATGTTATATTTAAGGACAAAATGAAAATCTAAATTATAAATAAGATTGAAGAAAGTCTGAGGTAATGATTTATTAATTTCACATACTAGCTATTTTAGTTTCATCCGCTTTGTTTTTTTGTAATCCGTTTCAATAAGAATTAATAAGGGATATATAAAATATAGAATTAAAATAAATCGTACACATATTTTAAAACCAAAATCGTATACATCAAAAACCAAAGTTAGTTGGTATCTTATAATAAAGATACGAATGAGTATTATGGTATCCATTAATCCATACATGTGGTATGACATAACAAACTTTGAGGAAGAACAGCGGTAAGCAGAGCAAAACAAGAGGTGAGAGAATAAGTGCTGCTAAAGCCTAAAATGGTGGAGATGCGGGGGTATCAAACCCCGTGCCCCTCGCATGCAAAGCGAGCGCTCTACATCCCGACATTTGCTAGATTTTATATGATACATATAAATTGATTTATTGTAGAGATATCCCATACTCATTTTAAAAGTGAGTTTAGTAGAAAATCTGCTCTAGAAATATAAAACCAGGAGCAATATTGTCCTAAAAATTTTCTTGTCTTAGTGTTCATTTGAAAGTTTCAAAACGTAGCAATGTTGCCTTATTCCGTTAAAAAACTAACGTTGATTGTCAAAAAATTGACGTTGATTGTTAACTTTTTAACAGAAATGGGTAATATTACTGCATTTTGAAACTTCCAGAGTAATGTTGTTTCTCAAAGAAAACTTCTAAGACAAATTTACTACTTAACTATTGAAATCCAAACAATTAACATGTGCCATGATTCAGAAGAATAAATGAGCTTCTCCCTGTTTTGCAGTATTTTTCTAATTTGTTTAAGCCAACCAGAAGGATTAACCCATGCGATGTACAAGCACTTGCCCTTTCATTAGAAGTAGGGTGGAAATGATTTTTAAAATTGGAAAATAATTTTAGTCAGGAATTACAAAAAGTTAAAAATATGAAAGTAAATCATATATGACACAAGTTCATAAAATCCACGTGCATTATTTATGAGCACATGTAAATCATATTGAAGATGTTTGCTTAAAAAAAAATCATATGCTGGAGATAGAAATAAATGAGCTAGAGTTTAAAAGTGTTAGGCAACCTTAAATATTACTCCTTATCTTTGTCTTAAAAATTAATAATTCTCTAACTTTATCCTTATTTAACACTGTAACAACCCGACTTTTCACAAGCAGTAAATTTTTTTTTTTTGTCAAACATCATTTCAAAATCATCAGAGTAGAGCATTTGAGCGGAAAAGTAACTGATATATTGTTGTAAAATGCCCACTGGCTAGTTACATAAACGGTTCAACAACCGAGAGTTTTCAAAAAGAAAAGAACAACGTCGGGAAGTCTTCAGCCGGATCCCTGAACTTGCTGCTTCCCTCGCTCCTCGGTCCTCGGTCCTCCCGAACTCGACGCTATAGTTAAGAGCCGAGATCCGCACCGGATCTCGTGTAACAGTTAACCTCATGTATACATACACACATATGGGTTACCAAACAACATATAAACCACACCCAACCAATGCACATGTATCGCTCCCAAAGATTACAGATGTATCGCTCCCAAAGATTATAAATGTATCGCTCCCAAAGATTATAAATGTATCGCTCCCGGCCTTACAGATATATCGCTCCCAAAGATGCATACAGTTATCTTCTAACATAATATGCACTCCAACAACACCCCACATATATACATATCATACACACATCACACACATACCATATACAAAGATACCATATCCATCCGATTAGTATTACAGTACGCGAACGTACATACTTCCGTAAACCGAACAGAATGGCCAGGTAAGTGTCTACCATGGGGGCCTCAGCGACTTATACGGCGACTTATGGCACACCCACGTAGACTAGCCTTGCCTTCGGCACCAAACTGTTCTAACATATTTGTATTCAATAAACATACCATAACAATACACATAGCACATATATGCATACCATAAACATAAGAGTTAATGTTACAGTACGCGGACGTACCTTCGTTGACGGTAGACGGCACTTCCGTCGAAAATCGTACTTTTCTACGGAAAACGTGAAATCGTCCAACAATGCGGCACTTCGGCAACAGAACGGCAGCAGATTAGATTTCGACGTCCTATAGGAGTAATATCACTTTCATTAGTGATTTGGCATTATAACGGCATTTTAGGTAAAAATTACCATTTTGCCCCTATACCCCTACTTGGCGGAATTTCGCCGCGCTCCGCTACATAGGCTATTTTCTTCCCAAAATTTCGCGTAACTTCGACGCATTTATGATTCTTGAAAATAAAGACTAAAATAGCCCTCCCATATGATACCCAAATCATAAAAATAAAGACTACTCTAGCCTTACTAACTATTGAACTAAAGACTAAAAACTAAAGACCGAAAGACTTACCCGTTGAAGACTTCGGCAGAACTTCCCCCAGAGCTTCTCTCTACTTTCTCACTCAAGGATTTCGGTTTTCACTTGAGAATGGGGTGAGAAAATGAAGAGAGCTCTTGCCTTTTTATAGGCAAATTTTGGGTCCTAAAGTGTAATTTTCCCTTCTCAAATTTTGGGTCCAAAGTTGTAATTTTCCCTTTAATATTTTGAAGAGTGATTCTTGGCCATACAACACACCAAAACGTGCTGCCCCCTCTCCAAGCCAAAGATGAGCCAATTGGATGATGACACGTGTCCTCATCCAGCCCAATTTCCTGATCGGTACCCGATTCGCGTAATTTCGGAGAAATCTCAAAATTCTGGATTTACAACTTTGAAGACAAGTTCTCACTTACTAGAAATGTCCAAGTTAACCTAAATTTTGGTTCCATACAGGGCATTCCGTGTTCACCAAGTTTCTCGAAAACGTGTCCGGTCGCGTCGGTTTCGTAACGCATTTCAAATTATCAACTTCTTCGAAAAATTCACCGATTCCAAATATGTCAAAATAAATTCAAACTCATGCCTAGATGTTGAGTTAGAATTTATTTTCCTTATATCCAAAAATATACCTATATGCATTTTTCCCTATTTTGTTTTATTAGGAAATGCACCAACGACTTTAATTTTCTCCTAAGAGTATAACGGAAGACAAAATTCCACCGATCATTATTTTTCCCCGACTTTGGAAATCCCATTCCTAGATCTCTAGATAGGATCCGTTTCCTAATTTTTAAATTACTATTCATCATTTTTCACTTTAATTAATTATATAATAAACTAATGCAACTTGTGCAAAATATCATGATATTTTTAAGCTTATTCTTATCCCATTTTCTTGGGTAATTCGGCTGCCCCTTATTATAACATAATATATTTATTTATTTTTTATTTAATTAATTAATTAATTAATTAATTATTTAATTTTTTCCAAAAATTCCACAAAAATCCCTAATTGGTCCATTCTTGTATTTAGGCTTAAAAATACCTAAACTTAACTATTTTTCTCCGAAATTTCCAATTAATTAGTAAATATATTTTTACTAATTTTAAACCTTTTTCCACAAATTTTTGAGCTTTACATAATTATTTCATAATTTCCTTTGCTTAAGCTTAAGTAATTAGCCAATAATTACCTAATTACTTTCTTATCAACAGTTGATAATTTTCTTAATTAGAATACCTCATTACCTCATAATTCTTGCACCGACATTTCTGTTTCCATATGTTCGCTTTATTTTAGAATTTGTGAGGGCATTATGGTCATTACCATACTTTTGAGCATTCTTCCTCAATTTCTCCAAGTTTGTAATTTATTAAATTACCAAAATTAGAGATATACGCTCTCTCAATTTAAATAATTATTTCATTGCCCTTTAGGATTTTTCACCATTTTCCTAAGTTATTTACTCCTCCTGGGGTATTTTGGTCATTTTGGCACTTTGGCCCTTAAATTCCCTAATTCAAATTTCGGGTATTACATTTCTCCCCCCGTTAAACAAAATTTCGTCCTCGAAATTTGTACTCAAACCACTAGACTTTATACTAACTAGACTCCGTCCTACTCGGACTCGGGCTATACACGTCTGATCTTCACTTTGTCCGTCACCGCTCCTCCCGGTGATCGAGAATTCGCTTTGGTTTGACTACTACGATCTTGTCATATCGTACCTTGATATATAGTGTCTCCCGTGGCTCATACACCGCAGTCGACACCACAAATACCAAAATGTCTCCTTGGACTACACCATGGCAACACAAGATACTTTAAATGTTTCCATGGTTCCCATACACCGTGGCAACATAAGATACCTTATACTTAATGATACTATCGTGATTTGTTACTTAAGAAACTTGATAATGATTATTACTATGTTATGTGTGGATTAGTTCGACTTTGAACTACGAGAGGTCTTCCCTTTTTCTCAACGTAGCTCTTCCGTTTGTCTGTCGCCGCTAAGAGTCGTCTCTTAACTACGCGATTTGTTTGGAATTTCGTTGGTTCTTTCCACCCAACAATGGATACGTAGAAAATGATGATGAGTGGATCTCGATCCAGCCTTCGAAGAGTATGGAAATACGTAATGGTTCCTCCGATAGAAATTTTCAATGTGGGTCACGATCGATATCGGTCCCACTCGAGGTTATCTACCTCGTCCTCCACCTTGGCCTCGCCTCGACTTCGCCTCGACCTCGGGAGTTCCGATTCTCTCGCATTTGTCATGTCTCGTTCTTTTTCCTTCGTCGGGAAAACGTTAGATAGGAGTACAACGATGATCATATCATAAATTCCTATCGCACTTCAAACCACCGGGCCAAGTTTCGATCCTTTCCTTCGTTGGATTCTCGTTGGTTCTCTATTTTCAAAACGGTACGTAAATACATCTCGAAGTTCTACATGAGTCAAATATCGCATGTACTAAGATAGATTCACCTCCCAAGTACAAACCGGAGATTACCGAGTTATCGAACTATGCACCAACAGAGGGTGGTACATCGATTCGTAATGGTATACCGGTTCAAACCAAGACACCGAAATGAGGTGGTACACCAACTCGAAGCTATATCGCACTCATTTTCAAAATATGCTCCAAAATTTTTGAAAAGGCGTAGAACCTAACTCCGTTAACCGAACAGAATGGCTGTAAGTGTCTACCATGGGGCCTCACCGAGTTCACGGCGACCGATTGGCACACCCACGTAAACTAGCCTTGCCTTCGGCACCAAACTGTCCGTAATAACATAGTTAAATTCATGCCAGGACTACTGCTCTGATACCAAATGTAACAACCCGACTTTTCACAAGCAGTAAATTTTTTTTTGTCAAACATCATTTCAAAATCATCAGAGTAGAGCATTTGAGCGGAAAAGTAACTGATATATTGTTGTAAAATGCCCACTGGCTAGTTACATAAACGGTTCAACAACCGAGAGTTTTCAAAAACATGCATACAGTTATCTTCTAACATAATATGCATTCCAACAACACCCCACATATATACATATCATACACACATCACACACATACCATATACAGCATACCATATCCATCCGATTAGTGTTACAGTACGCGAACGTACATACTTCCGTAAACCGAACAGAATGGCCAGGTAAGTGTCTACCATGGGGGCCTCACCGACTTATACGGCGACTTATGGCACACCCACGTAGACTAGCCTTGCCTTCGGCACCAAAACTGTTCTAACATATTTGTATTCAATAAACATACCATAACAATACACATAGCACATATATGCATACCATAAACATAAGAGTTAATGTTACAGTACGCGGACGTACCTTCGTTGACGGTAGACGGCACTTCCGTCGAAAATCGTACTTTTCTACAGAAAAACGTGAAATCGTCCAACAGCGGCACTTCGGCAAAGCAGTAACGGCAAGCAGATTAGGATTTCGACGTCCTATAGGAGTAATATCACTTTCATTAGTGATTTGGCATTATAACTGGCATTTTAGGTAAAAATTACCATTTTGCCCCTATACCCCTACTTGACGGAATTTCGCCAGCGCTTCCGCTACATAGGCTATTTTCTTCCCAAAATTTCGCCAGAACTTCGACGCATTTATGATTCTTGAAAATAAAGACTAAAATAGCCCTCCCATATGATACCCAAATCATAAAAATAAAGACTACTCTAGCCTTACTAACTATTGAACTAAAGACTAAAAACTAAAGACCGAAAGACTTACCCGTTGAAGACTTGGCAGAACTTCCCCGAGAGCTCTCTCTTCTTTCTCACTCAAGGATTTCGGTTTTCACTTGAGAATGGGGTGAGAAAAATGAAGAGAGCTCTTGCCTTTTTATAGGCAAATTTTGGGTCCTAAAGTGTAATTTTCCCTTCTCAAATTTTGGGTCCAAAGTTGTAATTTTCCCTTTAATATTTTGAAGAGTGATTCTTGGCCATACAACACACCAAAACGTGCTGCCCTCTCCAAGCCAAAGATGAGCCAATTGGATGATGACACGTGTCCTCATCCGGCCCATTTCCCGATCGGCACCCGATTCGCGTAATTTCAGAGAAATCTCAAAATTCTGGATTTACAACTTTGAAGACAAGTTCTCACTTACTAGAAATGTCCAAGTTAACCTAAATTTTGGTTCCATACAGGGCATTCCGTGTTCACGAAGTTTCTCGAAAACGTGTCCTGGTCGCGTCTCGGTTTCGTAACGCATTTCAAATTATCAACTTCTTCGAAAAATTCACCGATTCCAAATATGTCAAAATAAATTCAAACTCATGCCTAGATGTTGAGTTAGAATTTATTTTCCTTATATCCAAAAATATACCTATATGCATTTTTCCCTATTTTGTTTTATTAGGAAATGCACCAACGACTTTTAATTTTCTCCTAAGAGTATAACGGAAGACAAAATTCCACCGATCATTATTTTTCCCTGACTTTGGAAATCCCATTCCTAGATCTCTAGATAGGATCCGTTTCCTAATTTTTAAATTACTATTCATCATTTTTCACTTTAATTAATTATATAATAAACTAATGCAACTTGTGCAAAATATCATGATATTTTTAAGCTTATTCTTATCCCATTTTCTTGGGTAATTCGGCTGCCCCTTATTATAACATAATATATTTATTTATTTTTTATTTAATTAATTAATTAATTATTTATTTATTTAATTTTTTCCAAAAATTCCACAAAAAATCCCTAATTGGTCCATTCTTGTATTTAGGCTTAAAAATACCTAAACTTAACTATTTTTCTCCGAAATTTCCAATTAATTAGTAAATATATTTTTACTAATTTTAAACCTTTTTCCACAAATTTTTGAGCTTTACATAATTATTTCATAATTTCCTTTGCTTAAGCTTAAGTAATTAGCCAATAATTACCTAATTACTTTCTTATCAACAGTTGATAATTTTCTTATTTAGAATACCTCATTACCTCATAATTCTTGCACTGACATTTCTGTTTCCATATGTTCTCGCTTTATTTTAGAATTTGTGAGGGCATTATGGTCATTACCATACTTTTTGAGCATTCTTCCTCAATTTCTCCAAGTTTGTAATTTATTAAATTACCAAAATTAGAGATATACGCTCTCTCAATTTAAATAATTATTTCATTGCCCTTTAGGATTTTTCACCATTTTCCTAAGTTATTTACTCCTCCCAGGGGTATTTTGGTCATTTTGGCACTTTGGCCCTTAAATTCCCTAATTCAAATTTCGGGGTATTACAAACACACACTACCTTTTTTTTTTCTTCCAGAAATCATAGTTTCTATTCCATTAGCCTGTCCTGGAATCCAACTACATGAGTTCCTTATGAAGTTTGCACAATAATCAATGACACGTTAAATTGTATGTTTATATGAAAACTCCTCTTTCTTCTTATAAATAGCACCAGAAAAATACTTCAATTTCTAACAAAGGATTTCATGAGAATAACATTGTCATCCCTTATATCCTTAATTTAAGACTAATTTACCTAATTTAATTACATTAAGAAAATTAGTTTTTTAATACAAAAAGGATTTTGAGAATATCCTCTTCTCCCACTTTAATTAATCACTTAAACTAATTAACTGGAAAAAAATTCAGCTTTATCATTAAAATTATATAAAATATTTTGATTTCCATTTTTATCTCTAATAAATACTCCATTTGGTTCTAAATATAAAATCTTGTTGACTATTTTGAGAAGATTAACAAAACTAATTAAACTACTTTAAATATTTATATCACTCATTTTTTTGGTGAACTATATTAATCGTTTTTTCTCCAAACTAATTTGTTTGACATATGAATGATAAATAACTTAAGGGAAAAATATTTCTCATGTTGTAGGAGAAGTATATTCTCATGTCACACACACATATATATAATTAGCATTATATATATATATGTGTGTGTGTGTGTAGGTCCCACCATTTCATATGTGGTAGGAATCTTCTTTTTTTCATGCAATATAAGAAGTTTAAACCCCATAACTTAATCATACATAACAAATGATATAATTAAGTAACTTATTAGCTTTATAAACCTCTCATAAAAAAGTTAAATGTGTCTTATATTTAGGATGAGATACAATACCATAAATTAAAAAAATGTATATACTATTTTTTATAATTGAAAAATGAGAAGGAACATTATAAAATACCTTGGGGCTTTAATATAAGGCACCCCAACTAATTTGTGAGAACAAAGAAATGACAGCTAACTCATTAAATATGCCTTAAATTGAATTTTTTTTCCCAACGTTGCCGATGTATTAAATTAGTTTTCAAATGAGAGAGAATCTAGAAAAAGTCATTTTTAGGCATTAATTAAAATTGATAAATAAGTATTAATTACTCTTCAAGTGACCTATATATATATATTGGATCAAAATATTCTTCTAAAAATGGCTTATATTTTGAATTGGAATGTTAAAAGAAAACAATTATTGCATAGACTCTTGTAAAGTGACTCGCTAGCCCGTTTGGATGTAACTTTTGGAGAATAGCTTTTGGGATTTATAAGGTAAAAATAAATTTTGGAGAATAATTTTTGAATAAAAATGATAGTGTTTGGATATTGTTATCAAAATAGTTTTTTCAAGGTCAAATTTACCAAAAAGGACATTAGCTTTTTGTATAATTGCATATAAAAGATAATGTTGTATTTTTAATATTATAAACATTACATTTCATAATAAATACCAAAACTTACATAAATTTGTGTACAAAATTAAAATATTTAAGGGTACTGACTGACACTGAAAAATACTTCATGATTTTGAAAATTTATTTTAAGATATTGAAAAAATATTTTAGGATAATGATTGATCTTGAAAAAATATTTGAGGGTACTGACGGGTACTAAAAAGATACGTAATACTGATTGGTACTGAAAAAATACTTCTCATGGTTTTAATTTTCTTTTAAGATATTGCAAAAATATTTCAAGGTACTGACTAATATTGAAAAAAAAATTCAAGGTACTAACGGTTATAAAAAGATATTTAAGGATACTGAAAAAATACTTCATGATCTTAAAAAAATTTTAAGATATTGAAAAAATATTTTAAGGCACTGGCTAATTTTGAAAAAAATATTTTAGGTTACTAAAAAAATACTTAAGGATATTTATGGGTACTGAAAAAATACTAATGATGGTAGAGGAGAGAGAAAAATCAGAAAAAAAAAGCTTTTTTTCAAAACCTAGGTTTTGATGCAAAATAGCTTCTAACAAAAATGGTGTTTGGATGACTTATTACAAAACCTAGGTTTTGATACAAAATAACTTTTTAAAAAAAGAGGGGTGTTTGACAGACTTGTGACAAAACCTAGGTTTTTCACCCTAAAACCTAGGTTTTGGAACCTCCAATCGGGCCCAACTTTTCTAAGAATGTAGTATGATGGTGAGGGAGAAGAGTGTAAATGTAGGGTGAGATGCGGGCGTGAGGGGGAAGGAAGGAGATCTTCTCATCATCCACTTTCTTGTGAGTGTATTTGGACCGTTGATTAGGAAAAGGAGAGGAAAATGCAAGGAATATAACTTAATAGTGTAACCTTTCAGATTGATTATACGTACATGACTTATAAATTACTCCATCTGGTCCTTATTATAAGGCACCAACTAGAAAGTTTATTTGGTCCTTTTTATAAGGCACTTGTTTGTTCCCAATGAGCATTGATGATTTTTTTCCATGTCTGCCCCTAATTAATAAAGGTAATAGGTGAGAGTAATAATTAATATAATATTAGAGTTTAGTGCAATTAATAGGGATAATATTGGAAATTACTTAGACTTTAGGACAATTTTATTTACTTTAACTACTTTTATTGGTTTGTGAGAAAAATTAGTTGGTGTCTTTACTGTCTTATAATAAGGATTAGAGGGAGTATAAGGGATATTGAAAAAGTAGATGATGAAAGGAACCCAACAGCTGAGCCGAGAGAAGAGGGGGAGGAGGAGGAGGCAGCACGTGGAGGAAAGGCCGAGGAGAATGAAAGCAATCACGTGGGTTTCAGTGCCCCCTTCAGCAAAGCACCTCACTATACTTTCTCTGTTTCTAAGTTTCTCCCATATTAGTGAAAGAAATCATATGCGACAATTGAAGCTCGCTAGTGTGGTGATGGTGATTTTGGAGAGAGTACTAAGTACATGACTAAAACGATCTGAAAACGACTGAGGCAGACAAAAGCATGTGGCATAAACAATCAGGGAAGAAGCAGAGCACAACGGCGCCAGCACATGCCCCTTCCAAATCATTGCCCACACTTTCCCCAACGGCTATATTTCCCTCTTCAATCAACGGTTCTTTCCTCCTCCCAATTATTAATCTCTACTCATCCCCGCTTTCATACCCACCGCCACTATTCCATTCCCTCCTCCTCCTCCGCAATGGCCGCTCCTCCTCCTGCAGCCGCGGCTGCCTCCCCTGCTGTTCAACATGTCGCCAAGAAATCTTCCGATCAGATCCTCCGGAAATTTGCTCACCTCGATTCCCCTTCCCCCAAAATCAAATCTAAGCGCCGATGCTCCATCGCCGAATCTCACTGCCGCAGCCCTTCCCATGGCTCCGCTTTAGTCGAGAGGAGGTCGCTTCTCCCTCCCGCCGCCACTCGCCGCTCCGCTTTGCTCCGCCAGCTTGGCATTGCTCGCGCCCGCCTCAAGGCCAGGGACATCAGAAACAGATCCCTCTTCGGCACCCTCGAGAAGGTCCGCTCCTTCTTACTTCCTTTTACTTACAACAATAGCTACGATTAAGATGGCCAATGCCTGCAGTTAATTGTTTCCCTCTATAGCTGCGGAGCAGAAAATCTTTTCAAAATTCATTTGCTTCTTAAGATTATCTGGTCTAGACCTAGTTTCGATTTTATGAATACCAGCCTGCTGATTCGACTTGAATGTAGCAAAGGAAACCCGTATGAAATGTGACGACAGTTTGACGGCGAGTTATGAGTGCTGAAATCGAGATAAAGCATAACGGAATGTGTCGATCGGACATTTCCCTGACCGTAAATTAAATGAGAAGCGCGGCTTGATGTTGACAACAATTTTTCTTTTCTATGAGTTCGCATTAACTAATTGTTCACTGGTTCTTGCAGACGTGGCGGAGTACTGTAGAAGGTGCTTCTAGAGTTTTCATGGAGAAGCATTATCATCGGCACAAGCGTCTGATCAATGATATCGTTTAGCCTCTATGAACACAAGGCTCTGCAGGAAACGGGCAAACAAAAACAGCCCACGTTACTTCCCCTGGACTATTTGATCAACAACCACAGAAACTCAGACTATCTATATGTATAATATATACTGCACTATCACTATTGATTCGTTATTCATTAATTGAAGCTATTCTATAGTCTCCGAATAATATATACAGTATATATTATTCCATCTGTTCTTTGTTACTTGTTTGCACAATAATCTCAGGCCAAGTAGCCAGTTTCTCCCTCTCTGTTACTCCTTGTTGAGAGATTAGAGAACTGCACTAGAGGATTTATGATTAACTATATGAGCACATTCTAGCCAGTTTTTCAATCACATACTGTCATTACATGGCCTTTCGGTTCTGAAAGTGTAGTAGTTTTTGAATCTCAGATGGAAATAAGCATTTGTTCATACATCCCATAATATATATATCAATGTCTGACGGCAGGAGAAAATAAATTCAATGTAATTTCTGGACGAGTCTCATTTGGGACAGAGATCGCATTGGAAAAATTTGTTATGGCAGTTGGATTAGCATTGATTTAGTGGTCACATTTGTCCCCTTTACCACTCATCATGACTTTATAATGGGATCAGTGGGTGTTTTTTTGTTTAAATCATTAGGTATCCTACGTAAATAACAGAAAATCCAATAAGTTTTTACTAGCACTTCATATAAATGAGTGGAGAGAGCAGTTGCTTTGATTTTTTTTTTTTTAAATTCAGATTTGTTATCTTATACTAAAAAAAACTCATGTTACTTTGTCAATTACTCTTGTGAGATGGTTAAAAAGCAACAGAAGGAAATAAGACATGACATCATCTGAATGGCGTGTGCATGTAAGGGAAACAAAATCGAGTGGAAACTGAAGATTGAACCCACCATAAGTTATACGGTTTGATTCAATTTTCTTAAAATTTTAATACGTTGGGTTCAGACTGCCCCCAAGGAATGAAATAAACCAAATAATCTATTCTTTTTATTATTATCAACAATTCTATACAAGCATCAAGAATTAAGAAATAAAATAAGGAAAAATAACAAGTTAACCACGTACAGTACAGCCCTCCCCTAGTTATTTCATTTTGCGCGTATTTGGTGGTTAATGCATGTTGTATTTCGATCTCACGAGTCCCGCCCCAGCTCTTTCTATCTCATTCGTATATTTGGATTTTGATGTTCGTTTTTGGTAATTCCTGGTTATTTAATTGGGAAAATCCTTTCTAAAGAAGAACTTTAAAAATGTTAAAAGATACAAAGGTGCTTCTAATATTAATAATACCATAAAAGTGTGAGGACCTGATTTGTCATTTTTTAAAATCAAAATAAAATGGCCCAAGTGTCCTTACCTTCTCCTTGCTACTTGTCTCTTCCCAAATGACATCTCCCCTGGGGAAAGCTGTTCTCAAGTATGGCGGCAAGCCGGCAATCTCCACCACGCGTTCATACTCCTTCTCTTCATTCATTGTGCCCATTCCTCTCATTTTGTGATGAAATTTGGTGTTATTGAAGTAAGAGAAAGAGCCAATGAGAGGAATGGGCACAATGAATGAAGACAAGGAGTATGAACGCGTGGTGGAGATTGCCGGCTTGCCGCCATGCCTGAGAACACCTTTCACTGCGGGAGATGCCATTTGGGAAGAGACAAGTAGCAGGGAGAAGGCAAGGGCACTTATATCATTTTATTTTGATTTCAAAAACAATAAATCAGGTCTTAATATTAATAACATTTCTAATGTTCTCCATAACGGATTTTTCCTATTTAATTTTCGTCTACACATTTATTCAGCTGGATTTTTTTTTAGGCACAGCTGGATTTAATGGGTCTTTTATTGGATGTGACGTAGCGGCAGGAAAAAAACAAAATAAATCTCGTAAAGTCAGGTCCAATAGGTCCAACTCTGAGCTCTTGACCCAAACACTGTTATTTCGGTCCGGTCATTATGCAATTTGTCACTGAACCGAACTGGTAGTGGGCGATGAAGGATTTGGATTATTTGACCCGGGTGAACGTCAAAACCCAAGATTGGAATGCAGACCCGGAAGAAGAGAAGCAGGGGTTATAAAGTGAGAAATTTGGTTGTTTGGCGCAGCAGAAATGAAATGGTGTAATTGAAAAAGAGGAGAGAAAAGGGGGGAAATTGATGCGCTCTGCATCGTCTTCACGTTAAAAAGTCAACAGAGGTTTCCCTCACTTTCCTCTTCCTTCCTCCCTAACTTCCACCCGCCACTCTGCCATCAGTACCTTCTTTGGGACCTGTGGGTTGCCTTTGCCTCCATCATTAAGAAACCGCTTCTACGCGCCTGCGCCTGCCCTCACCATTCTTTTTCTCTCAAGAAATCTTCCCCAATACCAAATCCTTTTCAAATCTCAATAATTTATTCCCCCACTTTATTTTCAATTTGAGATTGAGATTCTTTTTTGCCGTCTTCCTGTGTACTACCTCCCCAAATTTTTGTTTCTTTCTCATTTCACGGCTCATATAACGCACAATTCTTGTTTTTCCTTTTGTCAAATTACGAAATCTTTTAGATTTCTTTCTCTTTCTCTCATCATTCATCACCTGTGTTCATTCAAAGATATCATAATTTATTTTTCGAATTCAGGAATTTGTCCTGTCAGCTCCTCGGGTACTCGACCTCTTTCATCAATTATCGCTGGCGAATATTCTAGGGATTTGTTAGAGAGGGAAATGTGGGATGTTTTCGTGGCTGGCAAATATGGTTTCTACGTGTTTAAGACCAATAAGGCGGTATGCCCGTATGAACAGGGATGATATCGATGATTCTTCCTCGTCTGAAGACTCTCTCCTCTGGTGCAAGGACCTTGAGAAGCACTCGTGCGGCGAATTCTCTTTTGCTGTAGTTCAGGCCAATGAAGTAATTGAGGATCAAAGCCAGGTTGTGACGGGGCCAGACGCCGTTTTCATTGGGATATACGATGGCCATGGCGGTCCCGAAGCGTCCTGGTTCGTCTGCGATCACCTCTTCCAACATCTACTGGGTGAGTCATATGCGCTCGCGTGGATGCTTTTGCATTGATTTATAGTTGGTTTGTAAATTCCTGAAGGGGTCGTTGTGTAGTGTTTTCGATGTTGATTTTCTTGGACTTTGGTGTCCTTTATAATCTTAGAGCTTTTTTTTAATTATTATTTGGTTGGCCCTTTGGCCTTTACTGTCTAGGCCCCAGATGGTATTGTAGTATCGTTGCTTCGTTGATTTTGCACATTATTGAGAATGCAAGGAACTGGCCTCCAGGATTCGGTATTGAAAATTCTGGTTTGCTGTCTGAAGCTAAAACATCAGGCCAGTTAACATTCCTCTCGTCTTCCTTCCTCACCCCTCCTTTCTTTTGAAGGGTATTTCTTGAAAAGAGGGAGAAAAGAGAAACAAAATTTGGAGGGATCCAGCTATTGAATGTATATAAAAGCTGAAAAGATGAGGAAATATATTTCTAGAACTATCGTCCATCAGTTATCAAGTAATTAATCCTCAAATTTATCTTAGCAAGATTTTAATGTGTTTTCCCCCTCTTACGTTGGTCGTCATTTACCATTTTTTCTGCTTTTGTATGCTCCCATTTTCTAGTTTTATATTTACCGTGGAATTAATCGCTTCCTTCCATATTGATCATTTGGAATATCAGTAGGTTATATCAGAAAGTCAGTATTCCATTGACGATCTTCCAAAGATTGGCTTTTAATAAAACCTTATGCTGCAAATCCGTTGTTCTACTACTGATTTTGGTTGACACTGTTTATGAATTTCAGATTTTTTATTGTTTTTATTTTTGGATTAAAATTGACTGAACATACTAGTGTGAGTTAGTATATATAATTTCTGTTACTGTCTGTCAATCAATGCATATATTATTAGTTTTTATGATCTTAGCATTTTTTTCTCATTTGTTATACCTCTTGCATGCCCTTTGAACTGCTTTGATTTAAGTAGTTATGGAAGTTTTGTGGTGAATCTGGTTACAGGGATTGCTCAAGCAAATGGTAGTATATCCGAAGATATGCTCAGGGATGCTGTTTCTGCTACTGAAGATGGATTTCTGAATCTTGTTCGAAGAACATTTGGTATAAAACCATTGATGGCAGCAACAGGTTCCTGTTGTCTGGTGGGCGTTATTTGGAAAGGGACATTATATGTTGCAAATCTTGGAGATTCTCGTGCTGTAATTGGCTCTTTGCACGGGTCTAACAAGATCGTTGCTGAGCAGTTGACTAGAGAGCACAATGCAAGCAGAGAGGAGGTTAGACAAGAGCTCAGGACTTTGCATCCAGAAGACTCACAGATTGTAGTTATGAAGCACGGAACATGGCGTGTTAAAGGCATCATTCAGGTTTTTCCCCTTCAGAAACAATCTGTCAATATTTTAACTTGCCTTTTTTTCTTTCAGTTTTGCTTGTGTTTTTATCTAACATTGGTAAGTTTGATTGTTACTAGTAACAAGTAATGCTCTTTCAAATTGCTTCTGTCCAGGGCATGTTTTCATTTTTTATCTTTTAGCGTCGTGGTTTAATTATTTGTATACTAGTATTTTACTGCACAACTATGTTTATCTTTTGGCCTGTGTAAGGGACTCAAATTATGTTCTTCAGATGTACAAACTGTTTAGGCTTCAGTTTTCTCAGGTTTTCTGATGACTTCTAATAGATGCTTGTTTTATTCATTTTTTTCCCATGCCCATGCAAGTTATTTTAATACCTTTTCATTTCTTTTCCTTTTCGGTTTTTACTGCAACTGCTATCAGGTATCCAGATCTATAGGTGATGCTTATTTGAAGAGACCAGAGTTCTCTCTTGATTCTTCCTTCCCACGGTTCCATCTGCCAGATCCTATCTGTCAACCTGCGCTTTCGGCAGAACCATCTATATTTTCCAGAGTGATACAGCCAAATGATAAATTTCTTATATTTGCATCTGATGGCCTTTGGGAACACATGACAAATCAGGAAGCTGCTGAGATTGTTCATAACAACCCACGAACTGTATGCTTCTTGTGATACCTGCTCTTTCTCCTTTTTCTGTCGTCTCTTTTGGGTCTCATCCTTGGCATTTGGGGCTTAAAAACTATGGCTTTTGTCGTGTTTTTCTTGAAATTCAGGGGATTGCAAGAAGACTGGTGATGACTGCCCTGAATGAAGCGGCCAGGAAGAGGGAAATGAGATTTAAAGACATGCAGAAGGTTGGGAAGGGGATCAGGAGATTTTTTCATGATGATATCTCTGTTGTTGTGATCTTCATAGACCATGAGTTGCATGGAAAGAAGATAGCCGTACCAGAGTTATCCATTAGAGGTTTCGCCGACAAGGTTGGACCGTCAAATTTTAAAATTGTCATGGAGTGAGACTTCTTATGACCAATTCAAGTGATAAAAGTGGAGTGAGTTATGGATAGATTCAAATGTAATAGGGGGGAAAACTTATTGGGAAATGGCTTATTACAAGGTTCACTCCAAGAGCCATCGCCTGCCAACTTGAATCGAATATCCCTGCTTTGTTAAAGTTGCCATTAAAGGGAAGCTCTAACAATTCTGTGCTAAGTCAAAGTTGAACAGTTTAATGGCATCTACTTGTTGTTTTTGAACATTTCTTCTCGTCTCTCAAGAATTATGCAAAACTATTGAATTGAAACCTCATCTATGGCATGGTGCCGGTCAAAAATAAAAAAGTCTGTTCCCCCTGCTCAGCTGTGGCCTGTATGTGACAATTGTGGAAAGCCATTGTTCCGTCATCTTTTCTTTCCAACGCTTCTTGGGATGGTCAGTTTTGAAGTGCTATCGTTTATACACACACACATTTCTAAGTTCAGTTCATGTCGAAGCGGGTTACTCTTGTTGCATCATATTTTGACTTGATAGTCAAGGTGAAATCATCTCTTGCAGAAAAATATGTAAATTACTCATTTAATATAAATGTATTAAATTAAGTTTAAAATGTTAAAAAATTTCAAAATAAGAAATAATATATTTCAGACAGTTTTAATCTTAAGTGTACTTGAACGGTCCATTTGATGTGTATTTGGTGCACAGGATTTTGACACAAACTCATGGGACGACGTTATCATCCCACTTTCTGAATTCTGAATTAAGACGAAACATGCTTTTTGGGAGTAAGTGGTGGTATTCCAATTCCAACAACTGTTCTCTAGTGCTTGCTGAGTCGCGTTCGGCATTTATTTAATTAGTTACACCATCTAAACATGATTCGTGTGTGCCTTCTCTCTTCTGAAGTTGACATTAATTAATTTATGAGGTGGCCGCGGCGGCAACCTGTAAAATTGAATTTCACCCAGTTTTCTATGCTTACCAACTTAATCTTTGGAGAGCACTGCTTATTACCTAATTTAAGCACTTTATGTCCTGTTTCGGGATTATGCATCACTCTCTTATCCTCGCTGACCAACCAATGTGTCTTTTTATTATTGGTTTCCTAGTCACTTCGCTCTCACATCCAATGGGTATCTTGGGTTCAAGTGTTAAGCAACCATTGAATCAACATATTTATCTTGAAACAAAATGCTAGTATTAACAGATTAATTATTTTTTACGGTTTATTCTCGAAATATGTGTTTTATTTTCAAGTAACTTGAATATTTCAATGTACGTGTGTATAGGGCCGCGTTCTAGTTCTCAACGACTAACTGCTGATGGGACTTTGCACAACCGTAGATTGCGTTTAACAGTACACATGGAATGAAAGCCATGTTGTTCAAACACAGTCATCATAAGTGCAGTCCCCAGACAGCTCGAGCTTCATGCGGCACATGGGCCAAAATTTAGTTGCTTTAATTATCAGCAGGTAAAAGCACGACTCTCTGTCTCGGACAATCTCAGATCATTTTTCCGATAACCATGATAACCAGAATAACTTGAACAAAGAATTGTTGGTTCAACCAAACCAAATCAGTAATAATTCACAACTTTACTACAACAAAATAATAAGGAAAAAGAATTGCTTGCCTTCATTCTCTTATCCCAACATATAAAGGAAAGAAAACGCAAAAGAAACACGATGGAAAAAAATGGTAAAGAATAGGAAATGAAAGATCCCCAAGCACGTACGATAATTCTGTAGGATGAAATATATGTAGCAATTTTTTGATCCACCACTTGCTTTCCACAATTAGAAGCATTTCCTGTGAACGATTGAGGGACCAGATTCATCATACTCTGCCTTGGCAATCCACATCTGCGCTCAAGAATTAAACCAAAAATAAATGTATTAGAACAAATAATCAGCAGAGCCTAAGTAAACAAGCACAGACGTGTTCAGTTGTTCTAGTTGGCTTAAAGAAATTCCGCATCCTGTCAAGCCCATCTCCCATGGAATAAAAGAATCCGTGTTGCATACTAAATGTGTGATTTCATGCCTTCCTTGATCTGACTATCATGTTTGTTATTTAATCTCGCTTTACTCCCCTTGTCACTTAAATTACTATTTTCATGCAGTATTTAATCTGTCACATTATGTTTGCAAACTCCAACAGTTATGTACTTGTAATCACACACTCTACCTGTTGGAATGTGCTAAGAGATGCCAAAATGGAGCCTCCAATCCAGACACTGTACTTCCTCTCTGGTGGTGCCACCACTTTAATTTTCATGCTGCTGGGTGCCAATGCTGTAATCTCCTTGCTCATTCTATCAGCAATGCCAGGGAACATTGTGGAACCACCACTCAGGACAATGTTACCATAGAGATCCTTCCTGATATCAACATCACACTTCATGATTGAGTTATATGTTGTTTCGTGAATGCCAGCAGCTTCCATCCCGATCATGGATGGCTGGAAGAGTACTTCAGGGCAGCGGAATCTCTCAGCACCTATTGTGATCACCTGACCATCCGGTAGCTCATAGCTTTTCTCAACAGCTGAGCTGGTCTTAGCAGTTTCTAGCTCTTGCTCATAATCAAGAGCAATATAGGCCAGTTTTTCTTTCACATCTCTCACAATTTCTCGCTCAGCAGTAGTGGTGAAAGAGTATCCACGCTCAGTCAAGATTTTCATGAGGGCATCTGTGAGATCACGCCCTGCAAGATCCAAACGGAGGATTGCATGTGGGAGGGCATAACCTTCATAGATGGGAACTGTGTGGCTGACACCATCTCCAGAGTCCAGAACGATACCTAAAATAGCATAAAAACCGCACTATCATCAATCCCACTCAAACATCGATGGATAAGACATAACAAAATGACCAGAGTAAAACATTTCAAATTCCAGCAGTTTGTAAAGAACTCTATTAGTTTGCTCATAAAATTCTATACCGAATTTTTAACCATTCTCAATGCTTGATTTCATGAAGAATAATAAAAGAATTCCTCAACATTGAAATGAACCAAATGTGCCGCTGGATGGGTATGCTATGGTTCAGATCTTTACTCCTGAAAAGAAACTTAATTTCCCAAACACGCATTGAAAGAAAGCAAGAGAGGAAGATGTTTTATTACCAGTTGTGCGACCACTAGCATAAAGGGAAAGGACGGCCTGAATGGCGACATACATAGCGGGAGTATTAAAGGTTTCGAACATAATCTGAGTCATCTTCTCACGATTAGCCTTTGGGTTGAGAGGAGCTTCTGTCAAGAGAACGGGATGCTCTTCCGGAGCCACACGGAGCTCGTTGTAGAAGGTGTGATGCCAGATCTTCTCCATATCGTCCCAATTGCTAACAATGCCATGCTCGATCGGGTATTTCAGAGTCAAGATACCTCTCTTTGATTGAGCTTCATCCCCAACATAGGCATCTTTTTGTCCCATGCCAACCATCACACCGGTGTGACGAGGGCGACCCACAATGCTGGGAAATACTGCCCTTGGAGCATCATCTCCGGCAAATCCAGCCTACATGATTTTTTTTGAAGTAATACTTATTAAACTGGAAATCATGAAACCCATTTGATGGACAAGATCAACAACACTCGCATGCTTGGGTTCATACCTTGACCATACCCGTCCCATTATCGCAAACAAGAGGCTGAATATCCTCAGCATCCGCCATTGTTAATTAAATGCTGCAGAAAGCCAAAAAAATGCAAACGACAAAAAAGTGAATGCCCGTTTCAGCAATAGATGCAACATGGTTCTAATGATTAATCGCAAATATATGTGCACTGGCATACGCCCAAATCAGTTTAGACGACAAAATTCAATTCAAGTGAAGTAATGTTAGAAATTAGGATAGGAAATGTCGTTCCATTGCTAGGACAGTCGTAAAGAACTTAACAAGACCTGGGGCCAAGAAAAAATTCTCAAGCATTAAAGGCCATTAATGCCGGTGCCGTTAATAATCGGGAAAACACATCGAAGAACATGCACGACAATCACGAACAGTATATCACTATAAGCAGATTTATCAAAAAAAACCTAATAAAACAATACGCCGAAGTCTATAAAAACATCGATTAAGGGGATATTGTCCATTAACAACCAGTAACGTGTCGTGGAAAGTTAGAATTTGAAGAAAGCGCATTGTTGATCATACCTAGGGGGAAACCGAAGATTAATGGGAAGAAATGAATGTTAAAATAGTTGGAAACAGGTGATGGAAGGAGAGAAAAACATAAAGGGAAGGAAGTATAGAAAAGTGAAGTTACCCGAAGGAAGAGGGGACCAAGTCGGGGATGGATGGGAAGAGGAAGGAGGAGCGCCTGAGGATTGTGAGGAGGGAGAGGACGAATATGAGGGCGTGGTAGTCGCGCGGTCGTTTAAAAAAGAGAGGTCGCGCAAATGAATCATGACCGTCTTTTTACAATATCTCATCTGGTTCGTGGACCCCATGTTCATGTTGGAAATAGCTGGCATCCCTTGCTCGCCCACGTGGACTCATATTTCCCTCCCCTCTTTTTTTTTTTTTTTGGTAAGCTCCCTCCCTCTTTTTAGTACTGGTTAATACCCACGCCACGCTGGACCCTCCTTCTTTCTCTTTTCAAGTCATTGGTTCTCAACACCTCATCATCTGTTAACCACACCCAACATCTTTAATGAAAGGTTGACGGACCATAATAGCCAGCTCAGCATTCGGTTAACACTTAACAACTGCCTGGGCGTACATGACTTCATGTGGTGGCGTGGTTACACGCACGTATTGTCGTTGACTTTATTCATCCCATTCTACTGTCCATCAGGTTTGTCCCCCCAATTCCATGAGTCATACGAGCAGTATTTTTCTTCATTCCTCTTATTAGTTTGAGTAAATTTAGAAAGTTAAATCAATTATTTAATTATATCATATACAACCTCTTTAAAATATCTTTTTGAAATACTTGATCATATATCAATTTATAAGTTAGACATATTAATTTAAGAAAACATGATATGTATGAGAGGCAAAATAGAAAATAGAAAAACATCTTACATTTAAATCTATAATTCACCACAAATTAATAGGTTGTTGATTGAGGCTGTAAACAATCTCACCCTCATAATTAGGATAATGCATATTCAAAAATATGTTTATTATCAGGAGTGACAAACCCTATATAATATAAAAATAGAAAAGTTATCAAATTTCCTTCGAAGAGTTATCACTCTGGTCCTATTTATAAATCCAGGTTTACTAAATCTCACATACCAAAGAGAGTTAGGTATCTCAATGATTAGGGAGTAAATTTTCAACTTTACCCTCATTTATGAATAAGTACCTTTTAAAATTTATTGTCAAATCTCTCTCATCTTTTTCTCTTTCTAATATAGCTAGTCAATCTCTCTCTTCCTAATTAATATGGGCAAAATTGTCACAATCTCATTTATTTGGTCAAAATGGACTTATAAATAGAACCAAATTTTTTAGTCAAACTGGACTTATAAATAGGACCCGAGTAGTACACGCCCAAAAGCTTTTCTGACAGCACAACCGGTTCTAAAGGGAAGGGGATTCTCTCATTGGCAGATTTCTGCCCATCCCTCATAGTCCCATCTGGACCGTCAAAATCTTGATCCAAGGGCCCAGAAATTTTTTGGAAAACACCGCATGCGGTGTGCGTACCGCATGCGGTGTTTTCCAAAAATTTTCTGGGCCCTTGGATCAAGATTTTGACGGTCCAGATGGGAAGATGATGAGGGATAATGAGAAAGTGGGAGGTGAGAGAAACCGGATCCGTTATAAAGCGTCTTTAACCTTCGAACCGTTTCCATGTTAACCGATCAAACTAGCCAATTTAATCCCTTTTTTAAAATTATTGTTTTATATCTTCTTTCCTTGTTGGCAAGGGCCCTTTTTGCTCTCGGTTTGTCCATTTATTTTTTTCCAATATTTATTGAATATGAGGCGGGTTTCGGCTGTCATCGTTTTAGGGTATGTTTGATTTGAGAGAAAGGGAGGGGAGGGAGGGAGGGGGAGAAAAAAAATAAGAGGAGGAAATTTTTTTTTGAAAATTGAGTGTAGTGGGGCCTACATATTTTCCTCCCCCTCCTTTTTTTTCTCTCCCATTCTTTCCCCTTCCCTCAAACCAAACATACCCTTAAAAATCTTCATTCTGGTGAGCCTAAATTTATGACGATTGGACTTTTCCTTTTTATTGGAAGGAGCCACTCAGACATGTCTTGTCGTAAGGATTGAAAAGAGTAACATATGCTTGTAATTGTGGTTGTAATGGACATGTATGTTTGGTTTAACAATAATATTCCTAATATGAAAATACACTATACCCCCTTTTGGTCCTAAACACAAGACCAACTTTGATAAAGATAAATAAACAAACTACAAATTAAAGTGGGTTTTATGTGGGAGTCTGGGAGAGTAATACATTTGATTATGAGCTAGCAATATATGTACACTTTTTTTTTGGTCAAAATATATATTACTTGGTCTTATTTATAAGTCTATTTTAAAAAATTGGTCCTAATTATAAATCCTTTTTCAAAAAATTGATGAAATTGTAACAAATTTGCCCATATTAATTATACCAATAAAGATAGAGAGAGAAGAAAGATTTGAAAGATACTCAATTATAAATAAGGATAAATTTGAAATTTTACTCCATAATCATTAAGCTAATTATCCCTCCTTGATATGTGTATTTTGGTTAAAAGAGACTTATAAATAGGACCAGAGTGGTATATAGTGATGATAACCGGGTGCACATTAGGCGCACATACTTATGTGCCCAATTATGTGCTCATACCTCTAATAGAGGTATGAGTATATATTTTTTATATATTGTATTTATTTATATTTAAATTATATGCTGCTTTCTGGAATTTTTTTGCACCCAGTATCTCAAATTAATTAGCTTCCAGTTCTGCATTTATCTGTAACATCAGTATCATGGAAATTAATAAATTTTGAGATCCTAGGTGCAAAAAAAATTTCAAAAAGCAGTATATAATTTAAATTTAAATAAATAAAATATAAAACAAAAATAAATAAATAAATACGCTCAGCCCATAAGTACACATAATATGCATTCATGATAACCTATGTAAAATATGTGAGGAGAGTTGCTTGTACTTTTGAATCTGAATGGAGATGCACGCAACGTGGGAGAAAGCAAAGGCTGGCAATGGGTCCAACTTTAATTTCTAAAGGTTCAGCTGACGAGTTGACAACCCATGATCTTCCTCGTTTTTGTACCTGTTCTTATTAATCCCCAAAATATAATATTCCCTCTCTTGTTTATTATAATACACTGAGGGCCCGTTTGGTTCAAGGAATTTGGAAGAGGAAATGGGAACTTAATAGAGTTCCCTCCTAAAAACATGTTTGGTTCACCAAGTGCCTAAGAACTTAAGTTCCCGGGCCCACACCGGGCCCACCACTCTTCCCTCATTTGTGGGAACTTGAGTTCCCACCAAAATTGGTGAGATATCAAGGACCCGTTTGTTACAAAGAAAGCTTGGAGAGGAAAATGGAATATCCCAATCTTCCCATGGATTTTGGGTGTTTGTTACTGTGAAAGTCCAACAAGATCTTCCAGGTGAGGTCCATCTTCCTCATTTGAGGAAAATGCTTTCCATCCGAAAATGGAAGGAAAGCTGCCATCTTCCCAGGAAAGTGGTTTTTTTGACAGATTTACCTCTGAAACTCAAATTTGACGGGAAGTTCGAACTTGGCGGTAAAGTTCAAACTTGGCGGGAAAGTTCAAATTTGGCGAATTTTTCTTCTTCAAAAGTTCGAACTTAACAAAATATATTTTTAAAAATATATTTTAGCAAAAAAATATTTTTTTATTATTTTGAATTAATTTCTTTTGAGGGTAAGATAGACATTTCCTAATTCTTTACCAACTACCACCTCTTCATTTTCTTCCTACCAAACAACTCAAGTCATCTTCCCTCATCTTTCAAATCTTCATTTCCCTCCTCTAAAGTTCATTTCCCTCCCCAAGCTTTCTTTGTAACAAACGGGCCCCAAGTTCCCACGTCACTATTCACATTTTTGGACAAATTTGTCCCTGAAATTTAAACTTGGCGGGAAAGTTCGAATTTGGCGAAAACTTTTTTACACAAGTTCGAACTTAACAAAAATATATTTTAGCAAAAAAAATATTTTCCTTTTTTATTTTGAATTAATTTCTTTAGAGGGTAAAATAGACTTTTTCTAATTCTTTACCAACTACCATCCCTTCATTTTCTTCCAACCAACAACTCAAACCATCTTTCAAATCTTCATTTCCCTTCCTTTAAGTTCCTTTCCCTCCTCTAAGTTCCTTTCCCTCCTTAAAAGTTCTTTGAACCAAACGGGCCCTGAGTAATAAGTGTGTTTGATTATTTTTATAAGGTACTTATTTATTTTTAAAGAGTATTAAATATTTTTTGTATATGTCCATAATTAATAAGGGTACTGGTTAAGAGTAATAATTAACATGACATGAGAGTTCAGTACAATTAGTAGGGCATATATTGAAAATTACTTAAATTTTAAGATAAAATTAATGACTTCAACTGTTTTTATTGATTTGTGAAAATTGTTAGTTGGTACCTTATAATAAGGAGAAGAGGAAGTAGTTGACGCATTTAACTTTAATTCCTTCATTTTCTCCATTTAATTGGCTAAAACTCCTCCCATCCTTAATATAAGTTATATTTGACCAAATTAATTAGACTAAAAGAATTAGTTAAGTTAGTTAATATGACATGTATTTCTTAAAGAGTTAAGGTGCAAAAATACACATGAGATTTTTCTAAAAGTGCGCTTAACACCAAATATTTTTTTAGGGGCAAAAGTAACTATAAACTTCTAAAATGTGTACAAAAATATACATTAATCATTAGTTGACTGTTTATTTGAATTTTTTAAAGATTAATGTGTAAAAATACATACTAGATTTTGCTAAAAGTGCACCCAAAACAAATCTTTTTTTAGGGAAAAAAACAACGATATGTTGGAATAAATATATAAATAATTCCCTAAATACATAATATGAACTTTAATACAAAGAGTGGCAGCAGAATACTTTATCAATAGTGCCTCTAACTATAGCGACTCTACACACTATATCTCAACCTGAGAGTTGAAAAAGAGAAAAAAAAAATTAAAAGAAAATAACAAGGATTCTTATAACGGGAAGATGAGATACAATGACGGTCTAAGAATAGCCGTCATCCGTTAGGGAATCCTCAATGAGCAAGTAAGTCTTTTCCACATTACTACTCAAAGACTCGACCTACGTTATTTATAATCTCTCATCAAGGCTTGTAATAGCTTACTAGCCATACAGGTAATCCTAAACCAAATCTTTATTTGAATCGCATGCGGGCCACAATCAAGAGATATTTTATCCAAAAGCAATAATAAGATAATATCTAAATATAATATATATTAAATAATAAAATATGTAATCATAAATAATAAAATATCTAACACTGTGATGAACTTCCAAAATATGTGTATAAATACCTATTAACTGTTAGTTGATCGTTTGTTTGAATTTTTTGACTTAAAATGGTGACATGAAGGATGACGTGGATGATTAAGAAACAACCTGGAGAGAAATACTTACATATTTTAGGAATACTATGTCATTTGAACTCTATCCAATGATCACATAACAATTTATATCATTTTAATTCTAGTTGGTTGATGACTCATTTGAAAAAATTTGAATTTTATATTGTTTTTAAGAAAAATATTAGTTGATCATTTAGTTTTAGTTTTTTTTTTTAATTAAGATATTTTTTCCTGGAAAAAAAAGATTAAATTTAAATTTTTTTCATATGAGTCATTAGCCAACTAGGATTAAAATTATATGAATTGTTATGTTATCATTGGATTGAGTTCAAATGGCATGGTATTCCTAAAATATGTAAGTATTTCTCCAACTTAAAATAATAGTTTGCAATTTGGGTAAGGAAAATTAATTTCCATCAAACCCTTTGTCTCCACCTTATCACTTCTTTTATAAGGGAGGGGAGGGAGATGAAGGATTAGATGGAGATAAAGGGTTATGTGTAAATAGATTTCGCTTATGTGTCAGAAAATAATTATTTTAGGTTGTTTCCTAATCATTCACGTCATCCTCCATCTTATCATTTTCAATCAAAAATTCAAACAAATGGTCAACTAACAATCAATATCTATTATTGCACATATTTTGGAAGTTCAATTACTTTTGCCCTAAGAAAAACATTTATGTCGGGAACAATTTTAAAAAAATCTCATGTACTTTTTTCCATCTTAACAAACAGTTAATCAACGATCAATGTGTATTTTTGCACATATTTTAAAATTTTATTGTCACTTTTACTCCTCAAAAAATCATTTGGTGTTAGGCGCATTTTTTTAAAAAAACTCATATAGATTTTTGGGTTAAGGTGCAAAAATAGATATATACTTTTGTCAAAAGAGCGTCCAGTAGCAAATACTTTTTTTAGGTGCAAAAGTGACTATGTGGTTACAAAAGTGGAGCAAAATTAGCATTGACCGTTAGCTGACCGTTAGTTTGACCAAAAACATTAACATGGATGCTGACTCAGCAACTTTTTATCCTAGTTGGCAGTGAAAGAAGAAAAAGAAATAATAAAAAAAGTTCTATGAATTTTTTTTTTAATCTCTGAACACGTCCCCCCCCTCCCCCCGCGTCGACCTGGACACGCCCCCTCCCCCCATTTTTTTTCTCCTATTTCCTTGTTCATTCACCTTCGATCTCCAGCGACCTTCGGCCATTTTTTTTCTCCTCTTTCCTTGTTCATTCACCTTCGATCTCCGGCGACCTTCGGTCTGCATCTTTCCGGCCTGAGCATTTTATTTTCTTAGTTTCCGGTGATCGATCGATCTTCTTGACTTGAGGTTTGTTTTCCTCCATCCTCGTCGATCCTTCGATCTCGTGGCTGCAATCCGTGGTGTCGAATCTCTGGTTAGTGTTCTCTATTTGCTTCGTTTTCTCTCTGATTTCCAGCGGACGGTGTTTGAGGTTTGTTTTCCTCCATCCTCGTCGATCCTTCGATCTGTGGCTTTTTTTTTCATCTGAGATTCTCGATCTACAATCCGTGGTGTCGAATCTCTGGTTAGTGTTCTCTATTTGCTTCGTTTTCTCTCTGATTTCCAACGGACGGTGTTCTTCGATCTGCTTCTTTTGATCTGTAATCTTGATTTGTGTTCTTCAATCCGTGTTCCTTGGGTTGTTTATCTGATTTCTCCATCTGATTCCTTGGGTTATGTTCCTTGGGTTGTTTGTGCTCTTCTTCCCTTCTTTCTCGCGATGACAGCGTTGAGGCACAGTGAAAGACGAAATTTTTTCTTTTTGAGAGGCACAGTGGAAGACGAAATTTTTTCTTAATCCAATTTGGTGGTAGGGATATAGATATGATTCAGATTCATGTAAACTTACATTCTGTGAATTTCTGTGAAAGAAACGCTACTGGGTTGAATGTTCATTTTGCCCCACAGGAGTGCACCTCCGATGAAGAAGAAGGATCACCGGAATCTGGGTATACCGAGGAAGAAGAAGGTCCCTGGTCAAAATGCAAGTTTTGACCAGGGACTTAAATGAAAATTTTAAAAGTTTATAAATGGACTAAATTGAAATTTTTGAAATGTATCCGAGGCTGAACTGTAATTTATAAAGCATTAACATTCACGTCATCGTCCACGTCATCATTTTCAGTTCAGAAAAAGTCAACTAACGGTCAATGCTAATTTTGCTCCACTTTTGTAACCACATAGTCACTTTTGCACCTAAAAAAATTTATTTGCTACTGGGCGCTCTTTTGACAAAAGTATATGTCTATTTTTGCACCTTAACCTTTTTCTAAAATGTTATAGTCATATTTCTCAATTTCCTTATTCCTTCTCCTCCTTGATTATTATTATGTAGGAAGTATCGATAGGGGTAAATTACGAAAAAAAAAATGAAAATTCTGTCTTGTATTTAAGACTAAAAATAACCTTTTAAATATATCTTATATCAATGTGAGCGGAGGGATACTATTCCCAGGGGGACCTGTCCAATACTATCACTTTCCTTTTCATGCGACGGGTGGCATTCATCATACGCGCATGTCCAATTAACTGCACAAATATTATACTAATATTTATGTCTTTAATATATGTGATATCTATCTAATTTAATTAAGTTAGTTAATATGACATTTTTTTTTCAAACACCCTATTTATCTTTCTTAATTTCCTCCTTGATTATTGTTGAAATAGCATCCATGGGGTAAATTAAGAAAATGTTGACAAATACGAGAAACATTATCTTATATCTATGACTAAGATCTACTCATCAAATATGTCTTCTATTAAGGACAGAAAGAATAGGTTTTTACTTGGCTCAAACCGAACCGAATCAAAAGGACTTTAAAATATTATATTTAATAATGCTCCTCTGGTCCTTAATATATGAAATATTTAGGGAAATGATCTTAGTCTTAAATATAAGATATAATTTTTATATTAGTCAATATTTTTCCAATTTATATTCATTGATACTCCCTCAATAATAATCAAGGAGAAGAGGGAATTGAGAGAGATAAGTAGAGTGTTCTACGCATTTGATGTCATATTAACTAATTTTTTTAATCTAACTAAATTAGGTAAATATATTTTATATTAAGAATCGATTGATTGAGTAGCTGTTATGGGAATATGGTTAATTTTGAGGTCCTCTAATGTCTAAGATGCAAATTAATTAAAGATCTTTTGATAGGAGGCAGCAGGGCATGGTCCCCTGGGTCATGATCATTTGATGTCCTTCTCTTCTCAGCATCCTTTTGTATCGACAATGCTTTGCACTGATCTGCTGTCTCAGGAAGTTAAGGGCAGTGGTAGAATATTTCAAACAAGAATTTTACTTTTTTCTCATAGCCCAATAAGTAATGAATCAAATATTGTCCCTACAAAGAAAATAAGAAATTAGCTGGGGCTAAATTATTGGCTAAAATAAAATATCATATAATAAATACATATATATACTAACAAACTTTAGAGGGTCAGCTAGAGGCAAGGCCCCAGCTAGCCAAGTCATAGTCTGCCACTGGTTGTGGGAGTATGTATTTGCTTACTCATCCGAAAATAAAACTACATTTGATTCTAAATATAGGATAAAGTTTTCTGTATAAATTGCACTATAAACTTTGTCCTATATTTAAAACTAGAGAGCACTACAAACTTTATTTTATATTTAAGAGATGAGGAAGTAGTAGTAATAAATTAGCTGCAACTGGGGAAAAAAAGAGAAGAAAAGGCTGTTGTAAGCATGAGAATCAGTGGAGTAAGTAGAGAATGAATCAATGGCAAGGAACGGAGAAGCATTTATTTAATTATATACCCCTCGCGAACTTTCTCATTGTGTAAGAGCAGAGCAAGGTTGGAATTGTACCAGAAGGCCCCATCGCTCCAGCAAGCCATATAACCGTCCAGCACATGCCTTCAAGTTGCAACTTCTTTATATATAATTGCAAAAGCACGAAGGTAAAGGCAGCTGGATATGCACTTACACATACATATGTGTGTAGCTCTGGCTGTACAAGGACGGCACGCAATACTTTTGAAGCCATCACCAATTATGTTGGGCCGTAAAGGAAAAGGGGATCATCAATCATGCATATTAAAGTTTGACCAAAAAAAAAAAAAATCATGCATATTAAAGCAAAGTATAAAAAGTGAGCAAAACTAGAACTAAAGATACAAAAAGACCGAGACATGTAGAGCATGTGTCTTGATAGCGAAAACGTAGATTTTACCTAAAAACGGAAGAAGAATGAAAAATCGTAAAACTCATAGCATCTTGAAATCAAAGTTTAAGGTAAAGTAGTAATCAACTTTTCAGCTATACATATTAGACATTTAATATGTAAAAACTCATTTTTAACACCCTTGGTCCTGATCCCCAACTATATTTTTTTATCAATGTTTTTTTGTTAAGAAAACAAAGGAGAGATTTTTTTTTTTTTTTAAATCCTCCCTCCTTTAATCCTTCAGTTTACGTTTTTATGTTTTTCCACTAAGTATTTTTACGTTTTCATTCTAATTACGTTTTTTTTGCTGCAACGAAATACGTTTTGCTCAAATAAAAGCGTAAAATCGACGTTTTTACGAGTTAAAGCGCATTTTTGACTACTATGACATGTGTAAACCTGTTGGATAAATGGTTGTCCCAGCAAGATCATCCTCTTAGTAACAATCAAGCTTCACAATTTGAAACGAATCACTTCATCTTGAGTAGGCACCAAGGAACCAAAAAACGGCGAACCGGCATCTAGTCCGGTCTGCTTGACATATTGATTCGGTGGGAACTTCAACCTGGTGAAAACCAGGTTGACTCGTCCAAATGGGTGCAAAACCGGGAAAACCGCCTATGGGGTTGGGTTGCCCGAGCTAAATTTTATTGGTTTAGAAAAAATAAAATTGAAAATCAAATACATGCTTTAAGGCCCTAAATTTGACCTTCCGATTCCCCTAATTTTGGGGAAACAAATTCTCTCATAATCAATTTTTCTTATGATCCCTCATGAGTCTATCTGAGTCGTTGATTGAAAAGAAAAGAAAAAAATTAAAATAATATTATGACTTTTCAGATTGATTAGGCAGACATAAATTAGAGATGATGAGAAAATGATAATGGAAGAAACCTGACCCAATTCTGAAATGATCAAACAAATCGGGCCCTCACCTCCTCTCCACCGAAAATCATCTTGTGCAACGGTGAGTGTGCAGCGTGCGACAGCGACCTTCAAGCCTCTCTTCTTCAGTCTTCCATGTCCTGCTTTAATTTTTGCTCTAAGCTCTCCTCCAATGATTCTCGACATGATCATAGGTGCTTTACTAAATTGATTGTGAACGTTGATACATGATTAATGATTTGTTACACAATCACTACAAATATGATAATATCAGTCGAAAATCACTCAATGATATATATTATCGCATGATTCTCGCCCATGATTATGGTGCCAAATACGGGAAAATACATAAAATCATAGAATTAATATTGAATTATTGGCCTGATTTGTAAAACCTACGAATCAGGAAATAGAGGATTTAAAGCAACCCCATGTTATAGCTGGTAAGGTCTTCGATTCCTAACCACAATCAAGTTGATGACGGAGGATATCAACCCCCCCCCCCCCCTCTCTCTTTTTTTTTATAAATATAATGATAATAACTGGACAGTGAAGTTTTTATTTCTTTCTTAATTCTTAATGGGTTTACTTTGAAAGTAATATTTAACACTGAGTTTTTGACAAAGCATGCGTTGATGGACATAACATTTTCCTGTGAGTGCATAATATAATATACATTAGGTAGTTTCAAGTTTGGCAGTATGTGTTCCTGTTCAAACCAAGTCTAATGTTTTTGGTTACATAAATAAAGTCTAATGATATTGTTAATTAAATCATATTATTTTAATATAGCCGATTTGACCCCGAGTTCACCCCAACTTAACCCATTCACTATTGAACTAGTGTCTTGCCTGGCTCAATGTGCGGTCCGGTTTTTAGTTCCAGTAGGCACTGAATGTGACTTACAAGCCCACTTCATCTTCTCAATACAATCATGTAGAGACCACTTTTGATAGCTTCAAGGTTATCTTATATATATATATATATATATATAAAACTTCAAGGTTATCAACATCAGGGGTTACCCGTTACCGATGTGATTTGGCGGTTGCTGATGGTGTCATCCCATGTTACGGAGTAGTTTCTACTAATTGAGGTTGTTACACTCTGACGTTCACTTTTGGCCCTTTTGGTCTTGTTTGATGGTTCGTTCATTCAGTGCACCAAGACACACAGAATGCACACCCAACTCAACATTTTTTTTTTGGTTGTTCATTCGTTATCCAGAACTTCGCCCTAACTAATCCGGATCCAACTCGCGTCGTGCATCTGACTATGATGGGAGAGTCTCCCAGCGAGCTTTTCAGGAAGCACCCCAACCCATTCTGACGAATTTGATTACTCTTAAAGGTAGTGTCGATTCTTTTTCATGAATTTCCTCTCAAGTTGGATGTGGGGGAGTCCTGAGGGACTGGAATGGTAAATGGATTGTGAGTTTCACTAAAGCTATTGGTGATTGTCAAGCCCATGTTGCTGAAGAATGGGCAATACTTGAAGGGCTGCTATTGGATTATGGGAATTGGATATTAGGAAATTGGTGGTGGAATCTGATGCTGTGGAAGTAATTAATCTGATTATGGAAGGGACACTGCATTCTGGGAATTCGGTCATTTTGGAGATCAGAGACATGCTAGGATGGAATTGACAATTTTCAATAAGAGCCATTCCTAGAGTTACAAGTAGGGTTGCTAATGCTCTAGCATAGATAGGTATTTTACATTCTGAAATTTGTAATGTTTGCCCTTCTCAGTTGAGATCTTAGGTGGAACAAGAGTGTTTGAGATTAATTTCCTTTTTGTTGTAATGTTTTCTCTAATATAGGCTTCTAAGCCATCCTTCTTATAAAAAATAAAAACAAATTCTTTTTCATGAAGTTCAAAAACTAATCCACATGTTAACAGACGTCGATCTAGTTTGTAATAACTTAGTTTCTAACTCACAAGATTATAAGTTCAAATCCAGCTACCAATGTACTCTGGCTTCAACCAACCTTGGGACCGATTCACTATTTTTTTGGGCCAAAGAACCCAATTCACTTGAAGTTGTTTTGTATGAAAACAAAATTAAGCCACACTATTATGCGGGTGCGGACATTTTGGTATGGGGGGCCACTTCAGATGGCTCTTTTACTATTAAGAGTGCTTATTTTCTTATTGAAAAAAATCCTCCTCACTTAAGGCATCAGATCTTCAAAGACATTTGGAGGTGGGAGGGTGCAGAAAAAATTAGAGTTTTTCTTTGGAGGACGGCCTTGAATAAATTACCAACAAACCTTTGGCGTAGCTCCTGGGCTCACTCTTCAGCCTATTGTGGGCTATGTTCGGATGGCATTGAGGATATTTTACATATTCTTAGAGATTGTCCGTATGCTAAGAATATGTGGCTTGAACTTATTCATCCTAGATACTTTACTTCCTTTTTCCTGGTGGGTTTGAGGGATTGGCTAGAAATGAATTTGAAAGGGAAGATTGGGAAGAATGGGAGTCTGCATTGGAAATATTTATTTGCTGTAGCTATATGGAAATTATGGGATTGGAGAAACAAATCCATTTTTGATGAGAATTTTACTAGACCTTGTCATCCTGAATCTTCGGTCCTGCATGTATGGAAGCAGTATACTCTAGGCCCTGATTTCTCCGCTGAACAGGTGAGCAGGGCAACTCTGCATAGTCGGCGTTGGGAAAAACCTGGTAGGGGATGGTGGAAATTTAATGTGGACGGTGCTGTTAGTTTAAGGACTTCCAGGGCAGGCTGCAGTGGGATTTTAAGGAATGATTCAGGCTTGTGGTTTGTTGGCTTTTCCAAGAGTATAGGCATATGTTATGCTTTATCAGCTGAATTGTGGGCTGTCATTGAAGGTCTATCCATAGCGTGGGACCTAGGTATAAGGAAGCTATGCATTGAGTCGGATTCTGCTGAAGCAATTTCTTTACTATCAAGGGATTTAGTCAATTCGGATAGCCTTCTGGTATCCAAAATCAAGGATATGCTATTTTGGGGTTGGGAGGTTTCTTTCTCTATAATATCAAGGGAATGTAACCGTATAGCTGATGACTTAGCCAAATCAGGTATTTATAAGTCTACTGTTCTTAGCGATTGTCCTGTGCACCTAAGAGCATGGGTTGATCAAGAGTGTTTGGGATTAGATTCCCCTTTTGTGTAATAGTTTGTTGTAGCTTTATTGACTTTTTAGCCATCTTTTATATCAAAAAAAAAAAAAAAACAACCTATAAATCATAAATAATGTAATTTGTTCAAATTATTATTTTTATATTATATACATATACTATTTTAAATCTGTAGAGTTTCAGTGGTTTATAGTTTTTAGCCCAGTTGGGTCCAAACAAACACTTCTCAAAATTTTCATGGCCTCCACCAGACATCTTCAATATATATATATATATATATATATATATATATATATATATATATATATATATATATATATATATATATATATATATATATATATATAATATGAGAAAAGTATTTCTCCAGTCACTGGAGATAGAGTTATCTCCAGTGACCCCAAAACTATGTCGTTTTGAATTAATGAAGGGTATGTTAGTAATTTTAGGTGAATTAATGAAGGGTGTTTCGGTAAAATTTATATGATTAAAAAATAAACAAAATTACAGAAACACCATTCATTAATCCAAAACGACGTAGTTTTGGAGTCACTGAAGATAACTCTATCTCCAGTGACTGGAGAAATCCTTTACCCTATATATATATATATATATATATATATAAATAATTTTTTGAAAGACATACATAAAATTTTGCCCCTAAGGTAAGCAAAATCGATGCAACATTAGTATTTATATTATTTGTGGGTGTAGCTAACTCCCCATGAGGTAATTTTATGATTTTCCAATGCAAGAGAGCCTCTGACCAGTTAGACACAAAAATAAATAGAAACATAACTCTAATAAGGATAACCCACAGACAGTGACGGAGCCACATTGGTGCCTATGTGGACAAGTGCAAATACAAAATTTTAAGAAGATATATATATTTTGAAAGAACTTTTCAAGAAGAGGCACCAATGGTCTAGCGGTAGCGGTAGAGTGGAATCTTGCCATGGTATAGACTCTAGTTTGAATCCTATCATGTGCATTATTCTTTTCCTTTTTTTTTTTTTTAATCCTATTCTCTTTTCATGTCCAGCGACACCCGGCCCACTATTCTCACAATGAACTCCATTTATATATTATACAATTGCTTACAACTATTCGCACAGTGCGATTTATTGCACTTGCTACCGCCAATTTACATCATTATTCCCACTCTTCTATTAATAAGGTCATCTTTCCTTTTCTTTTTTGTTTTTTTTACAAGTGTAGTGATATGGGTTCATTATTCCTCTCACCACGCAACTATATATATATCAACAAAAAAAGTTACTGACAGATTTATATATGTACATAACCGTAAATTTCGATCTCCCTTCTCTTTACATATGTAACGGATACAAAGTTGTCTTATTGATTCTGTTTTGACTTGAATTTTGTTCAATACTGTGTACCTAAATTTGAAACTTATCTATACAAAATTGTGTTTATGATAGTGTAGAGTTGTAATGCATTTGTTCTTATTGTTTTCCTTCCTCCTTTATATGGTGTTTGGTGTTGAACCTATTGAAAGTGTCGTGCTCTCTAGTAGACAGCCTGGTGAGTTATAGCATTTGTTATGCTCCTTTGTTGATATTTGACTTTTTAATATCCTATCACTTATGACAAACCATAATAATTTTTTCTTGCATGTTGCTTTGGAATTTGATTGTTTAACATCTGGGTATCTGTATGCCATGAAATTAAAGTATATTGTTATGTTTAAATTGATTTCCTCGGAAATACTTTTCAAAGGAGTGGGTTGCCTTTTATTCTCCTTAAAAAAAATTTGGGGACGTTGTCCCCGAACCCCCGGATCGCACCACTAATTATACACCCACAAACATTAAATCCTGGCTCCACCACTGCCCACAGAGAGGGTGGAAATAGGTTAGGTCTTACTTAAATAGGCACGAGCACTGCAATAGAGATTTAAAGTCTAGACCTGAGTCTGTATGTAGGCTTTTTGTTAAGCCTAAGCCTAAGCCTAAGCCTTTAAAAGTCCTGACAAGGCTTGAAGTCTATTTTAGAGCTGGGAATTAGGCCGGGTCAGTTCTTGAAGGGCCAGGGTCGGCCCTACAGGGCCCAAGTAAGAAAAACATTTGTTTTTCAAAATCCGGCCCGAGAGCACCAGGGTCAGGGATCATTCTAAATTTTAACTATTTTCCTCTATTTTTTAAAGAAATATAATTAGTAAATTACAACAATTAAAGTTCTAATTTATCAAATAAATGTTGTCAATATTAATATCCAAACAACACGAATTATCCAACAAATAAACACATTCACTAATTTGTAATCAAAAGCAAACTATTATCCACAAATAACTCACATAAAACTTAAGAAGCATACCTAGGCTTTAAATTTAAACTATCATACGATATTTCTATGGCAAGATTGACCCTATGACTTGTGATGAGAAGGTTGTCAATATAAAGAGTAAGCTGACTTTCATTTTCAATGAATATTCGAATGGGGTACATCTCTTCAACTCCTTATTAATTTTTTTTTTAAATTAACAGGGTCTAACCGGTCGGCCTGAGGTCCTACGAGGCCAATTTCATTTAACTCATCTAATTTTCAAGCCCAGCCCTTAAAGGGCTAGGGCTTAAAAGGGCCGGCCTGACGGGCTTGGCCCGATTTTTTGGCTCTAGTCTATTTAAAGGCCTACTTAAAATGTATGCATTTAAAACCCATGCCTCTAAATTTATATATAATTATTCAAGCCTATTTACAATCATACATTATGTCTCGAAAGCCTAACATCTATTCTCATCATAATGTAAGGGCTTAGGAAGAAAAAGAAAAGAATTCCTAGTGACAATGGTAATCTGGGCAAATATGGATAAAAAAAAACTAATCATTTGTTGACTAATGAAATATTTTCTGAAATTGACTAAGCATAACAAGCAGCAAGTAAGACTAGATTTTACCTTTTATTTTTCCCACGTAAATTGGGACAAACTCTTCCTACTAAAATTATAATATTTCATTTGGCACTAAAATAAACTCACAGCAATTATTATGATTTAGTGAACGCCAGAAATCAAGGGAGAGGGATTGAGTTAGCATTGTCATCTCGAGCCATCAAAAAGAAGAGAGGTAGGGGTGAATGATTGATGCGAATAAAAGGTTTGAGTGTGTGTGAACGACGATGGAATATGAAACTTAGAATTAAGGCTGAGTTGAAAAATTTATAAATAATTTATAAGATATAATGACATAAATTAAAAAGTCTAATAGGTTAGGCCCGTAGGCTAGACCTTGTGAAAATAGATCTGACATGTTTATCTAAATAGGCTTTAGCCTGAGTCTGGCCTATTTACTAAATAGGCTAGCTAGACTTTATATATGCTAGGTCGTAAGCCCTGTTAGGGACCTGACCTATTTTCATCCTTACCTAAAGACCATATTTTAATTTTTCACATTGCTTTTTCACCATTAATTATTGGGTTAAGGGCAATTTGGCCAACCAACTATTGACTCAGGAGCACCCAGCACAAAAAACTATTAAGGGTACCAAAAATACCAACAAACTTTTAAAAAGGAGCGCCCAGCACAACGCCGTTAACACTGTTAACAAAAAGTTAACATCCGTTATCTAACCGTTATCTAAGGTGCAGATTGGCCAACGAACTCTTACTTCAGGAGCGCCCAGCACAAAATTCTAAATTTTACGAAATTAAATAATTTTTTTCTCAATTGTCATTATTCAAAACTATTTGTATAGATATCTATGGACAAAAATTATTCATTCTTTAATTTTGTCAAAATTATAATTTGCTAAAATAAACAAAAGTTTTAATTAAAAATATAATTATATGATTTAAATAAAACTCAAGGTGTTTTATAATTTATTATATATGTTAAACAAAAAATTATATGATTTATTTTTATAATAAAACTCACATAAATTTCTTCTAAAATAAAATAATAATTTTTATGAGAAAAATAATGTATGATAAATGATATGAGAGAATTAGAGTAAAATATGTAAAAGTGCACTTATTAATCAAATAAATCAGAGTAAATTTATGTATGTATTTTTACTCTATCATGTGAAAATTATTATTTTCTTTCGATTTTGCCGTTAACTTAATATCATTATATTTAAGATAAATAGTGTATCGTTTGGAATAAGTTATACGGCAATTGACACAATTGAGCTTTAAGAACCTACTAACCTAAATTTCTTGCTATAATTTAAAGAGGGAAACAAATTGTACTTATAAATTTAGATTAATAAGACTTATATTTGGAAATATAATAAAAATGAAAATCATATTTAATAAAAATGAAAATTAAAGAATGAATAATTTTTGTCTATAGATATCTATACAAGTAGTTTTGAATAATGACAATTGAGAAAAAAATTTAGTAAAATTTAGAATTTTGTGTTGGGCGCTCCTGAAGTAAGAGTTCGTTGGCCAATCTGCACATTTGATAACGGGGTTAACTTTTTGTTAACGGTGTTAACAACGTTGTGCTAATTATTTAACATAGTTAATTAGAACTCGCAAATTTTTTAATAAGGCTGTCTGTGCGAACCTCTGAAAAGAGAGTCCACATTATGTGCACATAATTATATGCTTCTTATGTGCTCATACCTCTAATTAGAGGTATGAGCATATTTTTTTTAAATTTTTTTATATTGTATTTATATATATTTAAATTATATGCGGCTTTCTGGGATGTTTTTTGCATCCAGTATCTCAAATTAATTAATTTCCAGTTCTGTATCTATCTGTAACACCAGTATTATGAAAATTAATTAATTTGAGATATTAGATGCAAAAAACATCCCAGAAACCAACATATAATTTAAATATATATAAATACAATATATAAAAAAATTTAAAAAAATATGCTCATACATCTAATTAGAGGTATAAGCACATAAGAAACACATAATTATATGCATATAATGTGAACTCCTGAAAAGAGCCGTTGGAACACCAATCACAAAACCAATAACCAATAATAGAAAGTAACGAAGTTACCTTAAAAAAAGGGAAAATCATTTTTAGGGCTCTTTTTGGACTGACAATCCCAAAAAAGGCCCTAAGATTCTGATAATCCCAAAAAAGCCCCAGGGCCTTTCGGGATTTTCGAATCTTATGTGAGTTGTCAATAAATGATATAGTTGTTAACGAGTCTGATATAGTTGTCAACGGTGATATAGTTGTTAGCAAAGTGTTGTTAACTGGTGATTTAGTTGTTAAAACCTATCCGTTAACAACTATATCGCCATGTTGACAACTTCAAACATTCTCGAAAATCCAGAAAGGCCTAGGGCCTTTTCTGGGATTATCAGAATCTTGGGGCTTTTTTTTGGGATTGTCAGTACAAAAAGGGCCCTGAAATAGATTTTCCCTTAAAAAAAAGGGCAAAATTTGTCTCCTAATTTCGGTAGGAAGGTGTGAAGTTTTTTAATACAATAAAATGTGAGAAACTATATAAGCGATGAACGCCGAATTTTTTTCCCACTCCTTTTTTTGTCCCCGCGCACTAGTTTTACCCAAAAAAAAAAAAAAACCGAAAACAGCTCGTGACATCGAGACGACTTGCACGGTCCTGGCGGACCAGGGTTAACACATTTTCGATGTTGGATTAGCCTCAAGACCGCGACTTGCAGCAGCTGCACGCCTCCTGGATCCTGGGCATCGATTTGCATCAATGAATAGCTCTATGAAATCGGCACTGGTTAATTCGAAAAACACCTATATGTCTCTCAGGGCTGCCCTCTTTCATTCCACTCCCGTCTTGGAACGAAAAAGGCGAAATCATTGGGACTCTGTTAGTTTCTCTATTTCCTCTCTACCTGAATCTCCTGTCTATTTTGCTTTCTCACTGTAGTCCTATTTCCGAGTAATTAGTAATTCGGTGAATACCTCTTGCCTTTTACATTATGCAATTATGGACCATTAGAATTGAGATTAAATTCATGTTTTTCCCCCCTAGTATCTTCTACATCTTGGGCTCTTGTTGAATAAGAACTGTGTTGGACTGAACCTGTTTGATTGCAGAGATTCAACCATTATTCAAAAAGATGTAGAAGGATTCATGCTAAACAGACATTATTGCGCAATATGAATGCTTATGCAGACTTCCTGCTTCAGGTTCACAATGCCACTATCTCATCTTATTCTCACGCTTTCTCTCCCCCCAATTGATTTATTTCCGCCCTGTTTATTTAATTTTTGAGGAAGGCTTCAATAACTTGTTATGGGGTGATATTAAATAAAATAAGAAAAATGGAGGAGTGCTAAATGTGGGAGATAGTTGATGGGTTTGTTTTGGTAAGATCTAGGAAAACAACTTACATTTCTTATAGATAACTATCTTGACTAATTTATCCAATCTCTGCAAATAAATAGTGGTTATTTAATCTCTGCAACTAAGTTTTCACCACAATGAATGCTTTCAATACTTAAGTTCCCCAACCTCCTTTTGGGTCTGCACCTATGTTCTTATTCTTTTTGGCATCATTATGATAAAATTTTTTATTTCGTAACTGAAAAATCTGCCAGTCTTGTAAAAAACATACTTCATCTGAGAGAAAACACGTTTGAAGTATTATTTGAAAAAATGATACAGGACTCTCTTTCTCTCCTAGTTTGCCTGCTTATGCTTTTTTCTGCTCCTGGTTATTTCAATTTTTCATACGGCCTTCTGGGATTACAATTTTACCTGAATAAATTCAATGTCTAAGCACTCAATTCTGGAAACGTGACTATTGCTGCAGCTGTAATGCCTGGAATATTGCATATTGTTTCCTTTTACTGCTGCAATGCTCTATAATGCTAATTTACATGATTTGTTGGTCTTCATTCATCCATGGTTTATGAAACTACTTAGTCCTTTGTATGATTGGGAGTTTGAACCAATTCTCTCTGCTTGGTCTTGCCATTATCAATCGTTGCTGGTGTGATATTGGTGATTCATTAGCATCACTAACTTGTGAGGCTGTTCTCTCTATGTTCTCTTGGTCATATACCTATATGAGGTTTCTTGCTTCTTTTTTTGTTTCTTATTTACTTACTGCTTCTTCTTTGCCTTTTCCCCCTGCATGCTGTAGAGCTGGAAGGATGAGATTAATGGGGATGATCCATCTTCAAGTCGAGGCACCTCATGGTTTAGGAAACCATGTTCTGCCAAGGGCCGTGGAAGAAACAGAAATGACAATAAAGAGTCTCAGTATTATCGCAGAAGTAAGGATATTTAAAATAGTTGTGCTGTGAGTGAATATCAAATGTTTCTGTTAGTACTGATGTATCAAAATTTGTGTGAACTGTTTTCTCTTTGGAAATTTTCTAAAATCTTGTTCTGTCCATCTGTTACGACTATGGGTGATTAAATTTTCCTTTGAGTAGATATCATGGAGCTATTTGGGGTTTTAAATTATCCCATAAGCTCTCTTGAATAAGTTTTCTCTTTTGTGAGTATATGCTTTTCACAGCAGCAAGTAAAAAAATGTCAGATTTCTTACCATACTCTGCAGATGCGCGCAATTATTCACAACACATGTCATCTCTTTTCAGGAAATTCTGATTCTGATTTTCCTGAAGAAGATTTTGATGTTGAGACTATTTTCCGCTCTGCCTTTGGTGGGGCACAGTCTTTTTATTATTCCTTCATTGATGAAGAGAATCCTCGCTGGAGGAGGTCAGGACGCTATTATAACCGCAGCAGATCTTGGAACTGGAGTGAGGATGAAGAATATTATGACTCTTCTACTGAGTCTGACAATTCGGACTCAAATTTAGCTTCAGATAGATTAGCCCTTGGTTTGAGTGCTCATGGTCCTCTGAAGCCTGAAGATGTGAAAAATGCGTGAGTTCTTGATACCTACTTCCGTTTCCTCAATACTGTAAGTGTTCATGGGAACCAGAGCTGCAAGTTTTTCTTTTATGTTGAATTCAACCTGATTTTATGATGTCAGGTACCGGGCCTGTGCCCTGAAGTGGCATCCAGATCGTCATCAAGGCTCTTCCAAGGTGTTTATAACTTGAAGCTATAATCTTCCTTTATCCTTAATATTGTTCAATGGGCAGGTCTCACAGGCATAAGTTTTTGGTTTCCTAATCTTTTGTTGACTTGCGTTGATAGGAAATAGCAGAAGAGAAGTTCAAGGTTTGCAGTGCAGCGTACCAATCTTTGTGTGATAAGTTGGCCATAAATTAAGCACGCATCTGACATCCATGCTAATTCTTCTGTACCAGTATCGAGCTCATGGCAGTTAATTTGGTCTTTGCCAAATCAACACACCCTGCTTATTTTAGTTCTCACTTTTGAGGAGTTCTATATTGAATTGAGGAAATAAATTTACGCCATGGTTAATGGCAACGGAACAGGCCAAATTCTTGACGAAATCATGTATCCTTAGTTAGTTCATTGTACTTTTAATTCTGGTAGGAGCCAGTATGGTTAGTAACTAATCATAGTTTTAATTTCCAGCTCCAATCGGCCTGCTTATTGTAAATCTGTGGCCCTCGTTTGGGATGCTTGACGCAGAGGCATTACTATGATAACACTTGTTATATTTATATTTCCATTATGTACTAATGATTATTATTTTTTATTATTTTCAAAGTTAAAACTGCTAAAAAACATTTTATTTATTCATAAGATTAGTTTTTTATTCTGTTGTCTTTTATTTTAATTTATTAGAGTATATTCCAAGCTCGGTGTATTTGCTGAATCGCAATCCAATAGCTACGCTCTAGAGTGAAAATAAATTGTGCACTTTAAACAATGAACTTAGTTTAAGTCACAAATATGATAAAATTTGCATAAAGAAATTGTTCTATCAATCTATTAAAACACAGTATATTTTAGAGCAAGTTGCATTATTTTCCCGTCGATAATTAAACAATGAACTTTTTTTTTTATGAGGCCGATTTTAATTTGGACTAAAATGTTTTTTATTTTTTTTGTTTTTGAAAAAAATTGCTTGTTGGGCCAACTGATGCCAACATCTCCTTAAATTTGTTAAAAAAAGTTATCCATTTTCCTGAAGCTGCTGCCGTCGTTTGTTGACTCGGAGATGACGGTAAATTCTTGCAACTGAAGTGTGAAATATAACTTGATCTTCCCGAAGCATCAATTTTTTCACCCCCAAGAGTGTCTATTTATATAAATTGAGATAAATCAACGTGCTTATTCAAACAAACAAATTTTCCCCAGTGGCGGCGGCGGCGGCAATGTAAGGTGCTGATTTCTATTTCTGTTTTCGTTTACTTTTTGTGACTTCAAATCACCTCACTTCCTCTTTGCTTGCAGCTGATTTGTTTCCGTTTCGGCTGCAGCTTTATCCTCTTGTAATCAACGCTGGTTTGTTGTTCTGTTTCAACTTGAAGCCCCTCTCGAATCATCCAATTCCAAAGAGACTTCCTTGACTTGAGAAGTACAATTCCGAATCACCGATACTCTTCCCTTTTCTGTTTCCTTTGATTCCCTGCCTTCCTATAGTATTGTCATGAAAATTCCATGCTGATCTGCATTCCGCATTCTCGTCGTCTCAGTATTTCCTTTGCTGTGTCTCAACATCTTACGTTCAATGGAGGCGTCGGATTCGTACCACACTCGGAGCTCTCTAAATGGGGATTTTGGGTTTGGCTCCAGTGATCGGAGATTCGCGTTCTCCCGCCAAGCTTCACTCAAACAATCGCAAGAACCTCACTCACCTGTTTCATTCCCTTTGAACAATTCCAGAAGGCCCTTCCTTTCCCGGACTGACTCCAGCATAGACATTCCTCGGGGGCATTATTGGTCAGGCCAAGATCACTACTTTTCTGACGAAAAGTCCCCGGAGACAGTCTCTTGGTCCTCGTTTATTTTTTCTGTTTTTCGAAACATTAGGTCTGGGCATAGATATATGAAGAGATTATTTTTGATGATTTCCCTGAATGTAGCATACTCCACTGCAGAGTTATTCATTGGCCTTTTTACTGGGCGTGTAGGTAAGTCCATTAATTTCTCATTATAGGTTAATAATTGCTTAATACAACGATACACCTTTCTTTCAAAATGAGTTAAAATGATACTCCTTGCTGTGCTGCTATTGTTATGCTATTTAAATATCATACAAGGCTTTTGATGTTTTGAGGATTGTGCTTCTCATTCTTGAGAGCCCTCAATGGAAGTATGAATTTAATATTTTACATTTTGGTAATATTGAGAGTTTGAAATAAAATGCGGATTTTACACTTCTAACTTCAAAACTTTCACAAGTAATTCATAGACAAGATTTCTTGCTTTATCAAATTTTCCAATATCCTCTTTTGTTCCTCCGTAGTGAGCAAACTGATATGGATTCAACATAAAATCATTCTCGTGGCCCCAATTTGAGAGTTGAGTCTCTGATTACTTCATTTCCCGCTTTTGATACATCTGCTTTCAGGTTTGGTGTCTGATGCATTTCATTTGACTTTTGGATGCGGTCTTCTGACATTTTCATTATTTGTCATGGCCGCCTCAAGGAAGAAGGCTGATGGAGATTATACATACGGGTAAGACTGCGGTTTGAAAATCATCTTCAATGATGAGCAGTATTTGTTTCCAAAGATAAAATTGATTATTTTTGCTATCATAGAAAGGGTTTAATTATAGACTTGTCCATTTAGTTTCTTTTGCTATCATATTAAGAAATCATAGTCTCAAGTCACAACCAAGGTAATTTGTAGTAGAGGTTTTGTAATATATGGCATTTATCATTGATATTTTGGAACAAGAAGGGCATAAGGTGTAATTTAGCCAGACTTTCTTGTTATTACATCGGATATTTTGAAAAAATTATCTTATGAATGAAATAGCTAAGTTGCATGTTTTTGTATACAGTCCCACTAAATAGGAATCAACTTATACTTACCCAAAATAAACAAAGAAAGAAAGTAAAAAGAAATCAACTGTTCAGCTTATGACGTCAACAGGCAAGTGGTGGAATATGGAAGGCGTTGAAACTGCTATGGCCAAGTTAATATGGTTCTAAGAATTTAAGATATTTGCATACAAAGGTGTTCCTATAATTAGGACCGGAATATATTTTAAGTGGAAGGATACCATTATATCCATCAGCATCTTTGCGTGTTACTTTTGCAGTTGTCTTACTTTCCTATGGCGGTTTCTCCTTATATTCCTATTAAATTAAAGAATGTATAAAATTTATTTTCTATGTATGGTGAATTCTATTTTTTGCAAATATTTTTCACCATTCAGCCTGTGCCTTGTGAGTTCTTCTGTCCTCCTCATTGGTGCCACCTCTGGAAAAGCAAGTGTATAGGCTACTTATGAACATGCCCATGTATATTGTGCGTGTATTCTTGTTGAATAAAATATTAAGAGCTCCTTCTTACATTTTGAAGTTCTCTAAACATGAAAAAGATGAGTATTTATATTGAATAGGTTTCTTTTGTAGTTCAATTGAATTGATTTATTAGAATGCAAATCAAGATGAAAGATGTGCATAAAACGAATTCTGTGGGAAATTCATATTCTTGCATGTGACACAAAATGATATGAATTTGTCTTTGGCTCACCATTATTTAATAGCAGATGCACACACGCCAGAACTTGTTCTCTATGTAGGTGACAGGTATCATGAGTTTTGAACCACTTCTGTCCGTCAGTACTTCTGATATTTTACTATCCTCTAATTTCAGGTATAAAAGGCTGGAAGTTTTGTCTGCATTTACAAATACTGTAAGTATTCAAAGTATCCTTTGCAACTTAATTTTTTAACCTCACATTACATTAATCAGGGTGCAGAATGATGCTTCTGTAAAACTAATGGTGGTCAATGCAAAGGAAAACTATGTGCATTTTAAATGCTAAAAGAGGATTTTTACTGGTCTCTCCCCCCTCCTTTAATTAGTTATTTAAAATACAAAATTTGCATTTTTGTTATATGGATGCTTCCCACCTTAATCTCGGTTAGTCTTGCTGAGGGTGTTGCTCTGCAGTTGAGATTCCAGTGGTGTTGTTGATGTGTTTAACTAGGTTTGGGATTTTAATTGTTGCTGGCCTTTTTGCACATTAATTTATGTGTTATGTTCCCTGACACCCATTTCTGTAAGCTTGATGGCTATTGATGTATGCAGTAGAAGTCTAGCCATTATTTATTTTGGTATTTTGATATTCTCGGTCATCAGATGAACTGGAAAATTTAGTTTTAAATTTTGATTTCACCTTATATCAATTATGAAGGTCATAAGCACTACTTGCACTCCCTTCGCTCTCTCTTGGTTCGCACTAACATGCTGAACTTTCTTATTTTGTTTGTTGCATGTGTAGACAGCTGTTTCTTTTGTTCATGTCATTTTCTATAGCGGTTGAAGCACTTCACGCATTCATACAAGATGAATCTGAGCACAAGTAAGTTTGTGTTACCAATGACTGTCACAGTTTTTGTATCACATTGTATATACTCAGTCAGCATGGAGAAGAGGTGGTATTTTTGCAGTCAATAATACTCATTTTTGCTGTTGACGGTTGAGTTCTATTTCATCCATGTTAGGAACTCAAGATGCTTGCTATAGTTGTTAAATGTCAACTTTTATTTCCTTTGGATTGTCTTCATCTATACATATTACTATTTGAATTGCGATCTGTCGTGGTCATTCTCCATAAACCTGTTGGTAATTAGTTGACTTAGATACTTTGTTCTCTACATGTGTATTACTTCTGATCTTTTCAAACGTAATATGTTCAAGACATATGCTTAGTGGTATTATCTGTAAGAAAATGGAAAGGAAACTCTTCCACATGAATCCATTACAGGATATTTTGGCTGATTGCTAACATGTTCAATTTTTATACCCAAATACTTGCTAATTTGTTTCTTTGGTAGGGATTTATGGCTCTTAGATATTATTATTTCTTAAGTATCTGCTGATGCTGATAACGATCTCTGCTTGTAGGCATTATTTGATTGTTTCAGCTGTGACCAATTTAGTTGTGAATCTCATTGGCGTATGGTTCTTTAGGAATTATGCTCGGATTAATCTCGGTGAGTATCTTTGAACATTTTATTCTTCTGGCTATAGCCCTGAGTAATGTTCCTCCATTTGAATGGGATGACATATATTGATGGATGATTGAGCCTTGACTATTGTCATCTATCTGTTTCTCTTGGAATTATGCTTGCAGCTTATAGAAATGCGGAAGATATGAATCATCATTCAGTTTTCCTGCATGTTCTAGCAGACTCTATTCGCAGGTAGATATGCTCAGTCTCTATATGGACATCATTGTATATTTGAAGGATAGCAACATTGTGGTTGCAATCAGTGTCATTCTTTTAGTTCGCTCATTAACATACTTTAATGGTTTCTCAGTGCAGGTTTGATATTGGCATCCTGGTTACTGTCCGTTGGGTAAGCACCTGTTTTTTCAGACACAGATTATTTTGCAATAAAATATGTGTATGTTTGTATGTGAGAGAGAGAGAGAGAGGGTAAGGGCGCAATTGTTCTTCCTTCTGATTTCTGCATGCTCTGTAATTTCTTTTTCTTTCTTTATAGGGTCCAGAATGCAGAAGTCTTGTGTTTGGGACTTGTTTCAGCTGCGGTTTTTACTCTAGTCTTGCCACTCTTTAGAACAACTGGTGGTATCTTGCTCCAAATGGCACCTCCTAGTATTCCAACTTCTGCTTTGAGCAAATGTTTAAGACAGGTTGTTACTCTAGTTTCTATGGGATATAATTATAGTATGCTACAGGACCAGGTTTTCGTTTTTTTTTTTTGGGGGTTTGATGGATGCAAGTTCTCACTCTTTTAACCATTCCAACCTCTTGTGGAAACGGTGAAAAGCTATATTTTGCTCTCAGTAATTTGTGATCTTAAAATTTATTTTTCATTTGAATAAACTTATTCATCTTTAATGCTTCATATTTTTTTAATATCTTTTAATTTTCTCTAGATAACTGCTCGGGAAGATGTGCTAGAAGTTTCGCAAGCTCGTTTCTGGGAGTTAGTTCCTGGTCATGTGGTTGGTTCGCTCTCAATTCAGGTAATTCCCCTGTTGATTATTTGTTTCCGCTCCCCTTTGCCACTTAGGGTATGTTTGAATGGAGGGAAAAGTGAGAGGAAAATATGGAGGAATGAATACTGGGAGTGAAAACTTCCAAAACTAATAATTTTTTTACTATTTTTGGAAGTTTTCTCTTAATCCTATTATTTCCTCTCTAATTTATGAGTTTCTGTTACTGGAGTCTCACTGTAGTGGATATGGTTGGCAGGTGAAGAAAGGGGTAGATGATCGTCCATTACTAGGACTTGTGCATGGTCTATACCATGATTTGGGAGTACAGGACCTCACTGTGCAGACTGATGATACATGAGCGTCTCCTTTTCATGGATTCCTGCACATGATTACTACCATGGATTGCTTCTATTTATTTGATTGCCATCTCTCTGCTGGTGAAAGGACTGTGACTTCGTTTCTCATAGAAAAAATGAATTTTAAAAAACCATCACGCGATCACAGCTCAATACCTATTCCCTTCCCTGACGCAGTCATGGTTTTTTTCTTTTCTCTTATTGTTTTAAAAAAATAGCTAAAGAAAGCATGAAAACTAGCGCCTGCAAACACAGCAGAACGAAAATCAGTTAACAAAACAATGTCGTGTGAATTTATTTTTATATATTAGAACCATTTTGAGTACCCTAAAATTTCAATTGCCAACATCGATGATACTGTAACCACCAAACTAAATCGCTCGTCTTTGCTGGATAACAACGTTGGCTTGCGTGCTATTGATGTAAAGGAAACATAGATCTAGATTTCATGCTAATGATCGTGGATACTTGTCAATTACCGTAAAGTATTTTCATTTTTTAGAACTACTATGATAAATTTATCATTTAACAAATTCCACGATTCAACAATCATTTAGCCAAGATCACATAACTATTCATATGTTTAATAGAAATAAGGAATGCCGATCTTTAATAATTTTATCATCGGATCATTGTTTTCAAATAGCCTCAGTTGCATCGTGTTTTTTAGAACGATTATAATAAATTTATCATTTAACAAATTACATGACTCGTCGTGTTTTTTGACCGCCATTGTTCTCAAGAAGTCCTTGACAATGGAGTCCGAAGTTTGTTTTAAGGTGTTGTTGCAAAGAACTAGGTTCAAGGTTCAATGATCACTCAGTTTTTTTTTTTGTTTTTGGTATATAAATTTTGGAAAAGGGGTTGAGCTCGCCCACGATCCAAGAGCATTTCTCCTAGGTGATAATAATGTTGGACAGGGCGAGCTGTCTATTACTCTCAAGCGTTTACCTAAGTACCCAGGAGTTAGGATGTCTCCCCCAGTAACTTAACCAACTCCAGGATCGAACCCTCTTCCTTTGATGAGAGTGTTCAACCCCTTTGCTAGTTGAATCCAAGGACGAGGGTAATGATCATTGAGTTAATATAATCATAAATATCAACATAAAAATAACTAATTTTTCATACCTTCCAACAGTTCCGAGTTTTATTTTTTACATGGTTTGTGAAACCGGACCGGCCGGTTCAGACTGGGAACTGGCAGTGAAACCAGTCCGATTTAGGGTTAAACCGGACTGACCCGGTGAAACCGGTGTGACCCGGACGAGTTACAAGGGTCACCGGGTCAAACAATTTTATTTATTTTTTAGGTTTTTTTTTTTTTTTTTTTAATTTTGCCAACCACTACCGTTTATTTCTTCAGGTGAAACCATGAAAGAGCTTTGTTCATCTCGATTTAGAGCTTCGTTCCATTGTGCAGAGCTTCAAGTTTATTATTGTTGAATGTTTTATTTTATTTTTAGTTCTTTGTTCTTCGTGTTCTGCTGGTGCTCTGATGTTCATTTTTTCACTTTTGGATGTTATATTGGTTTGATTTGGGTTCGTTTTTTGTTTTCCTGAAGCTGTCGTGGTTGTTCTATTTTTGGTTGGCTCTGCTTATTTTTTAATATTGGCTTTGATTTGCCTATTAGTTTCTGTTGTGCTTCGGTTTGGTTTGGATTTCTGAAGGTTTGGTTTGCTCGGTTTGTGAGATTACAGTGCTGTAAGGTTACGTGTTTGATTATTTTCCTGAAGCTGTGTTAATGGAGGGGAATATTAATAGTAAAGGTGCCCAAAATACTACCACTCCCAATCCCAAGTCTAGCAATCCTCCCACACATTCTGGTGTTAAAAAAGATCCTGCTTGAGAATATATTGTTATCATATACTTGTTTTTGATATTTTGCTACCATGAATATATTGTCTCAAATGTAGGTTGTAAAGAAAATTGTTAGGAATATCTGAATATGTCACAAATATTGAAGTATATGGTTATTTTGCTACTGATCTAAAATATTGAAATGATATATAGTATGTCAAATTTAGGTTGGCGTGATGAGAAATTAATTATTTTCCAATTTTTTATACCTCACCGGCCTAACTTGGGTTGACTCTGGGCTGACTCCGATCTGACCTACTATCCCTTAACCCAGTACCCTGACCGGTTCAATGACCGGTCCGGGTTTCAGAACCTTGATTTTTTAACATCAATGTTCGATTATTACCTACTTTAATTTTTCAATGTTCTATTTTCTTTCTCGCTCGACTCGGTCCAATCTTTTGTATTTCGTTCCTTGAACACAACCATGTAATTATATCATTAGCGTATGTAATCTATTCATGATTTATTCCAAGCATAAAAGTCAAATGATCGTACGCCAAAAATAATTCTTTTCCGAAATCCGAGATTATCATTCGATAATTATCACAATCATAATAACCTTAGAGCAAACGAAACCCCGATATGCTACCATGTGGTGTGTACATATTGCATGTGGTTTCAGTTGGACTTTGATAGGAGGGTTGAACTTTTTATTTTTTATCTTTTAAATCTCAATCACGCAATTCCCACACGCACACATATCTGACGGTTAGATAAATGAATATGGATGATAACGGCGAAGATAAATAAATATGAATTTGAGGGGAGAATGATCTAATTACAATCATTTGCATCCAGAAGTTTACTAGAAAATTAACCATTACACTCGAAGAAAAACAATTTACACAGAACTAACAAGAAGTTTTTGTCAAGCACCTATATATCACACAATATTGTTGGGTGCGATTTAAGTACGAGAAGCGGGTAATTATGTAGCTGATCATCTGCCGGTGAGCTGAGTGAAGGGAGGAGTGACTTGGGCTGAAGTAACGGAACTATCATGGACGTTGAAGGAAGGGGGGGCGGCCGGCCACACAAAAGCCGGTCGTTCCCTTGGGACATCCGGCGGAGCCACCTCGCCGGTCAGAACCTGCAATACTGTCTTCATGGATGGCCTTTTGTGAGGATTGGGATGGCAACAAGCAAGGCCTAGCACGATCACTCTCTCCACTCGCTCTTCATCTCCCTCAATCTCCTTCTTTATTCTTTTATCAACGCCATCTAAAGTTTTTCCATTCCCATACATCTCCCACACCCAATACACCGCACTGTTCTTGTAATCGTTCTCAATAGTCACGTTCCCTGGCCTCTTCCCGCACACCACTTCCATTATCATAACCCCAAACGCGTACACGTCAGTTTCCACCGTCGCCCTCCCCGTCAGAAACGTCTCCGGCGCCATGTAACCCGGAGTTCCTGCTACTCCTTTAGTGGAATGGTGAGTTTCGTTTCTTTTCTGGATGGTTCGAGCAAGTCCGAAATCACCCAGCTTGGCGTTGAAGTCTGAGTCCAACATGATATTGCTTGCCTTGATGTCCCTGTGAATCACCTTCTTGTCGCACCCGTTGTGAAGATAGTCCAGGGCCTCTGCCACACCCTGTATCACATTGTATCTGGTTTCCCAGTAAAGGTTTTGATATGGTGATTTATCTGACATCTCGAATAGGTACTTGTCTAGGCTTCCATTGGGCATGAACTCGTACACGAGGAGGAGTTCATTTCTCTCGTAGCACCAACCTATGAGTTTAACCAGATTCTTGTGGTGAAGGCTACCTATTGTTGTGACTTCTGCTATGAATTCTTGCTTCCCTTGACGTGAATCCTTGGACACTCTCTTCACTGCGATCTCTCTGTTTCCCAGCATTCCCTTGTACACTTTTCCGAAACCGCCTTCCCCGAGTTTGTTATGCTCGTTGAAATTGGCCGTCGCCCTTTTGATTTCCCTCAGCCGGAATTTCTTCGGAGCCATTGAGGAACACTTGATCTGGTCTTCTATCCTCGGATACGCATCCTCTATTATTTCCCCTCTTCTTCTCCACCGCCATATCAAGAGAAACGTCGCCGCACCGGCGATAATAACCACAACCGTTGGGACTGTGATCCAAACCCACAGTAGGTCTTGATTTCCGTCTCCGATATCTTCACCGTTGAACTCCCACGATCTGATGCAGTTCAACTCATTGAAATTACTCGTGGATGCAGAGAACCCCAGATATACATTCTCTGGGAGATATGAGGTGAGATTCAGGGGCGGAGATTGCAACAAGAGGTCCTCTTGTGATTTGGTTCCATTCATCATGTAACCGAAGACAGAGATCACATCGTTATCATACTGAATTCTCACCGACACGTTGACGCCAGATGAAATATTGATCCCCAAGGGAAGTAATGGCACCTGTTTGATGGAGTAAATACTGTTCACGTTCACGCCAACATGACCGTCGGGTCCATCATCTGGAGAGTTTTTTCTGGTATCAAACTCCACAGCCAATATGGCTGCATCAGAAGTGCCATTTGTGGAGGAATTCACAATGCCAAGCCATCTTCCATAACTGTTGGGAGGAGACTTGTGTCCGCGGCTAGTATGAAGGCCAATCCTTCGCCGGCACCGGGGTTTGAAGGAGTATTGGGGCTGATATTGAAGATGAAGGAAGTATTAAACGACGCCGTTGTTTGGTTCTTCTTCTTGCTCCAAAGCCTGTATGCCTTATTGTAGAAGGCCCTCCCGGACTTGTTCCTCAGGTCTTCACCGTAAGCATCAGGTGTCACCTGGATGGCATCTCGGAATATGCGTGAAAAATCACTCAGTATTAAGCCATTTTGACCTTCTGGCTTGAAGAGGGGGAAATCGAAAGTAAAGCAGTCGACTACTTGGATATGGCCGAGGAGGATTCTGAAGAATATGACTGCTAACAGTTGAGGCTTCACCATCGAACAAAAGTTCATTCTTCTGATCATTAGACCGACAACAACATATGCTTTTGAATAACCAGACAGATTTCAATGGACACGTAGTCGTCTGAGGATTATCGGAGATTGGAGGGCGGCTGGTCTAAAATGCTCATGATGATCAAGCATGCTCAGCTTGTTCCGTTATGCAATATATGTATTTATATTATATTTTATACACAGCAACTAAAAAAAAAAAAAAAAAGACTTGATTCATGAATAGGAAGTTTCCTTGCTCTGGGGCCTCTCCTCCTTATTTCTGTATATATGTTATTTAGAAGTGGAAAATATTTTATAGCTATGATTTTGTATGCATGCGACTTGGTCATGCATGTGTATGTTTGAACTTTGAATGTTTACTGTTGTCTATATATATAATGCCCAACGAGCAGGTTAAGGCATACCAAACTCGGCAGAGTCAATGAAGCGCTCAATAAAAAAATGTAAAGACGTTTATATCTGTTCATGAATGTATTTGTCGTTGGAATTTATAAAATATTTCCAATCGCAGTCGTCGCTGCGTCACGTATATCTCTTTGAAGGGTGAGAAGATTGGGACCTCGACCTATAAAACTTAATCAAATAATATTATTATTCAAATATCGTTGCGCTCACCACTTTCAAAGTCAGAGTAGAATTAGCGACTGGCAAGGAAAAGCATAACAAACACATATTATAATTCGTAGAATAGCCGCGTGTTTGGGCTTATCAAAAAAGAACTGGCGTGTTTGGGGACGCAATGAGGTTAGCATATATATTAATATATAGTACTCCCTTTGATAAGACCTAGTTGATTTTTTTTAGGGAGATTAAAGAAACTAATTAAATTATTTATTTTTTTTTCTTCAAACTTATTAGTTTAACTAATAAACTAATATATAATTTAACAATACATAACATATGAAATAATTAAGTAACTTATTTAGATTATTTAATCTCTAAAGAAAATCAATTAAGTTTTATAATTAAGATCAGCTATATATCATTTCCACAAAATAAGGCTTTTGTTCTGGGAAACTTCGTGCGGTGGATAAGAAGTCTACAACTCGCAAGTCATGTCATGAATTATATATTCAATATAGAAAATAATATCAATCTGTCAACAAATTAATCTACTTCTCCAAACCCAATTTGATAATATACAGAGCATTTAATATTTTCTTCCCTGTTTTGTTTTTGCATACAACCATTGACGGACCCATGTAGGCGTAGGTGACCGCAGGTGTGGTCACAAACTTTGAGGTTTTTTTGTTTTTTTTTTTAATTTTTAATAAATGAAAAAAAGGCCACTGACCAGGACCATAAAAATTCCTGACCATGAAAAAAGTAATGATCAATACAGTATGATTTGGAAGCATCTTCGAATGAATCTAGAAGCACTAATGAATAAACTACGAGACTCTCATAAGCACACCCTGAACCAATGTACATAGACAAATTTGATTCCAAAGTCATGCATAGACAGAATGCTGCATAATTAAAAATTTGCAAACAATTTCTGACATTGCTTTGAAGATGGTTGAGAAGAGAAATGACACTACTAGAAAAAGTCAAATTTGCTACGGATTTTTGCGACGGAAAATTATCCGTCGCAAAAAAGAAATATTTGCGACGGAAAAACATTCCGTCGCAAAATTTGCGACGGACGGGTTTGCGACGGACAGGACCGTCCGTCGCAAAGTGTCGGTGGCCACCGACACTTTGCGACGGAAGTACGGTCCGTCGCAAAGTGCGACGGACCGGACCGTCCGTCGCAATTTGCGACGGACCGGGAGTCCGTCGCAAATCGCAGAGTCTCTTTTTAAGAGACTCTGCGTCTTCCTCCCCCGCGCACGCTCCCCTCTCCTCCCCCTCCGCGCAGCTCCCCCTCCCCTTTGATTTCTCCGGCTCCCCCTCTCGTTTTCCGGCCTCCCCCTCTCGTTTTCCGGCCTCCCCCTCTCGTTTTCCGGCCTCCCCCTCTCGTTTTCCGGCTCCACCTGCGATTTCAGGCGCCCTCCTTGCTTGTGTTGGTGCCGGTGGTGGTTCTTCGCTTGCTCGTCGGAGTAGGTGGTGGTTTTTCCAACGTTCTTTGTTCTTCCCTTTATTCACGGTTTAGGTATGTTTAAATGTTTGAGATAGATTATTGTATATATAGATTAATATGTAATTGATATTGATTAGTATAGATAGATTAAATATTGATTTGATTATGTAGATTAAAATGTTGATTAGTATGTTTAAATATTGATTAGTATAGATATAGTTGATGGGGATATTGATTAGTATAGATAAAATAAATCTTGATTAGTATGTTTAAATGTTTAAATATTGATTAGGGTAGATAGATTAAATATTGATATTGTTTAAATGTAGTTGTTAATAAATATTGATTTGCCTATGTAGATGAAAATGTAGTTATTATGGACATTGATTTGCGTATGTAGATTAAAATGTTATAGTTATTGATTTGGGTATGTAGATTAAAAGGTACTTGATGTTGATAATTTGTTAGAGGCTTACAAAAATTGTTATGATATTATATTAATTGATAATTGGTAACTAGATATATAATTTGTTAAAGGAATTAATTAATTAACATAAAGTATAATTAAAGAAGATAAAGATTTAAAGAAAAAATGACTATTTAGTTTTATGAAAAAAATCTCATTTACATTCATTATTTCAATTTATCTTTAACAATTTATATAATAAATAAAGGTTGATAATTTCAAAAACTAAATTATAAATACTATTTAGATAAATAGGTAATTATAAATACAAAATATAAAATTCCTTTTGCATATTATATAATCTTGATTTGTTCTTATAAATTGGTCACTAATATATAAATTTACATATTTGTGGCATGTTGAGATGTTAATTAGGTTAGTAACTGAACTAGCTAAGAAGTATGGAACACAATTATGTGGCATGGGAAGGTTGCGAACACTTTGATAGTAGTGAATATTCATCGCTATCGGCTACCCTGGCAACACTAAGCTTGAAGACTGATCACCATATGAGTGAGAGGAATTACAACGAAATGATGCATATCATGAGTAAGGTTGTTCCCAAAGACACTAATTTGCCGAAGGATTTTTACCAAGCAAAAAAAAAGGTGAAAGAGCTTGGGCTTGGATGTGAAAAAATCCATTCTGCCCAGAGGATGTATGTTGTATTACAAGGATGATCTTGAACCGACCGATTGTAAATTCTGTGGAGATGACAGATATAAAGTTGTGGGGAAAGGAAGGAAAATGACCCGTCATGCGTTAAGTAAGATGTGGTACTTTCCTCGGTTCCAAGACTTACGAGATTGTATGCATCGAACAAACAGTACTGCTCACATGAGATGGCACCGGGAGCATCGCAGGGATGAAAACTTTGTGACGCATCCATCCGATGCGGAAGCTTGGCGTAAATTTGATGAGGCAAATCCTTTCTTTGCTATGGATCCCAGTAATGTCCGTCTTGGTCTATGCTCAGATGGGTTCGCTCCTTTCAACAATACGGGTAGGACTTATTCCTGTTGGCTTGTCATTGTGACTCCGTACAACCTCCCACCTTCTATGTGCATGAGAAGAGAGTTTTTCTTTCTTAACGCGTTAATCCTGGGCCATCCAACCCGAAAAAGAAGATAGATGTGTACCTCAGACCTTTGATAGACGAGTTGAAGATGTTGTGGAGTGAAGGGGTTCTTACGTATGATATATCATTGAGTCAGAATTTCACCATGCGGGCTGCCTTAATGTGGACCATAAATGATTTCTGATAAGTAGATATTTTATAATTAAATAAGGATAGATTCTGAGATATATTAGATTGAATTTAATTATATTTTATACTTATTTAATTATCTTTATATACTTATCTATCTTTTAATTAAATATAGGATAAAATGATATTATAACAGAAAATCTATTGATATCCTACTTATTTGTGCAGGAGATATTATGTGATCTAAGGGATGCAACAAATTAAATTAAAAGATATATTATATATATTATATTAATTATAATATTATAATATATTAGAATAAATATATCCTATATACACACACGCAGAGATCACGTGAGAAACAAAAGAAAGCACAAGACAAAAGCAATATATATTAAGAGGCACGACGTACAGCAAAGGGGAAATTGAAGAGAGGGAATTCGGAAGACGCAGAGAAAATTGAAGAAAAGAAGAGCCTGGAACAAAAACGCACAGAGAGATTAGAACGGGAATTTAGAAGGACGCTGCGAACACGAAGAAGCAACACGGAGACACGCAATTTTGGTTTTCATCTCTTCTATTTTGTTAACCTAGCCATGCTTGGCTAATTTCCTTTTAGTAGTTAGGGCGAGGATGAACCCTATGTTAATTTAAGTATTTATTTGAAATTCTCGATTGAATGTTATTTACCATATTGAATGAGTTATATTTACTTAAAGCCTTCTAAAAAGACTCGATCCCCTTTTAGATTGCCCATAGGTTAGTGCATGACAATAGAGATGTTGGTGCACTTAACCAGAACCTTTAACTCATCATAAAATTGCATGACCTAGACATAGGCTTACAAATTTGTGTGATCTTATAATTCTTGTTTACATAATCTTTCTAAATAACACTGAGACATTAGGTTATTTTTAAAGATAACGACTAAGGTAGCATCAAGACATTGAGACTTAGTTAAATATTAGAGAATTGATCGTCAGTTATGGGAATAACACCAATTAGGAATTTAATTAGAATACTTAGAGGAACATAGGGAATTCTATGCCCTAGCTGCGTTTTTATCTATAAATCATCTTTTCTAAAACATTCTTGAAATTCTTGAGATTCTTGATTCTTAATTTTTTATTTAATTATTCAAAACCTTTTTTAGCTACAATTCACCCCTATTACTCTATTTCATCCAACTAAAGCTTAAATAACTAATTAGTGGATGTAATACTATTCCTCGTGGGACGATATCTTTCTCACACACTTTATTACTTGTAACGATCGGTGCACTTGCCGAAGTCGCAACAAGTTTTTGGCGCCGTTGCCGGGGAATAGAAATATTTCAACACTAAGTAGTTGTTAAAACTCTAGATTGGATTTCTTTTTCTTTTGTTATCTAACTCTGTTTATGCGAGGTACCATAGACGAAATTACTGCGATTTGATCCGAAATTGAGAAGACAAAGAAGGAGAAACCGGAAACTTGCTCAACGAGTAAAGGAAAGGCTAGTAACTCTAGTACTGGGACCGAACCGGTTATAATGGCGAGAAAATGGTGAAGATCCTCTTCGCCTTCTTCCTCCAAGAAAGACCATGGGCGATTATATGACGCTTAATCCGCCCGGGCAGCAACTAGCATTGTCAATCCAGCTGTAAATGCAAATAATTTTGAAATCAAGCCATCCCTCATAGGCTTGGTTCAACAACGCTCTTTTAGTGGGAATGATTTAGAGGATCCTAATCAGCATATTGAGACTTTTCTGCAGATTTGTGATACCATCAAGATGAATGGGGTTTCTGAAGGGGCTATTCGTGTGAGACTGTTTCCTTTCTCTCTGACGGGGAAGCGGGAGCTTGGCTTCGTTCTTGTCCTAATGGAAGTCTCTCCACTTGGGACATTATTACCACAAAGTTCCTGGAGAAATTTTTCCCTTCTTCTAAGTATACAAAGCTGCTGTCAGACATCCGTTGCTTTACTCAAGGCAATGGGGATCATATTGCCAAGCTTGGGAAAGATTCAAGGAGTTGCTTAGGAAGTGCCCACAACATGAGCTGCAAGACTATGATCAGGTGAGAATATTCCTCAATGGGATGCTTTCGTCCTCTAGGATGATGATTAATGCTGCAAAGAAAGTGGTACACTAAAAATAAAACTCCCGAAGAATCATTGGAGTTGTTTGAAGATATGGGGTCCTTTGAGAATGAAACTGTTATTCCACAACCAAAGAGGGGAGTTCTTCAGCTAGACTCTTACAATACAATATTGGCCCACAATGAGAACATTGCCCAATCAAAACAAAGTGATCCAACAGCAATTAGCGTCCATCACTAAACAGCTTGCCTCTTCTCAAGTATCATCTATCACTTCTCAACCTCCTTTGCTTTGTGATTTTTGCCAAGGGGAACACGCTAATGGAGAATGTGCAGCATTCATTACTGGAGAAACAGCTGAGGTTAATTACATGGGTGATCCTCCTAGGAATCAGTTTAATCCGTATAGCAACACATACAATCCTGGCTGGAAATCTCACCCAAATTTTTCCTATAAACCCCAAGCAACACCCGGCAGTTCCACCAAACCACCACTACGATCTGGAAAAGGCTTTGACACGATTGACTCTTACCACTACCGAATACATCAAGGGGTCGAAGCTTTCGAATGAAACAAAGTCTTCTCTCAAAAATCACGAGGCTTCGATCCGAATTTGGAGAATCGATTGGTCACTATCAAAGCAAATAGCGAGAGAGAAGCCAAGGGTCCTTCCCTAGTGATACGTAGTCAATCCAAAGGAGCATTGTAAGGCCATAACTACAAGGAGTGGTATAGTGGTTCAGTAGGTTGAGAAATCTGTTCGATGAAGGACAAGTCTGAGAAAGGGGAGGAAGAGGTTGAGAAATGTAATGTGCAGCAGGTTCCAAAGGAGATAGCTACAAAGAAGTCTCCCACTCCTTCTTATGCGAAACCTCCTTATCCCCAAAGGTTTAAGCAGCAGATTCAGAAGCAACAGTATGCCAGGTTCTGGGATATTTTTAAGAAATTGCAGATTAACATTCCTTTTGCGAAGCTCTTGAAAATATGCCTAATTATGCAAAGTTCATGAAAGATTTGCTTTCCAAGAAGCATAAGTTGCAAGAGGCGAAACAGTAGCATTGACTCGGCGGTGTAGTGCCATCATTCAAACTAAGTTGCCACCAAAGCTTAAAGATCCGGGCAACTTTAGCATTCCTTGTGCAATAGGGAATGTCAATATGGGCAGAGCACTTTGTGATCTGGGAGCTAGTATTAATTTAATGCCCTTATCTGTTTCAAAAGCTCTCGGAATTAAAGAGATGAAGCCCACTATGATGTCATTACAGTTGGCGGATAGGTCCATTAAGAAGCCAGAAGGTGTCATTGAGGATGTGCTTGTGAAAGTGGACAAATTCATCTTTCCGGTGGATTTTGTGGTTCTTAACATGGAGGAAGATGCTGACATTCCTTTACTTTTGGGAAGACCCTTCTTGGCTACTGCTAGAGCGGTAATTGATGTAGCTGCAGGAAAAATGGAGTTTCAAATGAACGATGAGAAAGTCACTTACAATGTATTTCAATCCATGTAATACCCAAAGTGATAATAGTGACTGCTTCAAAATTGACGTGGTTGATGAGGCCATTCAAGAAGTTTTTCAAGAAGGTCCAGATGAGCCTATGGAGGATGATCTTGCTCAATTATTACAAGTGGAAGAAGAGGTTTCTGCAAAGGAGAATTCGATTTACGAGGTTGAGGAGTGAAGAAGAAAGATTATGATGCGCCACTGTTACTCCTAAGGTGGAACTAAAGGAGCTCCCTTCTAATCAAGTATGTTTTTCTAGGGAAGGATGACACTTATCCCGTTATTGTTAGCGCTGAGTTGTCCCCTACCGACGAAGAGAAGTTCTTGAAAGTTTTGACTACCCACAAGACTGCCATAGGGTGGTCTATATCTGATTTAAAGAGGATTAGTCCTTCATTTTGCACCCATAAAATTCTTATGGAGGACCATGTGAAACCAGTAAGGCAGCCCCAAAGGAGACTTAACCCGACTATGAAGGAAGTGGTGAGAAAGGAAGTGGTGAAACTGTTAGATGCAGGCTGGAGAATGTGTGTGGATGATGCCACTCGCAAGGACCACTTTCATTTGCCATTCAAGAAAAAAACCAAGAGATGGCATGACAGGAGGATTCTTCCAAAAGAGTTTCATCCGAGACAACAGGTATTACTTAATAACTCTCGTTTAAAACTTTGTCCAGGAAATTGAAGTCTAGGTGGTCAGGACCGTTTGTAGTCAAAGAAGTCACACCTTTTGGTGCAATAGCCATTGCACCAATAGGTTCAGATGAAGCTTTTAAGGTAAATGGGCAGAGATTAAAGCATTACCACGGAGGAGACATTGATAGAGGAAGAACCTCTGTGGCATTGGAAGTTGAGAATTAAGGTGACATCCGTCAAGCTCGAGACGGTAAACAAGCGCTGATTGGGAGGCAACCCAATAAGTTTTTCTTGCAATTATTATTATTATTATTTTGTTTTTTTTTTCTTTCTTTCATTTTTTTTCTAGGTTTAAAGATGATCACTCCTCTTGTTGTTGTCAAGTCTTGCGTGTGCACTCGCTCCTCTCTAAAAATTTGAAACATCATGGATGGTACGGATGAAGAACTCCACATCGGAGTTAGAGACCTAAACCGGGGAGTACTAGTTTCTTTCCCTCTTTATATTTTTGCAACATTGAGAGCAATGCTTGATTTAAGTGTGGGTAGGGATATGATTTCCTTGGTTATGCTTGTCCTAATGCAATTGAAAACATTGAAAATATTTTTTTTGAAATTGACCTTAACTTTGAGTTTTCCCCATCTTAGTGAATATTATCAAGTCAAAAATTAAAATAGAAAAGAATGTTTCAATTAAGTCTCTAAGCCCTGAATTATTGTAGCAGTCTTGAGATAGACTATGAGAATAGGGAATAGTTTGTAATAGGATCAACGGATTATTAGTTTAGGAATATTTTGCTACATGATTTCTTTAGAAAATTAGATGATGACCTTGCTAGCTAAGTAAACCTTTTGCTCAGGGAAATGACTCAAAAAAAAAAAAAAAAAAAAAAAAAAGAGCATAACAACTCCGCTGACATCTCTAGACTTGACTTAGTAACCGGTCTTGCATCACCCATGTGCGTGGTCGCGTCAAACGGTAAAGTCCAAGAGAGTTATGAGTTGGGCTAAAAGCCTCTTGAGGTGCCTGTTGGAGCAACTGAGTAACCGGTGCTGCATCACCCATGTGCAGGGTCGCGTCAAAAGGGGACCTACAACGGCTCAAGACCAAAAAAAAAACAGAGAAAAGAAAAAAAATGAATGAGTCATTTCCTACCTGAGGATCCTTATTAAATTAAATGAAAAGCTTGGTTTAGTGGGGGCATTTGAAGTTTTTTGGAGAAATTAAGTAGCATAATATTCTTCTACTAATCTTTTTGTTGCTCTTATTATTCACTGATCCTTTGATTATGGGATGTTAAGAGATTATTATAATTGTTTAAGGCTATTGACTTAGTGACCTATTCTTATAAGACATTAACTTAAATAAGATTTGATGATATGATCTAAGTGTGGTGGTTTATTGCTCTCTGTTTAGGAATTTCATAGGCAATGTTCGTTTCAGATAATTAATCCTCTTTCTTTTGCTTGAGGACAAGCAAAGATTTAAGTGTGGGAGAGTTTGATAAGTAGATATTTTATAATTAAATAAGGATAGATTCTGAGATATATTAGATTGAATTTAATTATATTTTATACTTATTTAATTATCTTTATATACTTATCTATCTTTTAATTAAATATAGGATAAAATGATATTATAACAGAAAATCTATTGATATCCTACTTATTTGTGCAGGAGATATTATGTGATCTAAGGGATGCAACAAATTAAATTAAAAGATATATTATATATATTATATTAATTATAATATTATAATATATTAGAATAAATATATCCTATATACACACACGCAGAGATCACGTGAGAAACAAAAGAAAGCACAAGACAAAAGCAATATATATTAAGAGGCACGACGTACAGCAAAGGGGAAATTGAAGAGAGGGAATTCGGAAGACGCAGAGAAAATTGAAGAAAAGAAGAGCCTGGAACAAAAACGCACAGAGAGATTAGAACGGGAATTTAGAAGGACGCTGCGAACACGAAGAAGCAACACGGAGACACGCAATTTTGGTTTTCATCTCTTCTATTTTGTTAACCTAGCCATGCTTGGCTAATTTCCTTTTAGTAGTTAGGCGAGGATGAACCCTATGTTAATTTAAGTATTTATTTGAAATTCTCGATTGAATGTTATTTACCATATTGAATGAGTTATATTTACTTAAAGCCTTCTAAAAAGACTGATCCCCTTTTAGATTGCCCATAGGTTAGTGCATGACAATAGAGATGTTGGTGCACTTAACTGAACCTTTAACTCATCATAAAATTGCATGACCTAGACATAGGCTTACAAATTTGTGTGATCTTATAATTCTTGTTTACATAATCTTTCTAAATAACACTGAGACATTAGGTTATTTTTAAAGATAACGACTAAGGTAGCATCAAGACATTGAGACTTAGTTAAATATTAGAGAATTGATCGTCAGTTATGGGAATAACAGCCAATTAGGAATTTAATTAGAATACTTAGAGGAACATAGGGGAATTCTATGCCCTAGCTGCGTTTTTATCTATAAATCATCTTTTCTAAAACATTCTTGAAATTCTTGAGATTCTTGATTCTTAATTTTTTTATTTAATTATTCAAAACCTTTTTTTAGCTACAATTCACCCCTATTACTCTATTTCATCCAACTAAAGCTTAAATAACTAATTAGTGGCTGTAATACTATTCCTCGTGGGACGATATCTTTTCTCACACACTTTATTACTTGTAACGATCGGTGCACTTGCCGAAGTCGCAACAATTTCCCTGCATATGGGATGTTGAGTGGCTGGCAAACGTCGGGGAAGCTTGCATGCCCGGTATGTCTTGAACAGAACATGGGTTTTAGCTTGAAACACAGTCGCAAGGTCAGTTGGTTTGATAGGCATCGGCGATTCCTACCCCCGATCATCCGTGGAGGAGAAATAGAAAAGACTTCACGCGGAATGTTGTCGAACGAGCAGAGCAACCCCGTCGTTTAAGTGGCCAAGAAATATGGGACAGAGTCAAGTACATTCAAAGTGTCGAAGAGGGGGATCTTACGGGAACTACCATATTGGAAAGATCAATTGTTAAGACACAACCTCGATGTCATGCATATTGAGAGGAATGTGTTTTGCAACATTCTGTACACCGTGATGGACACCAAGGGCAAGACGAAGGACACAGTCAACGCAAGACGGGACATAGAAGCGATATGCAGAAGGCCTGCTTTACATTTGGTTGGGAGTGGCACGGGACGGACATCCAAACCTAGAGCGCCGTACACATTCAACAAACAACAGAATTTGGAATCTGTTGCAATGGGTTAAAGAACTCGAAACTGCCAGACGGTTATGCGTCAAACATGAAAAGATGTGTCGACATGCACGAGGCGAAGTTATTCGGCATGAAGAGTCATGATTGTCATGTTTTCTTCCGAGATTGTTGCCTTGGGCCTTCAAAGCACTTCCGAAGCATATATTGTCAATTCTGACGGAATTTTCCATGTTCTTTAGAGAAATTTGTGCTTCTGAGCTTAATGTTGAAAAGTTACGGCACCTGGAGGCGAGCATGCCCATAACGCTATGCAAGTTAGAGATGGTGTTTCCTCCTAGCTTGTTTGACTCAATGGAACATTTGCCCGTTCACTTGGCCTACGAAGCAAAGGTGGGAGGCCCGCAACAATATAGATGGATGTATCCGTTTGAGAGGTAATATATATATTTCTATCGCTATTGTTATTAATTGACCGACATGGTACTTTAGTTTATAAATATCCTCGATATTTCATTGTAGGTTTTACGCACACTTAAGAACAAGATCAAAAATCCAAGGTACGTTGAAGGATCTATCGCCGAGGCATACCTTGTCGAAGAGGCCGCAAAATTTGCTTCATACTATTATCCCCCGAAATGATATCAAGATGGAGAGGGTACCTCGCAACGATGATGCCGGTGATACGAGGGATCAAAATCAATATTTAATTTTCCGGGCGAGTCGTGGGAAAACGTTCTAGGTCAACTCTTGACGGAAGAGATAAGCGAGTAGCGGAATGGTACATTCTAAACAAGCGTGAAGAGGCCGCCCAGTATTTAAAGTAAGATTTCTTTTCTTTTTGTTGTTACGCTAAGAATTCCAGATTAAGAGCATTTTTTTCTTCTTACGATTACTTCTCTAATTCGGTCCGATCGGAAATCCTTCAATGGCGGAATCCGAAGTTGACCAATTCACGATGTCTGAGTTCCCAAAATGGCTTCGATCCTACTTCGTGGAAAATCCATCAGATCCCAATGAAGTTGCGTGGAGTTTGTCCTATGGAGCTGCAATTAGTGTTACCCGGTGCAAGAAATACATAATCAATGGGTATCGGTTTTCAACCTGCCGAGGCGAATGCATGTACACTATGTTGTAATTATGGTGTATGTTGTCGGGGTGACAAAGTTGATGGGGTGGAGACTGACTACTACGGGAAGTTAGTTGACATAATTCAACTGAGTTACCCGTGGGACAAGGTAGTGACCCTTTTCAAATGTGAGTGGCTTGATAACAGTCCGCGCGACAAAAATGTGCTGCGGGGTTAGAATTAATTCCTATACAAATTGACGATGAGGAATCAGACGATGAGGAAGAAGTGATTTACTCTGATAGTGAATCGGAGTTCGACGACTATGAGACCTCCTCAGAGGAAGACGTGCAAGCAAATGTTGATGTTGATGAACAAGAATCGTCCGATTGATTTCTGTTAGTTCTTTGTTTGTGATGATTTGTTATACTACATACTTTGTTAATAGGTTTACAATATAATTTCTGATTGATTTACATAAGTTTAGTTACATATGATTTACATATGTTTATCTTCAATACTTCACATTCCTTCCTTAGCACAATGCGTCGCCTCATAGCCACGTTGGGGAAGAAGGTAGTTCCTCCGATCCACCAATCTGGGGCTCCAGAGATCCTTCGACACGGAAGCTTTGGATCCGTCCCGACGGCGTCGGGTAAGTCATGCCAAGTTACCGTAATGTTACAATTTTCTCTATGTAAATGGTTTGTATGGTAATATTTGCATGATGTCATCTCTCATCAGATTTGAGCCTCATAATGAGGTAAGGGACTTCATCTCGGCCCAATTATTCCGCAATTACAACCATCCTTGAGCCAAGTGGACAGAAATTCCTAGCACTACTCGAGATGCTTGGTTCGATGAGTTCTTGGTAAGTTTTTGTTTTATGGTTATTTAATTAAGTACTTTAAAAATTTGGAGCACTAATGGTTCGTTATTGATTTTCGGCCGCAAGCATATGACGTTGCTCGAACATCGTGCGAGGCGAAAGCAAATTATAATCATAATGGAGGCCGATTTTTGCGTCAAAAGCTTTACGGCTTGAGAAATAAAAGAGGCAAGAAAGACTGGATTCCCAGGGACACTGTAGACGAATTATTGCAGAATTGGGCCACAAATGAAAAGTTTCAAAACATGAGCACGAAAAATAAGCAAAACAGAGCCAAAATGGAAGGACCAGTCATATCTCAAGCGCTGCATTCCTATTAGTGAGCATCGACGGAAAATTGTAAGTACACTCTATTTTCTATTTAGGTATTTGATATTTTATACTTTGAAGTAATTAATTAAGGTTCTCATCCGCGTTTGCGGGTAGAGTCTGGGAAGTCCTGAAGGATCAATTGAGTGGGCTACCTTTGAGCGGACCCATTCCCGACATCCAAGGGAGTGAGAGACAATGGATTAACCAAAAGGCGCTGCAAGTAGCGGTTAGACATTTATTGCCTTTATTACTTGTTTTATGCACCACCATATTTATTTTATTTTACATGTCTAATAAGCTATGTATTTTTGTGCTTGTAGGAAACCTTTCGTGAAGGCTGTCGCCGCAGAGAGAGGGTCGCACTTGGGTCGACCCGCATCCTCTCGGTCCGACAATGAGAGTCTGTTCTTTGAGGCGCAGCGGATTTAACAAGAAAGGGAGAGTCTTTGGATACGGTGCCTCTGTTGGCTGACTGAAGCAATCAAAGCGCTCCTCATCCAGCAGTGAAGGTGTTTCTCCAGGTACACGTAATACATTTCATATTGATAATTTCCATTCTCTTGTCTATTCAAATGAAGTACAAATAATAAATGTACTTCATAATGTTTTTGCAGATGAGCTGAAGAAGATGAAAGCGTTGGTGGAGCAGCAAGCAACACAGATGAGTCGGCAACGAGGACATCATGAGGCGGGAGATGCTTCGAGAACGGAGAGGATGGAGCGAGGCAATGAATCGAGAACGGGAGAGGATGGCGCTTGCGATGCAACAGAACGGGAGAGTATGCGGCAGCGAGATGGATCGATGCAAGCGGAGATGATGAGACAGATGCAGAATCAACTCCTGTCTCTAATGACACAAAGGGTTCGGGGTCGGCTCACGGTGATGATGACCATGCGGGTGATGATGATGATGATCACAATGCTGATGTTTAGACTACTTTTTAGTATTTGTTCCTTACAACATTATTATATATATTTTGTTTTCTCTGTTTAAACTCTTTTATTATATTCATGATACTTTTGCATTCAATTTTCAAGAAAAAAAATTAAAAAAATTTAAATTTAAAAAGATTCAAAAAATTAAAAAAAAAATTTAATAATTTTGCTACGGATTTAAAATTCCGTAGCAATTTGCTACGGAATTTTATCCGTAGCAAATTGCTACGGAATGCAATCCGTAGCAAATTGCTACGGATTGATAATCCGTAGCAAATTGCTACGGATTATCAATCCGTAGCAATTTGCTACGGATTATCAATCCGTAGCAATTTGCTACGGATTGTAATTCCGTAGCAAATTGCTACGAATTTTCAATCGTAGCAATTTGCTACGGATTTTGAAAATCCGTAGCAAATTGCTACGGGTTTTTTGCTACGGAAAAATCCGTAGCAAATCGATTTTGCTACGGAATTTTGGCATTTTTCCGTAGCAAAATCGATTTGCTACGGAATTTGCTGATTTTTTCCGTAGCAAAAATCAATTTTTTTTGTAGTGATATTGTTTATCCACTGGTCTATTTGTTAATAAAGTTGGCACTCGTTCTATTGGTAGCAACTGCTAGTGTTGAGCGGGTTTTTTCTGCAATGACTTTTGTTAAGATAAGTTGCGCAATTAGATAAGTGATGTTTGATTTAACTCATGCATACTAACTTAATTATGTTGAACGTGATATATTTTATACGATTGATGATGAAGATATAATGCAATATTTTCAAGGAATGAAAAATCGAAGAATGATTTTGTAATCGTTTTGATGTAAATGTTAGTTGACTCTTAATTATTATTTGTCTATATTAAGTTAAAGTTTTCTTTTCTTTTATTGTTTCTATTCTTTTATTTTTTAATGCGTTTAAAACTTTCTTTTAAAAAAAATTCAGGGGCAGCCCCCGAATCCCACTACTAATTGTGCACCCACAAACTTAAAATCCTAGGTCCACCACTGCATATAACAATAGACTTTATAAGTAACTTCTGGTAAATGGTATATTTGAAAAATAATACAATTTTTTATATGTTTAATGATATAATTTTTTTTAAATGTTATTGTTTATTTAATACAATAATTAAATCAAATTTATATTATGTCTTGTGCTTCACAAGTTTGAGGGAACTCCGTAAGATAATTAAAATTTTACCTTCAGTTTGGTTGGGTTTGACGGGGGAGCAATAGAAATTTTCAATGACGATGTAAAAAACAAGAAAGTAGATAAACTTATTAGTTTGAAGAAAAAAAAAAAATATTTAAAATTAATTTAATTAATTTTTTTAATTTTTTTTAAAAATTAATTAGGTCTTATAATTAAAATTAGAGGAGTAATAAAGAGTAAAGGTGAGGACCGGAGCAGGTACGTGCTGAGGGGGAAAATGAAATGGAGTAAAATAATGTCAGCAAATTAACAGTAAGTGTTGACAGTAAAAATATAGTACTAGTCCTACACTACTACATATATAATATAATTAGCAGTAACTCGTACCCGGAGTCAAATCAACATGCAACTGTACGGCCGTTGTCGACCGTACATGGCCCGTTGTTAAAGGATTTGGCTTTAGTTCTCTTCTCTTCTCTTCCTATTCTCTTCCTCATCTCTTCCTATTCTCTTTCTCATCTGAGTCGTCGGATGAAGTCTGGATAGTGTAAAAAAAATTTAATAAAAAACCGCACGTGGTTTTAAGTTGATTATTAGACAAAATAGGGAACATAGCCGGATCCGTTGTTAAGAGCTTAAAAAACAGAGACTTGCCCGAGAGGTTGAAACTTCAAAGCAAACAGTACAGGCTTGATCCCACGAATGGAAAACAAATTATTTGGGATTTTTTTTTTTTTTCAGAATGAATAGATAAAATGATTTTGAAAAATACGATACTAATGATTGAATTTATTATTAGTTTTTGAAATTATTATTTAAAACCATTAAAAAAATTAAAATTAATAATTATAATATTCAGAACTGTAATTTTTCTTGAAATTCAATGCTAGCTATCGTAGAATATTTTATATTTGTTATAATTTAAATGATTAAATATAGTTATGATTATTAAAAAAATAAATTATTTTTGGCCGTCATAAAAATATTAAGTCAGATGTTTGATATCTATGTTTTAAGATATTGTTTTCTCATAATTAATCATGATGATCTAGAATTGAAAACATTTGGTTTTAATTAATAGAATTTTTAATAATAAGGTCAGCCAGCTCATGTGATGGAAAAGTAAGGAAGAATTAAAAAATAAGGTAAGGAGTATAAGATTAGATGAGTTATGTTGTTTTTTTCCCCTAGTTGAATATTTGAAGTTTGAACCACATGGGGCTTCTTCTTGCGCGTAATTACCAGGTGACACCAAAACCTTTGACTCTGGAATTGAATACTACTCTCGTTCTTATTATAAGGTGTTTGGTCTTTTTTATAAGACATTTGTTTGTTCCTAATGAACATTAATTATTTATTTTCATAAATGCCCATAATTAATAAGTGTAGTGGGTGAGAGTAATAATTAATATAATATTAAAGTTTAATGCAATTAGTAGGGTTAATATTAGAAGTTATATAAATTGTAGAACAAATTTATTGACTTTAACTGTTTTTATTGGTTTGTAAGAATTGTTAGTTGGTGCTTTATAATAAAGACCCGAAGGAGTAACTCTCAGTGTTGGAAAATAGTCCAAAGTAAGTACTGTGTTGGCATCTAAACTTACTACGTCGTCATCATGCCCCAGCAACGTAAAACCTGATCATTCAGTGCGACGCATGAGTAAATCACTCAATTATGCAAGTACTACTAGGGTAAAATTTATGGGAAAATCATTTTTAGGGCCCTTTTAATACTGATAATCCTAAAAAATGCTCCAAGATTCTGATAATCCCACGTTAACAACATTTTTGCTAACAACTAAATTAGTACACTTAATAACTATATCAATACCCCATTAACAACTATATCAGTCCCGTTAACAATTCACCCAAGATTCTGAAAATCTCAGAAAAAGTCCTGGGACCTTTTTTGAGATTATCAGTGTTAAAAGGACCCTGAAAATGATTTTCCCAAAATGTATTGAATAATCGCATTTATAGACGTACAAGTTTTTTTCATTATTCAGTCCCATCATACTTACCAAATATCAAATTCACAAAGGCTTCAGGAATGAATATATTTGGTATTATTGGTTCAGAAGACCCCGACAAATTACTTGTTTTCAACTAAATTGCACAGGTAAATGTTTTATTTATTATCTATTCCATAAGACATTCTTATTACTAATATTATTACTACTTGTTTAGATTTAATTTGATTGGTTAAAAGCATATTAAACATATAAGGCTATATAATAAAGTCTTGTTCGTTGTGTTATATCATGTACATAACTCGTCACCTAGTACTTCTATTCTACCTCTAATCATGATACTTTTGAAGGGGAAAAAAACTACTGATTTAATTATCATAACTATCCTTATATTTAATTTTGTGGATACAATGATCATATGTGATTTAAAGAATCTAATCATGGCTTTCATGAATCATTTACACTTGATATCTTGAACTTATGAATAGTGGAAAATCTCAAAGTCTTATTTTGTTATTTTTTTGGGTCAAAACCTACTTATATTAATACTTAAATCAAAAGATACATCTAAACATGACAATTACAACTGAAATAAATAACAAGAACATGAACAACATGAACCACAAATAAAACATTACAAACCAAATGAAAGAAAACCTAATAGCCAAAATCACTGAAGAGGTAGGAATAAAAGTAGCATCGGAGACGATGAGAAGCTTCCTGAATATCCAAGGTTAGAAGTGACGAGAAAGAAGGTGTTGGTTGCAAAACCCACCCCACATGGCACACCTTCTTATAAGGATAAGCTGCACATGGATCAGCTACACAATTACCCCTATATGAGGCAAAAATCAGAAAAAACCCAACCTTAGAAAGAAAACAAATGAAGTCCTTCAGAATACTTCTTCTCCTCCAATTGAGCAAATCTGGCAAACACCTACCGAACAAACTAAGGTTTACAATAGTGATTTGGATTTGCCACCATCGAACAATCCTAACAATGGCCCTCTGAGAGGTAAAACATATTGCACCAAAGACCATCAACACAACCCTTCCCTCAAAAACGCAAATCTGAACCATAACAGACAACATCACCACTAAAACCCAAAAACACAAATAACTTAATAAAGGACCGATCCCTCTGCTTCGGGAAACCGCCAGGCCGCCGGAAACCGCTAGACCGCCGGAAACTGTCGAGGAGGAAGAGGTCGTTACCACAGCTCTCACGGCCATGAAAAAAGCTCCCACCGCCTCAAGAAAGATCTGGAGAGGGAGAGAAAAGACTCGCACCAGAGGCGAGGGAAGGCCACCGTGGCAGAGCGAGATCTGGCGGAGAACATAGGAGAGCTGGTGTCGGAGAAGATGAAGGCTCCCGACCGATCTGAGGACCGCAGCTCCAAAATACTCCGGTGCTACCTTCTTCTGAATCTCCAAGCTCCGATCTACAACTCTAACGGGGCCAAGGCGAAGGTTGGGGCTCGCCGGCGACGAGAACGCCATCGGCGAGGAAGAAACCCTAATGCTGAACAGATAGAGCGCCGCGCAAGAGAGGGTATTTTGTTATTCACATACAAGAATGATTATGAATGAGAAGATTCCTCCCATTCACACTCTCTTAAATTTTTATATTTATCTTATCATGTTTAATGATAATTTAGTTAGTTTTTATTGTTATCAAATTAATGAAGGAAAATGACATTGCAAATAAATTAAGTTTCCAAAAGAAATGATATTTTGCCACCAGCATAAAAGAAGTCACGACAACTAAATATATGATTTTCAAAATAAAAGAGACATTATATTAATCTAGTCAAATATGAGACTTAGTCAGTACACGCGGCCATCATGACGCAGCCAAAATACGAGGATGAGCGAATTAACATTACGTAATTGCCCATTTTGATTGATCCAAGGGCCAGTCACTCAGTCAAATGCATCTCGGTCGTCTCTGAAGCAAATCTAAGCCGTTGATTTGGATGAAGCTCTCACCCATCCTTTGTAAGGGTGGGACCCCCTTCATTCTTTTGGGCATCACCATCTTCCAACTGCTATGTAGATTCGTTGGGGCTTTTTTTGGCTCTTTAAATCCTAGTTTTTTTTTTTTTGTCCATCTAGTATCCAGAACTTCGTTTTGATTAATCCGAATTCAACCCGTGTCGCATACCATACTATGGTGAGAGAGTCTACCAACTTCTATATTTACAATGTTCAAATTCAAGACTTTGCTTAAGTGATACAAGATGTTTACTACTTATGCCAACCCTGTTAGCTCTATAAATCCTAGTTGTTCTTTTTTTTGATATAAAATCCTAGTTGTTCTTAAAATTAAGCTTTGACGCTTTTTTCAAGGACAGGCTCTCTCCGAGTCTCGGCCTTGAAAGGGAAGATTTTTTGGGCCAAAACATAAATAACCCTTTATTGGGTGTACTTATATTTTTTTTGTTTATTAAATATGTTTTTCTTGATGCTTTTTTTTTTTTTTACTGCTGTGATTTGATTTTCTATCAAATATTGAGTTGATTTATTTGTTTTTTGGTTTATTTTGTGAATACGGTGGGACCTCTATATATTCCACAGAAGAGTATGGAACAAGAATTATGGGTCGATGGCGTCCACCGTATGATCAATGGAATGATTGTGATTGAGAGATAGGCAGGCTACCCATCGTTCATGGGCAGCAGATCTGGACGCTTTAAAACCTAATTTGTTTGGAAAAATAAATTGGTTGCACGAGGACTAAAGTCTAAAGCCAGTTTTAATTGAGGTTGGGAAGAAAAACAGTATACTTGGGATTTTGCTGTTGCAAGGGTCTCGAATAAGGGGAAATCGCTAATTCACTCTCATTTTTTGGAAAAACTAGCAAGTTGTTGGCTAAAGAAGTAAGTAACCTTACATCTGTAAGAAGAAAAATAAGGCTTTAAATCCTAGGAGAGCCAAAAACCCTTTGCACTGTGAATCTCAAAAGTTAATTAAAAGTTATTAGCAACATTGTTTAGGAAGTAGAAAATGGAGAAAGGATCAGTTTTTGGGAGGATAAATGGGTAGATGTTGATTGCAAATTAATTGATAAATGTGCTTGTTTGTTAACAGTGGAAGAAAGGAATGTAAGGGTGAGGGAAATGGCTAATGGGGAGGGTGATTGGGATATGGAGAAGATTGGGAGGTGGGTCAATGAGGAAGGACATAAGCTGATTATGGCTTTTCCTCCTCCTAGCGAGCTGAATGGCAATGACTATATTAGATGGGGAGGACATCTGCAAAATAAATATAGTGTCTTTGAAATGTATCATATCATGAGGGGAAAACAAGATATCAGAGAGGATGTATGGAAAAAATTGTGGAAATGGAAGGGTCAAAAAAGAGTGTTCTATGGTTAGCCATACATGATAGGCTATTAACATCAGAAAGAAAGTGTCGTTTGATGGGGGATCAGCTAACTGTCATTGCTGCAATAATTAGATTGAGAACCTGATGCATGTCATAAGAGATTGCAATATAGCCTAGGACTTGTGGAGTGAGTTAAAGGTGGGCAAAATTGAATCAGAATTCATGCGGTTGTAGGATAAAATGTGGTTTGAATGGAATTTGTTGAATTCAGATGGTGATTGGAGTCTGATTTTTGGATTGTCTTGTCGGCTTTCATGGAGTTGGAGGAAGGATTTAATATGCCTGAAAATCGAAGCAAAATAGTGGAGTGGTGTGTGAAGGAAATAAAAAGGGCTAGGGTGGAGTTTGGGAGAGTTAGAGGTATAAGAAGGGACGTGAGTATTGGCCGGGTGGCTCCAAGAGAGGGTTGGGTTAAAATAAATATAGATGGTACTTCCAAAGGAAAGAAGAAAGTGGCGAGTTGTGGCGGGTTAATTAGAGGAACCGGTGGCAAGTGGATCTGTGGATTTGTAAGAAAGTTGGGATCTTACTCTGCCATTAGAGCGGAACTTTGGGCCGTATTGGCTAATCTTGAATTAGCTATCTGTTATCATTTTGATAATGTAATAATTGAATGTGATTCTACTATTGTGATTTATTTGTTAGAAATTTTGCAGGTGGATGAATAAAGTGAATCAAGGATATATGCTGTTTCAGATTAGCGTGGCTATGAGAAGATTTTCAAATTTTATGATTGTACTTGTTTATAGGGAAGATAATAGTTGTGCTGATGCTCTTACAAAATTTAGTCTTATACAAGAGGAGTCCAAAAGCTACTTTTGATAGTCCCCCAGGTTGTAGTTAACTTTTTGTATAGAAATTGTGTAGGTGTTGAATACCCACGGTCTATTTTGATTTAGGAATGAGGAAGGGCTTAAAACAAACCCCATTTTATACCCAAAAAAAAAAAAGAAGCTAAAATTAATTTGTATTTTTTGGCCAATGAAAATTCATTTATCTTTCACAAGATATTATATGGAGCATCAAATATTATATAATTGATTTAAACAAAGAGATGCCATCATAACTTGTCCGTTTTCCTCAGTTTGTGCTCATTTTTATTTAGAAAAAAATTATCCCCATCAGCATGGGTAGTAGTAGAATCTAATGGGCCAGTTATAAAGAAATCATCACGAATGACTTGTTATCTGCCATGGAAAAATATCAGTTAGTTCTAAAAAAAGGGGAATGTAAGGGGGGGAAATTAAAACACCTCAACATCTACCGTCTGGTTCTTACCATGCATCAGATGGTTCAAAGATGTTGTTGCTGTTGTTGTTAGCACTAACATTACTACACATATATAACTGCTTTTTATATTTAAATATTAGAGAAATCTGCCTTCATCAAAATAAAAGTTACACAACTCAAATTTACCCATAATTTGTTTTTTTTCCCCAGCCACATGGTACTATGTATGAGCTAATAATAATCTTATACTACCTGTGTGGCTGCGGCTATTGGTGTTTGGGTTTTGATTTACTAACTTATCCTTCAATCACAACATCACAAGAGTCCACCTGAGTTATTAAGTTTGATTACAGTGTTTGATCGCACATGGTCTCGCATGACAATCGATTTGGAGATGCTTTTATCTGTACCAAATGCCAATCGTCTTGTTCACAATAGGGTGATGAGGCAGGGATGGGCTTTACGATCTGGGATGCGTACGTTCATGTGCAGATTAATTACTCGTGTTATAATTAACTGACACACTACATTCGGTTTTTATTTCCCAAGCAATATATCAAAGTATCCCGGAAGAATATTCCATGCTTTGGAAGATTCTGTTGTTCTTGATACCGTCAGTGAAATACAGTTTATAATTAAGAAATCACAAACATCAAGGATTTGATATGTATATGAGTCGCTTCCTTTAATAATATAATTGAAACACGATTCGCACTGCGTAAAGTTACAACAGGTAAATCATCCATAAATTTAGCTAGGAAGCTTCACTAGACAACAGATAATGAAATGAGGAAAAAGAGGAAGAACATGTTGAAACCTGCACAAAGAAATCAGCAGCAAGAATATATATAACGAAGAGAACAAAGGCGAAGAGGAAGAACTTACAAATCAAATGGGGCATGCGTGGATATGATGATAGATTTGGAAGAGGGAAGATCCGGAGAAGGAAAGGCGTTGCCGGGCAGATCCGATCCAGGTGAGAGCGACCCGTATCGTGTTGATGTGTTTGATGATCTGCAAATCACAGGAAGAACATGGTACGCGTTTCTCTCACCTGGATCGGAGATGACCCGAGACCGATGGCCAATGCATTCAAGCTCGCTTGTCGCCGCCGCCTCACAATTCCCTCGCAGCCTAATTCAGTTCATGGATATGTTCCAGACCCCTGAATTTATAATCACAAGCGTATCCCACGCAAATACTATACGACCCACATACTTGAATTTAATGAATACGTATTTATTTATTTATTTGTATTTGGGCTGATTTACCACTCATGGTCAGTCCCATGGATCGATATCACCAACAACGAGACGCACATGCTGAATTTAATTAAAACTGGTGTGGGCATCATCTGAGGATATACTTACACGACACACGCCTCTTTTTGATTAGCTACATACATGACGTGTTTTGTTTGTTTGCTTGTTATCACCAAGTGACTTCATCACTTCTAGATGCCTCATCATTTCTCACCTACATTCACTTTTCCCTGTCTGCATGTTTGTGTCGGGGTAGAAGTTTTTTTTTTTTAAGTGATTTACAATATACAATATCAGTTTGTGAGAGACGTTTTATCTCAATTTATGTAAACATATTTTTATCAACGTCAACTCAAACAGGGCCTGCCCTCCCTAGCATCTTGTCTTTACTCTTTCAAACTTTTCTCTATTTGTTATGGCATTTGTTTTCTATGCCTTTATTTTATTATTGATCTGAGCTAAGTTTCATGGATCGTGTTTCCCTGCTCACCTTTTGGAGAAGTAGGGGATGCTCCTCCCCCTGTTTGTGGAGATCTAGACGGTCTAGATCTTAAGATGAGATCTACATCATCCTTTTTTTTAATAATTTTTTTTTGCAATATTTTTTTATAGTACTACTCAGTATCTTTTTAATACTAGCTAGTCTACTAAAACATTTTTTTAAGATCATGAAGAATTTTTAGTACCTTAAAGTATCTTTTTAATACCAATGAGTACCCTAAAATATTTTTTTCAATATCCTAAAAAAATATTTCAAGGTACCTATTGGTACTGAAAAGATACTTAATGGTACTAGCTTCTTTTTCTCAGTACCCTGAAGTATATTTTTTAGTATCAGTTAGTATCATGGAGTATTTTTTCAAGATGCTAAAATTATTTTTCAAGATCATGAAGTATTTTTTAGTAGTAGTCAATACCCTGAAATATCTTTTTAGTACCATTCACTACCCTAAAATATTTTTTTAAGATCCTAAAAGAATATTTTAGGATGCCAAAGGGTATTAAAAAGATACTTTAGAGTACTGACTGTTACTGAAAAATACTTCATGGTCTTGAAAAATTATTTTAAGATCTTGAAAAAATATTTCAAATTATTGATTGGTACTAAAAATATACTTTAAGATACTGACTTAAAAAAATTTGAAATAATTTTTTTTTAAAAAAAAGAAAAGAAAAAAGGAGGGTCCAGATCTCATTTGGACTGTCAAAATCTCCACGGGCAAGGGAGGAGCGCACGATCCAAGTTTCATGGCCTTGTATAATTATTTTTCCCATTCATGATTTATTGGAATTAAAGGCGATCCGAGCCTACTTTTATAGTTTCTAAATTGCAGTACATTATCATAAGATAACTAACCCACTTTAACAACCTCATCGAAATAGTATATTAAAATATTTATTGTTTTAGATTGATGGGAGCTGGAATAATTGAAATTACAAGAGGAAGAAGATGCAAATGCTTTTTTTTTAATAATAAAAAGTTCATTAGACAACTTGATCCTCACAACTCGATAGGGTTAGAGCAATGCCTCCAAGCAAGCTCAAAGAGCGCCTAAAGAAATATTTATAGATTGCCAACCAATAAAGTCCTCTCATTGACAATATATTTTAGGGCCCCTTTGGATTAACGGTGGCAGAAGTTGAAAGGTAGGAATATCACCTAGAGGGGATGAATAGGTGATCTCAAAAACCTTTTGTAAGAGCACAGACTCAACTTACATCCAATCCCCAAATCCTTTGGGTATTTTACTAAACACAAATGTTTACAATTACACACTCTGTATGTACTCGAGAGGATCCTAACTCATAGGACTCGATCACTCCCCCTTACAAGTTATAATCGTACATCCACACTTAAGGTTCCTCAATCTTAAGATTTTAAAAACTGAAAATGGAATAAGTGTTTGAAAACAACTCCTCACGAGTAGATAATAAATGACCACTGAAGAACAATACAAAGAATATCCAAAGATATTAATGAAACAATAAATTGCAATAGTTTCGATTTGAATGCGCAGTTTTTCGGTGGTTGGAGAATTCAATGCTTCTAGTATTTATAGATGATAGCATTTGTGACCGTTGAGAAGCTTGAACAAATATCCGTTGTGATTCTCGTATATAGCCGTTAGAGAGTAGAGAAGCAGAATCATCAATGTCTTCCAATATTCTTTCATTCTTTCAATTGTGACTATTGGAAGCGCAGCAAAGAGAATGAAATAATCCTGAACATCTTTTTGTTGCTCAGAAGTATGTCCGTTGGTAGAGTGTCTCGAACTGCATTAAATGCGTTCTGACACGTCGGATTGCTTTATTTGAAACACAGAACTAAACAACAATTTGATCATCTATAACTCATTAACAAACTGGTTAAATGATGTTAAGAACAGTAATAATAGATGATATAAAGAATCCAAAACATTCTTAGAAGATTTCAGAAAGATGTAGATTGATTTAAAGAACAGAGCAGTATTGGCTCGAGTCAAGCATATCATTGGCTCGAGTCAAGTCATCGATCAACACGCAGAGAGCATTTGAAATTCTTATCTGACTCGAGGCAGACTAGAGCTTGGCTCGAGTTAAGGCTTAGGCTCGAGTCAGCCAAATGTATGGCTCGAGTCAAGTCAATGAATAATCCAAGTAATTGTCACATTTAACTCGAGGCAAAGTTTATCCTGGCTCGAGTCAACCTCTAGACTCGAGGCAGTCAAAATAGGCTCGAGTCAACTATAAAGAAAAGACGTTTGGAATTTCAGAAGCAAGATCTTGGCTCGAGTCAAATGTCATTTTTGAAAGTAACGGTCAGTATCCTTTGCTCGAGTTAAGATACCTTGCTCGAGTCAGTTGAGAGAAATCAAACGACATTTTCAAATTTTCAAGAACTTGGCTCGAGTCAAAGAGTAAGTTGGCTCGAGTCAAGGCCTAGACTCGAGGCAGCGTTTTTGTTGACTCGAGTCAAAATGACAATTTTGCAATAAACGATAGCGAATTGACTCGAGTCACAGAGTATTGGCTCGAGCCAATCTGACAGTAAAAATTTTACTGATAAACTTCACATATTCGACTGAATTAAGCTATTTGGATTTGTCCATGTATCAAAATTTTTTTCTAAAGTTAATCATCATTAAAACACATATTGAGAACTAACAGAAGTAACTTATTTTCAATCTGACTTTTGTAAACGTAAGATAGGATAAAAGTCAAATTGTAAATGTGATTTATGTTTGGATTGAAAGTGGTGTAGAAATAATTTTTAAAGATAATGAAATATTTTTCAGTACCAATTAAAAACCTGAAGTATTTTTTTAATACCCGTCAATATCCTGAAATGGAAAAAAATAGCATGAGGGTCACTTTTTATTACTACTACAAAAATTGGATATTACTACCCTAAAAAACGTCCTTATTTAGAAATAGGACGTCTAAAGTGAAGGCGGTGGCATTCTTGTAATTATATTTAAGGAAGTTGAGCCTTCAAATGGCCCTAAATAAGAAATCAAGACTCCTTAAATTGATTTTTGGTGTCCTGGAATTTTTTCAGGACGTCTAAAATTGTTTCGCGCCACAAAAATATGAGAAATATTTGTTTGGCGCCATGAAATTTAATTTTTTTTCAATAAAATTCATTTATGGCGACCTACATATATTTCAGACGTCTTTAATGTGTCAATTTCTTCGCGCCCGAATTTTTGTTTGGCGACAAGGATTTTCTTTTAATAGAAATTAGGAAATTTAATAATATTGGCGACTCAATCGAATCAGTCGCCAATATTTTAATAATGGCGACTGAATCGAATCAGTCGCCTATATTTAATAATGGCGACTGAATCAATCAGTCGCCAATATTTTAAGCGACTGATTCGATTCAGTCGCCATTATTAAAATATTGGCGACGATTCGATTCAGCCAAAAGTGGAATATAGGCGTCCTGAAATATGATTCAGGTCGCCTATATTCAATTTTTTTTAGGTTAATATACTCGCGCCTCTTCATTTTCCCTCACACACTCATACTCCGACAGAGGCCGCGAAATCCTCTCATACCCACTCTCGTTCCGCTCTTCTCCAAGGTCGTCCCTTTCCTTGCCGTACGTCTCTGCCGGCGTTCTCCTTCGTCTCCGCCGTCGTCTCCTTCGTCTCCGCGCGTCTCCTTCGTCTCCTTCGTCTCCGCCGTCGTCTCCTTCGTTTCGCTCTTCTCCAAGTAAGCTTGTTCGTACGTTACTCTTAAATCTACTATTCCGTCTTGTTATTATTAGTGAGAAACCCTTGAATTAAATTTGATAACATTTGGTAATTGTCACTTTGCTCGGATAGTATTGGTGAGAAATACGTATCAGATTAAGTAGCTCTGTTTCTGTTTGATGCTGGAATGTGTTTGATCAAGGATAGAACATGTTTAAGTAGCTCTGTTTCTGTTTGATGCCTTATTTTTTGTAGCAAAAAGTGCTAAAGTTTGTTATATGTATGTTTCAGTATTAAGTGGGGGAAGTCATTGATTATAGGCCCAGGGTTGTATAGCCTCAAGAAATCAGAAACTTGGTGGGTATCCAAACTGAGGAGTCTACCAACTTTCCTTCAATTCAATTGCTATATCGAAAAACAATCACACGCTCCGAAATCAAAGCAATTAGAGTTGTCTTCTAACAAATTATTGATGTTTGTCCGAATTATCTCAGTCTTGGGTAATTCAGAGAGTCTAGGATTAAATTCCTCCTTTGTGTAATTAGTATGGTTGTAATTTAGGCTTTTGCCTTCCTTTAATATCAAAAAAAAAAACACATGATTAGCGTCACAACGTGTAGATCGGGATTCTAAACTTCTTTGCTATTATTTTTGTTTCAACTTTTAGATTTTCCTCACAATACCACTTCATGAATGAGATTATATTCATTCTAAGCTCTTCTCCAAATTGTTTAGATTAGATCTTAGCTTACTTATGTTCTCATGGATAAGCTAAGCGATATTCTAGATGCCAAATATAGGATATGGTTAAATGATGATGAAGATAAACTATATCAATATTTACTTCTATTTATTGGCTTGTTTTTGTATGTTTTCCGGGATGATATTGTAACATGGGATGTCCTTCAAAACAGAAAGTGAAATTGGTTTAGTTAGTAAGTTTTGTTGTTGAATTAAGCTGAAATTGGTTGTTATTGAAATTTTGGGATGTCTTACTTTTAAGGGAAATGTCACGAAATTTACTTAAAAGAAAACATGACGTTCTTGAAATTGACATGAACTTGACCGTTGTTGGAAATGTCGTAGGTGGTAATAAAATGGGTCATAGTTGGATGAATGCATTGAGAACTAGTGAAGAATATGAGAATGGGGTGGAAGAGTTTATTGAATTTGCTAGAAGGAATGTGGCCACAAAAAATGGGATGTATTATTGTCCATGTGTTAATGTTTTAAATGGGAGTCGAAGGGTTATTGCTGATATAAGGGACCACCTACTTTGTGATGGAATACACCTTCGATACACAACGTGGATATGGCATGGTGAGGAAGTAAGTACCGGTGCGTCCCATGCAAATGAAGTTGAGGTAGATGATGATGATGGAATGGAGAAAATGATTAATGATGTAAGTTTGTTTAACCCTTTAATTATGTTAGTACTCTTTTTTTTGTTTAAGATCTTCAATAACATTTATCATTTCATTTCATAGTGTCTGCCGTGAATTATGCGCCGGCACACCGCGAGCGAGTTCGTATGGATACTTATGTCCTGGATGCACGGCTTCGGCTCGCAGTACGTTACCCAGGAGGTCAATTTATGTTGGTCTAACAATGGGCGACGGAGGGCCGTCTTGTTATCTAGCGCCAATACATGAAATGTGCGTACTTTTGTTTTGTCTTATAAGATTTTTGTGAATAAATTGCGGTCTTATCTTAATTTAATATTAATACGTATATGTTGTAGTGGTCATTGGACGCTGTGTGTTGTTTGTCGAGCAAGAACTCCCGTTATTGGTTCGATTCAAGAAATGGCAATCCTACCGAGGATATCAAAAACATGTTTGCCAAGTAAGTAAATTTTTTTCGAATCATCGATTCTTCTTTTAAATGAATGGTTTAACATGTTTGTTAATTTCCATTTTAATGATAGTGGCCTCAAGACGTATAGACACTTATCAATGCAAAAGAGCGGGGTGGACCGAAGTGGTTTAAACCGACGGTGAGTAGTTTCAATTCAAGTTATTTCATTGACACAGTAGCTTTAGATATGCCTTTATTCGCTTTTAACAATTTGCCTTTGATTTATAGTGCCATCAACAACTGGGGAGCACCGAGTGCGGATATTACGTTATGAGTTGGATGCAATCCATCGTTAACAATGGACGTACTCAAGGTTTTCAAAACGTACGTAATCGCTCCGTGATTCTCAAGTTTATTTAATTTTTGTTGTTGTACTTGAGTTGTTAATTATTTCCTTCACTTAATTGGTTTTATCTTATACCTTGTTTCCCCAATTTACAGTTTTTGGGTATTAAGGATCCGTACTCGCAGGATGAGATCGATTCGGTTCGAGACATGATATCTAGATATCTTCTTCAACACATAGCGCCTAGTTAGTAGTGAGCATGATTAATATGTTATTGTGTTAGTGATTCTTTAATTTGCTACTGTTGTTCATTTGTATCTATTTGATGTTTTGTCTGTACAAAATATGCAATTTTGGTGTAATATATATATTCTGTTTATGTATTGTGTTAGTGTGATTCTTGGGTTGCTTGGTGGTTTCTGGCTGATGCAAATTAAAAACTTGGTAGATATCTCATAGTTTGTAGTTTATTTTTTAAAAAATTTCAACAAAGGCGACTGATTTTGAAATCGTGTCACCTTTGCTACAATAAGGCGACTGAATAGAAGATCAGTCGCCTTAATTTCAACAAAGGCGACTGATTTTGAAATCGTCGCTTTGTTATCATAAGGCGACTCAATCCAAGATCGGGTTGCCTTATGAACTCATTAAGCGGCTTTGATTGAATATAAGGTCGCCTTTAAGGCGAACTCTATATTAATCAGTCTTCTTAAGGCGACTGATTTGAAATCGTCGCCTTATTTACCTATATAAGGCGACGATCCTAAATCGTCGCTTTATTAAGCGACGATTTTAAATCAGGTCACCTTAATAAGGCGACCTTATTTAGGATCAGGTCGCCATTTTGGAAATTTTCCTCTACCCCCTCCAAGACGTCTCTCAGAAAAGGGTCGTTAATTGGGTCTTATTTAGGTCGTTGTTTAGCATTTTTGTAGTAGTGTATGACCCAATACAGTGCAGTTTAAGAGAAGAGGATGGAAGAGGATTTTTTTTTTTTTGATAAAAATGGAAGAGGTTATTAAAAGAAGAGGACCCAAGCCAATTCCGAATATATTGGGGACAAGGCTGACTTTTCAAGTGAGAATTCCTTCGCTCAATTCATGTAATGAAAACGTGCCAGACGTATGCATGGCCACAGAATCATGGAAGAAATGCATTTTCACTCCCTTAGCATCACCATTTCACTCCTTTCGAGATGGAGTATGATTTTAAATTTAATATATGAATAAATTAAGAAATATATAAAAACCTAATGAAGCTGTTAATATCAAACCCCTGGTTGTATTTAAACTTAGTTTAATAATATAAATATCAAAACCCTGATTTTATTTGTAGTGATTTGTCGGTATATTTTAGTTTGATAATCTAAATATATTATATTAAAAATTAAAACTTAAATATATTTTATAAGATGTACAATCATCATTTGAGTTTGTTGCATCAACATTTTCGGTTAAGAATATTATATTAACGGTCTAAAAAATGGGATAGAATATTATCACTACCAATGTCATAACCATTTTTTCATCGTTAGATCAGAATTTTAATAGGAGAAAGAAACGATAAAAATATTAAACAAAAAGTATACTTTATAATATTAATGAACCAAAAATATACCTCAGGTAAATTTCAAATGATTAAAAATATACTTAGTCTAATTTTTTTTTTTTAAAAAGGAAAGAAATAAAGAACGCGAAACAGTTTCTCAAACCAGGGATGAGATGGAATCACTATGACTTGGGCATTTGCTTGGATTGCATCTTGGCAACTTTGAGGTGAACCAGAAAAGGGCCCCCCACTGTCACGGGAACTTTAAAGTAATCATACACGCGGCCCAAAAACAAAATACAGTGAATTTGATTGGCACAAACATGTGCTATTAAAATTGTGAACCAATGTTTATATCAAAAAAAAAAAAATTGTGAACCAATGAATGATCATCCCCTAATAATAATATTCTGGTTATATTCATGAAAACGCAAATATGTTTACTTTTCTTATAAAAAAAAAAAAAATACTCTCTGTGGTCCTAATTATAAGAGCTAGTTGACTTTTTTTGGAGAGATTAATGAAACTAATTAAATTACTACATAATATATTTTTTTCTTCAAACTAATTAGTTTGACTAATAAACTAATATATATTCTAAGGATATACAATATATGAAATGATTAAGTAACTTATTTAGCTTCCTTAACCTCTCTAAAAAAAGTCAACTAGCTCTTATAATTAGGACAGGAGGTAGTATATGTTTACTTTCAATGCATGGTCACTTGTTACTCAATTAAGTCAAAGGGAAAACAGGAATATAACCAGAATATTATTATTAGCTCTATAATGCCTCAGTCGACTCAATTAAATGACAGAATCCGATGAGAAAAATGTTTATTTAAATCGAATTAACCGAGGGAAGCTTGTTATAATTAATCATTCATGTCACTCAAACGCTTATAATTCATGACATTAAAATATGTTATAATTATATAATTTTTAAATTGGGTCAAAGTACAAATTTGTTCTGGAAATTTTTGCTAAAGAGCAATGTTACCCTATAAGGTTTTTTAGATTCAATATTACTCTGAAAGTGTTCAAATGAAGCAATGTTGTCCATTTCCGTTAAAAAGTTAACTGTTAACGTCATTTTTAATTGTCAATGTTAGTTTTTTAATGGTATATGACAATATTACTACGTTTTGAAATTTTTAGGGTGACATTGAACCTCAAAAAAATTTCATGACAACATTGTTATTCTGCGAAAACTTTGGAAGAAAATTTGAACCTTAACCCTTTTTAAATATAGTACATCATAATGATTTTTTGTTATAACGGGCGTAATTTGAAGACGATAACTAGTCCGATCTATCATCGGTTAATGAAACATTTATTAAGATATAAAATAGATAGATCCAGTCAGTGAAATTTTACTTTGACCAAAAAAAAAGTTAGTGAAATTTTATTTATTGCAGAAGCGATTTCTAATTAATAAACTTTTATAATAAAAGGTACTCATAATGGTCAGGACATACTAGAGACATAATTGTTTAGGTTAATAATAGAAGCTGTTTTTATAACATACGTCAGGACATAATGGAGACATAATTGTTTGGGTTAATAATAGAAGTTGTTTTTATAACGTGATTTATGGTGTACGTGGTAAGTATGTGAGAATGGTTTTATCTTGACTTACACGCATATGTTTCTCAAACGCTAACTCAAACAAACATGTGAAAAAGAGAATGACAGCATCAGCGTGATCTGGTGGATGTTGACTAGAAAGAGGCATCTGACTGGCAATGTGTGATGTAAGATATATGTAACTTATGTACTCAGTACTCACTGCAATCTTGCTGTGCCCAACTCAAGACATGTGCGAAACAATAATCTATCCTTAATTATTTAATTTGAAGTAATGTGAGAAGACAATTTCATGAGACCTGAATTTACAAAAACAACATACTACCCTACTTGTATATATAATAGTTTAAATTTGTATATATACCGGTACGAGTATATAGGATGTGATATGATGGAGTATTAACCATGGATATTCCACACCCTCCAACAAGTGGAATATCCAGCGGAATTGATGTTCCTTCCGATGAATGAAAGTTATATTAAAAGGAACGGAAAGGAAAACCAGCGGACAATTCCAACGTTTAAAACTGCTAATGGGATACGATAATCAGAAAATCAAGCTTGAACATTATTTTGCCTGCCTTTGCTTACGTAAATTTTGCCTGATCTGCAGGTATAGAGCAGCATATGGATGTCAACTTTTCCTTCAGTTGCATTTATGTCCAAGCTATAAATGCGAGTAACTTGAGAGCGAAAACCTGGAAGAGAAAAGAGGAAATTAAACAAGCAACCAGTTGCTGCAGAAGGAGAATGGCTCTTGTAAGATGGACTTCATGTGGTAAGAAAATCAGTATCCCTTTGATTTGTTGGGTGTCGGTCAAGATTCAAAGCTGAGGAGAGATGAAAATGGCTAGGGATTGAAAGCCTTCCAACTTCTGTGACTGCACTATACGTACTTGCTCTGATTATGGAGAGACAGAATAATGAGTTGTTCAAAAATAAATAAATGATGAGCAAAGACGTACAGTGAGAATGAAACACGACTTTGATAAAAAGAAAAGAAAAGAATGAAACACGACAATATTAGCCAACTCCGTCACGTTAGCAGGATACAAACAAATGTGCAGCTACGTGACAGTGGCCGCCAGCTCCAGCATGTGCCTCTTGGCGTTTCCATTGTCCACTTCAACTACTTAAGCTTGAACGGTTGCACTCTACGCATGAAATCCACACACGCACACGCTATAACGTAATATTTCATCAGAATTGAAAATGCAGTCTACTTTCATTTTGACTGTTCAGATTTAGATGCATCAACCACTTTTAACTCTTGTTAAGATGAATGTGATGGCTAGCGATTATAGGTGCTTATAAGCACGGTTAAAGAATAATCTGCAATCTCATCATCAGCTGCAATTTGGCTTTGACATTTACACCAAGCCCATTAAACGTTAACGAGGCCAGCTGCCAATTAAATATATATATGTGGGAGCAGGGCAAGGTCTTAAATTCTTGTGCTCTGAAAATTGCAGTAGTGTTCACGAGAAACGGCAAAGGTTAGTAATCATAACGTACTTTCTGCGGCCTCAGCTATTGTGGAATCATCATCACTGGTATAATGTTGTCATTATTGCAGAATCAAAAGCCACAAAAGCATTAGCTATGACACGCCTACTGGGCTATTAGCGAGACTAGCTACGGGGGAGATCCCTCAAACAGAATAAGATCCCATCCATTCCCTATTTGAAGCACTGGTGGTTTCACAACCACTACCTCACTGTTTTAATAAATTTGGCAACCCCATCAGTTTATTAATTCTGAGAGAGCCTAATTATCCTGAGCCGGCGGGTCCCCTCCCTGCTCACACTAACCAATTATCAAATCAGGAAGCAGCTACATAATACAAATTCAATTACACGCCCCAAAAGCTTACAACTTTGTGTTGTACGCACAACAACAGCCTGGCCATTGAGTGAGAGTACTATACACTCACCTATCTCTCTCTCTCTCACATATGTTTTTCAGGGTAAAACAGCCCAAAAAAGAAATGGGCAAGGGGGAGGTGGCTTTTGCCGTCAATGGAAGAACAAGATCCTTAAAACCTTAAACAAAGGGAGGGCAGTGAAAGGTAAAAGAAATGGGTGTGAGAAGGAACAGATATATATATAAGAGTGTTTGTTAATTAGTAATGGAAGGCCATTGGTGGGGCCACCTGCCCACATGCAATTCAATAATAATACACTGAGATCTCACTCTGTAAACCAAGCACGCCAACCCTCGCTTTGCTGTCTGGGCCCCCCTACCTTTACGTCCCTTTAATTTCGCCCCTTCCCCTGCTTCACACTTGCCCTTCCTCCATTTCACATCCTCTTTTAACTCCAACCAAACAAGCCTCACCGCAACTCAACATATTACATTCCTCATCATATCCTCTCTCTATACATATATGGCTTCTCACTTTTGTTGAAATTCGAATTTCAGCAACCAAACTAAAACTCAACAGTATATTGAATACATTGGCTATTTCGCATACATAGGATGACGTGGTTTGAGACTGGCGGGCAATAATCGTGGTCAGTGGAGAGGAAAACAGTGTGTTTTGAAGCTTGGAGCGGGGAAAGAATATTTTAGTGGTGTTATACGGCTATTTAATTAAGCGATGTGAGTAGATAAGAAAAGAAAGAGATAGATTGTCTATATAGATATGTGAAAAGCACGGGAGTGGCTGAGAAAGTTGGGAGTCAATTTAGTGGGTATAGAGAGGCAACGGCAGAGTTGTGTTCATCACACACACAGTTGCCCATTCTTTTATTCTTACTAAAAAGCCCCCAAACTCATCAAAGAAAGGGATAACAACACTTCAACTGCGTATACGCGACCCCTGCCCCTTTCTGTTAAAAACGGCGTTTTCCTTATTATGATCCCATCAATTTCCCTCCACACCCCTCATCTACGTCCCACACGCCTTGTCTTGCGTTCATCTAATATATATATATATATATATAGCCACACACGCACTATTCCATACTCATCACGTACGCCTCATATAAGTTGTCTCAAACACAACCTCCCTACATTACTGATCTATACCTCAACTTGGGATTCTAGCACCACACATCTCTAACGCGTAAATATACATTAGTATGCTTGCTAACCACAAAGAGCAAGATGACACGAATGAAAGGGGAACTCAAAAACTCTAAACAAGACTCACGGATATCACATCATATTCATATATTGGAGTGTCTGTCGTCCAGAAACTTTTTGACCAAACTTAAGAGGCTCAAGTGATTTGGTCTAGCTTGCCCAAAATTCAGCGCCCAGTTGATCGTAAGAGCAATTCGGTACGTACTAGGCACTAGGCACACAACACAATTCAAGCAAGGTGCTTCGTAGGGTTAAGTTCTCCCTGAAATATATATGCATGGATTGGCCCATGTCATGCTTTTTTCATAGAATTTACGGCCAAACGATGATCCACTGATGAGCGATCTTACTACATCTACGTATACATATATAGTTGTAAAAGTGCGCAGATTTTATATAGTCCCGAGATGTATGCACGCGTGCATGGTGGATATCATGGGATGAGACATTATTGACTTGAGCTTATCATGTGCGTGAATAATCACAAGTCATTACCACGCTCACTTACTACGTGTGTCTGTTTAGATTAACGGTATAAGCTACTTTTTCAATATAATTTATGATGTACTTGCTCTAGTCTTTATTATAAGAGACCAACAAACAATCCTCACAAACCAATAAAAACAGTTAAAGTCAATAAAGTGGTCCTAAATTTTAAGTAACTTTCAATATCCTTTACTAATTGCAATAAACTCTAATATTATATTAATTATTACTGCCTTATAAAAAAACCCAAATATAATTGCTAATTTGTGACTTATAATAAGGACCAGAGGAAATACGAGATAAATATGTAAGAGGATTTTTGTCTCGGCTAACGTGAATGTATTTTTTGAATGCCAACTAAACAAGCCCATATATGTATTTAGTGAGTATTTAGGTAACTTTGAAACTGTAGTTTTAGAAGCTCTTTTTTACAAACCATGACAAAACTTTTCTTATATGCATACATCGTAAATCATAAAAATTATTCCCTAAAAAATAATCTAAACACACTTAGTTAGCTGTCGATGGGAACTTCTCACACGACCAATTACCATACCTTCTTTTTTTTGGGACTCAACGTTACCATGCGGAACACCCCCCCGGGGGGCCGCTTCTACGTACTGTGTATTGTTTTCACTTTTCACCGTTTTACATGGAAATTCCTGATGATTCTGTATACTCAACCTATAATGCTATATGTTCCTTTTGACAAACTCCACACACACACACGCTTGCATAACTAAAGAAGACTCAGTTAATTTAGCTGTTTAATTTCTGTCCTTTGATCGACCAAATGCTTGGTTTCTTTTCTTCAGGGACTTTCATGTGTGTGTGAGTATCATTAAATTAACTTAATTAGGAGACATTCCATGTTGATGCTTCTGAACAAGGATTAATTATCGCTATTCAAAGGGATAGATAAATTTGGAGTATTTGATAAAGTGGCAACAACCAGACGAACGTCATATCATCATGCAGAGGAAAAAGAAAGCATTTGGGGTCCATTATCTCTATCAAAAGCTGCTCTCCAACACAGCTCTCTAACTCTTTTTTTGTCCCATCATAACCTGTGAAATACATTACTGCGTTGCCAAGATATTCATTTATGAATATCTTCTAGCTTTACCCAGCCAACCGAACCACGGTTTAATTCCAGATTTTGATACACACTCCACATATCCAAAATTTTCCAAAGAATCGTATCCTTTCTCTCTATTCGACCGCGATATAAATATTAAATAGTGCTATCACAGAGTTCTGGAAACATGATATTTTGCTGCAATCGCAGCTTATCACTCTGGAAAATTTTTCATCAGCTGAAAAAGAACTGGCGCGCAATTTTTTTTTTTTATTTGTCACGTACTCACTAAGCTTCTTAACAAAATCCCGATTCAAAATTAGAACTTACGATTTTTTTTAGCACGATAAACAACGTTGTCAAGAATTATTAAAAAAAAAGCTACTAATTTCTCTAATTCATTTTTTCGTGCCATTTCAGCTTTAGCACCCTCACACACACGATAAGCACAGTATCCTCTAAACCATACACCTGAATATATATACACGATGTCCGTAATGCAACTATGCAAGTATATTTGCAAGAATTATAAACGCAATGTTTGGTCGTGAGCCATATATATTTTTGCAAATCAACAATATCAAATACAATGGCATTCCAAAGTTTAAAAAAAAAAAAAAAAACAAGTTTCGGTATTTCTTCCAACAATACGATGTAAACATGAGAAGGCTATTAATGATCCGCTTCTACATGCTTTTGGTAAATAAAACTTTGTGTTGTAAATGAAGGAAGGGTGTAACATGTTACACTAAAACTAAAACCGGGTATATTTTCGGCGCGCGACTGATAATGGACTCACAGTGATCATGGTCCAGTCCTTCGGGAGACTATACATACGTATACTATGTATTATGACCTCCGGACAAAACAATGCGCACATAAAGTAATATAAATATATAGTTACTGTATCCCAAGAGAGGAAAGAAAATTAACAGTAAAAAAGCCATAGCATACTCACGGAAAGAAATAGCAGCTGCGGTGGTTGAGTTGAAATTAGCAGTTGCATTGGAATATAAGTTATCTATAGTTATGACCTTTGTAATTTGGAGGTAAGGACTCATCAAGTACGTACATGGAATAACAGTTCATTGTCGTTGTAATTGACCCTACTTGTTATTCTCATGTAGAGTCACAAGGTTGTCAGTCTGTCCGAGCAAACTGCGTATGGACCGCGCTTTCACCATTCCAAGCTTCATCCTCTTCTTGGTAATCACTGCTGGCTTCTTCTCGGGTTTGTCTTCGTCAACATCGTTGTGAATGCCGGAAGAATCATATTTACTTTTCTTTTCAGGCGACGAAGAAGAAGGTTCGGAGAGAGAATCGTTATTCTTTGTTGCAGCAGCAGTGGTAGAAGGAATAGATCGGTTTCTTACACTGGTGATGCTTCTGAGCCTTCCCTTCCCCAAGTGATGCTCACATAGAGAGTAACCCACCAGTGTTTGCTGACAACACCTCCATCCCCTACCGTTGACTCTACTGCACCGCGACCCTCCATGACCACACTTCCCCTTCCCCTCTTCTTACTCGTATTCACATCCATATTCACTTCCTCCTCTTCACTTGTCTCATCCTCATTCTGCGTTGTACATTTCTTGTTCATCTTCGTCTTCATCCTCTTGTTGTTATTATTGTTGCTCTCCCTCGTGTTCATCATGTAGCCACCTCCTCTCCCTCTTCGTTTCTTGGGCGGAATCGCTTTCTCTTCATCACACCATTTCCCATCTGCATGCCACACTCAGCATGTTAATGTTATGTCGCGCCTTAACAATACTGTACATAGGCCGTCACAAGTAGTAATAACATTTACCTCCACGAGACGGTGATGGTGGGATGACCACCTCAGCGAAGGTCCCAGAACCCAAGACGACTCCTTTTCTAGCAGTTAACAAGCAACGCCCAGGATATATATGCCAACAACAAGCGAATAATTACATAAATTTTAAGGAAGAGGAAAGATAAAGTTGGGTGTAATGTAATATAGAAAGAGCAACAAGTGATGGAGATGGGGACCAGCATATCCGTGCTATTTTGTGAGCCTGAGACGCATGGTAGTTAGCCGATTTAGAGAAAAAACACGATCCCCTCCTACTCATAGGAAGGGTGTGGCGTGGTGGCTACCAGTGCTCTCGCTCACTAATGACACCTTCCACAGTATTTTCCACTATGACTGTTTTTTCTTCTGGCGCCTCCTATTTTTATTATTATTATTTCCCCTTTTTCGATGCCGGGTAAAATCAAGTTATGGGTCTCCATGTTTTCTACTTTTTTTTTTTCTTTCATGAAACAGAGATACAGACGAAGACGCATATAATCAAATCGTATTTTTAATTTATATTCATCCCTAACTTTTTTCTTGTCATCTTTCTTACCCGGTATCATTACGCCTCTCTCCTCCTCCCCCGGCTTCGTCCTGCAAAAATCACGCACCAAATATTAGATCCGGGGAAATAGGATTGTCCCTGACGGGTTTAAAATCTAATTCGTATAGCTCGCGTGATAGATTGGACATAAAGCTAGTGCAATCGTAAGAAACTGAAAAGGCCAACGGAAATATAAAAAAGTTAAATAAAATGAAATCACTAACCGAACGATCTAGGTGGGCGTGGTGATCGTGTGCTCCGATAACGGATGAGTCCCCGGCGTCGTCCGGAAGAGGGCGAGGATGATCGGACGGGGAGGCAGTAGTATGAGGTAGTGGTTGGAGAAGGAGAGGAGCAGAAGATTTGGGAGAGGAAGCACGGGGGAGTTGCACCATCGGAGACGGGTGGATCGGGAGGGGCCTTTGCGGATCCTCATGAGGGGTTGCAGGATAGGATTTGAGGGGAACCCCACCAGATTTAAGGGAGAAAAAGGGAAAGATCGGAACAAGGTTCAGATTTGAGAGGTTAAAAGGAACGGAGGGGAGTGGGGAGGGAGACAGAAGCTACATGGAGAAGCTGAGAAGAGGACGAAAAATTGGTTGAGGGGAGAAGCACAGTGGGGTGGGGGTGGCTGCCTCTCGCTCTCCAAAGCTCCATGAGAGAGTCCACATATATTGGCAACTTGGGGTGCTTGGCAGGTTTCTCTCTCTAACTTTTATTTAGTTGCACCAAAGAAAGAGAAGATGCGAGAGAGAGAGAGACCACGTGTGAGGGTAGAGGGATTGGGAATGAGGAGGGCATTGGGTGGTTTTATCATTCACCCCTCCCTCTTACTACTTTTATGACTGTGGGGACGCGGGGGCCCCACCTCCCCCCCCCCCCCAAAACATCCTCCTCCTCCCCTCCTGCCTTTTGTCTTGGCATCCATCAAACTATGCGTTTTGGGGACAGATCCTCTCATCTGAGGATCCATTTTTTTTATCTTTCCGCATAAATTTGTTTGGGTTATTGAAAGTATTATTGTGATATTTCAAATTAATTAGACAAATATGATTTAGAAATGATGAAAAAATGACAATGAGAAAAACATGACCTTGTGTTTTGATGCTCTATGCAAGAATCTATGCTTGTTTGAGATTCCCATTAAAAACTTCTCTCAAGTATTTACTTCATCCGCCATAAATCATAATTAAAAAACTATTTTCAAAAGTTTTAATAGCTATTCCAAACAAGTACATTGTTGTTAATTAGATGACACGTAACCATGTTTAACTTGGGGGTACTAATTGACGAATGTGACTCTTTACTTTTATTATTCAAAAGTATTTTTACGATTTATAAAATAAATATATGGGAGGAGTTGCGAAAATGAGATTCTGAAACCATGGTCTAGGTTTCGCAAACAGGAACAAAACATTATTTGAGATGGTCTCATGTTTAGCTGCTACAAACTGAGGAGGTGTGAAATGTGGGAGGGGTGTTGAAGAAGTGAGATGGAAATGGCGGGGAGTAGCGTGTAGTAAAGTTAAAGAATAGTCATAGCAGCAAGCCAGCAACTGGTTCTGTGCGTTAGAGAGGAAGCCCAAGGAGGAGACGATGACAAGGGAACGCATTAAGGCGTTGACACGACTTGTTGCAGCCCTTCATCACCTACCTTTATAGTGTCCATGCACAGCCAAATTTGGTGGACTAAGTTATGCATGATTGATGATACTAACATCACAATTTTTCTTTTCTTTGCCACACAATATCTTCACTGTTTTCAACACGCAGCTTCACATCCATGTCTCACTGTGTTTTCACTTTAAATTCAGAGGGGGGAGGCTATCATATTACATATACACTAAATTATCTGAGGTTGCGGCTCACTGCGTGTAAAACGAGGGGCCCATATCTTATATCATTAACATACAAATTTATATTGCATTTTGGCAAAAAAAAAAAAACACTAATTCATATTTGTAATGGATTTGTTTTAAAGAGCTCCACATTTTTTGCTACACCCGCCGCATTCTATAATTTGACGACTCCAGTTTAATTAATCAAAAGTCCCCTTGAGTGGTATATCTATACTGAAGTGAACATTACACCCAAGCTAATGTATTTGGACTTCAGAATTATTAATTAGGGTGGAGGAAAACTGAGAGTTTTTTTTCAAGCTAATGTCCCTTTAGCAACAGTGTAGTCAAAACCCATCCAGATTTGCATCCCAGCTCATGGGCTAAAAATACAAAACATGGTCTGCATTTGGGCTTCAACCACTTTCGTTCTCTGCAGCCCAAAAAGCATGAAAATGTCTCCTCCAAACCCGACAACCCGAGAACAGTAGTAACATCTGGCAATATGTATGGGTGTGTGTGTGTGTCTCTCTCTCTTTCTCTCTGTGGGTATTAAGGGAAAAACTATTGTTTTAATTAAAAACGCTATAACGTGTGTTTTTTAAGTGTGAGTCTCGAGTCAAGAAAGCGATTTTAAATGTGGATATGGTGCCGATGCGAAAATTTGGTTGTTGCTATAATGTTATTATCAATTTTAAGTGTACATAGATTCGAGGTTTTTTTTTTTTTTGGGTGAATCTAGGTTTTGGTTTTAAGTGCGTTACTGTGTAAAGGCATGAAGTTTTGGTCTGGATTTTAATTCTCTATTTTGGCATTTGTATGATTATTTTTTTTTGGTCAAGCATTTGTATGATTAACACACGACGAAATAGCATATAAAAGTTTTGATTCTTGCTTAGCTCTCCACACAAGAAAAAATTTGTTATGGACTCAAATAATGAGTCTCGCAGATATGAGGCCCAGTAGAAACGCTTCATCCCTTTAAGTAGGTACATTGTTAATTATTCCTTGAGCATGCCTATAATCCAGGACCGTACAGGTAGTGGAGCAGACACTCACAGGACGTGGGAGGCGCACATCGTTGGAAGATAAGACTCAAGGCAATGAGAACGAAACCCTAGGTAATCCCTATATAAATAGGAGGTTACCCACCATGTGTGTTCCCTATGTTCACTATTCCATTATTTACTATTCAATCTCACTGTGCACACACCCCACCCCTTTGGCGAAACGCCTTGTCCGTGCGTAGCACAGTGATTTGCAAACATTCTCTGATACCTCTTTGATAGATATTAGTGAATGTTCTAACCTCCTTTGGTACTTAATCCCTAAAGTACCTTGGGAAAGAGCTATTTGATCCGACATTAACGTCACCTAGCCTGTTGAGGCTAGACATTTGTGTTCTACACCTGAACAAAATTAAATATGGTATTGGTTTTCATCATATAGTTGGCCTTGTAGCCTAAAGACACCAAACACTCCCTTTTGCGTCTTTCTCAAACATAATGTTGTGAGTGAGTGATATTATATTAGGTAACTGAGTTATAAAAAAACCTGGTTTTGTATGATTGGAAATATTTTTGTGCCACTTAGATCCAATGATTAATACTCACTCCGGTCCTAATTATAGGAGCAATTTAACCGATTTTGGGGGGATTAAGGAGAGGAGTTAAATTAGTTAATTTTACTCATTTTCCTAAAATGCCCTTATATAAATTTAAAATGACACAAGTAAAAGTGAATTACAACCCCCCACATATCTCTCCGACCAATTTTCCTTTCCACACACTTTCTAATTGAAATAACGGTCTTACTATATAAACATATATGTGTATTCATATAGATCTCTCTACATACATAGACACACACACACACATATATATAGACACACACACCCATATATATATATATATATATATACACACACACACACACACATACATACATACATACATAGACACACACACACATATATGTATGTGTGTGTGTGTGTACACACACAGTAGAGATATATATATGTTTACGTGTTTGTGTATGTACACACCCCCCCCACACACACACATATATATATCTACACACATATATACTCGCACACATAAACACAGATATACATATATATGTACACACATATATATAAGTGCTCTTAATAATAAGTATAAATAAGGGTATTATAGGAAAAAAAATGATAAAAGTTAAAACTTGCTCTTATAATTAGGATCAAAAGCAACTCTAAAATTTGCTCCTATAATTAGGGATGGAGGGAGTATAATCGGATTATAAAGCTGCTAAAAACATTATTGATATCTATAGCTAGGATGTTATTATAGTTAACAATGACTGGTTAACTGCGAAACATGCAAACATAAAATAACTCGTCTGATATGAAGCGATCGATTTCTGATAATTGAATACCAACCACCCCAGAACCATATTTATCACGTAATTAGTTTCTTATAATTCGAATCAATGTTGTCCTGTTCTTCGTGTCTTAAATTGCCCAACGATACGCAAACAATTTAAACACACGTCACGTAGAAAACTAAACAAGAATATCAATGAAAGTAGTATATACACATAATTAACATACAATCACTGTGTTATATATAATAGATAAATATCCACACCAACAATATATATTTTTCAAGCTGGCTCGGGTCACCTGGATTTTGACGTAGGAATTTTTGTGGGGTTCTGATTGTACCGGAGACCTGTATCATATATATATATATATATTGCCTACTCTGTATGTGGTACGTCCAAGACAAAACTTTATGTCCCATTTATCCGCTGGCTTGTACACTTCTGTTGTTTATATTTCTGTCATCCCTGACATTTCAAGTACAGTCAGACTCAGAAGTCCCGCTGAACATGAAAATTCTTTTTTAAAAAAAAATAATAATTAGATAGAGGAGTATGAAACATCTATTAATTTGATAACACTATTGTGATTCTAATAGACTTTACCACATTCCAACTTTAGCTCCAAACAAGCAAAATGTTGTATAAGCGAGTCTGTTTGGGGGAAAACAAAACCTAGCTTTTGCCTCTAGTTAGCCAAACACTACTTTTTCAGAAACTATTCTACACCCAAAACCTAGTTTTTAGAAAAAAAACACTATTTTTTTTAGATTTTTTCAGTACCAATTGGTATTCTTAAGTGTTTTTTTAGTATATGTTAGTACCCTGAAATTTTTTCAAGATTAGTCAATAGCCTGAAATATTTTTTTAAGATCATAAAATAAATTTTTAAGATTATGAGAAGTATTTTTTTAGTACTAGTCAGTACTTTAAATTTTTTTTTGAAAATCGTAAAATAAATTTTCAAGATCATGAAGTATTTTTCAGTACCAGTTTGTACCCTGAATTATTTTAATTTTGTACACACATTTATGTAATTTTTTGTAATTATTATGAAATTTAATGTTAAAGATATTTAAAATACAACATTATCCTTTATATGCAATTATACCAAAAACTAATGTCATTTTTGCTAAATTTAACCCTGAAAAGGCAAGCTATTCTGATAACAATATTCAAACATTATCATTTTATCAAAATCACTTTTTTCAATAATCTATTCTCTATAAAAAGTTATTCTGAAAAAGCCATTTTACTTTATAAATCACAAAAGATATTATCCAAAAGCTAAATTATATTAAATCAAAACAGGCCCTACGACATCAAAGTCCCGGTTGTTCTCCTGAGCCATTCTGACTAGATAGCCTGCACATCTTAATTTTTTCCTATACACATGAATAATCTCAAAATTGATAAGTTTAGAAATCTTACTTCTTAAATCTCATCAAATTAAAGCTAAGGGAGAGGAAGATCTATCTGCTCCCTTAAAAAATTAATCTGAACAAAAAATAAATAAATGTGTACATTGTACTCGAGGTCCACAACACAGCTTTATTAGATCCCACATTAATTATGGTCCTAATTAAGGAAATAAGGGTTTCGATCGATGCAAGTTCAAGATTAACAATCTTCAAATTTAACCAGCATAACTGCTTGATTATCGAGCAACTTTCTTCACGTGAGTCTCAATTCACATGAGTATCTCTTGTCATCCTTTAAACGGCGGTGAGATTTGATCAACATATTATTGATGGGTCCGGTTTCTCTCCCCTTCTATATTTTGTCCATCCCTCTTCATTCTCCAACCTGACCATCAAAATATTGATCCAATGGATCAGATTTAATTTTGAAAAAACTGCGCACTATTTTGTTTACCGCACGCGATTTTTTCAAAAATAAATCTAACCCTTTGAATCAAAATTTTGACGGTCAAAATAGAGGATGAAGAGGAATAGACCAAATATGGAAGGGGAGAGTATCTCCATCCGGGCTCACAAATATTGGCATAGACACGCATAGCGACTTGGGAACGAGAATTCTGTACGGAGGGCGTCGCTGACCAATATTGTTGGGGCTTTGGGGGAAGATTCATGGACGAGTAGTACGTAGTACGACCTTTTTCAAAACCTTTTTTGCGGTGTGCGTGGTAAAAAATATGATTTTTCACTGATCTTTCTTTCTATTTTTTTTTATTGAATGTGATCAAGTTTCAATAATTGATATTTTAATACGTTTTAATATTAAAGTAGTATTTTTTATATAATTTTAAATCTAAACCATTAAAATTTGATCTAATTAAAACATTTAATGAAGAGGGATTAACAAAGACATTCTTTTCTCTAGTAGCTGATAGTACAACCTTATTACATTTCGTTTGACGTTTGGACTAGATGTTGTACCGGCACCAAACCAAAACAGAAAACCAAGCAATCATATGAATTAATGACACCTTTGTAGCTCTCGGGTTGCTTTCCTGTCCCTGGGCGAAGTAGGCCCCTAGAATCTTCTCTCTTAAAAATGCCTTCGAAATTGACTTCATATCAAACACAGTCCCTTCCTTTTTTGATGTCAGAAAACCCCTCCATAAATGAATCAATCCAGGTACTTTGGGAAAGAAAAAGTAAGAGGCAAAGGCAACTTGTGTCCTATAATTAATTACAAGAAAGAGACACGTGGGCAAAGAAATTAAACTACTGGTAATGGTAATATCAACCCTTTGCTTAATGACGAAGCATATGCCTTTGATTTACTCGTTCTTTATAAACTTGCTGCTGCTATTGCACGATATCATTCCAAAGTTGAGGAGACTACAATATGATATTTGATGACATAAATAGCACGACGAGTTTGTTAAGTGGGAATGATTATGGTTTGAACTTTCAACTCAGTTTCCAGAAATACAATACCTAATACGCATAAAGACACATGCACTATTCATTCGTACATGCTTCTAAGCAATAACTAAAGGACGACCCTTTACTAGCAAGCAAATTAATAAAGTTGCAAAGACATGACGCGCTTCTTATCTTTATGTATATATAGGCGTCCTTCTGATCAGTCAGTGAACCCACCATTTTCTCTGAAGAAAGAAGAAATCAACAGCTCCAAAATGCCTTCCTTTTCCTTTCATAAGCTTGTGGTGCTTATTACCATCTTGCTTCCTGTTGCCCTATTCTATTCATCAAACGCTCAGCTGACTTCAACCTTCTACTCCAGCACATGCCCCAATGTATCTTCCATCGTTCGCAGTGTGATCCAGCAGGCTCTGCAATCTGATCCCCGTATAGGAGCAAGCCTCACTCGTCTTCACTTTCACGATTGCTTTGTCAATGTAAACAATATGTGTGTGTGTGTGTGTTCAAAAGGAAGTATAAGCAGGTTTAATTATAGTCTAATAATGTGAAGATGTTGCGGTTATTGTGCGTGTTCAGGGATGTGATGGGTCGGTTTTGTTAGACCAGGGCGGTAACATAACGCTGAGCGAGAAAAATGCGGTACCCAACAACAATTCAGCACGGGGCTTTGACGTGGTTGATAGAATCAAGGCCTCCGTTGAAAGCTCATGCCCTGGCGTGGTGTCTTGTGCCGATATTCTTGCCCTCGCAGCCGAAGCCTCTGTGTCTCTCGTAAACTATATATATATATATATTCATCCTTCACGCCGTTCTCATAAATATTGATCACATATATGTCTCTGTGTCCTTATGATATATATTCGCAGGCAGGGGGTCCTTCGTGGAGCGTACTACTTGGGAGGAGAGATGGTCTTATCGCAAATCAGAGTGGTGCCAATAACTCGATTCCAACCCCATTTGACAGCCTCACCAATATCACTGCAAAGTTCGCCGCAGTGGGCTTAAACACAAACGATGTCGTTGCATTGTCTGGTAATACTCATTCACTATTCACTTCTCAGGGGAAAAGAAGAAGAAGCACTTTATATCTTGTTAGCTTTGTATATATGTACGTGTGTCACTGAAAAAAATGAAACGGGTTTAATTTGAAGGTGCCCACACGTTTGGTAGAGCGCAGTGTCGATTTTTCAGCAGCAGGCTATTCAACTTCAGCGGAACGGGAAGGCCTGATCCGACTCTGAACGCCACCTACTTGGCCACGTTGCAGCAGAATTGTCCTCAGAATGGGAGTGGAACAAATCTAAACAATCTGGACCCTTCATCACCTGACACTTTTGATAACAACTACTTTGCTAATCTTGTTACCAATCGAGGCCTTCTTCAATCCGACCAGGAGCTCTTCTCCACAAACGGTTCTTCCACCATTTCCATTGTGAACAGCTTTGCCGGCAACCAAAATGCTTTCTTCGTCGCCTTTGCTCAGTCCATGATCAATATGGGTAACATCAGCCCCTTAACCGGAACTCAGGGAGAAATCAGATCCGATTGTAAGAAAGTCAATGGGAGTTGACGCTTCCACGTCAGACTAAGCTATTTGGATTCTTCCTACACTACTGTTATTCACACAATATAGTTTTTGATTTGTATTTGTGGGGCTTGCTTTCTAAGTTATATGAGTGTTCCTGAATAAAATACTCTTCATCAATTCTTATAAATCAAAGATGCCGACTTCTAGTTTGTTTTGAGAGGTGCATCTGTGACTTTTTCACATGCATCTCAACCAAGATTTCTAATGCAACAAAGGTCCGAAAGCAACGCACATATAATTCTCAGTTTTTGTTAACAAACTTACTTTTCTCTCGAAGATCATTTTTTCCTGGCATTATTCGTGTCTTCTCGGCATAATGCATTGAGCCACTAAATAATTTACGTTAAAAAAAAAGATGTGAGCGCATTAGACAGGCCTGAGCCTTTTCCCACCTTTAGTGCGTGTTCGACAAACTTCTTAAAAGCACTTTTTGGGGGAAACGATGGTTTGGAAAAAATTATATTTTTCAGCGTTTTCTCTGTCCTGACACTGGTTTGTCCATTATCTCCTCTCTCTCCTTTCTAGCGTCCTCTCTTTTTTCTTTCCTCAGAGGTCTCCGACAGAATTTTGGAACAAGGAAGCCTCCACCATCGACACTAGCCTAGGCGTGCTCGGCATGTCCTTGAGGAAATTAGAAGCCTTTGGAGTTTAGAGACGGCATCTGAACCATGCCTCCCGCGCAAGCGTGTCATAGTTGTCGATCCAAGCTTTTCTTGAAGAGTAGATAAAGCCATGGCGAGATCTGGCCAGATCCGAAAGCGAAACTAAGAGAACGAGGATTTTTCTTTTTCTTTTTTTTTGCCAAAGAGAACAGAGCTTCCTACACCTCCCATGATGGCTCCCTTTTCCCTAAAGTTTCCTTCCAAATTCAAGCTCCAATCGTCTGTTTGCCTCCCAGATCTTACCCCACCACCATTCGTGTCGAAGAGCACGTCAACTCCCTAAAATCTTCCCTTTCTTCTTCTTCGCCTCCTCCCTAAAATGAAATGTGATGTGGATGGAGGAAAAGAAGATATTCTGGTAAGCTTTGATAACGGTGGAGGGATGAGGAAGAGACCGCAGAGAGAGATGAGTGATTAATGTTTATGGATTAAATTATTGGTAGACTAATGTAAATTAAAAATTTACATGTCAGCTTAAATTTGATAGACCATTATATTAGACATGTATTGTTTCCCTATTATGATGTGCTCTATTATTTAGAATCAGTGAAATATAATCGTATCCGTGAACAATTGTGTTTAGTGTTTTGTAATAGAATGTTTTATTGTTAAATGATATGGATACAAATTTGTATTAGGGGAAAAACACTATGTTTATGAAGATTTTAGCTAAATTTTGTAAGTTTTAAAACAAAACATTACTCTTATATGTTTAAGGTTCCATTTTTTAGGCATCATACATTTAACTATAGAATAAATTATATATATATCAATCTAAAAGATATTGTTTTAGATAATTACTATTTATAAAGGATTTTTTACTATACAATTTATTAATAAATATATGTTTAATATGTTTTTTTATTATGTTACATAATTTACTATTGTTATAATTTTAATTTTGTACACAAATTTATGTATTTTTTGGTATTTATTATGAAATTTAATGTTAAAAATATTTAAAATAAAACATTATCTTTTATATGCAATTATCACAAAAGTTAATGTCCTTTTTAGTAATTTGAACATGAAAAAACTATTCTGATAACAGTTTGGTACCACGAATTTCAGAAATGACAGTTTGATACCATAAACTTTCAAAATACCAATTTAGTGCACATTCGAAGTGCAGAACAAGAACACTTGAGTGAAGAAATTTAACACTTGAAGTGCCATCACAAAGATACACTCGAGTGTAACACTATTCACTCAAGTGAGAACACTATTCAAGCTCCTATCCTATATTCGCTCTTGTTTAAGGAATGTTTAACATGTACGAGGTTCAATAATTTGGTCATATCTCTCAAATCAAAAATCTGATTGAGGTGAAAATTATTTTATATGAAACTAGGCTCCCAGTGCATCACATAAACACCAAAATCAAGCTCAAAAGAGTCTGGATGAAAGAGATATGGATTTTAGAAGTTGACATTAGAATTCTCGCCTTATATCAAACACATGTTTAGTAATTTAGATGTATCTCACAAAAATACACCTCCAATTGAACTGAAACTTGTGGCATATAAAACTAGACTTCAGTACCGTTTCAAAACCATCAAGATCATGGTAATAATAGTTGTACATATGCTATAAGTTTCAATTTTAGTTATACATTATTTTACCTTGATGTTTTAAATCACATACAGGTTTTAATTTCAATCAAATTTAAATAAAAAGAAAAATATTTTAATAATATTGGTGGTGACATCTTGTTGTCACTAAAAGCATTATCAGCTGCAACATAATAAATTACCGCTAATAGAATCTCTAATGGTTGCCGCTAATAGAAGCTTCAATGGGAATTGTTGTTGCTAAAAGTAGCATTAATTAGTAGCAACAAAATAAGTCACCACTGAAAGTAGAATCAATGGTGGCAATAGTTGCCACTGAAACTCCATTATGAGCAGGACTTGCACTCACAAAGCAATTGGACTTACTTTTAGCGGCAACCAAAAGTCGTCACTAATTCTATACTTTCAACAGTAAAAGTATCAAAGACAGTCGTATCTACGGTGTCAACAAGTTGCCTCCAAAAACCCTTTCTGTGGCGACTTTTGTCACCTGTGAAAGTCATTTTTCTTAGTGATGAGACCTCAAAATTACAATTTAATCAAAATAAAACCAGAGTTATCAATAATGGAGCATATAGATTGCAATGGTGCTTAATATTATTTTTTTAAAAAATAACGATCTATTTGTTCTACTAATATACAATGAAAAATATTTCTAAAGTCAAATAGTAAAAAAAAGTCAAAGGAGAGACAGGAATTACATGCACACTGCACTGTTTGAATGATGCAGACGAGGCTGAACAATATCCCAACGTGACAAAAACACTGAAGGCAAGAAAGACACAAAGGGACAAGGGCACTGTAAGCAGCGTTTGGATTTCAGTACCTCGTATTCCAAACACTGTTCGCTCCCTTCCCCACAAAAGCTTCATCATAATTCACCACCATATTAAGTTTTTAATATTTTATACTCCCCTGATTTTAAATATTGGAGTTAGTTATGTGATTTACTTTAATTGTAAATAGAATATTTGAATTTATTGTGTCTCTCAATTTTTTTTTTTTTTTTCCTTTAAAGCATCTATATTAATTACAAGTCTTAAACGGGTTTTTATCTAGAAATATTTTCAATTGGTATGATATCTTTTTAATATCTATAGATTAGTTATAGATCTTCTATATTAAGAACATTAGGAAAGAAAGAGTATTATATATATGACCTGCATAATAAAACTACTAACGGCCACGACGAAATTTATGTTTAACATTAAAAATGAAGTGAGTATAGTAGTTTTATTCTCTTAAAAGAAACAGTATCTTACAAATTAATTTTATTAACAAATGTAAATCAAATAGATTTTTTTTTTTAAATATCAAACTTTAGAAACAATAAATCACATTTTAAATTTAAAAGTAACAAAATATCTTATCCAGTTAAGCATTGACGGAATAGTAAGATACTTTATTGTTTGGAATCATTTTGGGGTCTTAAAAATGCTTATTCATATAAATTGAAATAAAACTCATCACATATATTTACCTCATATACTGTAAATCATTATTTGAAAAATGCTTTTGAAGGCTTTAATCGTTATTCCAAACAAGTATGAAACTGATTATTATTATAAGGCACCAACGAACAATTTTCAAAAACCAATAAAAATGGTTAAAGTCATTAAATTTCTCTTAAAATTTAAGTAATTTTCAATATTATCCCTACTAATTGCACAAAACTCTAATATCATATTAATTATTACTTTCATCCACTACTCTTATTAATTATGTGAACATATGGGAAAAAAAATATTTAATACTCTTTGGAAACAAGCAATTGCTTATTAAAATAATCAAATACAGTTGTTAGTCGGCACTCATTATGATTCTTATTATAAGGCACCAACTTACAATTCTCATAAACCAATAAAAACAGTTAAAGCCTACAAATTGCACTAAACTCTAATATTATATTAATTATTACTCTTACCTACTACTCTTATTAAATATGGGTATATATAAAAGAATAATAATTAATGCACTTTAAAAACAAACAAGTTCCATATAAAAATGATTAAATATTATTATTAGTTGGTTTCTTATAATAAAACTAAAGAAAGTATTTCCTCCGATCCTAATTATAGAAACATTTTTGTAGTGTAAATTACATGATAAAAATGTTCCTATAATTAAGACCGAATATAATAAAGACAGAGAAAAAGGCGGAAAAAGTTTTGCAAGTAGCCAAATAGCTTTGCCAATTCGCAAACTAGTTGGTCCAAGATCCGAACTTTTATGATTAGTATGAAGGTTGAGTCGCTGCAAGTCACTATGGGCCACTAGTGATTGGAAGGAGATTCTCTTATTGGCAGATTTTCTACCCATCGCTCACAGAAACATTCTCACCGTTAAAATTTTGATCCAAAGGCCCAGAGTTGGATCAAGATTTTAATGGTAAGGATGAGGGATGAGGAGGGAAATGCATGTGAGAGAAACCAGACCCACTAGTGATTCCGTTTCCAGCCAAACCAGAGCCACTCGTCACAACCTTGGACACACTCTTCATCATAGCCGTTCATCTCAGGGTGTTGAGTGAGATAATAAGCGCTCCCTCCTTAGCTTCTCTTTTCTCTTTTCCCTTTTCCCCGAGCCCCCTCTTCCCTCCATCGTCGTGACTTTTCTTTCATTCCACACACATTTCTTCTAAACCCTCTTCCTCTTCCTCTCTTCCCTTGTTAGATCGCGGAGCCAAGGATACCCATAATGCTCGCCTCTACTCGGACCTAGCTTGCCTTAGGTCTCTCCCCCTCCTCACCATTGTAGGAGTAGGTCCGAGCTGATCTTCGACGCTGCCCTTCACGAGTCACAGCCCAGGTTTTATCTCTCCCTTCCAATTTTTGTATCCATCCCTTTTTACTCTTCCCAGCAATAAAAATTCCGGTCTTTCGTCTTTTTTCTATTAATCTGTTATACCTAAACCCTTTTTTTTGCGAAACCCATTTTTGTTACTCTTCCACGTAGTTTCATTCCCCTTTCGGAGATTTTTTCCGATGGCCTTTCAATATGAGTTTCCTTTGATTGAGTTGAAATCGAGCAATCGGGCGTCGGGTTTCATTTCGATTGAGGTCAACCTTGGGTATTGGATCTGAGCTCGTTTGTGTTGGTGCGGGAATTAGGGTTTTGACCAATCTTGTTGCAAATTTTGGCTATCCTCATTCCTGATTGTTCAATTCTGACACCAACTGAGGGTTTCTCCGACTTTTTCTTCCCTCTTTTTCCCCAATTTGTAATTTGTAATAAAGTCGAGGTTTCGTAATTTAATTCTCTTTTCATAAGGTTTTCTCCGTTGGCTTCATTTCGCAATCTTCCTAACACTTTTTGTCAGAATTTGCAATAAAGTAAGTGTTTTTAAATCCTGGTCACTGAAATTGTAATGGGGGAAGAGACATCGGACGCAATGAACCTTGATTTGAATCTGGGTCCTGATCCAGAGCCAGCAGCTGGCTCCATAACCAATGAATCCGTGAGCTTAGAGGATTGGATTGAAGAACCTAGGGTCACTGAAGCAGTTAGACATAGGACTCGACAGAGGTGGAGATGGCGGCATCTTCACATTAATCCTCTTCACATTAATCCTCCTGAACCCCATCGTAGCCTTTTTATTTCACCTGAGGCACATAGGGGTTTTATTATGGCGCCTGAAGCCCAACATATTTCAATGCGATTGAATCATTTGTTGGCCAGCCCTGCTAATGGAAGTGCGTTGCAGACTGGGGAAGGCAGCGTGGCAGCTGAAGAAAGAACAGAGGTGACACCAAAAGCATGTGAAACAAACTATGGTGTTACAGAGGATGAAGCATCAGATAAGAAGGATGATGTTGAAAAGGGTAGTGGCAATGATGGGAGCTTTTTTGATTGTAATATCTGTTTGGACCTGGCTAGAGATCCTGTTGTGACTTGCTGTGGTCATTTGTTTTGTTGGCCATGCCTCTATCGGTGGCTACATGTTCATTCAGAAGCTAAGGAATGTCCAGTTTGCAAGGGAGAGGTAACATTAAAAAATGTTACACCAATTTATGGTCGTGGAAACAATGTCCGTGAACCTGAGGAAGATCCTACTCTTAAAGTCCCTCTTAGACCCCATGCTAGGCGTGTTGAAAGTCTGAGACAAACCATTCATCGAAATGCATTTGCATTCCCAGTGGAAGAGATGATTCGGCGTCTTGGAAGTAGATTCGATCTCTCTCGAGATGTAGGCCAGCCAAATGAACCTGACAATGCCCAGGAAGCAGCTGACAGAACCACTACCTTGCTAAATAGATTTTTTTCCTCTCGAGGTTTACGGAGAGAGCATATTCATGAGGCAGCTGCAGATGATGTAGTGGACTTAACTCAAAACAACATTAGTGGTCCTGAGGTAGGGGATAACCGCAGGGTTCAATCCTTTTCACTTCGAAGATCACAGTCACATAGAACAACACTTTCTTCTCTTTCATCAGCTCTGAGTTCTGCAGAGAGATTTGTTGAGGCATATATCCGTAGCCATTCTATTGGTAGAAACCAAGAGCAGCCTCCTCCGGTTGATGACAGAGACTCCTTTTCAAGTGTTGCTGCTGTTATTCACTCAGAGAGTCAAGTGGACACTGCTGTAGAAATTGACTCCATGGTGTCCTTGTCAACATCCTCTTCCAGGAGGAGAAATGACGCATCTCGGGTTTCTGATGTGGATAGTGGAGATTCTCGGGCTCCCAGGCGAAGACGTTTGAACTGATTAAAATCTTTTTGATCGTTATTTATCTTTCCTATAGTGCTCAAATTTATAATATTCCAACAGCTATGTACGTGCTACTTGCCTTTATATGGCTTTATATAAATGAAGTAATTCCCCTTTTACTTCAATCCTTGATAGTTATAAGATGGTTTTAGAAGCTTCGGAATGGTCACTTATCCCTGTTTAAGGATTGAGCTTTCGAGAGTCAATCATCTTTGGTTTGTCTGGCGAATTAAATGGCTATGGGACTGTGTTTTGTATTTACACATGGTGGATGGGTTGAATATATGGTGGTACTGTTATATTTATAACCAATAATTACTTAATTTTCAGAATGTTTAATTTACCTTTGTAAATTTTGTATTCAAGTATTTAATAACAGGGCATGCCAATGTGCTCGGCGGTATGGTTTGGGTAAGGGATTCCATCTGCTGAGTTATCAGCTTTGTAAGTTAGTGTGAGGGAGAAAGCAATCTTGTGATTATTTTGTGCCATTCCTAGTGAGGCTGTGTAGTTCTAACCTTGTTTTTATCAGTCCAAGCAAGCACCAAATTGTTCTCAGCACTCAAGTATTTGCTTAGTTTCAGTATTCGATCTAGAACAATTAGGATAAAAAGTTCTCTTGAAAAATCTGCTTGTGACCCTTGTGACCGATATTGTCCTCTTTGTATCGGAAGGATTTCTTCTTGAACCCATAATCTATATGTTTGGTTATACCAAGCCTTTGGAATACCTTTGTTCTTAACTTCTTAACTGGGGCGCAGATATTGGATCATTGGCCTTAAGCGGTAAAACTTTTATTTCCTGCGTATTTGACAGTTCCGTTTGTGCTTGATGTCCAAGAGAGATGGGTCGCTAAGAATCTATCTACAATTTGGTTTTGTCAGGCTTGCTAAGAATATATCTTCAATTTCATTTTCTTAAGCTTGATCGGAATCTAAAGTGTTTAAAGAACATTGCAGTTTACATAGATGTGAAAACGAGGAATGGAAATAAGTAGTACTCGTATGACTTGATTTCCTCTTATTCAATTGTGGCAACCCCCATCTCTCTCTCAATTCCTCTTCATCTTCTTCTTCACCAATTTCACGTGAGAGAAAACATGAACCAACGAACAGTAGGGATCCAATCGCACTAACCACGGCGAGCATAATGAATAGTGGTTTATCTTTTTCTTTTGCTCAGAATGAATTGTGGTTTATCATCCATATTCACAGTGTTTGAATTTAATAATATGACACTCTGGCCTTTCTTGGTCCTTTCATGGATTGGATAGACCCATCTAACACCAAAAAAAAAAAAAAATTGATCTCTCTATGGATAATGGGGGGAAACGGATCTTATCCCAAGCGATTTTTTTTTATATATAAAGGAGAGGCTAGAAGCCCAAAGTGCAACCAGAACCATTACATAGAAAGGGAATTAAATCTCAAACTCTCTTGGGTAACCCAAGACCTTAAACGAGAGGGGCATACCTCTAAAATCAAGGATTCCAAAATTCTCATTTTAGCTAAAGCATCAGCAACTCTATTAGAGACCCGATTAATGGCCACCAATTACGTTGTAACAGCCTCTTGATCTCCAAAATCAGAAGACTACCACTGATGAAGGTTGGATCATGAACAAGTTTCAGAACTTCCTCAGCATCCGATTCCAGAACCAGCCTTCTCACACCTAGCCACCATGCTATTTGAAGAGCTTAAAAAATAGCCCCCTCTTCCGCCATTTGCGCATTGCATATTCCTAGCGACTTTGTGAACCCAAACAACCATGAACCCATAGAATTCCTGAAAATTCCTCCACAAGACCAGTCGATAACCCAGCTGCACCATCCACATTAGCCTTAATCCAACCCATCGGTGGACAGGCCTACACATTACAACGCCGATTATCCCAAGCGAAATTGAAACCACTCTCTCGTGTCAAAAATACCTGAATTGTGCTCCGCCTCATCTTGACCTCCTAATTTGTATCCGTGCTTTTTTTCTTTTTTGTAATAAAGAGGCAAGGCCTTTAAATTAATTAGAACCAGAAGGGGAATTTAATCCCATACAATCTTGGAGAACCAAAGCCCTTAATGCAACAAGACAATGTTCTATACAACTAGAATGCAGCTCAATACTTCTAGCTAACCTATCAGCAACTCTATTATGAGAACGAGAAATATGCCTAATTTCCAGCTCCCATGGACGCGTCATGAACTCCTTAATTTTGACCACCACCAAGCTCAACGCATTATCCTCCCCCATATCAGTCAACTGATGAACCAAAATCAGAGAATCAGACTCAGCAATAACTCTCCTAAGACCCATACTCCAGGCTAGCTCTAAGCCTTTAAGAAGAGCCCATTCTTCAGCTTCATATGGACTACAACTACCTAGGTATGCGAAAAACCTACAACCCAATTACCAGAAGAGTCCCTTACCACACCACCACAATTTGCTCTGGACTGAGAAAGAGTAGCTGAGCCATCGACATTTAGCTTTGTCCAGCCACATGGTGGAGCCTGCCAAATAAGAAGATTTTTAGCACTGGGCGTAGCTCCAGCACCTTGCATCCCATTAACCACATATAAATTAGCAATATTTAAGAGAGAAGAGGCGGGGCTGGAAGGGCGAGTAAAATTCTCCCCAAAAATTGACTTATTCCTCCAATTCCATAACAACCACACCCCCACCCCAAATAAAAGATCCCAGCTGAAAACAGCCGAATGACCAATATCTTTCTTCAAGTTAAGATGAAACCAGTCCCTTAACGGCGCAGCAAAAAACTTCTGATAGAAATGAGGATGAACAAGAGACAGCCACATATCCCTAGCATAATCACAATCGCGCAAAATATGAATTAGAGACTCAACTTAGGAGTGACACAAAGGACAAACCGCAGAAGTTGAAGACCATTTGCTCCGCCAAACATTCGTAGGAAGCCTATTTTAAAAAGCTAGCCACATAAAAACCCGTATCCTCTCCGCTCCTTGCCATTTCCAAATGAGCTTATAACACGAATGGGCAGATTGAGGATTAGGTCTTTCAATAAGATAGTAGGCAGATTTAACAGTAAAGCTGCCATTAGAATTGCCATTCCAAATCATAACATCAGCACCTGCAAAAGACAAAGGTGGAGGAACAACAATTAACCTCCGGATAACTTCAGAAGACATTATAGAGCTTAATTTGGCATAATCCCAGGCCCCATTGACTGTCCATTCCGAAACAGAACTGGACTTTTCCTCATCAGTCAAAGGTCTTGAACACATATCCTGAATTTTCCTACCCTGAAACAACCAAGAATTAGTGAAAAAATTAACAGACTCACCATTCCTTATACGCCAACTAGTTCCACTATCCAAAATAATTTTCTGCTTACAAATAAACTGCTAAGTCAAGGAATCACCAGACTTTACATTAAGTAAATTTGAATCATCTCTGGACATATATTTTTTAAAAAGCACCTCAGTCCAAGAACCCTCTTCCACAGCATCACTTATAATGTGAGAGAGACGATCAATGCAAAGCACAAATAAGTAAGGTGAGATAGGATCCCCTTGTCTCAAACCTCTCTGCGCTTCAAAGAATTCAGTCCTTTCACCATTCCATAAAACATTATATGAAACTGAGGAGACACAATTCATAACTAAAGAAATAAATCCAGCATCAAAACCAACCTCTGTAAGAACATCCTTCAAAAAATTCCAGCTTAGCCTATCATAAGCCTTCTCCAGATCTATCTTCAAGGCCATCAGACCTTTCCTACCTTTGGCCTTCTTCATAGAATGCAAGACTTCCTGCACTATTATAATGTTATCCTGTATATGCCTTCCTTTAATAAATCCAACTTGAAAGGGGGAAATCAGCTCATCCATTACTTTCTGAAGTCTAGAAGTGATGATCTTTGTGACACACTTATAGTGCACTGAACATAGGGATATAGGTCTAAGATGACTAACCATTTAGGACTATCGACCTTTGGAATCAAAGCAATCAGCGTTCTATTGGCCTCTTTTAACAAAACATTGCCCTTAAACACCTCCTGGACAAAATGACAAAGAGCATCCCCCACAATCGCCCAGTTTGCTTGAAAAAATACTGGAGAGAACCCATCAATACCTGGCGCCTTATAGGATCCCATAGCAAAAAGAGCATTACAAATTTCATCGATAGACGGCTCCAATACCATTGCATAGAGGGAATCAGAATCAATTCTAGGAAAAGAACTATTCGAATGTAAGCTTCCCCCTGAATTCTCTTCAGACTGAAACAAACATTTAAAAAAGGACACAACATGGCTCTTAACCGACTCTTCCTGCTGAATCCATAAACCATTGTCATCCTTTAGAGATATGACTCTATTCCTTCTTCTACGAAGCTTGGTTTTCAAATGATAAAACGCGTATTACGATCACCTTTTGAGATCCAATCCGATCTGGATTTCTGAAACCATTTAAGTTCTTCTAATCTGAGAACTTCTCCCAATTCCTTCTGAAGCTGAAATTCTAAGGCACAAAGGAAATTAGAAAAAGGATAGGCTCTAGACCTCTGAATGTCATTTAACCTCGCAAGAATATTATTCTTCTTCCTTTCCACAAAACCAAAAACATCCCTATTCCAGACAGAAATAGAGTTCCTAAAAGAACTGAGATTATCAGCTAAACAATTCTGGGAAGACCAATGTGTATTAAGGAAATTAGCAAAATCCGCATGGCTCAACCACATTGCTTCAAAACGAAAGGGCCTTTCTGATCTACAAATATCTATTTTATTTCCAATAAACAACAACAAAGGGTTATGGTCTGAAAAGTCTGTCTAAGGAATTACCTGAACATATGAATCAGGGAGTAAGTCCAAAAGAGAACAATTAGCAAATGCCCTGTCAAACCTCTCAAAAAGTCGAGCACACCCGTCAATCCGAGGACCTTTCCATGTCATCTTAGGGCTGATCGAACCCAAATCAACCAAGCCACACTCATTTACCCGATCCTGGAACCATTTCATGCGAAGGTGATTGATACCCCTACCGCCGATCCTCTCATCAACCGTAAGTATATCATTAAAATCCCCTATGATACTCCATGGACCAGAAATGATCTAAGAAATCCTCCCCAGGTTGCTCCATAATTCCGAACGGAAATTGGAGTGAGGAATAGCATTTACAGCGGTCAAGAAGAAAGAGGAGAACGCCGAAGACTGACAGTGCAGATGAAAAAATTGCCGGTTCTCTTCCATAATAGTGACCGAGATCAAGGAACTCTTCCATGCCATTGCTAGCCCACCGGACCTGCCAATACTAGGAATAACCTTTAGTGAATCGAATCCCAGCGAAAGCAAAGCCTGGAAACGAGAAGCATCCTCTGTTTTTGTTTCAGCTAAAAACAATAAACTGGGCTTGGGCCCTTTGCATAGCAGTCTCAAATTCCTAAGAAGGCCCTTACCACAGGCCCCTTGGGTGTTCCAGTACATATAGCAATCCATGAAAAACCAAAAGAAGATTAACCGAACCCCAGACATCCCTAATCTAACCGAGACTCAGGGACCACTTCAACATCTTCACACCTTGCTTTTCTTTGCTCCGGCGAGGTCTCCGTTGCTTCTGAACAACCTTCCAAACATCCCCAGACTTGTCCTCCGTTCTCCAGGGAGCATTACCTTTATCCTGACCACCTTCCACATCCGGATCCTGACCCCCACTCACCCCTTGCCCAACACTTCTTTTTAGTTTTTCTGGGCATGCTTCCATCCGATGACCATACATCCCACACTTTGAACAAAGCAGATGCAACCCTTCATATTCGACATAGTACTCCTCCCCATCCATTGAAAAACCCGACATGAGCTGCTTAGACAAATCCACAAGCACACACAACCGAGCATAATGTCCCCGTAACTGACATGAAGTATTAATATCCACTTTCACTATTTCTCCAATCCTATCTCCTATACAAGCAAGAGCTTCTTTGTCATAATATTCAAGGAATACACTTGGAAGACGAACCCATACTGCAGCCTTGTCAATCTTGGCTCTAGCTGGATTAAATTGTGGTATCAGGTAGTGATCATAGATCATCCAAGGACCTCCTGTTAATGAGTTTATGTAATCTTCTCTGTTGGAAAACTTAACTACAAAATACCCATGTCCTATGTTGATCAGCTTCATAACCCCTCGTTTCGCCCAGAAAAACTGGACTCTTGACTCTAAAGCTTTGTACCCAATACTTCTACCAAGAAGCTTAATGATAACTGAATTGTTCCAAGCTTTGTACATACGCTTTTTCATCTTAGAAGAGAAAACAAAGGTTGAAAAATTACGACGAGATCTTCAATAATTTCACATAGAGGTTCATCATCATCTGACATAGAATCGTCTGATTTATCCTCACCTTCCTCTCCCTCAGCTATGTCTGACGCCTTACCGCCATCTTGATTAACTCCCTTGAGCATATCAGCAAACGAGGTAGAACTAGTAACATGAGTAGATTCCTTCGTTCCCAGCTTAGGCCAGTGACTAGTAGACTTGTCTTCCAGGAGGGCCACTCCATTTTTGATCTTCTTAGAGCTCCTTGCGATTAAGGGCCAGTTTGGATGGGCTTTTAAAAAGTGTTTTTTTTTTTGTAGTGCTTTTTTTTAAGCTCCAAATTAGAGCTTTTAAAAAAAGCAGTCTTTTGGCTTTTTTTTGTGACTTTTGCTTTTTTAAAAAAATATCGTCTAAACACATAAATTAATTAAAAAGCATTTTTTTTGGCATTAAAAAAGTGCTTTTTTTTATCAAAAAAGCCCATCCAAAAGGGCCCTAAATCCTCCTCTTCAACAGAAGCAGGAGTAAGCATAGCCTTCTTGCCAGAGAAAACGAGAGCACCTTGACTTGCCATTTTTTCCTCCTTCGCGTATTTGTATCCGTGCTTGAAATACATTGGGCTCAGTACTACTATCTCAATGGCAATCTGATATGATTCCCTTTTGTACCCAACATCAATACAAATTAGGCCCTGTTTGTAAGCCCAATACTTTTTCTTCTTCAAAGCAATAGGCCCAAGTTATTCACAGCACACTTGTATATTATTGTACATATTGTGTTGGTTATTCTCTCTCATTATTTGTATGTGTCATCCAGGGTTCTGTCCCCGAACTAACGTGAGGAAGGCAATAATCACAAGGGCCCTGTGCAGTGCGCTGCTACTCGCACAATGTTTCCTGAAACCTATCTAACAACAATGACTAATAGTCTAATAATTCTTCGCTGGTGCCGTCCTTTCTCCCATCACATGTCTGTTCTGTTCTGTTCTTCACTCATCAAGTTGTACCCCGTACTGTTTGCAGATGGATTCTACAGAGGCAACACTCTCAGAAGCACTAAGCTTAGCTTGGGTAATTTTGACCGAATCAAATTTTAACTCGCCCAAACATGTTCATATCTATTTGTAACTGCTGCTGATGAGCTTATTAATTTTCCAAATCTAGACAAACAGATAAGTGCATTTCTTTAATATAATTCCTTTCCCTGCGATAAGATCAGCGTGTTAGTCGGATGTGTATCCTGCCCACATGTCATTAAGCTCTTAATACTCTCCACTAATCTATGGCAACAGTTTCAACTTTTACTCCTTACCCTCTCTCAGAGCCGATGGATGCATAGTCCGTAATTTTCAGGCAAGTTTCTTCTTGAGCAATCAAACTTTTTTCACTTTCGTATCTTAATTGTCAAAATTTAGTTTAAGACACTTAAATGCGTGGGAGGGACATTCCTTTTTCATTACGTCAAAATGGTGGGACTCAGGCGCAATGGTTCGACGCATCAATGACAATATCTTTGTGAAAGAAGTGAACCTTGCTTACAGAGGCAGATGCTTGGACTGAATTGGTATATCAAGTTTCTGGATCATGTAAAGATGTTCCTCCCTAATAATCAAGCACTCTCTCTTGTGGGGTTCCAAATAGAGGCAGGGACTCACATAGTTATATATAGCCCGATCGAAAAGGACTGGTCCCCGTCAAGAGCCTCAAGTTGTAATTAAAAGCAGCATGGCCCAGTTTCATCATCAGTATATTGGAACTGTACTGCTCCACCTAAAGCCCAAGGCTGAAGCTCAAAACCAACGACGTCACATATCATTATTGCAAGACAAGATGAAACATCTTGATCGATGGTGGCTCATAATGTTAGGTGAAGTCTGAAGGTTTGTAATCATGATCATCAAGAAATTGTGTTGGTGATGATTTATTCTTTATTATTACAGGCACGTCGTCGAGGTATGGGAATTAGTCTGGAAAAAAAGGAGTGGGGAACAAAGTGATAAAGGGAAGGAAAGGGGCATGATTGGAGTTGGGCGCACACACACACGTCAGTCTTTTGGAGGCATTTCATCTTCCTTTTGTCTGTGGTCAACACTCAACAATCCATACTCATCTCGGTTACCCAACATCGTGTCCTTCCTCTCATGCCTGAATTGAACAGCAATATTTTTAGATTCCTTTAATTTATTATGTCATGATTATATTTTCACACAGTTTTTTAATTATTGTAGCTTAGTCATTATCGTTATCATTGTGGTGCATGAAAATTCAGGAATGCATGCCCCGCGATTCAGAAATGAAGACTTTGCTCATTTGACCATCACTTCGTCGATCTCGTGATTCAGGATATCAACATTTGAGGGCTTCTGGTCAATTTACGTTGAGGAAAACAACCTTTTCTCTGGTCAAAATAAACTTTAGACATCCTCTGTCACTGGCTCCCTCCCCGAAAATCATGGTTGAGAGATTACTTTGATTGAAGGAAACATCATGAAAGGTTACGTTTCAATCTTGTTGAGAATCTCTGTGAGCCTGTCCGATTATTATCTGGACATTGGTGAAATGGATTGAAGTCTCATGTAGCACCTCCAATCATGAATTCTCGTAACCCCTCAATATATAGTAACTCCTTACAAGGGTATAAGCTCATGCATGTAAACTCATAACCCCCATAATTAGTGGCTGTAACTCCTAAAACTTCTTCATCTAGAATTAATTCCATGCATGTACAGGCCTCTTCTCATTGTGTTTAGGCATCGAGTAAAAAAGAAAGAATTTCCTCTCTACCAAATTGATAGTGTTCTCTCTTTTAATTTTTAGCTTCTGACGAGCCAATTCGGATGATAAGGCCAGCCAAGTCAGGTATGTGGTTGGGACAGGACAAAGCATGGGGAAATAATGATTGGGGAAAAATGAATATCAACCGCCGGTCGCTTCTAAATGCAGCCATTTATTGGCTACCAACGTTCAGGTCCATCATTATATTTGACATGAGAAAACGCAACTGTTTGTCTTTTTTGTATAATGTGATGACTGACTGGTTGTTCATATGCAGGACTTCATTAAGTGCGTTGGATGTGATAACACTATTAATTTTTTTATAACATGGCAGAGGAAATTAAGTTTTTGAGAAAGGGTAATTAGAGAGAAGCCAATAGAACAGGAAAAGACATGGTAAGCGCAGAATCATGATGAGGCTGAACAGTGAGTGAAGTGCAACTATATTATTTCGGAGTATGTCGTTGTCCCACACTTTGCCCGCATCACACAGCATCCCAGACGAAAGAAATTGAAGATTATGATGGTGATTAATATCATTATTAATGATTCAAGATAATGATACTGTAAAGTAATGAGAGGGGGAGAGAGTAAGAGAAATGTGTGATAATGATATCGGAGAAGGGAAGCAAAAAGAGCAAGGTTTGTGGATGATTGCGTGCCGAGAAGTGCTCTATAGTCTATGTATATATCCATGTCGGCTTCATGATCAGAGGACACGTACAGATTAAACAATCATATGAGGAATCAATTAATGCAAAATAAATAGACTCACCCATCATCTGTTATTAGCACTGTGCTGCAATCATCGCCCTGCGCTCTGTACTCATGGCCTCCCTCCATTTCCTGTTTCATAAACTATGGGAAATTTAGTTTAGTGCTTGTCTGAAGCTAGTATTTATTATACTCTTCTAGGCTTATTTATCAGGTATTATTTTCAATATTTTTCACAAGTAAAACCTTAAATCTCTACTACAAAATTCAACAACTTTTCAATTTAATTCCTATTTAATATACAAAATATTAAATGAAAATAAAGTCAGCATAATAATAAACAAATGGTTAAATTGTATATTCACCTCAAAATTTTAATTAGGTAGTAGGATTAAAAAAGTCTTTCTCTTTATCTTGTATATAGGACCAAAGGAATAAATATGTTTCTGAAAGTTAAGGTAAAACTTGAACTGAACTTGTATATTAAAAAGCTGTTTTTAAATGTGGTTTAGAAAAGTACATGAAAGGCACACAAATAAATTCGAGGGAGCGAAAGAATAGTTGGAGAGAGTCCCACTCGTGAAGCTGAAGGATCATTACTATTACTTGTCTATCTCCTTTTTCCCTTTTGTTTTTTTTCTATGGGCATCTCTCTCTCTCTCTCTCAAAATATATATTATACTGTTCTAAGTTTATGTTATAATTTGTACCATAACTCTATCCTATATATTTAACGTCGATAGAGTAGTAATTATAGAAATGTCAAACAAAACATTTTAGAAAAGAAGGATTGGAGGTGCCCGAGGCCCGAGGGGTTTGGCTGTATTGATTGAACATACAGCTAAGTTGCGTCCTGTGTCGGTCGATTCACTGCTAGCTAGCAGCTCAGCTGTGACTGGAAATCACAAGTAAGGACTCAGAGAGGACTGATCTAAATGACCCACGCCACCACATGCAAATTTAATCACCAAGTTTGGGCATTGTGCTCAAAATTAGAGGACAAAAATAATTCTGGTGGAAGGAACCTCTGAAGCTAGTTGCAGAACGGTAACATGAAAACGCCTCTTTCATAATTGTTCGAGATCAAGTATAAAAAAAAAGGTTCTACGAGATTTTTTTTTTTTTTTTTTGGGTTTCTGATGGACACTTATAATATATGCATTACACGTATAGGGTAGTTTAATTTGAAACCATTTTATAGAGGAATAATGCGGGGTGTGGGTAAATAAGTGAAAAATAGTCCCTCCAACATCTGATATAATTAATACCCCTTGGGTCTTACCAAGTTTGTAGTGTAAAAATTGCACTACAAACTTAGTCCTACAATTAAGACCGAAGGTAGTAGCTATTTTTGAATGCCTAGTTGTTTCAACCCACCACGCTTAAGTGGCGGAGTCAAAAAATTTAATGATAGTAGGAGGAAAAAAAATTATATCATAAATAAAAGTATTTGAAATACAATACAGACCTAATATATAAAAAATTGAAAGAAATTTATTACTGAAATTAAAACCACTACTTTTACTTTACGTGTTTTTATATTGTTAAATTCATCTATAATTGAATACGTGTTAAAACTCAAAATAATTTCTTTTTCAATATATATAATCAAAGTGTCATAAAGAAATTGGTTTTTCATTCTATTCGAAATTTGTTCTTGATTATCTTCATAGTAGAGAAAAATCTTTCAGTAGTTGCTGTCGAAACTGGAAGAGTGGGTATGAGTCTAATCACTTTATCAATAAGAGGGTAATAGATTTTTGTTTATATTAATTAATTTTTTTTAATATGCATACCCAAACCTTTAGAGATGGTAATAATACGAAAGTAGTAGCATATGCTGGTGTGAATGATTACTACTGCATTTTTTTGCCAACAATCTATTACGTGAAGCTTAAACAATGTCACTTTTGAAAGTCATAAACAATATGACTACTAATTTCAGGAACAGTGGACATGTCACCAATGTGCAGTTCTAGAAAAATTGGGTTGAATGGCTGTTAGTAGATGAAAATCTGCCTCCATGGCATAAGGCTCTTGTATCTATGTTTTTATGGCAGATTTGGAAGGGTAGATGTAACTTTATCTTTCAAAATGTTATTCGGATCCTGATCCAAACTTTGCTATTGCTCAAGCAGGTCGACTATTAAAGGAATATTGGGATGCAAAATGATGGTAGTTGGAAGAACCCGACGGCATGCTAGCTGGATTGCGCCTAGACTCTATCAATAAGAAGCTAATATCCTTAGATTTTTGGGGGAGATTTTATAAAATAGCATAAAAGTTGATTAATTAGTTTAGGTAGATAAATAAAATAAAATAAAATAATTAATTTAAACAAATGTGTATCGTCAACTTATAAATTGAGTAGATTAAAGTGATTTTTTTTTTTTGAGTTTCCCAATCATGTTTGTGTAACACTGGTATTTGTGAGTGTTATTAAATTCGGACCAGACAGGCTGAGTCAACCCAAAAACCAGTCAGGGCGGATCCCCAACTCAGGGTTGGGGGTGACCTGGACAGAACCAGTGTGACTTGGGTCAACTTGAGGTGATTTGTTGGGTTGACCCGGGTTGTCTTAAAAAAGATAAAGATTAAGGTGCAAAAATATAATACTCCTAAAATTTTAAGGCAAATTTAACTGTGAGCTTTGAAAATAGGTGCAATATCGTTACTTTATGTTAATGAAGCCCACAGTGGTACTGAAGTTAGCAAAGTTTGATCTCCACGACGACATTACCTCCGCTCCTTTGAAACTTTCCAATCTCCATCTTCTTTATCACTCACCCTCCCCAACAGCCAACATCAATCCATAAGCCTTCATCAACCATTAACAAATAATAAATCAACAAAAATCAAATCAAAAGGTAGTTGAGCAATACAAAACCACCCAGATCAAGCCTTTTATCAAATTGAAACAATAAAAATCAAACTTCGATTATGAAGGAAAAAGCTATGGAACCAAATCTTCATCATCAAGAGTAGTTAGATCAAATACTAGATTAACACTAGATTCAACAAAGTATTTTGGAATTTTTGCACCTATTTATAAAGTTCATAGTTACTTTTACCATTTCAAAAAGCATTTGGTGTTAGACAAATTTTAGGTAAAATCTCATGTGGATTTTTGCACCGTAATTAACCAGAAAACAATTACCATGTTTTTGTAGGGGCATAAATTGTATAGAGCAATATTGGTCGGAAATAACAATAATTTTGGTGTTAATAACTGATTTTAGTTATTAAAAAGGATTGTTGGTAGAAATATTTTATTATCAGTTATCTACTTTGATATTTTATTAGGAAAAACGTTTAGTGATTACATATTCTAGTATCATTGGATGATAGTTTGATATTATGAAGTTGATCAATATATCAAAAAAATTGTAAGGAATGTCATATAAGTATATAATTATTTTGTTAGTAATTATTCAAGATTTTGAATTAATATTTAATGAGTGATAAGAATTTAAATTTTCATTTCTCACCGATTTAACTTTCTGAATTAATTCGATCTGACTCACTAACCCTTAATCAATTCTTTCAGCTTCAAAGGCAGGCCAGGCTTTAATAACGTTGGGGGAATCATTGATCGTGTTTTGAATTGAGGAAATCCCAAGTGAATCCGAAAATAGTAAAGCAAGAAAAGTGGAGCCGTGTTTGATATTCGAGCCCCCATCCGTCACATCGAGCTTTTCAGTGTGAGATGAAACTCTAATCATTAGCCTCGCACGCGTTCCTCACGTGACTCGCCCCCACAGACAAGAGGAGAATCGTAATTCGAACCCGGCAAGCGGCGACCAAAATACTCAAAATGAATGCATAAATAGATAATGATGAGGAATGCAAATATACTCATACAATATCATAACATGGACGATTGTGTAAACTGGGTATACAGCAGATACAGGTGCTGTTTCATGAATTGGTTTAGGTTTTCATGTTCATGTGGTGGCCTACGAGCTACGTAACAAAAGAAAGACATGGTCAAGAGATCAGACAACAATATATAATATATAGCGTACGTGGAATAAAAAAAACAGAAGAGGGAAAGGGTAAAATATATAAGTGGAAGTAAAAGCCCAAACTTGTACACTATTGGCAAACTGAAAGCGTTCCCACGTGAAGCACCAAGTCTCAGGCTGATACCATAAAATATTGGAAGCAGAAATAATTAATTAAAGAGTGCATATATAGAATTTGTGTGTGAAACTGGAGGTAGTTAAATTAGGTAGAGTCTTAAGCAAAAACGAAAAAGCGTGACATCCTTTACGTACGTAGCCACTCATTATCTGATTACAGAATAACATAGCAATATTCAAAGCCGTTGTGCATTAGTCAATGGGCATCGATCAGGGGCGGCAATAATCATTATTTGAAGAGTCATGCACACACACACGACTACACGAGTGACATGTAATTCCCTATAATATTCCAAGTTAATGAACTCAAGACTATACACTAATTAATTTATCTCTAGTTGGCGCAATACAAGTGGTATGTATACAAATACAAGTATTACGTACGTATGGCATGTGGGTATATATCTAGCTCGTGTTCACAATTCACCCTATAGTTATAGTATGAGGGGGGAGGGAAAAGTAAAAGGGCATTTTGGAGAAAGCAGAAGAGGGCAATAATGAGGAATGAAAGAAAGAGGAGGCGAGGGCCCCACTCAATAATGGAAAGAGGCTAAAAATGAAGGAATAGGAGAGGGCAGCAGCATATCATTAAAGCCTGCATGGCTTCAATTATTGCTGGGATCCCAAAAGCATCACATTTCTGACCTCCTTCCTTTCTTTGAAGTCCCACCCCACGCCTCTACCCCTGCGCTGTGGCCCACCCGCCCCCTCCTCATAAATACCACTCCTCCTCTTAATATACAGGTCTAAATTTAGCCGTTTACTTAGAGGAGGGAAACGGGAAAGGGGCCGCCCGTCTAGGCCTTGTGATAGAGTTGGGAATCAGGGCCGGTTCGGCCCGACAGGACCTGGTCCTACAGAGCCAGGACCTAATAGGACTGGTCCTACAGGGCCTGGAGTAAGGAAAACATATGTTTTTCAAAGTCCGACTCGATAGTCCCAGGGCTAGGGCCGGCCCTACAGGGCCTGAAAATTACTATTCCAAATTTTAACTATTTTTCTTTCGATTTTTTTCAAAGAAATATAATTAGTAAATTGCAACCATTAAAGTTATAATCTATCAAATAAATGTTATCAACATTAATATCTAAACAATATAAATCATTCAACAAATAAACACATTCATTAATTCGTAATAAAAAACAAATAAACATAAAGAATATGTTTTTTCTTTTTCTTTTTTAAAAATATTAAACAAAGGAATTGCTTTATGTATGCCCATGACAAAATGCCTTTCCCTCTCGTAATTTTGTGTGTGTCTGTAGATTCCTTCGGTTCATGCATGATTTTACTGACAAGTAAATATAATTATACTTATTTTACACAAAATATATTTATAATTTATTGCTTATATAATATTGTAATACCAAAGTATGTGTTTATTTAATATGAAAACATCCCTTCTTTAAAATTTATAATAACTAATTATCTGTTTTAATACAAAATAATCATAAACATAAAAAAAGAATTATAGTTTAAACTAAAAAAATATAAGTAATTACAAATAAACACATTCGTTAAGTGGAACTCTAGGTAATTATTATTTTTTTTAAAAAAAAAAAACTACAGTTAAACGGGCCTGCAGGGCCGGCCCGAGGCCCTGCAGGGCTGGCCCGATTAAGCCCGAGGCCCTGCAGGGCCGGCCCTACAGGGCCAATTTCAAATTTCTGGCCTATTTTTCAAGCCCGAACCCTACAGGGCCAGGGCTTAAACGGGCCGGCCCGATGGGCTTGGCCCGATTTCCCGGCTCTACCTTGTGAGCTGGGTTTTACAAATTAACTTAGGAATTCTAACAGGATCTAAAAGGATCCGTCCTAAAAGGTCGAGGGTTTAATAGAACTGACCGGTTTAGATTTTTTTTTAAAAAAAAATTATTTACATAATATTATAATTTTTATATTATTAACGATGTTGGAAATATTTTATTGTTATTACCTTTTTTATAATTTAATTTTATAAAGTGGTTTGATTTATTTAGTTTTTCACAAAGGCTTATTCATTTAAACTTTAAAAAAATAGACTAATTTGGACATTAGATACTAATTTTAACTAGAAATTTTTGAGTTTTAATAATGATGTATCTCAATTCAAAGCAAAATAATAACTAGATAGTAAAACTTGAAAGTATATTTTATTTGAATTAAAATAAAGATTGCAATTCGCAAAACTTACATCACCTATAGAAATTTTATAGGTGTAGATGCATATAAAGGTTGTTTTTTTTTGTAAAAAAAAAACAAAGATAAGTCTACTAACATATTGCTACCCGTAACAGTTTTTACTTGTGGCAATGTGAGCATGTATGTGTAAAATGTTAAAATTTTCATCATGATAACTTGTTATTATAACTTTATTTCATTGTAATTTAATTTTGATAATATTTATGTCTTAAATTAGGAAATTATTGTTTTAAATTGATTTTTTAAAGAGATAGAAAAAAATAATTATTTTTTAGTAGGCCCGTTGACCTGGCCCGACTCGATAACATAAGGGCTAGGCTTCAAAATGAGGGGGTTTTAGGAAAATCAAGTCTAAACGGGCCGGCTCATTTAGACCTTAGCCTGTGAAGGGCTAGGCCAGCCCTTATTCCCAACTCTACGTTTACTAGTCCTTCTATTATCAACCTATTTATAATACAACATATTTCACACATTAAAAAAAGTCTTAAACTTCATTAACTCTACCATAAAATTCAACAATTTTTATATTTTACCCTTATTTAATATAATTATACCTCATGAAAATAAAGTTAACACAATGATGGTAAAATTGTACATTTAAATGAAAAGTTTCTTTCTCCGCCTTATAAATATGACCATTTTTTTTAATCTCTGTCATATACTCCCTCCACTCTTTTTTATAAGCAACTTTTATCTTTTATTGCATAAAATGAATTGATAGTTAAGATTAGTTAAAGATAATAAATGTGTAAAAACTGTCATGTTTCTTCCAAATATGCCCTTATTTATGAAAAGAGCATAGGAGAGAAAATGAATAACAATTATGAGAGAGTATGAGTATACAATATTAGAGAGAAATATAATAAATGATTAAATGAAAGAGAATTAGTGGTGAGTAGGAGATAATTAATATAATGATATGTATTTAATAGGGGTAGAAAAGGAAAATGTAATTTAGATTTTGAGACACAAGGAGAAAGTTGCTTATAAAAAAGATCGAATGGAGTATATTTTTTGAGTGAAAAGGAATTCTATTAATCAAAATAGGTAAAGAGTGTGCAATTACAAGGTATAAGAGACTTATAAAATAAGACTAATCTTAGCAAAACAATTCTGAGTATGTACAACCAAGGACTTGACTTGAGCAGTGATTCCCTCGGCGGTAAATTCTTCATTTGTGAATATTCGCTTGTTGCGCACTTCCCAGAGCTTGCAGCAGGTGAGACAAATCCCAATCTTCCAAGAGACAGGAAGAGAAGTCGACACAATAATCTGACTTAACCAGGACTGTATGGGATGACAATAGAAATCCAAAAGGAGGTCGTTTGGCAAGACCTTTTTCCAGACTGTTGATGACGTATGACAGAGTTTAAAAACATGGTCTAGGCTTTCAGAATCAGAGTGACAGATAGAGCAAAGACTGTCATCAGTCATCCTTCGCCTATGACGCTCAACATTGGTTAATAGTTTTCATTTAAGGAGAAGCCAGATAAACGTTCTAACCCGATGAGCCATTGGGAGCTTCCATAGGATGGGCCACATACGGTTAGAATCACACCAATTCAAAGATTCTAGGTTACGATAGGCAGATTTAGTGGAGAAAGTGCCTTTGACGTTAGGTTCCAAGAACAGGTGAAAGGTTGAGGAGCAGGCTGAATAAAGATCTTGGGTATATCTGCAAGAATATCTGGAGGAAGTAGGTGTTGGAATAAATGCCAATTCCAAGAACCATCTTCTGCAACAAAATCAGTAATTACCCTTGTGAGCTCCTCGACTGGGACAGGAGAAAAGGAAATGTTCTTTAGGGGTCCCAAATCTCCTACCCAAAAGTCGGTCCAGAATCTAATTTGTGTGCCATCCCCAGGGGACCATTTTAGGTGGTAGAAACCTTCATCCCATAACTTTAATAAGTTCCTCCAAAGGTATGACATCCTTGTTCATTTTGATGCTTCCCCTAATCCAGAGACAACATATTTCTGCCTCAAGACACGAACTCAGAGAGAGTCTGGCTGGGAACAGATCTTGAAAATTAACTTCAACATGAATGCTTTATTTTGAGAGTCTAGATTTAGTAAACCACAACCAGCTTGGCTAAGGTGCTGACACAGGTCTTTCCATCTGATTAGATTGACTCCATTGCGATCTCTTGTGTACCCCGAGATAAACTTCCGGATGATCTTCTCAATTCTTGTTAAGCAAGACGGAGGCAGAACAGAGCTTTGCATAGTATAAATGGGGATTGCTGCGAGAACAAACTTTGCAAGGGTGATACGCCCGACCAAAGAGAGACAATGGATTTTCCATCCTGACAGTTTAGACTGAAATCTATCAATGATGTACTCATAGGTCTTGGAGGTGACCCGATCAGTTAGGAGGGGTACCCCCAAATATTTTCCAAGGGAATCTGTCTTCTGATAACCCAAACTATCACAGATAGTCTTACACACCACCGGATCAGTATTTTTGGAGAAGAAGATTTTAGTTTTGGCCTGGCTTACCTTATGACCTGAGGAGAAACAAAACTCCTGCATGATATTGCGAATTAGATCTTCTTGGCGAGAGGAAGCCCTACCAAAGAGGATCAAGTCGTCTGCAAAGAAAAGGTGAGAGAGATGGATACCCTAATGACCAAGCTTGATGGTTTCCCAATCCCCAGAGTTCACTCTTGCTTCAATAATCTGAGAGAGTCGTTCCATACATAGCACAAAAATGTACGGGGATAGTGGATCACCCTGCCGAATACCACGCTCAGGTTTAAATGATCTGGTAGGTTTACCATTCCACAGAACTTGCATTGAGGTTGAAGTAATGCAAGACATAATCAGAAGAATCATAGAGCTAGGAAGGCCCGAGTCACGTAGAGTGTCCTCAATAAAATCCCAACGCAGACGGTCAAAAGCCTTCTCTAAATATACTTTAATCGCCATCCATCCCCCATGTCCTTTTTCCCCTACATTGAATGGATGACTTCCTGAGCTATAATCACATTGTCGGTAATGGTTCTTCCTTGAATGAAGCTAGATTGATACTGACTGATTAATCCCAGTAGAATTGGTTTCAACCGATTAGAGATAGTCTTAGGCAGAATTTTATAAAGCACAGAACACAGGCTCATAGGGCGAAAATCACTTATAAGACTAGGCGAATTGACTTTAGGGATTAGGGCAATCAAAGTATGATTTAAGGATGGAGGGAGAGGGGAACCTGCCCAAATGCGAAGAATGAAATCGAAGATGCTGGTGCCGACCGTGGCCCACTGTGACTAGAAGAAGAGAGCATGAATCCCGTCATCGCCCGGGGATTTCAGAGGATCCATTTCGAAAAGGGAGTGCTTGATTTCCTCTATGGTGACAGCCCTTCCTAACGCCTGCAAGCTATGTTCTGGGATCTTAGGCCCCGTTTCTTTGACGGAATTTGGGTGATGGAAAGGGAAAATTAGAAGGTTCCCTCGAAAAAAACTCGTTTGGAGCGCGCATCTTCCGTCGACTAACCTTCCCGTGAGTCTGAATCTTCCATCATCCATGGGAAGTCACTTTCCCTCCGAAAGAGGCGGGAATGTTAAAATCTTCCCGGGAAGGTGAAAATTTGAGACAAAAGAGCCATTTGAAAAAAGTGAATCTCTTCAAAAAGACGAGGAAGGAGCGAATTGTTGTCGGTGAAGAAGCTTGAAACTACAAAGCGTTTTTTGACGAAGGAGAAGTCGAACCCAGGGCTTGCAGCCCCACTGTTCATCCCAGTGAACCTCTCTGGTTCACAAACATCATTACCTAGGCGCGCCACTACAAAGAGGTCCCCATCGAAGAAGAAGAAGAACTAGGGACAAAGTTGTTTATCATGTATGTTTTGAGTTAAATGTAATGAGCCAGTGCAATATTATCTATGGTTTTTGTTGTTATGACTGTTGCTTCATTTATTATCGATATGGTTTACATCTTGTCATGTAGAGTTCGAACTCTTTTGTTTGTTTCGAACTTCAACTCTTATGTTTTTCCTCGCATCACCTCGTCGATTTTAGGCGGCTACTTTTTGGTGCCTAATGCACCTTGTGTTAAACTTTACAATTAATTGTTATGTAGCATTTGAAAAGCCAATTTCCTTCATTTTATTTCTTTTCACCCTACAGTTCACATGCTATGACAGATGCTTCATTATTCTCGATATGGTTTACATGTTTGTGATGGGAGTTCGAACTTTGTTGTTTGGTTCGAACTTCAACTTTGTGTTTTTCTGTCATGTGAAAACTGATTAATGATGTTTATTCTTCACTTCTCTATAGCATCACCTAGGTTCAATGTTCAGTGCTAATCTTCCCTGTTCCTTTTGTCATGTGCCTCTGCATTATGCTGCTCTCATGTCCAATTTTCTAATTATTGTTAGACAGCATTTTGAAAAGGCAAATTCCTTAATTTTTTTTTTTTTCGTTTCCTCCTTCTGCATCACTTGACAAAGCCAAATTGCATTTCTCTTTTATTGCTTTCCAACACCTTACATTCAATGAAAAGAAATAAAAATTGCTTCCATCTGTGCATGATATTCGAATGTTTTGTAATGCTCTTTTATCAAAAAAAAAAAAAAACACTGTTATACATATTGTCAACCTGTGATTGTTCTTCTTCAACCTCACAGCTACACTTTTTTCCAGTTGTTGTTGCCATTTTAACTGAGCTCACTTTCATTTTAATAAAATCGTTGCTTGTTTGTCGTCGTCAATTTATTACATGAAGCAATCAGCTTTTTTCAACCTTTGTCTCACCTTACACACAAACTCCTTCGCAACCTCTAATCTCACTCAAATTGCAGCTTATTCTAAAATATCAAAGCTTCTTTTTGTCGAACTTGTGGCCTCTGGATGCTAGTCCTACTTGCAATTTCATATCCCATACATTGCAACTTCAATTTTACATCTCACCGAATACACGATTTGGGTTAGGGATCGATGATGTCGCACCGTTCAAACCAAATACTTGATTTTCAACTTTTTGTTTTTTAAATTTAGGGGCATTTTGGGAAATTCACCTAATCTTCCCACTTAACAAACACCCAATTCTTCATACCAAACATTTCATTTTCCCTCAACTAACTTCAATTCCCTAGTATACCAAACAGCTCACATTTTTAAAGTTCCTTCCTAATCTTCCTTTCCTTTCCTTTCCTTTCCATTCCTTTCCTTTCCTTCCTCAAATCTTCTGTGTAACAAATGGGGCCTTAGGGAAGACGCCTCTTAGCGAAAGGGGCGAGGAAGATGATCCATTGAGAGAGTATAAATTATTGAAGAAATCCCTAGCGTGGTTGGCCAGAGCCGTATCATCCGACATCCAGATGCCTTCGTTATTTTTTAGCTGAGCGATGCAATTTTTCTTTCTTCTGATGAGAGATTTCATGTGGTAGTAGTGGGTATTTCGGTCACCCAAACAAATCCTCTCCGAAGAGGATTTTTGAAGCCATATGAGCTTTTCTTGAAAGCAAAAACATTCTCAAATTCATCCCTCAGCGACAGGTCAAGATCGGTGAGAAAATCATAGTTATTTGGGTGCCCTTCTAACCTTGTTTGAATACCTCTGATCCTATTTAGAAGCTTCCTCTTGCGCTTACCGATAGCACCAAAAGTCTCAAGATTCCATCGTTGAACTTCCTCCGTGAAAGATGTGATACAGTTCAAGATATCCCCATTTCCTCGCCAGATTCGTTGGACCAAGGGAGAGAAATCTGGGTGAGTTAACCATGGAGCCATAAAGCGAAAGGGTTTATTGAATGGGCTAATATGACGCTGAGAGTCTAGGTTCAGATTTATCAAGATGGGCCTATGGTCTGAAAAGACTTTTGGCAGATGATCCACACCATAATGGGGAAAGGATTGAACCCAGTCGGAGTTGCAGATTGCCCTGTCAAGTCGCATGAGTAGCGTGCCTCTCTTCCAAGTAAAAGATGGGCTCGTTGAGCCCATATCGAGAAACCCATTATAATGGATGAATTTATTAAATGAGGCACAACCTTGGGCCCGACGAGAAGATCTTCCACGTCTTTCATTTGCACTGAGAATAGCATTGAAGTCTCCAACTAAGAGCCATGGAGAGTGAATGGAGGAAGCTAACTGGCTGAGATCATCCCATAGGTATCTCCTAAACTGCTTTTGGGGGCTGCCATAAATTGCTGTAAATAAGCATCTTGATTTTTTTGTGACCCAACTGACTTCCATATGGATAAATTGAGCATGGTTTATCAATATAGAAAATGATACATTTGAAGACCAAAGTGTTGGAAATTATACCCTAGGGGCAAGTCATTGTACTTATCAACGATCCCCATATGAATTGGGTAGTCGCAATGTCTTGCTAGAGGCCGCTTGCGACTTGTGGGCTGGTACAGTATTGGCCATTGCCAATCTCATGTGGGCCTACAGGGTCTCACACAAGAATGGCCCAACACGAGCAAGAGTGTCCAGATTCATTGAATCTTAAATGTGTTTAAGATTTAATGAATACTTATTTAATCTAGGATGAATGTGTGTATATATATATGCATATATAAATATATTAAATTCGAAAATAATAATGATATTATTTATTGATAATAATATTATTATATATAGTATTTAATTTATTTGATAAATTAAATAACTATAATAAATTGAGATATTGTATCTCGATTTAATTTTCGAATAAAGATATTGCATATCGATTTAATTTGAACCGAGATATCGGATCTCATTTTAAATTAAATGTAATGATATCATATCTTGATTTAATATATATTAAATTCGAAAATAATAATGATATTATTTATTGATAATAATATTATTATATATAGTATTTAATTTATTTGATAAATTAAATAACTATAATAAATTGAGATATTGTATCTCAGATTTATTTTTCGAATAAAGATATTGCATATCGATTTAATTTGAAGCGAGATATCGGATCTCATTTTAAATATAATGATATCATATCTTGATTTAATTTATAAATATAAATTAAATCTAAAGGCTTTTAATTTTGGATTAAATAAATAGATTAGATTAGATCTATAAGATAGATTTAATTAATATATTTTTTAATCCAAATTCAAAATTGGTTTTGAATAAAATACGCCTACTAGGTTTAGAAAAACCTACGGGACATTTTGTGGAGCGTATTAGAAAGCGCGAGAAACCCTAGATAGAAAATAGAGAGACACACGGTTCGAGGCGCTAGCACGCCGGTTTGTGTTTCGAAGGCTGTTCGTGTGGATACGGTAGAGGAAGGCGATTCTAAAGAGTCGGCCTCGCGATCGAGAAGGTAGCCCACCGGTTCAAATTGTTTCGCAAAGGTACGATTCGGAAACCCTAAACCTTGATTTAAACGCCGTTGAGCGATCCTCCTAAGGGATTCGTAAAAGTTTTTATTCGCTGCGTGTACGGATCCCAACGGTGGCATCAGAGCCAACTCAACCGTGCGTTTAAATTAGGTTTTACGCGTGTTTATATATATGATATATATGCTAAAACCGATCTTTGTATGCGTTTGAATTACAAAACTCGCGTTAGGGTTTCTACGGATAGCTAGTCGGATATTGCGTCAGTTCTCTGAATTGTTCAGATCGGACTGTGTAGCTGATTCGCGTGGATCTGAAACATTCAGATCCGATGTCGATCAGTTCGTTAGGGTTTGAAATTTTCAAAAAAAAAAATATATATCATTTTTTTTTTTTAGAAATTATTTTCGAAAATAATATTTTATTTTGAAATTTCTAACGAGACCGCCGTAGGGATCCCGACTGATTGTCAGTAGCGCGAGAATTTAAATCATGATATTATATTATATATTGTATATAATATAATGTAAATTACAGAATTTAAATCATGATATTATATTATATATTGTATATAATATAATATAAATTAGAGAATCTAAATCATGATATTATATTGTATCTATAATATAATATAAATTAGAGAATTAAATCATGATATTATATTATATATAGTATATAATATAATTTAAATTAGAGAATTTAAATCATGATATTATATTATATTTATAATATAATATAAATTAGAAAATTTAAATCATGATAAGATTAATCATAATATTTTATTTCATAATTGTATGACTTAATATATGTTGTGATTTACCTTTCAAAAGTTGTTTGGGTATGGTGAACAACATGGCTCTAGAGTTTTACAATTGTTGTAAATTTTAAATATGGCTGCGAGCCATGCCTCTTTCTTTAAATACTCCTGATGTACTTCTTTTTGTTTTAGAGAAGTCCTCTCATTGGCTTGAGAGGATTTTAGGTTAAGGTTGAGCCATGTTGTGTCACAATTTTAATTATGTCTTGATTTGATGATTGCATGATTAATTTAGAATTTTAATTATGGTTTGATTAGATCACTCATAATTAATTTAGAATTTTAATTATGTTTTGATTAGATCACTCATAATTAATTTAGAATTTTTAATTATGGTTTGATTAGATCACTCATAATTAATTTAGAATTTTAATTATGTTTTGATTAGATCACTCATAATTAATTTAGAATTTTAATTATGATTTGATTAGATCACTCATAATCAATTTAGAGTTTTAATTATGTTTTGATTAGATCACTCATAATTAATTTAGATATTATATGAGATACAATAGTGATTGCATTCATATAAGTATAATTAATAGGATTAATCTAATTATACCCTCTAAATAAAATCTTAAGTCATAATGCCACCAATAAATGAATACTTGTCAAAACCTAGATCGCCCATTTGTATGTTCCACCAAAGTGGATGCATCGAGTTATCTTGGTGAGACAAGAGTGAGTAATGGTGATACTCAATATTCATTATTGTCGACTTAATTGAGATTATCAAAACGGTTTTGGATCTCAAGGCATTAGATGGGATTAAACATGCCACGTCATATGATGATTGAATCCCATAAAGATCTAAGAGTTACATATGATGTAATTGGCAAGGGGTTTGCCTACCTAAATAACTTAATTTAAGCGTCATGCCAAAGCGGACTTAAATTTAAGCCAAATATGGATCTTAGCCCACTAATTATAATGAGGGTTGTTAATTCGGTGGGAGGTTACTACTTAAACTTTGCATACCTTTAGTTGTAGAATCATGTAGTCTAGTAATACTTCAACACCATCAATGCGATCAGTCCTTGAGAAGGACGAACTCGATGAGACAAACTCTCTTGACATGTTTGGGACTTAAGCGTTGATCCTAAACACGAAAGAAAAGAGTATCTCATCAATCAACCCATTCTTGACGAGCCTTCAACTGCTGATCCAAGAGCTCATGCTTATAGGAAGCATAAAGATGACTCTGTGGATGCAGGATGCCTGATGCTTGCCACTATGCTTCTAGACCTCAATAAAGATCTAGAACATGTGGAGTCTTTTGAGATGATTGTTCATCCTACGGAAATGTTCCAGTAACAGGTAAGGCTTGAGAGGCTTGAATTCCCCATGTCCCAAGAGTTAGCTACGGATGTGATCTTCAACTCACTCCCGGGAAGTTATGATAACTTTGTCATGGATTACAACATGAACAACATGGAGGAATCAATTTCGAACTGCATGAAATGCTCAAAGCGAGTGAGCTAAGCCTTACGAAGAGGCCCAATCTGTGTTTTTGACCGTTCGAAAGGAAGGGTATGAAACGGAAAGCCAAGAAGGAAAAACCTCCGAAGGATAGAGTCTGCTTCTTTTACAATGAACTTGGTCATTTGAAAAGAAATTGCAAACTCTACCTCGAAGATCGGACAAGAACAAGAAGGATAGCGGGGCTATCGCTTCAAGTATCTATGTCATAGATATTCGTTTTCTACTTCCTCAACATGGGTATTGGATACTACATGTGGATCTCACATTTGAATAAATGTAGGATCTCAAGGACAGTAGAAAATTGAATGGACATATCTATGACATAACTAGTAAAAGGTTCAAGTCAAATGATTTGAATCCGACCTATCTATGGCATTGTCGTCTAGGCCATATAAATGAGAAACGCATTTCGAAACTCCATAAAGATGGATTTCTTAACTCATTTGATTTTGAATCAATTGATACATGCGAGTCTTGTTTATTGGGAAAGATGACAAAGGCACCTTTCTTGGACACGGTGAGAGAGCCACCAATTTATTGGGCCTCATACATACGATGTGTGTGGACCAATGAATACATCTCGCGAGAGGAGGTCATTTGTACTTCATTACATTTATAGACGATTTCGGTAGATATAGATATATCTATTTAATGAAACATAAGTCGGAATCTTTTGAAATGTTCAAAATATACCAAAATGAAGTGCAAAATCAACTTGGCAAAACAATTAAGACACTTCGATCGATCGGGGTGGTGAATATTTGAGCCAAGAGTTCATTGACCATCTTAGGAGTTGTGGGATCGTCTCGCAACTTACTCCTCCAGAACACCTCAATGGAATGGTGTTTCGAGCGGAGGAATCGAACTCTATTAGATATGGTTCGATCTATGATGAGTCAAATAGATCTTCCACCTTCCTTTTGGGGCAATGCCCTAGAAACATTTGCGTTCACACTAAATCGTGTTCCGTCAAAGGCGGTTGAAAAGACACCATATGAGATATGGGTGGGAACAAACCCAGTTTGTCATTTCTTAAAATTTGGGGATGTGAGGTTTATGTTAAACAACAAGCCTCAGATAAATTATCATCGAGATCCTCAAAATGCCTATTTGTGGGGTATCTTAAGGAAACTAAAGGATACTATGTCTACAATCCCACCGATCACAAAGTGTTTGTTGTTCGGAATGGTACCTTTTTGGAAAAGGAGTTTATCTCTAAAAGAACCAGTGGGAGTAAGGTGAACCTCGAAGAAGTTCGAGAGTCACAGGACAATGTAGAACCACAGATGGAAACCGGAGAAGACTCACAACAAGTTGTTGAGCCTACTCACGTAACACAAGACCCACGAAGGTCCGATAGAACACGGCTACAGCCTCAAAGATATGGATTTCGGATAACTGGAAGCCGTGATGTTTTGCTCATTGAGCACAATGAGCCAACTACCTATCTCGAGGCCATGGTGGGACCCAACTCCGAAAGATGGCTTAGTGCCATGAAGTCGAAATGCAATCCATGTACGACAATGAGGTATGGGCCTTAGTCGATCCACCTGAAGGTGTAAAAACCTTTGGGTGCAAGTGGGTTTTCGAAGAGAAAACCGACATGGATGGCAAAGTAAATATCTTCAAGGCACGACGGTTGCAAAAGGATTCACTCAAACTCATGGTGTGGACTATGATGAAACCTTTCCCCAGTTGCAATGGCCAAATCAATCAGAATCCTTCTTGTCATTGCATCATATTATGACTATGAAATATGGCAGATGGACGTCAAAACAGCCTTCCTTAACGGAAAGCTCCTTGAGGATGTGTACATGACACAACCTGAGGGTTTTGTGCGTCCAGAGGACAAGTTTGCAAGCTTCAAAGATCCATTTATGGTTTGAAGCAAGCATCTCGGAGCTGGAATCATCGTTTTGATGAAGTAGTCAAAGAGTTTGGATTCATTCAAAACATAGATGAACCTTGTGTTTACAAGAAGGTTAGTGGGAGCACATTTGTATTTCTAGTGCTTTATGTTGATGACATCCTACTCATTGGGAATGACATTCCTTCCTTGCGAGTGTCAAGTCTTGGTTAGGAAAGTCTTTCTCAATGAAAGATTTAGGCGAAGCCACTTACATCCTTGGGATTAGGATCTATAGAGATAGATCTAAGAGGTGATAGGCCTAAGTCGAGCACATACATAGACAAGATAATGCATAGATTCGGTATGCGGGATTCAAAAAGGGGTAACATGCCCATGTCTCATGGCATCCATCTCGGTAAGAATTTGTGTCCTAGTACACAAGATCAAAGAGACCGCATGAGTAAGATTCCATATGCCTCCGCCATTGGATCTATCATGTATGCCATGTTATGTACTCGACCCGATGTGTCATTTGCCTTGAGTATGACCAGCAGATATCAACAAGATCCCGGTGAGGGTCATTGGATTCTTTGTCAAGAATATCCTTAAGTACTTGAGAAGGACTAAGGACTTATTCTTGGTATATGGTGGCTTGGAAGATGAGCTCGTGTGACTGGTTACACGGATGCGAGTTTCCAAACTGACCAAGATGATTCAAGATCGCAATCGGGATATGTATTCTGTTGAATGGTGGTGCGGTGAGTGGAAGAGCTCTAAGCGAGCACCGTAGCTGATTACGCAATGAAGGTGAGTATATAGCAAAGCATCGGATGCGGCTAAGGAAGCCGTTTGGATCGAAAGTTCATTAATGAACTGGGCAAGTCATTGTACTTTAGACGTTTACATTATTTAAAGTATTCTCCTTTAGTTATCATTTCGTTTGCATGTTTACATTGATAACTGTATCCCTGGATATATCTAATAGATTATCCTAAATGTCCCTGGTCGGTCATCTACGCGGGAGCGAAGATGAGATAAGACCAGTGTGACTTTGATGAGTATGGGGATACAAGTCAAAGTCATAGGCACTTGTAAAAGTACAAGGTCTTTGGACCGACCCACTATGAGAAAGCTGCATGGAATAAGTCATAAGCTTTTCTCATGTATAACCGCGTCACAACGCCCTTTGACTGAGATCATCATGGATTCCTACATGATGAGTCGGCGGTCTTTGACCTAGTCAAAAGTCACCTTTGACCGGGTGATGATAAAGGCTAGGATCGGGATCGGTGGTTCTCATGCGGAGGAATGTGAGTGGTCAAGATGGGATTTGTCCCTCACATTTGTAGAGAGATATCTTGGGCCCTCGATGAGTGAGTCTAAGAAATGTATGGCCATACTACGATGGAAATGAGTTTCCATTTCAATTGTTAGACTACTCAAGAATCGAAAGTAATGGTCAAGAACAGGAAGTTGACATTTTCCATGCCTCATCCTTGACCAAATTATCGCGTGACAAAAGGGACGTGACATGGTTGTACGATAGGTTATATCGCATAAACAATGACGTTGATCCTCTTACTAAGCCGCTTGCACAAGTAAAACATGAGCGTCATGTTAGGGCAATGAGAATTAAGGTAATTAATGATTGCACCTAGTGCAAGTGGGAGTCTGTTGGAAATTATGCCCTAGGGGCAAGTCATTGTACTTATCAACGATCCCCATATGAATTGGGTAGTCGCAATGTCTTGCTAGAGGCCGCTTGCGACTTGTGGGCTGGTACAGTATTGGCCATTGCCAATCTCATGTGGGCCTACAGGGTCTCACACAAGAATGGCCCAACACGAGCAAGAGTGTCCAGATTCATTGAATCTTAAATGTGTTTAAGATTTAATGAATACTTATTTAATCTAGGATGAATGTGTGTATATATATATGCATATATAAATATATTAAATTCGAAAATAATAATGATATTATTTATTGATAATAATATTATTATATATAGTATTTAATTTATTTGATAAATTAAATAACTATAATAAATTGAGATATTGTATCTCGATTTAATTTTCGAATAAAGATATTGCATATCGATTTAATTTGAAGCGAGATATCGGATCTCATTTTAAATTAAATGTAATGATATCATATCTTGATTTAATATATATTAAATTCGAAAATAATAATGATATTATTTAATGATAATAATATTATTATATATAGTATTTAATTTATTTGATAAATTAAATAACTATAATAAATTGAGATATTGTATCTCAGATTTTTTTTCGAATAAAGATATTGCATATCAGATTTAATTTGAACTGAGATATCGGATCTCATTTTAAATATAATGATATCATATCTTGATTTAATTTATAAATATAAATTAAATCTAAAGGCTTTTAATTTTGGATTAAATAAATAGATTAGATTAGATCTATAAGATAGATTTAATTAATATATTTTTTAATCCAAATTCAAAAATTGGTTTTGATCGAGAAGGTAGCCCACCAGTTCAAATTGTTCTGCAAAGGTACGATTCGGAAACCCTAAACCTTGATTTAAACGCCGTTGAGCGATCCTCCTTGGATGGGATTCGTAAAAGTTTTTATTCCGCTGCGTGTACGGATCCCAACACAAAGGACCCAGATACCACCAGAGAATCCCATCGCTTCAACTCGATGAGAGGATTGGAATCCAAGCTTGTTGATGACCCTATCAGCAGTAGGTCCTGAGATTCTAGGTTCCACCAACACAAAAATGTCCGGTTTATAATTAACAACATAAGATAGAGGGCAGACCCTCATACTCTACAAAGATCAGTTCACCATCAACCTGAATCCTCGAGATTAGTGGTTTCGTGAGGTCAATGTTCACTGCTAGCCTGGCAAATTTGCCTCTCTCTCCCGAGTAGTGTTGTAGTCAACATGAATAACATCTCCAAAAACACTGCCAATGGACTGGGTGATAGCCTTATGGTAATAGCGTGCTGGGAGCTTGGGCAGGTGAATCCAGCCAATAACATGGTTTACAACATGTTCCTGAGGTTTAAAGGATGGTGACCAGGGCTGGGTGGTGAGGTAGTGACCGAATATCATCCAGGGGCCACTGAGAAGAGCATGTTGATAATCCATATCTTCCTTAAAACAGACCAAGAAGCAGTCATCATTAAGGTTCGTAATCCTAATCAGGCCAGATGGTTTCCACAGGGATTGGAGTTGTGTGCGAAGGTAACGATGGCCAATCTTGCGCCCCAAGAGCTTAACAACAACTGCCAGACCCATTCTCTGGTTCAAAGTTTCAAGGACATGAGTTGCAAAATCTACAGTTGGGATACTTCCATTGAGGCTAATGGCAACATCACCTTGTTGCAGAATGAGTTCAGGTTCTTCTTCCTCAGGAGGGTTGGAATCATAATTTAGGAGCTTATCCTTAAACGATGGTACCTTTGGGTTAGCATTGTTATTCTCAGCCATTAGAATGCCTTGCTCCTGAATTGGCAATGGGGACTCAGGGACCATTTCAGGGGAAGATGGAGAAGGAACAGGGGAGCCCACAGGGAGGGAATCTGGAGGAGTATCAGCCTCCATGACGTCGTCAAGCTTGGCACGTTTGGAATGTTGATCATCACCAGGGTGGGGAGGGGATTCATTTTTCAGGGTGGACTCAAAGGGAGTAGGGCACTGCATAGTGGAAGAGGGGGGAGAAGGTTTTTAGAGAGAAGGAGGAGCTTCTCACTCTAACCCATTTTTGCATTATCTGCTTTTAACGAATCCAATTTCCCTCTTCGAATGGAGTATATAGGGAGTATATAGGACCAAAGGATAGGAGTCTTTCCTCTAGTGCACAATATAGGACGCTTCTAAAAGAATAACTTATGTAAAATATAAGTCACTTGTCAAATAATTAATGTTCATATTCTAATTTTGTTTATGTAATTAATGTTTATTTTCAATTTTTTTCCACTAATTAAATTTTCAAACACATTTTTCAATAAGCTTGTAAAAGTGAGAGAAAAAAATCAATTTATGACATATTTATTGAGTTTATATTAGATCTTATCCCGTGGATTGAAGGAAGTGCTGGCTTATTAAAAATATAAAAATGTTCTAACATTCTTAAATATCCTGCCAATTGTTAATTTGTTAAGAACCAAAGACCTCCGATTTTTTATAAGAGAAAAATACTAATAAAATTAGTTGGATTGTTTTATAGATTAAAAATATAAAGTTACTTTCATAAAGATCCTCATTTAATAATTAATAAATAGTATACTACATCAAGCGAACGAAAAAGAAATCAGTACTCTACTAAATGGAAGGTTTGTATTGGAGGGTAAAATAAATGTGCTAATTTGGTCCTATTAGCGAGCTGAATGGGACTTACCACTCTGGTCTTATTTATAAGTATATTTTGACCAAATCTCACATACCAATGAGAGGTAGTTAACTCAATGATTATGGGGTAAATTTTTAACTTTACTGTTATTTATAATTGGGTGTTTTTAAACTGTTTTTTTCTCTCTCTATCTTTATGGGTATAATTAATATGAGTAAAATTGTCACAATCTTATTTATTATATGAAATTTGACTTATAAATATAATCAATTTTTTTAGTCAAAATAAACTTATAAATAGAATCAGAATGGTAGTCCGCAGTAGAATATTTTGAACGAGCAAAGAAGAAAAGAAAGGTTATGGTAGACTGGAGCAGCAGTGAAACTTTTGACAAATGTAATAATGAGCTCGTGTTTTGATTGCTTGGACATTGGATGCTCCCTCGTTTTTATGATGTGATTAAGCAGCCGCTTCAAAAGAACCTTCTCATTTATCTCCTTCTTAATTGCTTTTCCACTTCTCTTTCCTGTTTTGTCCCTCCCATGCCCACCCTCAGAAGCTTGGTCGCTTTGTCTCCCACCCTTGTCATATCAACTCTTTAAAGTAAACCTTTACCAAAACACGTTAACGCAAGGCAAGTGAAGAAAAACTCTTCTCATAAATTTATTTCATATATCATAATTATGTTAGAAAAACAGCTCATACTGTAAGGTTGTCAAACCCATGAGTTTAAATAAACTCATGACAATGACATAAACTCGTTTCATAAACTCGAATCGTAAACTCGTAAAAGTTTACTTTCACTATTAAATATGTATTAATAATGTATAATAAAGAGTTAAGGTGTAAATTGGCCAACGAAGTATTACGCTAGGAGCATCAAGCACATAAATGTTTTGAAAGGAACAAAAATACCAATGAACAATTAAAAGGGAGGAAAAATATCAATGAAGAATTTAAAACTTGTGAAAGTAGCACAATCCCCATTTTGGTCTATTTGCCGAAATTTTAAATTCTTCATTGATATTTTTGCTCCATTCAAAACATTTTTGTACCCGGTGCTCCTAGCGTAATACTTCATTGGCCGATTTGCACCTTAACCCCTATAATAAATAATTAAAATATAAAAAATGACAACAATTTGATTTAAATATATTCTAAATCCAAATAATTGAAATTAAATCAATCAATATTCAAAATTTACCATATTTAACAAAGAAATTTCTATAAAGCTCATATATAAAGCCGCTGAGCATGATCAAATAAAAACAGTTAACACGAGTTTAAGGGTGGATTAACACGGTTTTGTAAGTTTGAAACGTTTAAACTCGGTGTATAAGCTCATAACTTTAACTGAGTTTATAATGGTCACAAGTTTACTAATGACTCGACTCGATTTTTGTAAACTATAAACGTAAAAATACAGTAAATTCGGAGAGTCAACTTGCAAGTTTGACAATAATACATGCCGCTAATTCAAATAAGCACGCAATCATCGGATCATTCTTTTTTAAATTTCTCGATCACATCACGCTTGTTTGTTTGTGTTTTTTTCAGGAAAATATGAGATTTTCCTGTTTATAGTGTATGACAAGGCTAAGCAGCACTGCTGCGATTGGCCGGTTAGTGGCGGTCGTAGGTGGAAGCTACCACAGTCACTTCAGTTTGAATTAAGAGGCCTCCCTCTTCAATCCTGCTTACTTAATCTCACCCGCAAACACCAAAAGCTTTTAGTTTGATGGTTTAACTTTTGTGAGAGAGAGTAATAGATACAGGTATGTTTGTTTAAAAAATACGTTTTTGTAAATCGAGATAAAACTCCTATCATATATTTACTTTGTATACTGTAAATCACATCAGAAAAAAAAAACTTTGATCACTCATCCAAACAGACACAGTAATATCGGCCAGGGAGAAATTGAGTGTAAAGGAGCCACATGATTGGTTTATTGCGTATTTGGAATCAAAGACAAATGATCGTCTTTAAAGACTTTTATCGTAAGGTGGTGCATGATCTGAACGACCATAATGATGACAAGGATAGAGTATTTATGTATTTAAAATCAGCATGTATCCAGTATCCTACCAGCTGGTCAATAAGACAACAAGTCTTTATTCCCCTCTCTAGCTCTCCTGATATATCGTTTTCCATTGTCATCTCATCATGATGCTTTCTGGACTTTCTTGTTTGGTAGAAACCTCTTAAATTTGGGTCCTTCTTGTCTCTCTCCAACCCATTTATCAATTTATGCTCAATCAGAGCCTTATTATCATCCACCCCTCAGATTCTTCCCCACCTTTCATCCATATGTTTTCTTTACCAGTCTAAATTAACTAATTTCATATAACAATTAGAGTTAATTAACTCACTAATTATGGATTAAATTTCCAATTTCATCATTATCTATCACCACGGTTCCAAAAGTAACACGAGAGTAAAACAAATTGTTTATTATAATTAATAGAGACAAAAAAGTAAAAAAACACGTTTATTATCCTAAAACTGGTATTGGTGTATCTATTTCCCCACACACAACACACATCTATACTATATACCTAATTAAACACTTCCTTCATCTACTACTACTAGTGTCTGGATTTCAAAGTTATTGATCAATGGTGAATAGATCAAAGGATTAAAATTGAGTTTGATAAGGGTATGGTTTGAATTGCTCACCAATAGGATTAACAAATTAAATAGGGTTAATACGATATTTCATCATTAAGTTTAGCCTCATTATAGTTTTGATACCTCAAGTTTTAAATCATAAGTTTTGGTCTTTAAAGTTTCATTTTATTTAAAACATTACCCCTATAATTTAATAAAAATATGTATTATTTCGTCGTTTAAAAGGCCAAAACCAAGATGAAAGCAACTTGAAGGTTGAAAGATTAAATTAACAATAAAAAAATAAATATACTGAGTAGATAGAGTTATAAAGACCATTCCCCTGGACCTCCTAATTAGTGGATTCATACATGACATAAGATTAACTTGAGAGAGACGTAACATCACAATTCGTTACAACTAGCCTTTTTGGAATGCTATTTATAAAGCGATTAAGAAATAATTTAAAATGTAATGTCATAAGGAATGTTTGATTCAAAAAAAACAAATAGAGAAGGAATGGATAGAATATTAAAAAGAAGGAAGTAAGCGGCGGTCCGACACGGACCACTTCCAATTCTTTGGTATGAACGTAAAACTTGAAAATGAGAGGCGAAGGTAAGAGAAGAACTGCAGAAGTCACGTGCGTTTGTCAAGTGGGGAATTATGGGTCAATGTTCCCTCCCAGGCACCGCAGAGAGGCAATAAAAAGGGGTTGTTGGAGGCTGCCGAGCTGTTCAGTTCCCTCCCTCTGGCCCCTTCCTCTTATTTACTCCTACATCCCTTAAAAATCTTTCCTTTCTCTTTAACACGTCTCTGCTTTTGAGTTTTCACGCTCTTATGGAGTTGGCCTTGAGCTTAGGGGACGCACCCAAGTCCTTCTCTTTTCTTGACAAGCTCACCAGTGTGCCCCGCCAGGACCCTGCCTTCTGCATGCCACTCGCCGCCGCCGCCGCTTTCTCTCCCAAAACATGTAATCATCATACAGAAGCCCATGAAGATGGTCGCACTTCATCTGCTCCGCCTCTTCAGCTCCATCTTCCTCCAGACCCTCCACGCCTTTCTATTCCTTGGCTCGCCCGTCCCTGTAATCTCTCTCCCCCCTGCTTGTTTCACTCACACCGTTATTTTTTTTTTTCTTTCTTTTTGGTGGATGTGGTGGTCATTCCTTTTTGTCTGAGTTTTGTAATGTTCTTGTGCAACGACAGTGGGCGGTGAAGAGATTTCATCTGATAGAGCAGTGACTGCGAGGGGATTGGATGTGAACAGTGCTCCCGCAGACGTAGATGAGGCCGACGACGCCGCTGCACTCTCATCTCCCAACAGTGAGATCTCGTCATTTCACTTGGATTTCCGCCTCAGAAATGGTCACGGCTCCGGCACTTACAAGAGAGAGCACGAGGCCAACGCCGACAGACCCAGCGACGATGACGAAAACGGATCAAATCGCAAGAAACTCCGACTATCTAAGGAACAGTCTGCCTTCCTGGAAGAGAACTTCAAAGAGCACGCCACCCTCAATCCCGTATGTCTGAGTTTCCCGCTCTATGCGTTTCTTTCTCTCCGTGTTTGCTTGCCATCATTAACTTGTTATAATCGCAAATTTGCTTAACCTTGTCTGCAGAAGCAGAAACTTGCCCTGGCGAAGCAATTAAACCTTCGTCCTCGTCAAGTGGAAGTTTGGTTCCAAAATAGACGGGCTAGGTAAGTATTGTGAAGAAACTGACTTTCCCAGTTCCCTTCATCCTTGTATTCAAAATTAAAAAAACTAATCAATAGGCTAACATTGGTTCATTAATATATTATAAAAGGACGAAATTGAAGCAGACGGAAGTAGACTGTGAGTATTTGAAGAGATGCTGCGAGACGCTGACGGAGGAGAATAGGAGGCTACAGAAGGAGGTGCAGGAATTAAGGGCCTTAAAGACATCGCAGCCGTATTACATGCAGCTTCCGGCCACCACTCTCACCATGTGTCCCTCCTGTGAAAGGGTCGTTACCAAATCTTCAGCCGCCGGCACCACATCCACGGCGGGGGCAACTGCCACTAGTACAAGCAGTGCTTCTCGAATCCCAGTAGCTTTGTCTCTCGGAAAGCCTGGAATGCTTCCCCTCCCCAACGGTCAGGCCCAGGCCCATCATATGGCTTCTTGATCTAAATCCAATGGACCCACTTTTGCTTAAATTGCTTTGATTTTATATCACAGATTTGGAACATACAAGGAAGAAGGACATGCCCCTTCCTGTTTTACGTTGTATATAGTTTTTTGTTATCTTCGTCCATTCTTTTTGTTTGCTCTAGCTCCTTGGCGGTGGAGGTACGAGGGATGTATGTATGGAACGATGTTTTTTTTTTGTTTTTTACCATCACTAAGAAAAAACACCAATAGTATATTTTTTATTTGGTTTGTTAGGTTTGATATGTTGTGTTCAAGACTTCAAGGCTTCACGTGAATGACTCTGCTGTCTTTATTTTGATTGGCGATTAAGTGGGAGAGTATGATTAAGGAATTGGGATAGGAATAGCGACATTGAAAGGCTTTTGGTGGAGTGAAGTGGGAAAGGAAGGTGATGATTGCGATAATAATAAAGTGTGATGGGTAAAGTTGCGAAGAAAAACAAAAAAGCTGATGGGGAAAGTAAAGCACGCATATTTCTTCAAACTTGTTAGGTTGACATTTAAAGAGTGGGCGTAAATGCAACGGATTGGGGTTGGCATCATAATTATTTGAATGCGAACGCCAACGATGTTTTATAAGTAAATATCAAACTCCATAATTCACGTCATAGATTGTGGGGTACCTTTTATAGATAGTGAATCTACGGGGACATAGGGTATCCAATAAATATTATATATAGCTGGGTCACTCACATGCCAAGGGAATTTTTGAAATGCTCTGTACATGCAAATGTATGGTGAAGAATAATGCTGTTTCAAGAACAAGCGAGCAATTTCTTTTGCCAACTATAAGACTCAAAAAACGGCAAGTGTGAATCAAGATCTGAGCCTCACTTGAAATACTGGATATATTGTTTAGGTGCTGAGAGAGATGTATAAAAGAAGGGTCAACTCGTGAGACTGAGTCACACATGATCTTGAATCATCTCTCTCTCATGGGTTGAGGAATTCAAATTCAGGTGAACAACGTTAATATCACTAGCGTTTGGTGAAAGGGAATCCCTACGCCTTTATGTACAGTAACGCATCCCTATATTATAGGTAGACGATATTAATTGGAGGAGTTGTGAGGGCATCACTATACGGGTGCACATTATGTGCACATAATTAGGTGCCTAATTATGTGCTCATACCTCTATTAGAGGTATGAGCATATTTTTTTTAATTTTTTTTTTTAATTTTTTTATATATTGTATTTATTTAGATTTACATTATATGATGTTTTTTGGAATTTTTTTTGCACCCAGTATCTCAAATTAATTAGTTTCTAGTTCTGCAGTTATCTGTAACATTAGTATCATGGAAATTAATTAATTTTGAGATACTGGATGCAAAAAAAATTCCAAAAAGCTGCATATAATGTAAATCTAAATAAATACAATATATAAAAAAATTAAAAAAAATTAAAAAAAATATGCTCATACCTCTAATAGAGATATGAGCACATAATTGGGCACCTAATTATGGACACATAATGTACATTCATCACTATACAGAGACGTAGCTGATCTGTGACAGTTGCATAGAGGGAGCGGTTGTATCAGGAATGGTAGGCTGAAAGTAAAACCTAAATAATATAATGGTCAACTAATTTGTTTCCCTGTTCTTTTCTTTTTTTTTTTTGATAAACACCTCCTTTGTTCTTATGTATTACCCTTGACATTCTTTTTTTTTTTTTTGCTGAAAAATAAAAAAAGTTTTGGAGGGGTTCGACATCAGTCCCCCACCAAGGTCAGGGCACGGCCCCGGGAGCACTTACTGGGGACTTACGATATCGCCTACCAAAGGAGTCCCAGCGACGGCAAAGGGGATCGAACCTACGACCCAAGGACCTAGTCCTGGACCCCTGACATTCTTATTTGAAAGTAACCGGGGAAAACAACCCATTTCCACGTACGTAGGTAGAAATGGGTGTACTCGTTTCCTTAGAGATGGGCTTGAAACAAAGGATCATTTACACACATAATTGAAATTAGAGAACAAAGGAGTATGATATGCTAATGTTCATATTCGACATGGCTAATATCTGCAACAGCAACAGTTAAAAGATTTGTTTAAAATGATGCAACTTTTCAATTGTGATTTATGATACAATTGTAATTCATGATATATGAGGTAAATATATTAAATGAATTTTATCTTGCAAACATACTTATAATAAATAGCTCTAAACTAGTTGAACTGCTCATAAATGAAGATTGAAAAAGGTATATAGGTTCTCTAAAAGGATAAATCTCAAATATATTTATCAACATCTATACATATAAAATAAAATTCATAATAAATCACAACATTCCATAATTAAGAAGAATAAAGTAAATGGGTGCACAAATCATCTCGATAAATTTCCTCAACATGAATCGATTAGAGATTTGCAGTACGACTTAACCCTTTCAGGAGAGGATAAAAACTGGGAACCCAATGGATTTACAATAACAGACAAAACTCCACGCCTAACTCTTCCCTTTGACCAGTAGGAACTTCTATAAAAAAATAATATTACAGATCTTCAAGGTACAATTCTCTTTGATTTTGTTTCCACTAGCATATTAACTTAACTTTCCAAATGTATATACACTTCAAAAGGAAAAAGAATTGAGTAAAGATCGTTTCTTACCACCATGTATAAGGATGGGACAAAAATAACGTATTGCTTTCTCCTATAGTTTTCTTTTCTGTTCTCTGTTTGTTAAAATTTTTATTTGACCTTGACTTAAGCTTGAAGGCATAGAAATGAAAAGTTCACCTATGATCGGTGCTGCTGCTGATGCTGATTTTGATATTGCCTCAAAAGAAGCTCAGCATAAAGAATCTCATTCCACACATCAGGAACACCTGGAAGGCACCAATGACTGCAGTCTTGGAACATGTGTGGCGATCTCCTTTCTTCTGGCGTTAGGTTTTGCTTCCTATACATTGAGGGATGCCCGTCCTTCCTGAAATCTGTCATTCTCGTAATATTCATGTACGTCACACGGGTTTTCATATTCTTCAAAACCTTCTCCAATACCATCATTTTAGGTGGATATTCTCTCAAGTATGTTTCGTTCTTAATCGGCTCTGTTTCATGGTCACATTGCCCTCCTGAATTCCATTGTCCACCACTGCGCAAACACCAGAATTCACAGGTTTGGGCAAATCAGTGCTGAAGAAATATATTCTCAATGGTCATGAATTTATACCAAATCGATCAGTGATCCAATATGAGCTTACCTGAAATGAGAAGCAGAGTAGCCTCTGAAGAAGACCAATGACTTGGATGGATTTATGTTGGCATCAACCCATCTGCTCCAAGTTGTCATAGCTCTTCGAAATGCCTCCAGCACATTTAGCTCCTCATACACGTGACTACCTTCTTGGTAATAATCTTCCCTGGAATTTTGACGGGAAATTTGTTTTACTAAGCGAGTTTTGGACCGATAATATTGTTGAAGACTGAATTGGGAAGAGGCAGAAAACTAACAAGGAGATGAGACTAAATAGCAGCAACGCGCATAGTGAAGAGAAAAGTCGAAAACTAAAGTGCATTTAATTACCCTCTGGAAGTTTTGTCATGAGTCCACCAGTGGCCAGTGTTGAAGATGATAATATCTGCATCTTTGTATTGATCAGAAGCCCTCGTAACTAAATCGAGACGAAGAGTTTGCTTCGTTGTTCCGTTCTTGTCTGTTACCTCCCATTCCCGAACTAAAAATGGCGATACGAAAAACTCTATGGAGAATTTGTAGTCCTACTCCACCATCCGACACCCAAATAACAACATCAGCGAGACATTCATGGAATGAGACAAGGAAAAACATATGCTCTAACCGGGAAAGAGAAAGGAAAATCTAATAAATGGAAACATGCAGAAGAAATTAATACTTACTTCGAATATGAAAGAATAAAAGGCTTCGCCCCGGAAGTGAACCCTGCCATTTGCTTCGTAAACTTTTCTTTTATTTTTTACAGAGTTCCTCAGTATGCATACAAGAGATTCCCACATATTCCTATTGAGAGAATCGCCCACGAAAACCAGTCGCTTCCCTCTCAACAAATCTAGCATTCGATGCCCATCCAACCTAAATATGCGCACATTTGCTCTTCTCATCAAATTGGAATCCCAAATAAAGAAAATGCAAGAACAATTTTTCAAAGTGATACTAGTACTAGCCAACAAATTGAATCATCAAGATCAAATAGAGAAATGGACAAATCTTGTGGAGTTTTACTGACACAGACGTTTATCAAATAGAAAAAGCTTAATGCCTGAACACCTCCAACCAATCATAGAATAACAGAATTTTGATAAAACCCAACGCGACCGTTTCATTCGAAATAATGGACAAGGCTTTAAATATATCAAGATTAACATACCTTGGGAGGGTGCAACCCTTAGGTTTCCACTTGTATTTCTGATAGTCTTTATCGGGCCTGCCATTCCGAATACATTTGAACTGTTCATCCGCCAGATCGCAGGAACTATAAAGTGGGTAGGAATCATCCTTGACCCATTCTCCATCAAACAAATCACAATTCATCAGAGATTCCATTGAGTCATCCTTCTGCCTCGTACTAGTCCCATTGCTCCGTTTTTTTGCCAGGGAAGCCGTATAATCAGTCGATTCCTCGGGACTAGTCTTGACCGGCGAGTTAGATTTCAATGCAGAGCTAATGTTTTGAGCGGGGGCAGCTGCAGGGGCTTTTCGAGGAGGAGGAGCGACTGAGATTTCGGGCGGAGGGGAAGCAACTGTAGTTCGATTAGCCTTGACAGATGTAGTTACATCAGAGTTTCCCGAAGTCTGCTCGTGACTCTGAACAACGGGCGGCTTCACCGGCGAATCTGAAATTATAGTGTGATTGAAGCTCGGAAGCGAATCGTCGGATGAATTCCCTGAGCTTAGAGTTTGGTTGAGGAGAGAGACCGGTTTGGATGAATCTTTTGTAGTGCCGGCAAACTGAGAAGTGGAATTAGCAGATCTAGAAGTGACGTTGGTTTGCGGGGCAGAAGTGGAGGGAGGAAGAGGGGGAGAGGTGCTGCGGGGCGAAAGGAAAGAGAAAAGGGAAGGGAAGTGAGGATTGGAGGGGTAGGAGTGGAAGAGCTAGAGGTGAAGATGTTGGTGAACCAGGGAGAGGAAGCATTTGGGGAAGGAGAGAAAGCAAGGAAAACGGTGAAAGCAACAAAAGCAAGCATGAAGCCATAGGCAAGAGCCACAGTTTTTCTAGTTTTGAGAAGAGAGAAGAAGGTCTTGAGATCGGACGGCGGCACTGCCCCACCGACGGGAAGGTACTTGACGGAATCAGCCATGGAGGATGAAGGTTTTAGGTGATGAACTGAAGCCAAACAGTAAATGGGACGAGTATGTGAGGGACTCAAATCAAAACTAAGCAAAGGAGAGGAGGGACTGTCATGTCAGTGCGAGGAGTGTGAATTTGAGGGAGAGAGATCGGGATGGGGGACGGAAAGAGGATCCGATTGTCGTGAATAAAATTAGGAGCCAGCAACAAATAAGAATAACGATTCTCTTATACCCCCTTTCCTTTTTTCTTTTTCTTTTTTACCGTTAAGATCTCAATAATTAAAATTTATCATATTATAAAATTGTTATTATAATTTTACCTAAAATATACAAAAATAATTTTAATAGTTCAAATTTATTTTTATCTCATATCAAAACATATTATTTTTAAATCTTTAAGATAAAATTATAATACTATTTTTATCATATAATAAATTTAAACTGTTGAGATCTTAATCTAACTATAAAGAAAAAAAGAAAAAGAAAAGAAGAATGTGAAGGGATATAAGAACCAAGGCAAAACCCTCAATGGTGAATCATATACTACAGCGAACATGCCACTGTTGGCGTGTAGCCGCCAATTTACCCACTCCTCCCTTTGTGTTTCAGTCCCCAATTTATTTATAATTTAATCAAACATAAATTATTATTTTTTATGAATAAAACTGTTATTTTTATTATTCATTAGAAATAAACAAGATATATAAATGAATAGTATCAAGTTAAAATAACAGCATTTACTGTTGTTTTAGCCGAGTACCAGGGATCCGGAATGCCACCGTACCCACTCTTCCGTACGGCCCCCCACTGTCACCGTCAACGACATAAATCGTAGAGATTCGTGTGTGATCTCATATTATTTTAAATGATCAAATCCACTGATATGACGGCAATCTATATACGAGTAAGTGAATAGTAAAAAAGCTCATATACGAAGAGAAATACTTTAATTACAAATTCAAAATATTAAGAAGATCAAGTTTTTTATGGACAGATATAAATAATGTCGGTGTCATTTACACCCTTTCTGTTTCTGCTTTTCTCGTGAAACAAACAAACGGGGATTCGGTAGACACATGGTCCGCATTTTGAAGAGTGTGGTCCCCGTATGCGCGTGGCACTTAACACAGACCATGCATCCAGCTCCCCCACCCTCTTTCTGGCCCAAAAAAAAACAAAAGTTAAAAAAATTGAAAACACATATAATAATAAGTTCAGAGGGGTCCTGATTCAAGTGCGTATCCCTCCTCCCTGTAGATGAATGATCAACTAGATTCCATATCCCAGATTGGAAATGCTGATGCTATCTTTGTTGCTTTTGGGGTTGGAATCAATTTTAGATGTAAACATGAGAGGGAGGGAGAGTGCAGAGTGAGACGGAAGCCCCGAATCTCCACGATTAAAAAAATAAGCAGCGTCATACAGATATATATAATACATATCCACACAAAAACATAGACGACCTTCCGCGTTATTAGCCTCCGTTGTCCATGCAAAACCCTGTTTTATTTGTATTTCCACCATCAATCACGATGATTCAGTGAGTTAGGTATTTTCATCGAAAAGGGTTGCCGTAAGACGACCTAATTAATTTGTCTCATGCATGCTTCACTTTCACGCATTCCACGTCCGGCTTCGACTGATCTGTTGCCTCATATATATATATATATACCTGCTCTCTGGACTTTATGGTATTTCGGTTCAATTTGTCAACCCCAGGCTCTTTGATTTCTGTTGTTGTTTAGCTAGCTAGGAGGCCTCCAGCCATCTCCGTTTTATATTTTCCCAAAACACTTCATTACAAGTTCATCATTATTCATATATATATGTGCAATAGTATAATGTTGTGATTGAAAAGTATAAATTGCATAAAACGGTCCGGATCCTGAAACAGAATTTACATTTAGTGTTGTAGCTACGGCTACATGCATAATTTCCTATGTTTACCCGAATGGGTTGACGAAATTTTTAACTGAAAAGATACCACTCCTAAATGTGAACATCACAGGATATCACGTTTTTTGTGGGAAGATCAGATAGAAATATAGCTAAACAGAGAGAATGTGAGACGAAAATAATGAGGAAGCACTAAATTGTAGTGCTGGGCGTATATGATATATATAGCCAGAGATTACACGATCAGGAGAATATTTACAGTTACTGAAAAATCTACAGGAGCCTATAGCAACAATACACGTGTATAACAGAATATATTCTAAGGTCTGTACAATTAGCCACACTAATCATATACTAATTATATTCTAACATTCCCCCTCAAACGAGAGGGTGTGATTAACAGCCCGAGTTTGTCTCTGAAAAATTGAAATTGTGACTGAGATAATGGTTTAGTAAAACAGTCTGCAATCTGAAGTGAAGAAGGAATGTATCGAATGTCAAGTACCCCAGATAAGACTAGATCCCTTATAAAATGCATATCCACCTCAATATGTTTACTTCTAGCATGCTGAACTGGATTTGCAACTAATGCTTTAGCACTCATATTATCACACCAAATCACCGTAGGTTGCTTAACAAACAAACCTAGTTCAGATAACAAAGAATGTAGCCACTGAATCTCAGAGGAACCATCAGCAAGGGACCTATATTCAGACTCTATGCTGGATCTAGAAACGACTTTTTGTTTTCTAAAGGACCGAGATATCAGATTTTTTCCCAAAAATACACACATGCCTCCTACAGATCGTCTATCATCTAGGTCGCAGGCCCAATCAGCATCAGTATAAGCAACAAGTTCAGGACTAGCAAACGGTTTGATATGTAGCCCAAGATTATAGGTACCCTTGACATACCTAAATATCCTCTTTACTGCTTGCAAATGAACAGTACGGGGTTGAGAAAGAAATTGGCTAAGTTTATTAACAGCATATGAAATGTCAGGGCGTGTGGTAGTGAGATATTGCAAAGAGGCTATAGCCTGACGATACTCAGTGGGGTTTTCTAATAACTCACCATCACCAGCTGAAATAGATCGTCCAGTTACCATAGGAGTTGTGACTGGGGCACAGTCAGTCATGCCAAACCGTTTTAATAAATCAACTACATACTTAGTTTGATTTAAGAAAATTCCCAGATCATTCCGATAGACCTCCAGCCCAAGAAAGTAATAAAGAGGACCCAAATCCTTTAAGGAAAACATTTGATTTAACTGCTTCACAAACTTATCAATGCAGACAGGGTCATTACCGGTAACAATAATATCATCCACATACACAAGGATAAAGATGGTCAGGTTATGTGTCTGAAGAATAAAAGCTGAAATATCACTTTGCAAGTTTTGAAAACCCCAATTCAACAGAGTAATCCTTAAGCGATCGAACCAAGCTCGTGGAGCTTGTCTCAAACCGTAAATTGCCTTAATAAACTTACAGACGTGATGTGGATGCTTTCGATCGATGAACCCTTCAGGCTGAGGCATGTAAACTTCTTCGGCCAGGAAACCGTTGAGGAACGCATTATTGACGTCGAGCTGCCGAACATCCCATTTGTAGGTGACAACAATCGATAGAATGACTCTGATGGTGGTTGATTTAACCACAGGACTAAAGGTCTCTCCGAAATCCACACCAGGTGTTTGTTGAAAACCCTTGGCGACTAAGCGTGCTTTGTGCTTTAAGATTGAACCATCCGCCCGAAATTTTGTCTTGAAGACCCACTTATTGTCGATAAGCTTCTGATTATTGAACGGCACGAGGGACCATGTTCGATTTCTCAGCAAGGCATCAAACTCCGATTGCATTGCATCGAACCAGGGAGGAGATGACATGGCTGCTCGAACAGACGAAGGTTCAGCTGTGTTTGGATGTTCCTTTATTGATAATCCAACATAGGGGTAAATGGGCTTAGTTATGCCCATTTTGGACCTTGTAACCATCGGATGCTGGTTATTGGGCCCAAGATTAGAAATAGCTGGTGGAGAGTCTCGGGCTTCATTGACTGCAACAGAGTCCACAACACTGGTTTGCTCGTCATTCTGCAAATGTGCAGACACCAAAATGTCATCACTGGGGGATTCAGGTGTCCAACTCTTCTCCTCTGAGACTTGTGTTGGTTGATCAACTTGAATGATAAGAGGGACCGAGCTAGTTGAATTTGTAGGAAGAGCAGTGTTTTTTAGAAAACCTGTATGAAAGGGAAATAAAGTTGAGTCAAAAACAACATGCATTGATATGAAAATTTTTCCCGACGAGCTTAAACATCGATGGCCCTTTTGTTGTGATGCTAGCCCAAGATATACACACTTCTGACTATGATACTGAAATTTGTGAGCATTGTAAGGTTTGAGACATGGATAGCATGCACATCTGAAAAGTTGAAGATCACTATAGGCTGGTTCTGTTTTGAATAACCGAAACAGAGGGGTATCATTTTGTAAAACTGGTGTTGGCAATCTATTAATAAGAAATACTGCATGTTGGAAAGCTTCGACCCAGAATTTCAGTGGTAATCCAGAGTGAGCTAGGAGTGTTAGTCTGGTTTCTACAATGTGCCTGTGCTTTCTCTCTGCCCGACCATTTTGAACAGATGTGTAGGGACAGGTAAAACAAATATTGATCCCTGCTTCTTGAGCAATAGGAATTAAAGGTTTGTATTTACTGCCGTTATCACATTGAATAATCTTGATTTTAGAATCAAACTGATTTTCAACATGAGCCTTGAAGATTTAAAAGGCAAGTACTGCATCTCCTTTGTGTTTAAGTGGGTACAACCAGGTGTAACGGCTAAAGTCGTCTACAAAGTGAATATAGAATCGATGACCATTGGGAGACTGTATAGGGGAAGGACCCCAGAGATCAGTGTGTATCAATTCAAGTGGAGACTGAGACACAGATTTAGATGGCAATAGCTTTGATTTTCCCATCTGACAGGCTTCACATACATGATAATCTTTAACAAAACCAGAAACTACTTTTTTGTTACATTTATTTAAAATGGATTTCAGAACACTAGCACTAGGATGCCCCAATATGTGATGCCATTTCAAGATATCTGATTGGTGAGACTGAAGATTTGTGTTTGTTGCCGTGAACACCTTAGGCTTGAAATTAATCTTTCTTTCCTTCGTGGCTGCCTTCATTGCATATAGCCCTGCCTTTGGAGTTCCCTGGAGCACTAGTCCGCCGGTCACCAAATCCTTCACATCACAACTTTGGTTAGAGAAGTGAATGTTAACAGGATTATCACACACTAATTTGTTGACACTCAGTAAATTCTTAGTGGCAGTCGGAACATATAGAACATCTTTAAGAATCAACTTAGATGGATGAGTACCAGAAATAGCAGAAGAGCCAATTCCAAGAATTGGACTGTGTTCACCTGTACAAGTGCTAATATGCGACTTACCAACGGCTGTAAGGTTCTCAAGATTTTCATGGTTAGGAGTGACGTGGTAATTTGAACCACTGTCCATATACCAGGTGGGGTCTGCCATAGAGTAAGGATTCGCATAATAGCCTGGAGGTGGAGTAGAGCTGGCATAGAACGCTTGAGGCGAGGTAGAGAAGTTGGGATTGTAAACATTGGTGAGGCCAGATTCCTCACGATAGTAGCATGTTGCTAGAGTGTGTCCAGGTCGTTGGCAGTGGATGCAAAAGGGCCTGCCACCGCGACGACCTCCACGAGAACGGCCACCTCTGGATCGAAAATTCCCCCGAGAGCCATTTCGCCCTCCACGGTTGGTGCCTTCGTCATGTTGGCCGTGAGTGGGATGATCACTTCGTTGAGCTGCATTCACAGAGGGCTGGATGCTCAGATTACTGAAGTGATTAAGCTGAGTTAGACGTGACTCAAAAGACAGCAGGTCTGCCTGGGCTTCGATCCAAGAAAGATCATTTTTATCAGTGAGGTTGACGACGATGGCATTATACTCTGAGTCTAGGCCGTTTAGTGTATGAAGGATTAGATCATCGGTAGCTAACGGAGAACCTGCAAGTGCAAGCTCATCGGCAATATTTTTCATTTTGTTCAGAAATTCAGTCATAGTCATCGTGTTCTTTCGAGTGTTGTGTAGCTCATTTTTCAACACCATAACACGGGCTTTTGTGGACGCACAGGTTAAATCCCGAGCATAATCCCAAACATCTTTGGCAGTCTGACAATGAAGGAGCTGAGCTCCAACATCCTGGGTCATAGTGTTTCTCAGCCAACCGACCAACATCCGATCGACTGAGAACCAATCTGCAAATTCTGGATTTGCTCTGTTTCCACTATCGCCGGAAATAACCTTCGGCGGAGCTCTCGTTGTGCCATTAATGTGGCCTTCGAGGCGATTTCCTTCAATCAAGGGAAGGACTATAGATTCCCAAACAAGAAAATTAGAACGATCCAGCTTGACCATGGTTGTTTGGCTAGACGAGCTAAAAAGAGAATAGGTTTTGGAAATTGACGATGGAGCAGAATCGACGGAAGACGATGGGGACGTCATTGTCGAACCTGGCTCTGATACCAAGATAGAAATATAGCTAAACAGAGAGAATGTGAGACGAAAATAATAAGGAAGCACTAAATTGTAGTGCTGGGCATATATGATATATATAGCCAGAGATTACACGATCAGGAGAATATTTACGATTCTTGAAAAATCTACAGGAGCCTATAGCAACAATACACGTGTATAACAGAATATATTCTAAGGTCTGTACAATTAGCCACACTAATCATATACTAATTATATTCTAACAAGATCATATATACGTACTGTTTGGATTTGTTTCTTAAATTAAAACAAACAAACAAAAAGCTACTAAAAACAGTAGTACAGGAAGGGATCCGAGTGTGAGAGGATGAAGGATCACTCTAACTCTATTTATAAGTCTATTTTGACCAAATCTCACATATCAAGGAGAGGTAGTTAACTTAATGAGTATAGGGTAAATTTTCAACATTGCCCTCATTTATAATTGGATATTTTTCAACTGTTTATTTTCTCTCTATTCTAATAAGTAAAATTGTCATAATTTTATTTATTACATAAAACTGGACATTTAAATATGACTAAATTTTTTAATCAAAATAAACTTATAAATAAAAACTGAGTGATATACGGAAGCACAAAATACAAGGGAAATGGGTGGCAGAGGGAGTCTGCATTAGTGCTCTTCCATCAAACGACATCGTATCCCACCTCATATGCCACAATCTCAATTTCTCTCTCCACCCCCTTGAGAAATGAGAACTGAGCACTATTTAGCTCCAATCCACTTTCTTTTCCTTTTTTTTTCTTCATTTTAACTGTTTGGATTGAAATTTTAACGGTTTAAATTTAATTTTTTATAAAAATATTAATAAAAAATAAATTATTAATAAAATATCCCCTTCGGTTCTAATTATATGACAATTTTTTATTTTTTATCAATTTCTTCCTAAAATACCTCTATTAATATGAATGAGGGATTAAGTGAAATCAACAAGGTAATTGAAGTATAAAATTTATATATGGGCATTTTAGGAAAATGAGTAAAATTAACTAATTTAACATCTATTATTCATCCTTTCTTTTTTTTGATACAAAATGGAAACAAGAACCATACATTAAAACTATCCTTTATCATCCTTGAGGAACCTCCCTAGCTCCTCACCGGGTTGTAAGATCAGGTGGAATCCACAAAAAGCAGCAAGACTTTGTTTCGCAAGGTGGTCAGCCACGGTATTTGCCCATCGGTTGATGAGATGAACTTCAACAATCCAATCACGGTCAACTAAACTTTTATTTCTCCAATCGGAGAGTCCACTTCGATTATAACTTCCTTAAACTTCATATCCCATGCAAGCTTTAACCCATGAAGAACACCCCAGAGCTCAGCTGTCAGGCAGTCTCCCTCACCTCCCTTGAATAGAAAAGCTGTCACAAATTCGCCATAGTTGTCTCGCAGAACCCCACCGCTGGCAACTCCGGGAGACTTGCTAGACCACGCACCATCGGTATTGATTTTAATCCACCCAGGCGGTGGCGGTGTCCAAAGAGCCCCAGTCTCCTTTATTGATCTCGAGCGCCCGTCACTTACGCTCAGCCTTCTCGTTGCCTCAGCCAAACAGGACCTGATTGCATTAACACTGGAAATAATTGCATGATTCGACACCTTCTTACCTTCAAATACATTACTGTTGCGTCGTCTCCATATCCACCAGCAGGTAAGAACAAAAACCTGCTGCCATTCGTCCACCTGCTTCAGGCCTCCTCGGTTTTGAAGGTTCCATCGAATCCAGCGGGCAGAATCAAGAGAGCGAAACAGATGCCAACAAGCCTGGGGAACAACCTGGCGCCATAGCTCTAACGTTATGGGGCAATCTCGTAACACGTGAAGCACATTTTCCAATTCTGCCCCACACATAGAACAGCGTCCGTCCACACTCATGCCTCGCCTGCACCTTGCTGCATTAGTGAGGAGTCTGTCATGAATAGTAAGCCACATAAACATCTTACACCTCTCCGGGACTCTAAACTTCCAAATCTTGCTCCATAGGGGATCCGTATGCGCCTCTTCCGGGTGGAGGGCTTTGTAGGCCGACTTCACCGAGAACACACCACTCTTACTCCACTTCCATCTTACAGTCCCACTTGGCATTACCTCAATTCCTTCATTCACTTTATCCCAGGTTCGCTTGATTCCACTCCACAAATTTGAACCAGGCCTATGCTTGTCTATTCGTGGTAAAATGTCAGTCCACAATTGTACTTGTTACGGATTACCTTTACCCAAAATCATCCCCACGACTTGCGAGTTGCCAACCAACTTTCATAAGATAAGCTTGGTTGTAGGACTTTGAGTGCCGGAGCCCCAAGCCACCCCTAGATTTGGGTTGACAAACAGTATCCCAAGCAACCAAAGGAACTCACTTGTGACCCTCGGAATTTCCCCATAGAAACTGCCGGTTACTTTGGTCCAAATCCGAGCATGTACTAGCTGGGAGGAGAGATGTTTGCATGACATACCCCGGAATAGCCGACGTTCGAAGAAATGAGAGTAGCTCTACCTGCAGCTGAAATAGACTTAGCTTTCCATGAAGATAGTCTTGTCTTAACCTTATCTACTACGTAGTGAAAGGATTCCTTTGTTACTCGTTTATGGTGGAGCGGGACGCCCAGATACTTTCCCAAATCACCAGTAATGGAGAAGCCCAGAGACGCACACATTTCACTTTTCCTAATGTGATTCACATTCTCAGAGAAGTAGACTCTAGTTTTCTGATGATTGATTTTTAAACCAGAACAATCACAGAAAGTCGTAAGGCACTTATTAATCACAGCGACTTGGTCCATTGACGCTTCTGCAAACAAAATGATATCATCTGCAAAAAATAAATGAGAAATAGGGGGACCAGAGCGAGTGAGGCGGATTGGTTTCCAATTCCCAGAGTGAGTTGCATCCTGAACCAAGTGAGCTAGTTTTTCCATACATAGGACAAACAGATAAGGGGACAGTGGATCTCCTTGTCTCACTCCCCTCGAAGGACGAAATACCTCAGCTTTATCCCCATTCCAAAGAAGCTGCATAGTGGAAGACGAAACACATTTACCAATGACCTCAACAAGGCGACTTGGAAGATGTAATTCCCGGAGACAGGTAAGCAAGAAACTCCAATTAACTCGGTCATAGGCTTTCTCCAAGTCAATTTTAATAGCCAAGAACCCCTTCTTATGTTTTAAGTTCCGCATCGTGTGAATGACTTCTTGTGCCACAATAATATTATCACTACTGTGTCTCCCTGGCACAAAGCTACATTGGTTGGGAGATATCACAAGTGGAAGGATAGGCTTCAGACGATTCACAATAATCTTCGAGAGGGCTTTGTAAATAACATTACAAAGGCTTATAGGTCTTAGGTCCCCTATAGACTCTGGGTGGTCTTTCTTCGGGATAAGCACAATCAAGGTGCCATTTACCTCTTCAATTGCCTGAGGGTTAGCAAATAAATATTTCACATAGGATACAGTAGATGAACATACCGTACTCCACTGATTCTGGTAAAAAAGTGCATTAAGCCCATCAGGCCCTGGAGATTTCAGAGCTCCCATACTAAACATCACGTCCAAGATTAAATCTGAACAATTGAGATGAAAAAGAAGATGGGAAGGGAAGTGGACGAGAATCAAGTCCAGTCCAGCACAGTTACCCCATCTCTCCCTTTTTCTTTTTTAAGCCTGTTTGGTCTCTTAATTTTTTTATTTTAAACATCCTTTTAATTAAAAAAATTAAATAGGGCTCCAATTTCATTAGCCTTCCCACTATTAATCATTTTTAGAAATAAAAATTATTTTTATATTTTAAGAAAAAAAATATCTGAGCGGATTCTTAAGTAATTGATTCTCCAGTAAAATCTTCCAAAGAAAAAAGAGTCACCAACGGGGTTGGCACAAATGGTATGCGGCTTGTATCTCTTAAGCAAGGTCTCGAGTTTTAGCCTTATGAATGCAAAAAAGCCCCGCTAGGAGAATCTCCCACCATAGCCAGGTGTGTGACGCGGGTCGGGTCCGGATTAGTTAGGGCGAAGATTTGGTGAACCGGGTGGGCAATTTTTTTTTTTTTTTGATCAAGTCCATTACTAAAAGATAAAATCAAAAAATTCAATGTAATAAATAAATAAATAAGAGTTAAATAACACACAACATCCTAAAATATTTTTTTAATAACATTTAGCCTCAAAAACCAATTTTAAGCACCTTAAAATATTTTTCTAATATCACCCATTATTTTAAAATATTTCTTACAATTTTATTCCCAAAGTATTTTTCTCAATAGTAACTAGGGTGCTGTCTAAAAATATTTAAAATACTGAATGAATGAAAAATTAAACATTGCAACTATTTTCTAAAAATCATAATACTGTTATAAATAAAGGGGAAAGAGGGCTACAGAAAGAGAGAATATGAGAGAAAAAAAAATATTCTTACTCACTATCAAGGCTATATAGTATATAAACATGTCTTTTATTTATAAGTATAACTTTATAATTTCAATAGAATCGATATCTACAGATTTAATAACATCAAGAGATAATTGTGGGATATTGGAGATAATAGAGATAATGGAGATATATGGACATCCACACAACTATGATATTCATAACAAATACATAATATATGAATTTTAAAAATTATATTTAAACTAAAGGATTAAGGTGCAAATTTGTCCTAAATTTTTTTGTTCATCGAAACCATTAAAAAACCAACGTTAATGGTTAAAAAATTAACATTGACAATTAACTTTATAACAAAAAAAGGATAATATTGGTCCATTTTAATACTTCTAGGCATTTTTTTTTTTTTGCTAAGAAAATTTTAGGAAAGGGATTGGGCTCACCCACAATCCAAGAGCAGGGCGCTTGGAGCCCAGTCCGCAGAGTCCGCAGGGCATACTGGACAAAGAGTACACATGCCTCCACCTCTACCAGCGTTTCCACTACTTCCCAGACCCCTAGGATGCCTCCCCCAACGCCTTAATCAAGGCAGGGATCGAACCCCCTCCCATGAGGTAAGGAAGTCCGACCCCCTTACCAGTTGAACCCAAAGACAAAGGGTACTTCTAGGCAATATTAAATATAAAAAACTTCGTCGAAAACTTTTAGGATAAATTTGAACTTTCACCCTAAACTAAAATTGGGCCTCCTTAATATTTCATAAAAAATCCTAACAACAGTTAAATATTTTATTTTAATTTTAAAAAAAAAAATTTGCTTGATGCAACAAGTAATTGCACTGTTTGCCTTTTTTTTGATTAAAAGGGTGTTTAAAATTTTTTTAAGAGAGAGAGAGAGAGAGAGAGATGGGGTAACAGTGCTCACGGCTCAGTACTCATTTCTCAAGGGGGTGGAGAGAAAAATTGAGATTAGTGGTCAGATAAGATGTCGTTTAATGGAAGAACACTAGGTGCTCATATAATCTCTGAGAACCTAATGCGGACTCGTGGGGGAGTATGCAGCTGATCATTCCCCAGGCGGAAGTATAATTAAAAAAAGAAAAGGGAAATAAGGACCGGACAGCTCTGGGGTGTTCGAGCAAAAAAAAAGACAGCTCTGGGGTGTGGGCTGAGCAGGACTGGGTGTCAATACGCGTCAACTACTACTTTTGAATAGGTCGTTAGTGTGTCGGTGATCGCTCTCTCTCTCCTCCACCACAAATCAACCCTCCAGAAATCAAAAGCCATGAGTATCAAAAGATTTTTTTCTTCTCAAAATAAGTATCAAAAGAAAATCAATCATCCATGATCGGAGGGAAAAAATAAATCATCAATATTAATATAAAATACTCCTACTATGTTAGAAAAACAATAAAAACGTTTTATTGTAGATTTCTTTATCAAAAAAGTCTTTAAGAACCACAATGATATAGATTTTAAATGTGAAATTACTTTCTTCCCTTAATAATTGATATTTGTATATTATATGATATCAAGTTATATAACTAGCTAATTTATGAATTTGTCAATTATCACTCTGAGACTTATCAATATTAGTGTTTTCACTTGTCAATAGTCATTCTATGACTTGTCAACATAGTTACGTCCACTTATCGACGGGATTTGTTTTAAATTGTACTAAAAAAATGACAATAGTTAATATAAATAGGCTTTATCAATGACCACTTTTTAACTTGTCATTATAACCACATACACTTGTCAATGTATAATTTGTCATTATAGGAACAAAAACTTGCAAGAAAAGGTACATAACCTTGTCAAAATAGGCACATACTGCCAATATATAACTTGTCAAAATAGACACATGAACTTATCAAAATAAGGGCATAAACTTGTCAAAATAGACACATATACTTGCTAATGTATAATTTATCAAAATAGGCACATATATTCGCCAATATATAACTTGTCATTATAGACACATAAACTTGTCAAAATAGACACATACATTGTCAATGTATAACTTGTCAAAATACACACATTGACCTGTTATCAAAACCCCCTTCTCCAACCATGGTTTCACACAGGGACGAACATGTCAATGTGCATATTTTGATAAGTTATACATTGACAAGTGCATGTATCTATTTGGACAAGTTTATGTGCTTATTTTGATAGGTTTAGGTGCCTATAATGACAAGTTATACATTGGTCAGTATACAGTGGCGGAGCCACTATGTTACATGTGGGTGCAAGTGCACCCATAAATAGTAGCTGGTGAGGCTTTTAAAAAAAAAAAATATTGTAGCTGTTGAGTTTTTTTTTCCCTCACTGCTGAGTTACTACATATCTTAGCATAAACACCCATAATCCCCTTCAAAACATGGGACATTATTATATAGTGCTATGAGGCCCATTGGTGGTTTTATTTTTATGGGCCCAAGCTTTACTACCCGCTGCCAGAACCAACGTTTTACTTTTTTAATATGACGTTTTTTTAATATGACCATCTGATTAAATTAAATATAAATATTATCAGACTTAATTAACATAGTTTTCTCAAAAGAAAAAAATTCTACTGTCACATGTACTTAGCTTGTAGAGTTCCGAGAGCAACTCCCTTGCATAAAATAGAAAAGTTCCAAAGATTAATTGAATTTGAATAGATCAATTGATTAAAATAATTTCTGCGTCAATCTTTCAGTGGATGACTTGAGAGCAAATACAGAGTATTTAAAGGTGACTGAGGAGAAAAATTACACAACTAAGAAAAATAAAAAGCTGCAGCAAGAATTGGTATGTAATTATATAGACAACCCTTTATATTCTTTTGTTTTTTTGGCAGAAACTTTTTTGGTTTATATCGTTCCTTTGATCTCTTGTCATATATAGGATGTAATCAAGGTCCTCAAAATATTTCACTATAACTAGTTTACAAAGGGTTTGTAGAAGGTGGATCCTACCGTTGAACAAGATGAAACGAGTTCTGTGGGAATGAATTCTTTGTTTTTAGAACTAGCAGGTGTTATACCTAGAATTGATGAGACAATAAGCTTTGTAGAGATGTTGAAGTAAGAAATATGTGTTGTCTTATTGATTTTGTTTCGACTTGAATTTTATTCAATATTGTGTGCCTAAATTTGAAACTTATCTGTACAAAGTTGTGTTTATGTTAGTGTAGAGTTGTAATACATTTGTGTTTTCATTGTTTTCCTTCCTCCTTTATGTAGGTATTTGGTGTTGAACCTATTGAAAGTGTCGTGCTCTCTGGTGGACAGTCTGGTGAGTTATAGCATTTGTTATGCTCTTTTACTCATTCGTTGATAGTTGACTTTTTAATATCCTATCACATATGACAAACCATAATAATTTTTCCTTGCATGTTGCTTTGGAATTTGATTGTGTAACATCTGGGTATCTGTATGCCATGAGATTTGAGTATATTGTTCTGTTTAAATTGATTTCCTTGGAAATACTTTTCAATCGAACCTCATTTCTAGTCCTAAACTTTACGAATGAGTGGGTTACCTTTCATCCTCCTTAAAAAAAAATTCGGGGGCGCTACCCTCGAACCCCTAAATCCCATCATTAATTGTGCACCCACAAACTTAAATTCCTGGCTCCGCCACTGTCAGTATATATGCCTATTTGGACAAGTCAAAGAGTGGCCATTGACAAGGCTCATCTACGTTAACTATTGTTATTTTTATATCCAATTTAAAACAGCTCCTGTTGATAAGTGAGCGTGACTATATTGACAAGGTATAAAGTGACTATTGACAAATCCGTCTATATTAATTAAAACAACTCTCATTGACAAGTGGATATACATATATTGACAAGTCCTAGAGTGCAATTGACAAATATTTGAACCTAATCATATAACTTAATATCATATAATATACAAATATCAATTAATAAAGGCAAGAAAGTAATTTCATATTCAAAATTTATATCACTGAAGTCCCTAGAAACTTTTTTATGAGAGAATTTACCATGAGACTTTTGTGTTATTTTTTCTGGTCCTTTGAACCTAAGTGTGATGTTCCCCAAATATTATTATCAATCTGTCATAAAATAGTACCAGTAAGGTATTGTGAGAAGCAGATCCTTGATTGTGTGCTGAATCCTGATGTTGATAGCAGGTATGATAATAATGGCCATACCGATGACAGTAGTCACAGTAGGGGCGTCCTTCTTGATTGCCGAATCGACCACCTCTGGCGCGGCAGCCACGGGAGCCATGAGAGTTTTTTCAAGATCAACAGGATGAGTTCCTTCCAGAGGAAAAAGAACGATCAGAGAAGGAGGACTCATGAGTCGCGATATTGGCGTATGGTTGAAAGGAGATTGACTCAAATTGATTTAGTTGTTCTAGGCGGCTTTCGAAAGCAATCAGAGACGCTTGTGTTTCGATCCAAGTCAGACCAATTTGATAAATTAGTTTGATGACTATAGCATTGTACTCTACGTCGAGTCCGTTGAGCGTGTGAAGAATCAGTTCATCGGTGGAAATGGGTGCACCAGTGAGCATAAGCTGATTAGAGATATTTTTCATTTTTCCCAGATACTCATCCATTTGCAAGCCATTCTTCCTTGTTTGGTATAGTTCGGATTGATAAATTAGAACCTGTGATCGTGAGAATGCACTTGTTAGTATGCGAGCGTTGGTCCAGAGATCGAGAGCAGTCCAACAATGGAGCAACTGAGCTCCCACTTCTTGTGTCATAGTGTCATGCAACCACCCAACGAGCATTCGATCCACCGCATACCATTCTTCATATGCTGTGTTAGGCAGAAGAGTTGAAGAGCCTGAAATAGTGTTTTTCAGGTGGAACAGAGCTTGTGCCATTGATATGAGCTTGGAGTCTGTTGCCTTCAATGAAGGGAAGGACAACTGATTCCCAGATGAGGAAATTCGTCCTATCAAGTTTAGTGGATGTGGTTTGGCTTGAGGAATGAAATAGTGAGTAGGTCTTAACGATGGACGAGTCCAATAAACAGTTCCATTCGATTTCATTGTTTCATTGGAAACAATATACTACCACTGCGGTCATTATTTAGTATGCATTTACGTATTCTAAGGCCAGAGTTTATAAAATATCTCTGAACAAAGAGACACAAAGGGTTTTTATATTTAGTTTCTTACATTGTGTCACCTATATATGCCCGTATTTTTGTTAAGAAATGCTCCAACGTAGAATATTTGAAACTTGGATGAAAACAACACCTAGTTAATTAGTTAAATAAAAACAAATTGATGATATGAACTGCAAATTGGTTAGCTAACTATATATATACTATATATTATTTAATTTTCCCCTCGAAAGAACTTCCATCCAAAGCCTGAGAGAGGGTGTTTAGGAAGGCACATCAAAGAAATTAACTACACAAGGTTATTTAGATAAAGAAATAAAAAAAGAGGCTATTGGGTTACCGTTAATCCCAACAGGAAAAGAAAACGAACCCACGACTCATTTTCTTTGCTACTGCACCTTTATTAACTCATTATTCAACAATTAATGTGTTTAGAAATAGAACATTAAAGCCCCAGACCCAGAGGATTATTTCCAATTAGCAAATTGCACAGTTAATGCAAGGGTTGATTGGGACGATGTCTGAGAAGAAAGGACCACAAGCAAGCATATATGAAGAATGACCTTCGGGGAATGATCTAAACCTTACTAGACAATTTTTCTTTATTTTTATGGTATCTAAATTTTAATTTCTCTAAGACATAGATATGTAACAAGAAAGTGACATTTTAGTTTTAAATATAAGGATCTTTTGGTCTGATGTGCACATAACTTGCAAACATGCATTGATCTGTAAAGAAGTTGAGTCCATAGATTTCCCAACTGATGACTAATATAAGTTTTAACTAAGCTGCTAATATTTTGATTAATTATATTACAATAAAGTGGGTGTTCTTCGTTGTCATCATGGGCTTTGGAAGTAGAGTAAGAAACAAAATGATTTGCGTCTCATATGTGTTTTCACTTTTCTCTGACAAAGCGTTAGAGAATTAGCATAACCTAGCAGATATTGTAAATCTTGTATAGCTGTACAGTTGTATACGAGTAAGATTCTGATTCATTGAGCAGGAATATTTTTCCAGTTATGTAACAAACTCTTTTATGCTAATGCTTAAATAAAGAGGCTTGGGCACCACATCACAGCTCAGTGCATTATCCATATTCTCCTCTTTGCTCTTCTATTTCGATCTAGTGGGCAAGATAAGAAGCAGAACCTGGGATCAATTAATGAAGCTTTCACCAGAAGCATGAAACGAGGACATATATAGAGTGCAAAATTATGAGATAGAGGAAACAAACGGAACCTACTATTGCCATCCAGATCTAGATTTGGAACCAAGAGCTCATCCGTATGGACAAACTCCTATTGTAAACGAAATTGAGAGAGAAACTAGCAATTCTTGACTTAAGACTTCAGTTCAAGCTATCCCAATTAATTACTTCCCTCATCAAATATGTAAATTCATTTGCTGATTTTGAAACCTATATCAAAAGCAAATACAGTAATTAATTCAAGTCCAGCATTTACTTAGCTTGGATTTTAGTCCTAATTGGTATTGATAAGCACTTGAATTATATTTATTCTTGCTTGATCTTGGACATGAGTTGATGAAGCGGATATTTAATGTATTTAATTTTGATGTTGAACCTCTTTATAAGTCTGGTATCAAGTCCAATCCAATATTATATTTGATTGAAGATCGATCTGCCATGGGCAGTTCAAATTTAATTAGTGGACTTGAATTGATCAACAATAAATATTGGTTTGATATATCATGGTCAACTTGGCCAAAACTCGTTTGACTTCACCAACCTGAATTTGTATTTCCATGCAGTACCCATGTCTAAACAGGTATATAGAGTTTCCTATGCATATCATTTTTATATGTTTACCTTAATTACAATGTACTTTACCTCTTTTCAATAATAAACTTCAGTACTATATATATTAAGTGCATGTTTGAAACGACCTTCCAAAGACACATTATCACTCGATCTGCATGAAATATATGATGGGTCAACTCAACTTAATTAATCTGATAAATTAACTTAATAATAAGATGCATTCACAATATATTGTTATTATCACTGTGCATAAAATAATAATTCCACCTAAGCATTGATGTTAAGTAATTCTTTTTGTTTCTTCTTTATGCCACCTCAACAAATTAGGAACAAGTATCAGATTTTGCTTGAATGAATTTAAAACTTTAAAAACCTACAGTTACGTACCGTTATTATTGAACATGACTGATGAGCAACCACAAATAATATAGGACAGCGAATTATGGATTGCACACCTCTTTTTGCAATTTGCTTTGTCTAAGAACTGTACCACCACAAGGGCAATAATAAAGTGGTGACAAACAGCACAATATATTACAAAAGCAGAAGAAGCATTATGATTCCAAACGTGAGCAACAAGTGAAAAACACCTGGGAGCTTAGAAAGCTCCAAACTTGTTTTGATTATCAGTGTCTGCCACAGTCACTACAATAAACCGACCTCCTTTAATTTGGACTTTAACAATGAAAAGGCGCAGTCAATTCAATCTTCATCTCTAAATCTCTAATTGCCACCCTGTCTCTGATCTGCCTGCTTTCCCTTTCTGGCTTCCTAATTCATCTCATCATTCCTTCTTAAACCTCCTTTTTTTTTTCCAAAGTTTCAGAATTACAGGAATCAAGCTGTTCACTCGTTTGCTATTACTTCCAAAAAGCGCATCACAAGCTCTTCCCCACATTCTGTTAATTATCTGATTAATTACCGTAATGCTATTGCAACAATATAATTGGATTATATAGGCATTGCAGGACCACTGATCAATGTGCCAGTGCTTTGTCCCTGATGCCTATTGTATTAGCAAGTTTGCATTCTTCACATGTTCTCTGAATTCGGATTGTCCTACTTTGTTTAGATCTCATGATCTATCTAGAAAATATAAAATTATATGTCTTTCATTTTACTCCAACAGCATCACCAATCAATATGAACAATTCTCAACATTTTGCTCGACGATGATTCGTACAGCTTTTTGTTCACTGTCAAAAAAAAAAAACTTTTTGGTACAATTTTAAAAAATAAAAGTTGCATGAACGTAGCGTCAGCCCACTTTTGGGACTTTCAGCAAATGGACCCAATTTATTGTAATATCTTGGGGCCAAGTTTTTGTTAACCCATCTCTTTCATACAATTTTGGGCCCAAATAGTTCATCCATAACATTTTTTAAATAAATGAGTATTATTTTTACATATAGCAGATAATAAATGAGTACACACACCCTCATTTAATGCATATTAGGTGCACATACTTATGTGTCTAATTATGTGCTCATATTTCTATTAGAGGTATGATCATATTATTTATTTATTTATTTAGATTTAAATTATATGCTGCTTTCTATTTTTTTTTTTTGCACTCAGTATCTCAAAATTAATTACTTTCCATGATACTAGTGTTACAGATAAATGCAGAACTGGAAGCTAATTAATTTGAGATACTAGGTGCAATTTTTTTTCCAGAAAACAACATATAATTTAAATTTAAATGAATACAATATAAAAAAAATAAAAATAAAATGTGTGGGTACATAATTGGACATATAAGTATGTGCACCTAATATGCACCCCCCTCATTTACATATACTTACACATCTATACTGAATCTCTTTATGTTGGAGTTAGAAAATCAAGTTGACAAAACTCTTCTAATAAATTTACTTCGTTAATCTAAACATGCAAATGAGCCGAGGCTACTACTCAAAGTGAAAAACAATAAAATGTCATTGAAATTGATGATAGTGGCGAAGATGACAACAATAATAGTCATCGTACTAATGTCGCATAGTGGTATGCTTCTTACGTTTAGCCGGCCCTATTAGGCCCTTCACAGGCCAGCCCTGAAGGGCTGAGTCGCCCTAATTCCCAGCTCTAATCTATAGCTGTGTCCTATATTGCTAAATTATACCGTGGAATCAAGGAGATTGTTACAGTCACCTTCAAGAACTTGCATATCCCGACCTTAAAACCGTAACAAAATCACGAAACAATCTAAGTTCTGATCATTAAAAAGGAGAAGTCTAAGGGACTGCGTAAAAATATATTTTCTTCGGGCCAGAGCCGAACTATTGGGGGACTTTATCCGAAATATGTGGACCCTGATTCCTTTCCCTCCTCAGAGGTTTTGCTTTCACCTCATCAACTATTATCCACGCATCTATCTTTCCTGGATAAGCCTTCCCCACAGTCGCCAGTTCTTGCTCATAACCCTTCTCTTTCGCCATCGTTACTTTTCAATAATTAATTTTGACATATTTATGTCCTGAACAGAAATTCAGTGCCATCGGCTTCCCATTTTACAGCATCCACCTCCACGGAATGATTATTGTTCAACACTCCTTATTGGTCATAAGCCTGCTGCTCTAAATTCCATTGGTTTCAACCATTTTCTACCAGTTTAAATTGAGAAACTCAGATTAAGAAGGCTATGTCTGCCATAGCAGCTTGTGCACATATAATCTGCAGAGAGAATTACCAGCACCAGTGGTTGATCAGCAGCGGAGGAACCAATTTGTTATCTTTGAAGAGTACGACTAGGACTAGTTGGGTTGAACGCAGAAAGAGAGAAGGAGAAGGGAGGAAGATAGGAAGGAGAAATGTACGAGTAGAAGCGTTTTGGCAAAATTTGTCAAGACCCTCTGCACTTGAGATGGAACCCATCACAGATTCTGATCATCTCGATCAAATTCTTCTAAACGCTCAGCAAAATTCCCAGCCCATTCTCATCGATTGGTATTTCCTTTTCTCAATTCTTATCATTATGTCCCTTGATACTTTGTAGCTCTCCCAGCTACCGCCTACGGATATTTTGGCTTGGGTGTCGTTTGCAAAGTTCTTGATGTCGTTTTACCTATTGTGGTTCGGTGGCTTAATAATTTCACTAGAGCCATTATTATTGTTACTTTATTTTTGGGGATAGGATGGCTGCTTGGTGCAGGAAATGCATATTTTTGAAGCCCAAGTTGGAAAAGCTTGCTGCTGAGTATCACAATAAGTGAGCCTTGTCTTAAAACTTAGTCTATGTGAAATACAGTTCCGACAATATCAACTATATATAAATCTATGGTACTGCTGCTAAGTTTTGTCATCGTTTTGTTGGCTGATAGGCTCCAATTTTATTGTGTGGATGTTAATAAAGTACCTCAATCTCTAGTGAATCGTGGTAACATCTCTGTAAGTTACCAAGTTTTTTCCTTTATCTATTTTCTTTCTGATGAGGTGTATATGGCTGTGCTAAGCAAAGTTTGATTGTTTTTTCCCTTCCTGCCAGAAAATGCCAACAATTCAGGTGCGTCATTTACTTTATTGATCTCTCTGTCACACACACACAAACAAAAAGATGGTAGAGTACTGAGTAGTTCAGGGAGAGATGGAAATGTGGAACTAATGGGTGAATTTCGCGTTGCAGCTGTGGAAAGATGGAGAGATGAAAGAAGAAGTTATTGGTGGACACAAGGCCTGGATGGTGATTGAAGAAGTGAGAGACATGATCCAAAAGTTCGTATAAGATATATAGCGCTCGTCTTCTTCTTCTCCGAAAAGAAAGCAGCATTCCTGTAATGCCTTTTACTACTGTTTATCTATGTCAAATTGTCAATGTTATGAAGCTGTGTATATCAATGACAAGCCTTGCAATAGCCAGAGATAATTAAACCTGAAAAAAAGAAACACACACACACAGAGGAGCTTATAATGTGATTTTGCAAGTCACAAATTGTACGATAAAATCTCTCGATAATTGTGAATTGTGATGGGTTTATTGAAAAATTCAGAGTTTACATAAAGGAGGACCATGAGCTTCAAAAGAAAGTACAGTTAAGTAGTGTATTAGTTGACTCATAACCATTTAGCAACTAAGTCGCTTTGGCCGAGTGGTTAAGGCGTGTGCCTGCTAAGTACATGGGGTTTCCCGCGAGAGTTCGAATCTCTCAGGCGACGTTTATTATTATTTTTTTGCCCTTCATTATTATGAATTTATCGCTTTTTTCCACGAATCTCCAGTCACACTATAAAAGATGCTAACCCAACAACGCTAGAGGCCCAGTAAAAACAGGAAAAGCAAAAACAATTCTGGAGGCCCAAAATGAACTTGGATTGAAGCAAATACAAAACATGAAAAAAACCAAAAAATTTGATTCTCCAATGAATCTCCAGTTGCACAAAGAGACAGAATAAATATTAAAAAAAAATGCTAGAGCAACAATGTTGGAGACCAGAAAGAAAAAAAAAGGATTGAAATAGGCACAATAAAATAAATAGCATAGGAAAAAAATAGAGATCGATATTCAGAATCAAAGGTACAAAACGAATTTTTCATTGAAAAAAAGGACGAAAAACTCATTAGTATGGATGAAAAATCATGTGCATTCTTGAATCTAAGGACGCTGTGAGGATTTGAATTTTCAACGCTTGTGCTGGAGTCCTCTCAGTAACAAACATTTTCTAGTTGTTCGACTTCTAACGGGTATATCAGTTGTTCTAGGCAAAGCGCGTATCTTGCAGAAGAAACCATTGTCAATATCCCTATCTTCTCAATCATCTTGTTTTCCTCATTTCTCAGACACTTGACACTTGACGACACTAGTAATCAAAACATCCTTAAACTAATCCTGAAATGATCAAACGTAATAACTTATTCTCAAGTTTGTGATTTGTGTAATGTAAGTTGCAAACAGGTTGCCAGTTTTTCTCGGATACTAACATGTTTTACCTTCAGCTAGAATCTCACAGTTATCAGATTGCCAGATTGGGAGCTTTACTACCCAAAATTGCAAAATCACCGTATTCAAAATAAATAAAATCGAAAACACTTTAGCCGGACACTGCTGATAGAGTTATTGACGACAGTTGACACTCCCAGAGAATCTCATTTAAATCGAACCAAAATTACCCAAGACCAAGCGAACTAAACAGGACAGTTTGCACTATGCACTGTAGAAGAAAACAATTTTCAGTGACTCTGGCAACATTAACCAGGATTGTGGTTGTTTACAAGATCCAATGCCATTCCATTCATCTTCTATTGAATAGATTAGGAATTTAGAATCCTTGATTATTTTTTTTCAAAAAAAGAAAAAAGAACATTGAAACACAATGGGGACATGCTACATTCCAAAGCCAAAGACAGTTTTTATCCGTTGGAAAATGAGTTCCCGCCATCCCCTCTCTGTGTTCTCCACCACAGTGGCGTTGCCATATCTGCATTTCCAAGCAACCGGTTGAGATCCAAAAAATTCGACAGAAAATTTCACAAATGGAAACCAAAGTTTCAATTGCTCACCTATCTTCAGTGGGGACATCAGTGTGTGTCAGCTTGATAATTGTCACTCCTGGTTCAGGCTCCTCAAACACAAGCCTTACCTGCATCATTATCCACAGTCAATCATATGACACCTAACCCACATTTGACTTCCAGAGCTGCTAAAGATATTAAAGCTTACCAGAGACTGCAAACCATCCGGCCAGCTCTCAAACCTCCATTTTTGCACAATCAATTTACCTTCCAGCAACTCCACATTAGTTCCTTTCACAGACCCATCAAAAATGCTAAACTCCCCACCCACTTCTTTACTAATCCTAGCATTGCTCTGCGTAAAACCTTTCCACCTATTCTCATCCATCAATATCTCATACAAATCGCTTGCCCTGCAATTTAACCTCTCTGTCAAGTTAATTGTTTTAAACCCCTTCTTACTTTCTTTCTCCACCGCATTCTCATCCTTCGCTGGAGCATTCCGAGGCGCCACTTTCTTTTTCTCGAGGCTGTCTTGGACAGGCCCTCCTTTCGCCATACTCTGTACCCAAATCTTAACTTTCTCCAAAATCAAAGGCTTCCCCTTGGAAATCATGGCCTCCTTCAGCCTCTTCGCAATGGGTCCTTCGCCCTTGACAGTGACCTTGAGCTCGGGGTCTTCATCGGCATTCTCATCGGATATATAAGGGATCTCCACTGTGCCATTGACCTTGAGCAACGATTTGCCGTCGGAATCTTTAGCTTCTCCTTCCCAAGACAAGGTGAGACTGATCTCATAGCCGGGTATGATTTTACCCTTACGAATGTTGACGTAGGCCTCACCGGCGACCCTGTCGACTTTCTTGGTCTTGATGAACAAATCGGCCTCACAGTCAAGAAGGACGAGATTGGATAGCAGATTATTAAAGAAGCTGCGAGACCATTCGAGACAGTCAGTTTCGGCCCAGTGCCAATTGTGAACGTTGGTGCCGTCAGGTCTCTCCTCCACGATCCAGCGCTTGTCGCCCTCGCCGTATCTGGCCATGGAAGAAGAAGCTATGTGGATGCGAATATGCGAGACAATAGATAGGGCAGACAGAGGAGGCTGAATCTGGATCGTTCGGAGCACGTGAGAGGGAAGAAGGGTCGAGAATTAAATAACGCAGGAACAAGTGACGAAGCTTCTCCTCAATCCCCCCATTGACTAGGAAGACCATGGAAGAGTCTAGAAGACATGGAATTCATTGAGTGCCATTCCAAAACTAGGGTATATTTGGTTTGAGGGAAGGGGAGGGAGAAGGAGAGAAAAAAATGAAAAGGGGGAAATTTTTTTAAAAAATTGAGTGTAGTGAGGCGGAGGCCCACATATTTTCTTCTCCCCTACTTTTTTTTCTCTCCCTCTCACTCCCCTCCCCTTTCCTTCCCTCAAACCAAACATCTGCTGGGCCCGTTGTTCTGAAAGTTTGGGGAAGGAAAGGGAAGATCTCAATCTTCCCATGGATTTTGGGTGTTTGTTAGAAAGAAAGTCAGGTCAAGAACTCATGAAAGTACTCATCTTCCCTTATTTGAGGGAAGATGTTTTCCATCCGAAAATGGAATGAAAGCTGTCATCTTCCCAGGAAAATGGTTTTTTGACAGATTTACCCCTGAAATTCAAATTTGGCGGGAAGTTCGAACTTGGCGGGAAAGTTCAAACTTGGCGGGAAAGTTCAAATTTGGCGAATTTTTTTTCTTCAAAAGTTCGAACTTAACAATAATATATTTTTTTAAATATATTTTAGCAAAAAAATATTTTTTTATTTATTTTGAATTAATTTCTTTTGAGGGTAAAATAGACATTTCCTAATTCTTTACCAACTATCACTTCTTCATTTTCTTCCTACCAAACAACTCAAGTCATCTTCCCTCATATTTCAAATCTTCCTTTCCATTCCTTTCCCTCCTCTAAAGTTCCTTTCCCTCCCCAAGTTTTCTTTATAACAAACGGTAAGTGTTTGACAGGCCCTGAGTTAGAAGCCTGAAATACCCAGGCCCTCTAGTTTGAAGTTTGAACTTGGGATCATGTGGATCTGATCTCCTTTGTTTTTGCCAAGTTTGCCTCTTTTTACCTTATTCCTGTTCCAATCGAACAACTCATAGGGGCCGGCGTAACTGTCCTCCATTATTATGTTTGTTGCTACTTTTGAACCCTTCACATTTGACTGCCTCCGGATCAATAGAAAACGGTAAAAAAACTATAAACAATCTCGTTTTAGAAAAACATTTTTACCCAGAATGCGGAGACTGCAATTCATATGCAAGATCTTGCTGCGAATAAGGGATTGGTATGCTCATTTGACTACAAGTGAGGGTGTATGTGATCTTGTGCAAAATGTTTTGCGCCTTTATGAGTTTCATTTTTGGCCATGCTGAAAGTCATAAAACATATCCAAATTTATTTTTCATGCTTCAAATGCTCTAGGGTTTTCATTTTCCCTTATGCAATGGGAAGTCTCTACCGGGCTGATTTGACCTCCTTTTCAGTTAAAAAACAATGTTTGTGGTGGTTTTCATATTTTTTAGTGCGTTCATGCATGACAAAACAGTGTTAGTAGTTACATGGTGTATTGGTGTTCGTCTGTGTGAGGACATTCATGCTTCATGTTTTTTTTTCTTGCAATTTTTTTTATGATGGTTGGTTTTAAATTTTTCTTTTCTTTTTCTTTATTGCCTTTTTCTTCTTGAGCCTGAATCTTGGTATAGGTCAACTTTCCAGACCTTTTTACTAAAACAAACAAAACAACTGCAGAACTCCTAGTTATCACAACTCCAGTTTGGGGTGGGGATGGGGTTGGGGTGGGGATGGGGTTCTGACCAATCAAACAAACTCCTGTTCTAGTGTTGAGCAAGGAAAAGAATGCCAAGTCAAAACGCCTCCCAGAGTTGGGGCATAACCGTATGTGTCAACGGTACCAGAAGAAGATATTCAGAAAATCAATAGTAAAAGGTTTAATCTACGTAGAAAAAATGAAACAGGCTGAAAATGAGAACAGCATCTTTTCGGTTCTGACTGGACTTGGCACTAAATCAAACAACGAACTGCATAAACAGGTTGATTTATTCGCTGGAAAACCCTAAGGGCATGTTTGGTTCACTGATTTCAACGGAAGGAAAGGGAAAATGGCAGGCTTCCCACAGAGAAAACTGTTTGGCGCGCGTGTCTCCCGGAAAATTGGTTTCTCGTCAGGCTCCATCTTCCCACAATGGTAGGAAAGTTGAATCCCTCCAAAACTGGCGGGATAATGGTGAGTTGCCGGGAGAGTGAATTTTATTAACACAAAAGCCCTGTAAACAATGGAGAAAGAGACAAACCCGAGAGGAAAAAAAACCCAGAGCGCCATGGATTCATAATTGATCCTTCCAGACTCGACGACAGAAGCAGAGCACCGAGTAGAACAAAGAGCTTCGACTCTCTTCCATCATCTTCGTCGTCTTCTTCCTCTCTACCAAGCACCATTGGAGAGGGAAGATTAGACCACCATCGTTGTCTTCCTCTGTTTCTGAATTCTTCTCAACCCTCTGTTCTTTCCATTTAAATTATTCCTTCATCCATTCCTCTACATGCGTCCTGTGTTCTTGTGGTCTGATTTCCTGTTTGTAGAGTTGTGAAATTGCTGATGTAAACCTCAAGACACTGTCAGATTTCGCGTTCAAACGTAGGCGCGATTGGGTGCCTATTACGTTCGAACGTAACTTGTACGTTCTAACGTCCGAACGAACCGAGGGGCATTTTAGGAATTTCACCCACCTTCCCACTTAACCAACACCCAATTCTTCATACCAAACAAATCATTTTCCTCAACTTAAGTTCCTTTCCCACGTCTACCAAACAATTTAACTTTTAAATTCCTTCTCAATCTTCCCTTCCATTCCTTTCCCTCCTTTAAATTTATTTCTCTCATTAAATCTTCTCCGTACCAAACGAGCCCTAAGGTGTGTTTGGTTTGAGGGAGGGGGAGGGGGAGATCTTTTGCCTCATCTTTACCAAAAAGCTCATGAAAACTTTGTAATATTCCAAAAATATACTCTCAACAAAAAGGAATATTCCCTTCATTAATGACAATTTGGTTAATTCCCTACCCTTCCACTCCCTCCCCTCAAACCAAACACACCCTAAAAGAGATTGCCAATAAGGGGGTATTTGATTGGAAATTAGACTAATGAAGTAATTAATGTAACATTTATTTTTTTAAATCCTTCATTTTTTTAGAGTAAAATACTCGACTACCCTCCTATTTTCCTTAATTACACATACCTCCTCTCTATTTTGAAAACCCATAGAAACCTCCCTTAAAATTAAAATGTATCTTACACAAACCTCCTTATATTTTAAGATCCTATTTTCATCCATCCAAACCGTTAGTTAACCATTAAGTTTGACTTTTAAACTTTTTTTTTTTAACCAAAATGTCCCTCTTCAGAGTTAGAAATATTTAAGTATATAAAACCAAATTTATACAACCAAAAATGTATTCTAATAGATTTTCTAATTTTCTAATTTGTTAAAAAAATATGAGTTTTGATATTATAAATTAATTTTGACTTAAAAATATAAATTAAACACAGATTTTTATCAAATATAATAAACTATATAAGTTTGAGATTTCATGTGTCATTTAAATTTCTAATTTAATAATTTTTCACAAATATTTATAAACACATTTGATCAAGCACATATTTATGTAAAAACTTATTTGAATATTCAACATTATGTGATATTTACATTAACCAGTGTTAATATAATCAAAGAGATAACTATTTGTAAAGATAAAAACTCTTAAATTATTTTAAACAATATTAGTCAAAATATAAAAGTAAAACTAGGGATTAAGTATTAAGGGTAAAATAATATATAAATTATTTTTATATAAACTCTAGTTAAAAATATATTTTTGGAATCTTTTTAGAATATTCTTAACGGAGTTAACTATTTGGACTTCAGCGTATGTTTTCAAAATAGAGGAGAGATCTCATGTAATTAAGGCAAAACATGAGGGTAGTCAGAGTATTTTACTCATATAAGGGAGGTTTGTGTAACATACTTTTTAATTTTAAGGAAGGTTTTATGGGTTTTCAAATTAGAGGGGAGGTTTATGTAATTAAGGAAAAATAGGAGGGTGGTCAGAGTATTTTTACTCTTTTTTTATGATTATTATTGAGAGAGTATGAATAATAGTAAATTGAGACAAAAATTATAAATACAAAAACTTTGTCTTATTTCTCTTATTCCCTCCCCTCCTTAATATATTAAGCACCAGAGGGAGTATAAGTTACCGAAAAATTAAGCTTGGCTTTTGTTAGGTAGATATTGAGTGGTTAATTTTAATTTGGAAAGATTAATCCTGAGATCCTTAATAAAAAGTTAACAGGAACTATAAGGATCTCTTATTAATTTTTCCTTTTAATTTCATGTATAGGAATTAGTTAGATGTGCCAACACTTTGACTAGGCATGCTCAAAATATTGAGTTTATAAGTTTGAAAATTTGAAAGGCTCGGATAGAAAATTTGAAAATTTTAGTAGTTTTAATATGAGCTCTCATACCCTTTGTCTCTGGGCTCAATTTGCAAAGGGGTGGATACTCTTATTAAAGGGAGGGTTCGATCCCAGAGTTAGTCAGGCTGGGGTAGGCATCACAGATGATGTGAACTTGTGGAAACGCAGGTGAGGTGAAGGCATATGTATTCTCAATCTCAGATGTCTTGGGAGCAAAGCCATAATGTTTTGCCTTCATGTGTGTACTCTCAGTCACCGTATGCCTGGGAGTAAAGCCATAGCGCTTGCCTTGCCGCTTGGCCAATGAGTGAACCAACTCCGTCCTAAAATTTTTGTATAAAAAAAAAAAAGAGCTCTGATTTCTTTTTCTTTTTTAAATAGAAAATTTGAAAGGCCCGGATGAACTAGAGCCGTTGTTTTTTGGGCAGGAAAACTTCCACAAGGCCCAAATGTCTGGCCTTATACATTTAAAATGGTATTATACTCAGCATTTTTTGACCCTAGGGATTATACTCACCAAAACCTTTTGTTATAAAAAAGGGTATTATACTCTCATATATACACATCATAACATCACTTTCTATTTATTTAAATTCCTTTCCGATATTTCAACGCAATCTTCATTAATTTAGCTTGTATTTTCTCAGAAGCAATAGTATAAAATGACTTCTCACGATTTGAAAGTTGACTTGAAAAGTCACATAGTTAGCAAATTATAAATACATGGCGAAAAACCGCACTGTTTTACAATGATAAACTATATAGATTCATTTAGTTTTAAATTATAATATAATATGATAGCTAGAGGGACAAAATAGAAAGGTAGTCAACTAATCATAAATGGGTCAAATCGAACAATTTGATCAGACATGGCGCATTTTTTTTTTTTTTGGAAGTACAAAGGCAAGTATTAGTGATTTAAGGTTATAAATAAAATCGAACTCACAACTCTCGAATCCTAATTAATTACAAGGGAGTGTCCCTGTCATTAAGCTATAAGACTATTGGTGAACCTACACATAATTTAGTTCAAAACAATGTCATTTCCAACCAAATCAATAAAAGCGTGGCAAACCAGTTTTTCATTTTATAAAACAAAACTCGCTCTATATAACTTTGAATAATCATATTGACTACGCACACAAGTAATAAATAGGGATGTGCGTGTAAATGGTGGTGGGTCAGCAGCCTGAGCTGCCTCTGCCGCTGGCTGCCGGCTTTCATGTGAAGGGGTAACACTGTAACGGATCAGAAACGAGATCTCTCACAGTTGGAGGCACATGCAATGTCTGATGAGATACATCGCCTTCACCCTTTTTTAAAAGCCTAATATAAAGCAGAAGAAATACACTTTCCAAGCAACGACCAAATTCACTTTTACCCCTTGCATATATATAGCCATTTAATTTCCAATAATAACTCAATGATGAAAAATAAACTTTCACTGAAACAAAAATTACCATGATCAACGCAGCCATTTTACGTCGTTCTCAGGAACTAACATAATATATTAGCATAGTGGTAATTTGAAGTGTAAAAGAATGAAGTGAGGTTGTGTGGGGTCTCCCTTTGGCGTCAAAAGTAAGGTGGTTGCTGTGTATTTCGAAAAAGCTGATTGAGGTATTCTGCATTAACTTTTTATAAAATCTTACCAATATCAATTTACAGAGTTTAATTGTCTTAGCCTGAATGGCTGGCCAAAAATTGTCTTTGCTTGAATAAAATCTGATTAAATTAACTGGAATTGGAACAGGTCAAAAGGAGCGGAGGAAAATAAACGATGGTTACTATGGAATATGGATTCTAAATTTCTAATTGCAAAATCACGGGAAGGAATTTTTGGGGAGCAGATACCAATGCAGAAAATTAATGTCAACGGACAACGGGGCCAAAACAAAAACAAAACTTACATAAAAAGATGTTTGGGTTTAAACGTCGCGTGCGGGAAGGGGCACTGCTCCACCGGTGGCAACGTATCGGTAGCGACGACGGACAAAGCTAGCAATTTTCTTAGTTTTCAAAATCTCAGGGCCATACAAATCAAACCAAATCGAGGCACGATGGGCACCGATGAGCGTCGCTGATTCGAGGGGCAGCATCGATACTGACAAAAAACCTCTTTACTTCGATCTCCATAGCGAGGTTATTCTGCGCAACTTCCGGAGCTCTTGGCAAGAAAGTTTTCTTGTCTTTATTCTTTAATTTGTTTGCTCCTGTTGCCATTTCATATCATCGAGCAGAACCCAGGTTTTGTAATTTTCTTTTGCCTGGGATACTGACCTAGCGGGCTCGAGATTCTCAACTAGGTATTTGTGTTTTTTTTGTTCTGCCTTTTGTTCATATCTCGTGCTTTTGTTTCTTCTTCTGATGGGTAATGGTTTTGGATGATAGTATCGGAATTTGTCTTCATTTTGCCAGTCATGTGCCGGATTTCATTGCATTGTTTCTCTATATAAGAGCGGGCTTACTTTTGGAGATAGAGTTGCGGATCATGAATTGGTCAATGGGTGGATGTTTTCCATTTTAAAATAATTACTCCTCTGCTTTTCCTCATCTGTTCCGGTTTTTATTTCATGGGTCGAGCTGGGAAAGACAGTATTACGGCAAAGCCGTCCCGGACCATGTTGCTTGATTGATTGAATTTTCAAGTTATTGTTTTCTTCCTGAAATTTTCTCCCTCGTTCGCTTCATTGTGATGTCTGCTTGACGTAGAAATGGGAGAGAAGAATATCGAGTGGGTAATTTCAAGCATAGCTCAATTCTGTGTGCATTTACCATTGATTGCATTGGCATTGCTTTTTTGCCATACCAAATTGGATTTGTCTGCTCTCTTACTTCTTCTTCTTTATACCCATCAAGGTGATGAATGAATGCTTTATTGGGGAATATCAAATTGATCCGGGGTTGCCCTTCGTTTCCTGAACTATTCCTGACTGTGCAGTTTCATTCCTCAGGGAATATCAATTTTTGCTTTGTTGGTCTTAGTAAGTCTCATCCATATTGAAGTTTAAGCACTGAAACCTGTAATCTCAGCAATTTCATTGTAATTTAACCGAGAGAATTACATATGACTTGTCAACTAAAACACATAATACTTGTTACATAATAATTATCTACTGAGGTAGCTGAAAGGATGTATCCACCTGATAAGTATAAAAAAAGATAATGTTGTTGTTGTAATGCTTGTGACTTTCAAACAGAAATTATAGGTTACATTAATGTGTACTAGAAACGCTCAAGGAGTCAAACAAGAAGTTGGTCTAGGTCAATTTGTCCAGGAATGCAAGTTGGTTATGTTACCATGTTGAAATTCTTGAGGGAAAACTCTGTAAGGTTATAATGATGGCTGAAAAAGAAGTACTGTCTTGAGTCTTCTCAGTAGTTTTGCTCTTGTTTTCCTAGATTATTAAATATGAAATTTTGGATACAGTACTGCAGTACTGCTTAACAATTTTTTATGCACTGACCATTTTTATTTGTGAGTCATGACAGATATACCACGCTTGTAGGAAACTCAAAGCAGATCAGACTGGACGAAAGCAGACTTTTGGGGTTATAGTCATTTTGAGTGAAATACTGTCAGATTTGGATGAAAAATGGCTCCTGGAGTCAATGCTTGCAAAGAATTTCAACCTCACTTGACAATTTCAGATTATGACATAGCCAAGTCCAAACACAATGCTAAAAGTAGTAGCCCTCTTACAAAGTCTAATGCTGACTTTGGTGGAAAACATGGTAGTAATTCGAAGAATGGTGTTCATGACTTACTTGAGTGCACTAGTTGCAAGAATTTGATGTATCCCCCAATTTACCAGGTGCAGTACTTGCATTTCCGCTTTAGTAACCCTTCTTTCTAACATATAATGCAAGCCTGCTGTACGAATGGACATACCAAAAGTGAATTTGTTATTTCTAATTCTCTCATTTCACTTAGCGTTACTTCTTTTTAATATCTGTTTACTTATTCCTCCATTGCAAGGTGTGCACCATGCAGCCTTTCTCTGCTGCAAGTTATATCACTTATATGTCATTCTTGATCTGCTTAAATTTCTAACTACTGTGAGGGATCACTTTAATTATTGATCTTGAGGGGAAAAATGAATGGAGAATCATGACGAGTAGAGTGAACAAATTTGATTGATGTCTTGAATCTTTGGGGTGTTTTGATTAGTTATTATGTTGTGCTCATTAGTCCACGTATGTATTGAGTTGCATGGTATTCATTGTACAGAAATTTTTTCTACATCTTCTGTTAATTTTTCTCATTACATAAGTCACTTTGTTCTTTACTCCGTGGAGCAATAATTTTGTTGTTTTGGATGATATCTGGTTAGTAATTCAAGTTTTAGATTCTAAAATTGTATTCTGAAATGCTAATTGAAATCCTATACGTAGTTGTGTGAATTATTCTAAAGATAGTGATTCTTCAAAGAGGTTTCAAAGAATACACAACAAGTTCGATAAGAACAGTTAAAGAAAGTGGAAACTGAATTGTTCTTTGAAGTTTAGCAGCTTCTATTCCAGTATTGTTATCAACGAAGAACTGGATTAATACAGATAACCAATGAAGCTAACGTATCTGAATTCCTCTTTATCTGTTCCTTGTACATTTTTCATTTCATTTACTAGAAGGATATGATATGTCGAACCTATAGAAACTGTTAGAATATTAGGGATTATTTAGATTAATCATTATCTTAGATTTTAGATTAATCATGATGATATTATTATCGATATTTATTAGGATAAAGATATGGATATTATATCTTATGATAATATATCTTAATCATTTAGATTAGATTTAATTTTTCGATAAGATTAGATTCTAGGGTTAGTCCTAAGTTTGCCTATATAAAGGCCCCTATGTACTCACTTTTATCTATGGAAGTTAATAGAGTATGATTTAACCCTCTAATTCATCATGGTATCAAAGCCGAGTTAAGTTTTTTTTTTTTTTTTTTTTTTAGACCTACGAGAAAACAAAAAAAAAAAAAAAAAAAAAAGGGAAAACTCGGCGTTCAACTCGGCGGAAAACTCGGGCGTTAAACTCGGCGACGAGTTTCGATCATCCTCGCTCGCCGCACTGGTCGACCAACCAACTCCGAGACGCCGCACCTTAGGAGACGCGAAGAACTCCAAGAGTGCACACACGGCGTCGAGTGGAGGCGAGCGGCGGCGAGAGAGAGAGCCAAACCACGCGACCTTCGATCTGCACAGAGGAAGGCGCGTCTCACGTCACCGCCCACTCAGACAGAATCAGGGCTCGCCGATCGGCGGAACCTGAAGAGCGACGGCCAAAAAGAGCGGCGCGTGACTCACTTGCGCCACTTCTTTCCCGCGCGTGACCCCCCACGCGCCACCTCTTTCCCGCGCGTGAACCCACGCGCCGTCGTGAATGTGAAGCCTCAAGTGACCTTTTCCTAACCGGTACAATGGACCCTCCTATATTTGGTTCAATACCTCCCAATGTCGGTCAAGCGGAGTGTATCCCATGGCCTTTATGTCGGTACAAATTCTCAAAGCGAAGACTCTTACACATCGAACAACCAAACCAAACTGCCCACAAAACCTCGAGAGATGGTTCCAGTTATCCGAGGAAAATCACAATATGGTTATTAACCATAGGTTTAATGGCAAAAACTATCTTCAATGGTCCCAAGTGTCTGAGAGGTATATTCGTGGCAAGAGAAAGGAGAAATATATAAATGGAGCAGACCCTCAACCAAACTCGAATGACACAAATTTCGACACATGGTTTGCGAGAAAATAACCAAGTTATGACTGTTTGATGTTCACCCATGGGATTGCCTAAAGGATGCACAATTGCACAAGAAAATTGTGGAAGAAGGAAGGGTACACGATTTCCTTTTAGGCTTAAATGACGCTTTCGAAGAAATAAGGGGCAGAATCATGGGACTGAAGCCTCTACCACAACTCTTTGATGTTGTTAACATGGTACAGTTCGAGGAAAGTAGAAAACTCCTGAACAAAAGTGGCCCAAGCCTAAATGAAAGCTCAGCACTTGCAGTTAAGGGACCACCGGAGAACGGAAGCCTACTATCCCAAATCAGACACATTACCCTCACCGCAACCTAACCTTATCACTACTCTTGACTCACTTGCTCCCACACCCCAACCTGAACCCAATGAACCGGAAACACATGTTGAGATCAATTCAGGGATGGATGCGAGACCACGACAAGAGATAGAAACTGAACCAGACACTGGTAGAACTATCTCTCCCATTCAAAGGAACGACCATGAATCCAATCCGGATTAAATCTGAGGAATCGGGTTGGCCTATTGCCTTAAGAAAAGGGGTAAGATCGTGTACTCAACATCCTATTCAACGATTTGTCTCATATGGTAATCATGCAAGAATGCAAAGTTTTGTTGTTAGCGGTGTACGAGATAATCGTTCCAAATACATTTCAACAAGCTATGGCTGATCCAAATTGGAAGCAAGTCTGCGAAGAGGAATTGAGGGCACTCAAGGAAAATAGAACATGGGAGATCACGACTCTTCCTAAAGGAAAGAAACCAGTGGGATGCGGTGGATCTTCACTCCAAAATTCAATCCGATGGCGGTATCAACAAATACAAGGCGAGACTTGTTGCAAAAGGATATACCCGGACATACGGATCGACTACCAGGAGACATTTGCTCCAGTGGTCAAGTTCAATACCATTCAAATATTGTTATCACTTGCAGCAAACTTAGATTGGTCGCTATACCAACTAGACGTGAAAAATGCATTCTTGAATGGCAACCTAGAGGAAGAAGTATACATGGAGATTCCGGATGGAGTTTTAGCTCCTAATAACTCTGTGTGTAAGCTAAGGAAGTCATTGTACGGCCTGAAACAATCTCCTAGGGCATGGTTCGGTAGATTCACCAAAGCAGTGAAAGGACTTGGATATACTCAGGGACAAGGCGATGACACATTGTTTACCAAACGTGTTAATGGCAAAGTCACCATATTGATCGTCTATGTGGATGACATAATCATTACGGGGATGATGAAGAATCCATGGCTCAACTAAAACAGGACTTGTCAAGTTGAATTCCAGGTAAAAGACCTTGGACAAATGAGGTATTTCTTAGGCATGGAAATAGCAAGAACCAAGAAGGGCATCAATGTCTCTCAACGCAAGTATACACTAGACTTGCTACATGAGACAGGAATGTTGGGCACTCAACCAGAAGGGATACCAATGGAAGAAGGGTGCCACTTGGAAATCAAACCGGAAGGTATTCCGGCTAATGCGGAGAGATACGTAGAAGACTTGTGGGAAAATTGATATACTTAACCACACACGTCTGACATAAGCTATGCGGTTGGAATAGTAAGTCGGTTATGCATCAACCCCAAGAAGAACACATGGCGGCAGTCCACGAATTTTGAGCTACACAGAAGCTTAATCTGGAAGGGGAATATTCTTTCGTAAAGGTACTACCAGGAACATAGAAATCTACACCGATGCAGATCATGCAAGAGATAGAGAGACCGGAGGTCAATCTCGAGTGCTGTCTTACATAAGATCTGCAGACCAAATTGCAGATATCCTAACTAAACCACTCGGTCGAACGAAGTTTGAAGGTTTTCGTGGCAAGCTGGGATTGATCGACATATACTCTCCAGCTTGAGGGGGAGTGTTAGAATATTAGGGATTATTTAGATTAATCATTATCTTAGATTTTAGATTAATCATGATGATATTATTATCGATATTTATTAGGATAAAGATATGGATATTATATCTTATGATAATATATCTTAATCATTTAGATTAGATTTAATTTTTTTCGATAAGATTAGATTCTAGGGTTAGTCCTAAGTTTGCCTATATAAAGGCCCTATGTACTCACTTTTATCTATGGAAGTTAATAGAGTATGATTTAACCCCTCTAATTCATCATGGCTTTTTTCTTCCTTGACATGTTACAGTGAAATATATTCTGTTTATATTCTTCTAATCTTTTCCTTTATGGTTGAATTGTGTGTTGCAGTGCCCAAATGGCCACACTTTATGTTCAAACTGTAAGACTAGAGTGCATAGCCGCTGCCCAACTTGTCACTTTGACCTAGGAAACATAAGATGTTTAGCCCTGGAGAAGGTGGCTGAGTCATTGGAACTTCCTTGCAGATATCAGAGTCTAGGTTGTCATGATATATTTGCATGCTATACCAAGCTTAAGCATGAGCAAAATTGTAGATTTCGTCCATATAATTGCCCCTATGCTGGATCTGAGTGCTCTGTGATGGGCAACATTCCAACTCTTGTCAGCCATCTCAAGGACGATCACAAAGTTGACATGCATGATGGATGTACTTTCAACCATCGATATGTGAAATCAAACCCTCATGAAGTTGAAAATGCGACTTGGATGCTAACTGTGAGTTATTATTTGTCTTGTTCCATATATGGCTTGTTTGAGGAATCAATCACCTATTCATCGCATGATGCCATTCTTTCATCTTATTTTTTTATACCACTGAACCAAACCTCATCCGAGATGTTATTACAAGTTTTACCATGTCTGTTTGAAGCCAAATTCTATTAGTACATCCCTATTGCAGGATCTGTCTGCTTACATCTTGAAACTCCTCTGCAGGTTTTCAATTGCTTTGGAAGACATTTCTGCTTGCACTTTGAGGCTTTTCAGATTGGTACAGCTCCAGTTTATATGGCTTTTTTACGATTCATGGGTGATGATGACGAGGCAAAGAGATTCAGCTACAGCTTGGAAGTTGGCGCTAATGGCCGCAGGCTGATATGGCAAGGGATTCCAAGGAGCATTCGGGACAGTCACAGGAATGTTCGTGACAGTCAAGACGGACTTGTTATTCAGAGGAAGCTAGCTCTGTGTTTTTCTGGTGGGGGTGGACAGGAGTTAAAGTTGAGGATTACTGGGCGTATATGGAAAGAAGATTGACAAAATGTAAATTATTTTGGATGTCTCTGTTAGTGTACAGAGCTAGAAACGATGATCTTGTTATTTAGCTCCCCTAGCAGAAAATGAAGCTTTGTTTACTCTCCATGCCAAGCTTTTAAAAATTCGGATTTAATTTAACTTCGCATCTTTTGATTCCCTTTGAAGGGAAATATATTGTCGCTAAAGAATTGACAACGAGCAAAGCAGTGCAGAGAAGAACACCGCCAATCTGATTCAAAAAACAATGGAGTGTATCAGTATACTTAGAAATAATCCGAACGTGAATGTTAATCCCAATGAATTTTTAGAAGCAGAGATCAAGTTATTAAATTACAAGGTCATTTGCTAATTTCAATGAAATTGAAATATGGAACGGGAAGCTTGTTGAACCAACCTAGACCAAATTTGCACTATAAATATTCGCGAAATGAACACAACATGACAGACCATGGTAGTTGCTTTCTTCTTCCTGGCATTAACAACCTCTGTTGTTCGTAATATGTGGGAGGTCATGGTACACATGAAGATATATATGTGGTCATGATCGGGATTCCAGCAGGAACATCTTTGTTTGTTTTCCTTAAAAAAAATATCACTTCCGGTCTTAATTATAGGAACACTTTGTAGTACAATTCATACTACAAAATATTTTTAGTACTATTTTTAAAATACAGTAAATTCCACTTACTCCAAGAATGACATGTTTAAAGAAAAAGACAAAAAATCAGAGGAAGGTCACCCTCCAGGGAAGGACTGAAGGAGAAAGATAATAGGGAGGAAAGAACGTGGGTCGGCGTGAATGACACAGAAAGATAACGAATGGGTTAAAATAGTAATGGTAATAAGCGAAGGACGTGCATCGTGGGGGCACGTACGGCCCCGGAAGGTTGGGACAGATAGACGGACACCACATTCACTTGTGATTTTTGCGGTTGATCTCTTCATCACTTGCACGATCTTCTCCCTCATACAGAAACTGGTGCCTTTCTTCCCTTCCGGACCTTCATTTGAAGGAGTTTTGCTAATTCTAGTAAAAACAAAACTCCCTTCCCACTTTCTCATCCTCCTTTCCTCCGTCCATTGTTTAACTTTCTGGGTTGAGCGGCAACTCCTTAGAGGTCTGTATATTTCTCTCCTTATCTTTCTGTGTTCTTTTATTCTTCACTTTATCATTCGTCTTCGTGCTTTTCTCTCCTTTTTCGCGAGATTCAATCAACTTTAATTTTGTAATGATATAATGCAAGCCTCGATCTCGTACGCTTATGTTTTATTAATCCAAGAGGTCGAAGATTGTTGAGGCACGAAATTCTTGCAGTTGCAGGTGAATCATTTGATATAACTTCCTCTAATTAATTGGTTGCTGAGGAGGCTGCTGCTGCTGCGACTAGTTTAAAGCATGTTTTGTTGCGGAGGTACAGAGGAAGAGAGCAGTGGCCCACCTGCAAACCAAAACCATGCACTACCCAGAGGTGGTAATGCGTATGGAGAAGGTAACGTCTTTGCCCGTACAATTTCAACCACTTATCCCGCCACACGCATCGTTGAATAATGTAAATGCATTTTCCCTCTTGATTCAAAAACATTGCCTCGGCAACGACATTTGGTTGTTCCTTAGTTTCTTTCGTGTATATATTCGACTCTTTCACACGCACTGCTTATGATAGCCAGAGGATTAGTGTCGTAATTAATAATTTAGAATAACATTATATTGTTGAAATATTTATAGGGGGTGACAGAGGAGAGCCAAGAAGCAACGCAGCCAAGGCTGGTGCTCCCCAAAAAGTGTTGCCAATTGAGACACCCGCAATACCATTGTACGAGTTAAATAGGTTAACGGACAACTTTGGCCAAAACGCTTTGATTGGAGAAGGTTCCTACGGACGAGTCTTTTTTGCCAAGTTAAGCAACGGTCAGGAATCAGCCATCAAGAAGCTGGATACCGGTGGTAATTCTACCCGTGACGAAGACGCCGATTTTGCAGCTCAGGTGAGCCTAACTAACATGTGAATTATCGCTGTATTGGTCTCTTCAGGATCTATCTGTAAATGGGAGTTTTAGATTCAAGACACAACTCTGCATTATATATATATTCTACCGTGCACCATGCAGTTATCTCTTGTTTCAAGACTGAAGCACGATCATTTCGTGTCGTTGATTGGATATTGCTTGGAGTCAAGGAACAGAATTTTGGTTTATCAGCATGCAAGTTTGGGTTCTTTGCACGACGTATTACATGGTAGGCTTAGCTACGTACTACACATGCAAACAACTTTTCTTCCACAAGAAATGCTTAATTAGTCAAATTTTTGGGTGGGTGCAGGAAGGAAAGGTGTACAGGGGGCGGCACCAGGTCCAGCTCTGAGCTGGAGCCAGAGAGCAAAGATCGCACTTGGAGCAGCAAAAGGCCTCGAGTATCTTCATGAAAAGGTTCAACCTCCCATAATCCATCGCGATATCAGATCCAGCAATGTCTTACTGTTCGGTGACTATGATGCCAAGATTGCGGATTTCAACTTGACTAACCAGGGTTGTGACACAGCAGCTCGCCTACATTCAACTAGAGTCTTGGGAACATTTGGCTATCATGCTCCAGAGTATATATAATAATCCCCTTCATGATCAATTCTTCCTCATTGTTCAGCTCATCACTTTACTGAGTTTGTATCTGAGAATGCTTGCTTTCTTTACCCAGGTATGCCATGACAGGGCAGATAACCCAGAAAAGTGACGTTTACAGTTTCGGAGTAGTTCTCTTAGAACTCTTAACAGGAAGAAAACCAGTGGACCACACAATGCCTAAAGGACAACAAAGTCTTGTGACTTGGGTATGTCATGAAATCTTCCTTTCCAATGTTCCCTCTGATCTTCTGCTAATATGTGTTCTAATTCTATCACAGGCAACTCCAAGGCTGAGCGAGGACAAAGTGAAACAGTGTGTGGATCCCAAACTCAACAATGAGTACCCACCAAAGGCAATTGCTAAGGTATCTCCTTTATTCTTCCCCTTAAATCTTCATGAGTTTACTGCAGCCAAGAATCTTAGTCGGAGATATTGTGGACGGTGGCTGACATTTACGTATTTGTGTACGTAGTTCGCGGCGGTTGCAGCATTGTGTGTTCAGTATGAGGCTGACTTCCGGCCCAACATGACCATTGTGGTGAAAGCTTTGCAGCCACTTCTGAATGCAAGACCAGCTGGCCCAGAACCTATTGCTTAAAAAGTTAAAACGTTAATGTAAGTCACCGTCGTCATCATGTTCTGTTTCTGATCCTATTTCGTTGTTTTAGATTTGTATCAAGAAAAGCATCATGATGTTCACTCTGCTTCGCCTCCTCTCTTGTTTGGGTGGCAAGTGGCAACATGTGTATATATTGTGTGCCTGATGTATGGACCAGACCTGTAATTTTGGCCCGTTACAAAGTTTTATTTAGAGATGCCAGAGTTAATCATCGCTTAGTGGCCAGCAGAATGTTTCTTTTTGGTTTTTGGGTTCATGGTCCTCCCGCTGACTCAGCTCCAATATGTATCCGACGCTATGGGTAGATTGTATTTGTGACGTTTCTATACTTTTTTATGAAGGATGACTTCAACTTCCCACTAGTCGCCCTTGTGCCTGTATAAAAATGCTTAATTTCACCTAAATGTGTAAAGTCCCTTTTAGACAACTAGCCCAGGACAAGCACTTTGGTGGTAGTGGCATGACACCAGACTTTGATAGTTCTGGTACAGGGTTTAATCCCTATCGCTTGCCAATTTCAAAAGAAAACTAGTCCAAACCCACCCATTGAGATGATATATTTATTAATTTGTTGTTATATAAGAATCATTTAGATCTCTAAATGAATAATTAAAATATTAGATTAAATATTTACTAAATATTTTGTACATATCTTCCAATTATTAATTTATTAAAAAATTGTGTGATTTTCTTCCCCATCATTTTACTGATGTGTCAGTCAGGAAACACTTACTGCTATAATTTTGTATAGTTATTTAAAGTGTTTTGACCATGTCATTTTGTTGATGTGTCAGTTAGAGAAACGTTTACTACTTGACTTTAATATGGTAAAGATTTGTGGGCTGGATTTTTTTAGTGTTCCTTTATAAAACGATTTTTTTAGAGTAGGATGCAACTCAATTTCTTATTACAAGAAAGTTTATATATAACTGGTTCACAGGATCATAATATTCAACTCTTATAATCTAAGACCAAAGAGAGAACCATCAGTTATTATTGAATTGGATCTTGTACTACTGCATAAATATAGATAATTCTCTCCGTTTAATTTTCTACCAATGTAACCTGCGTGTCTCTCATTCCTGAGTATGGAAGCTCACATTTTCATTTTTGCCTCTCACCTCCTGTCAATATATGTTTCAAAATATATATATATATATATATATATTGCTCGTATAACTCAGATTAACTAATGATTGTTAGTCTTCTGTTTTACAATTTTTCTTTCAATTTTTCATAATTTAAAAAACTCGCTCTTGCATTTAATGATTTGATGCTTTGGTGGAAATAGTGATGTGATGTGGCAATTATGGCTTTTCTTACTTTTACCAATCAATCAGATATCAATGCATCCCATTTCTTTCGAGTCCGAAACATTATTTTATGCTAACAATGTCATATATTTTTGAAATATCATATTAGAATCAATATGCATACTTGCATAGTACAAATAAAATAAAAAACAGATAATATTATTTATTTTTGATATACATACATTGTCCCTATCTATTGAAGTGTTTAGTTTTTTTATAAATATTTTATGTGTAATTAAACTACTTTAGGTGGAAAGAGTAGATGATCCACATCTCAAAAACATGTTATCATTGTTATGTGCTGGTCATTTTATAATTAAGTGACATGAACTTTTTTTTTTTTTTAAGTAGAAGGGTCAGGAATTCAACCTCATTTACAATGTTAGAGTTTTATATTATTAGTATTTATCCCTTTAATTCAAAAAATGTTATTTTCTATAAATCCTTCCATTTTTAAATATAGGACAAAATTCGTAGCACAGATTGCACTATTAACTTTGTTTTATATTTAAATCCAAGGTAATACCATATAAATAAAAAAACTAAAATATTCCATGAGATAGAAAGAATTGTAGAGAAAAAAGATACTAGAGAGAATATTTCACATCCATTTTCAATATAAATTGCATGATATCAAACAAGTCAAAGATTCCTGAGCAAAAAAAAAAAAAAAGGCGGAGAAAATAAGGAAAATTCATATAGGGAATACAATTAAGGCCAGAATTTCAAAAAAGGCAAGACAACTTTCGCGTATCAAAAAGAACACAGGGACCTTTTACGATATAAATGTTAACAATTAAAAATAATAGGATTAATAACAAAATCAATAAGTTAACAAACTAAATCGATCGCATTAACAATGATATTTTAACAAGCTAAATCGGTCACTTTAACAACAACATCGGCCCGGTTAACAACTAAATCGATCGGATCAACAACTAACGTTTTAATGAATAATCCGGAAAATGCCCTAGGGCCCTTTTTGGTATGTGAAAGTCGTTGGGCGCTTTTTGAAATTTTGGACCTTAATTGGGCCCTTGTATGGATTTTCTAGAAAGAATTGTAATTAGGGGGTGTTCATAAAATTACATTAAAACCTCATGAAAATTTTAAGATTTTCATTTTAGCCCCCCTCACATAACTTTTAGTAAGGACTAACATAAAAATATTAAATTTTATGAGACTAAAATATGATTTCCTAAAAATCTAGGTTATAGTCTATAATTTTAAGGGTGGGGTCACTCCTACCCTAATTCTGCCCCTATTTGTACTTGCATAGTTCGACACTTTGGCCTAATATTGAGCACAGATAATGGTCCACATTATTTATGACACATTTAATCAATGTTAGTCATTTTTTCCCTTCCACAATCAACACGCCTTTGTTTAGTCCTAGTCCCCCAGGTAATTATATTAATACTAATGGTAAAAGTTATAAAGTAAAGTATGACAATTACACTAAACAAAAATAAACCGAAATAATAAGACTAATAAATACAATAAAAATAAACCAAATGTAAGAAAAGCTAATCACCACTAAAGATGTGAGAATAAAAGTAACATAAAAAACAACACCCATTTACGGATATTAATGTTAGAAGTGGCGTAAAAGAAAGTGTTAGTTGTAAAGCGCACTTATAGGGCTAGTGGCGGATCTATAAATTTATGGAAGGGGGCACCATTTTGTGGGGGATGTGGGGGTTCGAGGCAGCGCCCAATTTTTTTAAAGTAAAACTTTAAATACATTAAGAAAATAAAAGAATCATTTATCAATCGGGGGAACCCGATCACGGATCAAAATATATTTCCATCCTAAAAATGCATTGAAAATGCCTTTAAGAACAATCACAGATCAGAATCACTGAGTATGTAAACTTTTTTAAGAACTTTTAGTTCCACTACCACTTGACTTTGTAAAAAAAGAACCTAAATACCTTTTTATCCTAAAAAATGGCAAATGACAAAAATGAATCAATAAATAATATATCTACCAAACAAACATATTGAAAAGAAAATTCATTGAAAATGGAACTTCACCTAACAGTTGATCAACCAGGGGGGGTGATCACGAGATCAAAACAATGAAGATGGAATAATCACTGATCAAAGAGATATATGAATTAAACAATAAAAAAGGCATGCAAGTTTAATGAAATGCTCAGAGAAACTCGAATTGTAAAATGATCTTGTAAAATAATATCAATGGCATTCTGATTTAATGGAATGAATATTTCCTTAAAGTAGGAAGCACTAATTTAATCCCATTTGGTTGAATCTGCTTTTCATTTTGGTGACAGTATGTTTTTCTTTTTTCTTTTTTTTTTAATGATCACACTTTTATGCCAAGCTCAATAGACAAAGAAAGAATAAGCTCCATGCTAATTCATGCAGAAATTAAAATGTTAGAAAAATAAACACGATCACGTTTAGTCCTAGTGCCCCCTTGATTATATATACTAATACCTAACCTTGCATGCGCCGCCCTACCCAATTACCCTTACACAATTCAACCTTGAAATATCCTATTATATCCTCCATAAAAATAAATTTTAGTATGTATGTATGTATCATATATATATATATATATATATATATATATATATATATATATATATATATTTTTTTAAGTTGTCATTTTAAGGGTAATATACTTAGGTCAGCCCATGTATAGGGCACACCTTCTTATAAGAAAAAGCTGCAAATTGATCAACTTCATAAATGCCGTTTTGGGGTACAGGACCGAGAGAACCCAACCTCAGAATAAAGAAGACAGATGATGTCTTGAAGAATACTTTTGCTCCTCCATTGAAACAAATCTGGTGACTTCGACCACTCACCGAATAAATATTAGCTAACACTCAAGATTTAGATTCGCCACCATCAAACAAACCTAACAATGGTCCTCTCATAGATAAAGCACATAGCAGTAACGACCATCGATAAAACCTTTCCCACAAAATCGGTAAATCCAAGCCAAAAAAAAAAAAAAACACCACAAATATCCAAAACCACAACAACGAACATAAAACCACAAATGCGAAGTAAAGGACGGATGTCCCTCCACCGAAGATCGCCGGCGAGGGAGATGCCTTGACAGTAGCTCCCACCACCTCGAGAGAGATCTGGAGAGGGAGAGGAAAAACTCGCCCAGAGGCGAGAGAGGACCATAGCCGCACACAAAAATCGAGAGGACGCCACGGCTAGAGTGACGATGAGGACAGAGACTAGAGGAGAGCCGACGACGGTGAAGATCAAAGGTTGTCGTTGTGTGACTGTTATGACCTAAAACCTACCTACTCCTAGCTCTTCAAGCTCCAATCTGCTTTTCTACCGTGATTGTGGTTTGGGAGGAGGCTCGCCCGGCGTCCTTGGCGCTAGTGAGACAAAAATCCTAGAGGTGGGAAAGTTGAGAGAGAAAGTCGAGAGAGAGAGCATGTGCAGGGTCGCGTCCGTTCTGTGATGGCTAGCTGTTTGTTTAGTTGTAGTTCAATCTAATTAATGAGTTTAGGTTCTTGGCAAGACAAAAAAAAAAGAAAAAGGTTTAGCTCTTCCTGTATCTAAATGGAAATATCAAAATAGAGATGCATGCAATATGGGAATTGAGTGTTCACTAAAAAAAATGGGATTCGGACTTAAGTTCTCATATATATTTTTTCATTTTTTTTTGTGTTTGAAATATTTCAATGATAAAAGAATGTATAAATACGTCTAGTTATTAATTATTTCAAATAAATTAAATATTGGGAAAATATTGCTTATAAACCATCAGCAATATGTAAACATGTAAAAATGTTTTACTGATAAGCTTACCACATTGACTGTGATTTCTGAATATAGTGGCAACAACTTAAACATTTTAATTTAGTATACTTTGAAGTTTGGATATATATTTTGATAATACAGGACTTAAATGAAAAATATTATTCGGACTTTCAGGTTAGGCCTAAGCTACATCAATTTGGGATGAGTTTCAGAAAATGATTAAAAAAGAAGCATGGCCTATGAAACTATGCCTATATGGGCCCTACCAACCAGGTCCTAACTCTAACGGTAGGGCCCAGGGGCAAGAGAGTGGGCCACTCCGCAGCAACACTAGGCTCGCGTTTTTTAAATGTTTTGATATGTCATGCAACGGTTGGATCTTGAGGGAGGTATTATAATTTCGGGTGTTTAGGTAAAAGTATGAGAATAATAGACGGTTTATCCTACCCAACATTAGTATCACCTAGGAGGAATGAAGGCTTCGCCTGCATTTAGATCGTGGGTGAGTCAAACTTCTTTCCTAAAATTTTATTATAAAAACATACAACTAGTTAGTGTAATTTTTGTCACGTTATGTGATTCTATGGTGTTTATTTTTCGTTTTTGAGAAATATCATTTTTCAAAATGTTATTTTTATTTTTGTTGCCAAACATTTTATGGGCTAGTGACAGTGTTACATGGCCAGCCACTATTTATCTGTCAATCAAAAACTCATGCATGGTATTTCTTTTTAGAACTTGATAACTAAGTGTGTGTTTAATTATAATTTCACAAATATTCCGGCCACCTTTGATAGTTCCAATGCAACTTGAAATAATATGTTTGTACCTATACTCAAATTTGACGGCTTTGAAGATGCCTTAACATGGTGAGATGTGGAACCAACTTCTTATTCCTCCTCCTCCATTCATTCTTGCGCTTTTTTGTTGGTTGTTTCTAAAGTTATCTTTGACATGCTTTAGATAAAAACAAGACAAACTACCGGTAGAATTATGAATTCTACAAAATATTTAAAAAATGCAGTTCCGTTTTCAATTAATTCAATCTATTCGGATATTTTGAAATATCTCTTTATAGACTACATTGGTTGTATTACTTGTCCATTTTCTATATTCAAATAATACTAACAATTTCAACTTATTAAAGCTCTTAACTCTTTGACAATGTAACATACCATTGTTCATGCGAAAAAGTCAGGCTTGGAAGGTAAAGACCAACATTAGACATAGAATGCCCTTGGCTCTTGTTGTTGGTCATTGCAAATGAAATAATGATTGAAAATTGCCTCCTTGTCATGCTAAAAGGCAGCTTAGAATTCAAATCATTAATTTCCATACAATGTATTAGTATATCATCACTAGCACTTATCCCATTTAAGGTCTTTGCCCTTATGAAGTTTTTGCCCACATGTGTAACTCGTAATCTAGTCCCATTGCACAATTCGGCAGCTTTATCAATGTTCCTTATCAATATAATTGGTACTCCAACCTTAAGAATCAGCTCATAATGAGGTATCCCTGAACATCTAATTGTGTTGAGGAATTCACTATCATACATGTCTTCAAAGCTATCATTTGCATTATCTATGCAACTAATGTAATATAAATTGAAGTACTCTACAGCATCACCCAACAACAAAGGGTATATTTAGTCATTCAACATATCAACATCTTCCGTCAGAGGCATAAGTATAACCCTATTGGTCAGATAATTATCTTCTCCAATATGCTCCACTAAGTTGGGATATATTGATTCTACTGTTAATCTTATTGGGTTTCTTTCTTCATAAAGCAATAACTCAGGTGGTATTGCTATATCTTTAACCCTATCATGTAGAAGCCTGATTTATCCATCTCCTACACAACCACTCTGAAAAAGACTTAATTTTTGTTGTTAAATCTGGATCGCTTCAAAATTTCAACCTCAAGTTCATAGTTCAATGGTACAATTTGCACAAATTCCATAAATGAGATGTATTGATGGCCGCATTGACAATTTCAGCTCTACCCCTTTAGTATAATTGGTAAGATCTGTCTGAAATCACCTCCTATAACAACACATTTACCATTGAAGATACAATTACACTTCGTTAAATCTCTCAATGTGCAGTCGAATGCTTTTATACAATGTTCTTTAACCATGAGTTATCTTTTCTAAATAAATCTGAAAATGGTATTATTTGTTTTAAGTTGTATAAAAATACGATAATCACGGTCTAGTTAAAATAGTGGTTGGTGGTTAGCGATATATGTGTTTTAAACATAATATTTTCCCCCGTCTCCCATCAAATCGTCATATATACATTTCTCACCTTTAATAAGTCATACTCATGTCCTCAACAACAATGAACTTATAAAAAGCATGTCTCTCGTAGTCCTTCGCATATTTAAGTCCCAATAAAAAATTATATATTAAATTAAACATGACACAAATATGATAACGAGTGGTTTAAAAGAGGGACAGGAGACTATTATATATAACCAGGGTTATACTCCCTCGGATCTTTAATATATAAGACATATTTAAGGAGTTAATCTTATTCTTACAAAACATATTTTTTTGGTAGAAATTTACAAAACATATTTGTCATATATATTTAGGGATACGATATTGTCAATACTAAGCCACTACTACTTTTTTTTGTTAGATCAGAATCTCATTTACCTTTATCATTTATCTCTCCTATTGAGATTCTGATCTAACGGTGAAAAAGTGGTAGTGACTTGGTAGTGACAATATCCTATCCCATATATTTATCACTATTTTTCTAATTTACTTTTAGGGATAGGATATTGTCACTACCAATTTTATGTCACTACCAAGTCACTACCACTTTTTCACCGTTAGATCAGAATTTCAATAGGAGAGAGAAATGATAAAGGTATCTGATCTAACGGTGAAAAAAATGAAAGTGATTTAAGAGTGACATAAAATCAAGTAGTGACAATATCCTATCACTTGCTTTTATAGATACCCCTCAATAATAATTGAGAAAGAGAGGGAATGATGAAATTAATGAAGATAATTTAGGAGTTTTAAAAAAATATTTATCATATTAATTAACTTCCTTAGATAAAAAAAAATATTATTAAGTTAATATATTATTTCTATTGGTTGAGAATTTTTATCTGATTTATATGTCACCGCGTTAATCTTAATTATGTAAATTGTGATGCCCAACAGCAGAGCGCGCAGACCGTGCCTCCTTATGCAACCATTTCTCCCTATCCTGGCTCCTTTTGCCTATCCTGCTTCTCTCCCCCCACCTCGCTTCCAATATATACACCGCACCAACAAATCTCATCTTCTTCATCATCCAAAAACCCCTCCCTCCATCAGATTTCTCCCTCTAAATCTCTCTCAATTCTCACACTCCCTCGCTCGCTCGCTCTCCCTTCCTCATCCCAACTCCAATCCTATCGCCATCCAAACTAAACCATTTCGATCCTACCTCAAAGCTTTTTCGGTCTGCGTACTATTCTTTTTATTTGTTCATTATTTTATACTTTTGATTTGTATCCGATTCAGATGAATTTCGAAATATCGATTAAATTAGATCCTTGTTAGGCCCTATTTGCGCTGGAATTGAGGGGGTGAGTGCATGGAAGCATCGGTGAATGATTCTTCCAGAATTTGAAAAATGCCAGCATTAGCGCAAACAAACGACCGATTCAGAGATGGATCATCAGCGGTGTACTCGCTTTCAGCCAATGGATTTTGGTCCAATAACCGTGACGACGTTGGCTACAATCATCTCTCCAAGGTAGAGATTAATTGTTTTTTAATCAAATTGCGATGGCGCTAGATCACTATCCTGTACGTGTTAATATGGAATATCGATGAGCTGTGTCACCTTGTATTGGATCTTGCTGCTGAAACATTTCGTTGATTGCGTTCATTTGTTTTATACGCAATTATATAGTATACTGCTTGCCATTTATATCCTGATTCCTTCTCTTACGTTTGATGAGTGTAGTTTAGTCTTCTTTATCTTTTCTTCTGTGCTCGGTAAAGACTTAGAAACTGGCGTTGGTCATTTCTAAATCGTCAAATTATTTATTCTAATTTATCATCGAGTAACGTGTAACAATTTTCCAAACTTGCAATGATCAAGGTAACAAATCCTGATGTAGTGATTTCGGTTGCCAATCCTTGTAAGCAACTAACTAAAGTTGTGGCATGAAGGGGAAGGAAAAGAAAGAATTCACTGAAACTGATTTTTAAGCAAGAGATTTGAATATTGGCCTGAGAGTCCATCACTCACTTCTCCTTGTTTCATATATAAGATCGCAACTGGTAACCTTCTTAATTTGTCTCTTATGTATATGATGACTCTTGTGATACAGTTCTGGAGTGAGCTGCCATCACAAGCTCGGCAGGAGCTCTTGAAGATAGACAAGCAAACCCTTTTTGAGCAAGCTCGAAAAAACATGTACTGCTCCCGGTGTAATGGGTTGCTGCTTGAAGGTTTTTTGCAGATTGTTATGTATGGGAAATCGTTGCAGCAGGAGGGAGCCAGTGTACATTTTCCCTGGAATGGATCTTCAGGCATGAAAAATCAAAATAATAGTGGATCAGACGTTATAAATGGGCACCAAGATGAATTTCAAGATCCATCTGTCCTTCCTTGGGGAGGTTTGACAACGACTCGTGATGGTTTGCTGACGCTTATGAACTGCTACTTGCATTCAAAGTCTCTGAGAGGACTGCAGATTGTAAGCACAGCACACTTGACACTTGCTTTGGATCCTCATTCAACTCTTTCTTTTTTGGCAGCTTAACTTTTGCTCATGTCAGGTCTTTGATGGGGCACGTGCAAGGGAGCGTGAAAGAGAACTACTTTATCCTGATGCCTGTGGTGGGGGAGGCCGTGGTTGGATTAGCCAAGGAATAGTGAGTTACGGCAGAGGGCATGGGACGAGGGAAACATGTGCTCTGCACACTGCCAGACTTTCATGTGACACATTGGTGGATTTTTGGTCCGCACTGGGAGAGGAGACTCGGCAATCTCTACTAAGGATGAAAGAAGAAGATTTTATTGAGAGACTCGTATACAGGTGTCCATCTAATAGTGCATATTTCTCACATTCCATCCGCCTTAAATAAATGACATGCTGTTATGACTGGTATGTTAAGATAAATGCAAGACCCGAAGAAGTTAAGCTCTCAAAATTAGCATGCAATGAGTGAATTGAGATGCATTTGAAGAGCTTAAATATATTGAATGTGGCCGTGTTCTTTGTGACCCGTTTTCTATTTTGTGCCCCTAAATACAGGTTTTGGTTGGATGATATTGCTTAACATTCACATGCAGGTAATTTGTAATGGACTAGCTATCTGTCAGATTATAGGACAGATGTTCTACTGGCTTGATAGTAAAAAGTTGAATGAGGAACCCCCTGATAATCATGAAGTTAAAAATTTGAATAGCATTGCTTCAGATCAGATCGAGCTATGTAATGCTCCATTAATGGATTAGTTTGCCTCAGTTACATAATCAGGGTGATGAATGGATTTTGATTGAAGAAGTTTAAGGAGAACCATTAAAACAATGTTAAAGGTAGAATGTAAACGGGAAGCTGCATTGAGTGGTCAATTAGATGTCTCTCACTGACACATTGTCCTCGGTTAATCTCTTTCGAATGTGCCTTGCCCTTTATGCTGTCTGCTTACATATGACACTGCAGCTCACTTACCCTGGGAGCAGCCACAGGCTGGATTTGTTAACTCACATGCCTTGTCCAAGCCCATCTGATTTTTTAAGGTTTTATCCTGATTCTTGCTTGGAGTTGTTTAGGTGTTGCTTGATATAACGTGTGCCCAAAATGGTTTCATGTTAGAGTTGAGTGTGACATTGAGGAATGGAGAAGCAGAGTGATTCAGACTGTCACTTGACACTCTTCGTTTGTGACACCATGGATGGTCTTGGTAATTTGATAACAGCGGCTGTATGTGGACTTAGACACGGACAATTAGATAAAGAATTACAAGTTTGTAAGCGAATCATTGTCATGCTATTATGCAGTAAAAAATTAACTTATTGGCTGTTTTGATGTGTTCTATGACCTGTCAATAAAAGGTATATACTGAGTGAGGCTTTGTGCTCGTTGCTATTTACTCTAAAATTTTGACCTTTTCCCACTCTTTTGCTTTTACATCTTGATTTATAGGATGAATTAGTTTATTTTGTCATCATCTGAAATCATTGCTTTGATGCCTTGCTGATTATTAATCATGTCCTCACTTTTGACCTCATTTAAATGTTTTTTTTTTTTAAAATTATGATTTTTTATCCCAATCTTCTGGTTTTACTAAAGAGCTTCCCTCTATCTTTCAGGTTTGATAGCAAGAGATTTTGCAGAGATTGTAGGAGAAATGTTATTCGAGAGTTCAAAGAGCTAAAAGAACTGAAACGCATGCATAGAGAACCTCGTTGCACCAGTTGGTTTTGTGTTGCTGACTCAGCTTTTCAGTATGAGGTGTGACTTTCACATTTCTATGCTGTGAGATCTTTTGTGATAGAGGTTATGCACAAAGTCTATAGTAACATTCTTGTGGGAAAGTCTTGTTTTATCAAGTCTCACGTTAGGACTTAGGACTACTCGCTAGAGTAGTTATTGTATATAATATAACATAGATCTATTTGGCTTTATCAGGTTTCTGATGATTCAGTTCAAGCTGATTGGCGCCACACATTTGCGGATACCATTGGATTTTATCATCACTTTGAGTGGGCTGTTGGGACAAGTGAAGGAAAATCTGACATTTTGGATTTTGAAAATGTTGGAATGAATGGATCTGCTCAAGCCAATGGTCTCAATCTTAGTGGTTTGGGTGCATGTTTCATCACCCTCCGAGCTTGGAAACTTGATGGACGTTGTACTGAACATTCTGTCAAAGCTCATGCATTAAAGGGTCAACAATGTGTGCATTGCAGGCTAATTGTAGGGGATGGTTGGGTTAAAATTACAAAAGGGGAAAGTATTAGAAGTTTCTTTGAGCATGCCGAAGAGGCAGAGGAAGAAGAGGTACCTCAAGTTCCAGTAAAGATATCAATTTTCTTTCTCATGTCCATAATAAATGTAATTGAAAGACATCTTTGAGGAATGCTGTTAAACTAAATTTCTTCTGTTATCATGCAAATGTATGCTTTTAGGATGATGAGTCAATGGACAGGGATGGAAATGAACTTGATGGAGAATGTTCCCGTCCTCAAAAACATGCAAAAAGCCCTGAACTTGCCCGAGAATTCCTTCTTGATGCTGCTACAGTTATATTTAAAGAACAAGTATGTTTAGCTTTTGCATCATATATGTGCATAGTAGTCATTCTCTTTGCTTCTTTTCCATGTGTCTTTAAACATTATAATGTGACGATATTCTTTAAAAATTATATGAAAGACAAAAAGGAGAGGGGAATAAACTGGTCTTGTCAGATACCTGTTGGCTTTTTAATGGCAATCAGTTTTGGCTTTTGATTAAACATCATCGGTTATGGTAAATTTTACCAATGATCTGTTATCATCTTCCTTTCGTAGCACTGGAATTTTAGTTCTTGCCATTTAAGTCCTGGATGATAAGGTTTGTTAGTTTGATGAAATCACTGAATTTAATAAAGTAGACCCCTTTGCAAAATTGATATTGCACAATCAAAATATGTAAAAGTTAGAGAGGTTGTAATGGTAGAGCCTGATGTTCTGGAAATGGTTTGAGTGTTAGCGCAAGCCATCAGCAAAAGGGGAATTACTGTGTAATCCACTATGCAGTTAAGTTCATTCTTATTCACAGTTCAGAAAATTCAAAGGTTATTGGTGTGTTCTAATTAATTGAAAATGGTATTTCGCTTGGACTTGAAGATGAAAGCAACTTTAGTACAATCTGCGATGATGTCATTTGAAGCTAACTAAATTGTATTTAAATACAAAGAGTAGATAGTATATAGGCTATTGGAATTGATGTGGTGGTGTCTATCAGTTTATGGAAACAAAAGAAGTTGTGAACTAGTGAAAGCAAGAGTATTTAACTTCATCCAAGTTTTCTGTGCTTTATTATTTTTGGTGAAAAGTTCTGTGCTTTTTGGAGTAATGTTTTTTGAGATAATTGTGAGTGGTCAAATCATGCGGTCAAAATTTGGAAAATGCACTGATTAGTAAGCGATGAGCAAAAATTAGTCATCTTTGATGTTATTTTGGATCTATTGCTTCGGTCTCGTCAGTGTGCACATGTGAACATATCTGCTGTGTTCAATTGCTGACTTTGCATTATTCTTACAGGTTGAAAAGGCTTTCAGAGAAGGAACAGCACGCCAAAATGCACACAGCATCTTTGTCTGTCTTGCATTAAAACTGCTGGAGGAACGTGTCTATGTAGCATGCAAAGAGATCATTACATTAGAAAAGCAGGTCTAGCCTTTTATGCTTCTTGGAAAAGAATGCTAGGGACAAAATGAGGAGGCAGAATGCTAACATCCATTATGAGATCACTTTCTAACACAGTTTTTTGCTTCCTACAGATGAAACTTCTCGAAGAAGAAGAAAAGGAAAAGCATGAAGAGGAACAACGCAAGGAGAGGAGACGGACAAAAGAAAGAGAGAAAAAACTTAGGAGGAAGGAAAGGCTTAAAGGAAAGGAGAAAGATAAATCAAGAAGAAGTTCTGAATCAAATGATGGTCCTGGATCCCCTGAAGCCCCAAAGGAAGAATTGCCAGCAGTGTCTGATATGGAGCAAACTAATGCTATTGTCTGCAGGGATTCATTTATTGAAATGAGTGATGCTAATCTGTTGGAGGATGGATCTCCTGACATTCAAGATGATGAACTCTCTACTGATTATGATAGAATTGATGAAGTAACCTCTGCAAAAGATGGGACTGATACTTTCACGATGGATCAATCTAATATTTCTCAGCAGAGACTAAGATTTAGAAAAGAATATCAACTAGATTTGTCTCAGAAGTGGTCTGACAGACACCGATGTGCAGTTGTTTGGGAAAATGGATCAATGGTAGGAAGACTAGAACCAAGGCATTGTGGAGATAGTTTTGTGGCATCATCCAGAAGAATTAATGGATCAAATAGGCAATATAGAATAAATCCTCAGAAATCCTATAGTCGAAATGTTGGTATTAAGTATAGTGAGAAGTTCCATGGTCCCAGTAACCGGAATAATGATAGATATGATTTCCATTCTTGCAGTTGCAACCTGAATAATGAGTATAAAAGGAGGGCCGAGCAAAACTCTCCTATGACTCGAGTCAGTCGGGAGACAAGACCTCCTGGTAAGTCTGAGTCTGCAATAGATACTTCTAAGCAGAATTATCGTGGTAGTAAGTACAATCAAGTAGACTATATGCATGAGAGTTCTGTGAGACCCAAAAACAGAGCCATCTCAGGGAACCATCCGGGCAGGGAGTTGCTTCATTCAAAGAAAGTTTGGGAGCCTATGGAATCACAAAAGAATCATCTTCGTAGTAATTCAGACACTGATGTGACATTGAGGTCTCATGCTTCCAAGGTTCAAGGAGTTCGATCAGATAATAACCAGATCAAGTCATCAGATGGTGAAGTTGGTATTTCAGTTGACATTGATGATGAGGATATTAATCTGAAGATGTCCAAAGGAGTGGATGAAGGATCTAAGAATGATTTTAGTCTGGAAGCTGCAGTTTCTTACAATTCCAATGAATCTGCTTGTGAGGAATCCGGAGTAAGTCCAACTAGAAGCTCTACCTTGAATAGTTTTTCTGATCAGAGTCAAGGTAGCATGTCCAATTCTGACAAGTCCTCATTGTGCCTAAGTGAGGGTGACAGTAATACCTCTTCAAATCGTGGAAATACAGAATCATCAACCACATCAGATTCGGAAGATGCCAGCCAACAATCTGAAGGAAGAGAAATTTCTGTGGGTATTGAGAATGGTCTGTCTGCTTGTCATGAAGTTGGGGTGGAGAAAGATTACAATGCAAATAGAGAGGGTTTGGCCAGCAGGCTATCATTTGTTCCCTCTTCAGATGGAGCAGGTAGTGATATATCTGGGAACGCTGGGAGAAACAAGTTTATTAAAGGTTATTCTGCCAGTAATCTGTGTTCTGAACCCCAAAGCATGCTTGCCCCTGGGTCAAACCGGAACATACAATTTTCAGTGTTCCAAGCTCCTTCAACAATTGGTTATTACCATCAAAATCCAGTTTCATGGCCAGCTGCTGCCACAAATGGATTGCTTCCATTCCCACATCCTAACCACTATTTATACGCTAGTCCACTTGGATATGGCTTAAATGAGGACCGTCAATTCTGCTTGCAGTATGGCGCATTACAGCAACCAATGCCTGTTTTCAGCCCTGCCACCATTCCAGTCTATCAGCAAGTTAGCAAAGCTAAAGGCTTAAATACTGAGGAACGGCCTCAAGCTACTAAGCCTGCTTTAATGCAAGATAATCTCAATGGAAGTACCGTAGAAAGGGGTGTTCCAGCTGGATCAAAAACATCATTGGGCGGAGAAGTTGGGAATGAAAGCACTACCAAATCGCAAGCAAATAACAATAACAGTAGTTTCTCCTTGTTTCATTTTGGGGGACCTGTAGCTCTTTCAAATGGCTGTAAATCGTTTCCTGCATCTTCAAACGGGGAAACTGTTGAGGATTCAAGCTTGAAAAGTTTGGTCGATCAGCCTTGCAATAAGAAAGAGACAAACACCATGGAGGAATACGCCTTGTTTGCAGCAACTAACAGCTTAAGTTTCTCTATTGCTAATTGATCAGAGAAGTATAAGATGGCTATTTGGGAATTAGCCCCCCTTTTCATATAAATGGAGGTTTGAGCACCTTCTACTTCGGGAAACAATAACCATCCTTCATCAATTTCCGGTTTTGGCCTATAGTTTTGAGTAGTGTTTGATACACAACTTATCTTTGTTTTTCTTTTGATGTGGAGAAAAGATTGGGAGAGGGCCCTGCCATTTTAAGGTTTTTTGTCTTCCGTGTGCGTTCAAAAATTCCCTCTCCTGGGTTTTAGGGAAGCGTGTTTTCCTGTAATGCTTGAAACAACCATTTTGCATAGTGAAAGAAAGTGATATAGGGGTTCTTAGACACAGTATCATCGGGATTAAACTATATCAGTTGGACCGTTCTTTTCACGGTGAAATAGTATTAGACTATTAGTAGTTACGGGACATTTGTATGAAACATAATTTGATTTGTATTATTCATTTTTTGTCAATAATGCAGTTGTTCATATGTTTGTTTACATTAGTTTACATTAATGATATCATCTAAAATTTAGATAACGTTTGTTTACATTAGTTTACATTAATGATATCATCTGAAATTTAGATATCATCCCATTGTTGAGTGAATTTTTATTAAATCAATTATTTGAAGTCTAATTATGATAGATTTTTATAGGATTTTTATTTTACATGTGTGTGTATAATTTACATGAAAATAAAATGTCAACTCATGCCTTACATGCAATTCAAGGTTAATGTATCCATTTAATCCTACTGATCACCCGAAGTCAATGATTTCCTTTAAAAATGCATGCACACGTACAAATTGATCATACTATCGTTTATTTCAAGATTTACTTGTTTTCATTGAATGACCGCTTAGGCATGAATTGATTTGCAAAGTCAATTTAGGCTGTGTTTGGTTTGAAGAGGGGAGGAAAGGGAACTTCCCTCCTTAGTGTGCGTTAAAAAATCCCCCCTCTTGGGTTTTAGTGAAGCATTTCTTTCCTGTAATGCTTGAAAAAACTGTTTTACATAGTGAAAAAAGTGATATTGGGGTTCTTAGACATAGTATCATCGGGATTAAATTATATCAGTTGGACCGTTCTTTTCACGATGAAATAGTATTAGATTTTTAGTAGTTAAAACATAATTTGATTTGTATTATTCATTTTTTGTCAATAATGTAGTTCTTCATACGTTGTCTTACATTAATGATATCATCTGAAATTTAGATATCAAGAGTGAATTTTTATTAACTCGATTATTTGTATACTAATGAGTCTAATTATGATATATTTTTAATAGGATTTTTATTTTAATGTGTGTATATAATTTACATGAAACTAAAATGTCGACCCCTGCCTTACATGCAATTCAAGGTTAATCTATCCATTTAGTCCTACTATTACCCATAAGCCAATTATTTCCTTTAAAAAACGCGTGCACACGTACATATTGATCATTCTGCCGTTTATTTCAATATTTACTTGTTTTCTTTGAATATCCTTAGGCATGGATTGATTTGCAAAATCACTTTCGACTGTGTTTGGTTTGAAGCGAGGGGATGAAGGGGAGCTTCCCTCCTAAGCGCGCGTTAAAAAATCCCCCCCTCTTGGGTTTTAGTGAAGCGTTTTTTCTTTTCTTGTAATGCTTGAAACAACCATTTTGCATAGTGAAAGAAAGTGATATTGGGGTTCTTGGATACAGTATCATCGGGATTAAACTATATCAGCTAGACCATTCTTTTCACTGAGCATAATTTGATTTGTATTATTAATCTTTTTCAATAATGTAGTTCTTCATACGTTGGTTTAATGATATCATCTGAAATTTAGATACCATCCCATTACTAAGTGAACTTTTTATTAACTCAATTATTTGTATACTATTGAGTCTAATTATGATAGATTTTTTATAGGATTTTTGATTTTACATGTGTGTGTATAATTTACATGAAATACTAAAATGTCACTCATGCCTTACATACAATTCAAGGTTAATCTATCCATTTAATCCTACGGTTACCCATAAGCCAATGATTTCCTTTAAAAAATATGCGCACACACACAACTGTTGTTTATTTCAAGATTTACTTGTTTTTATTGAATGATCGCTTTGGCGTGGATTGATTTGCAAAATCACTTTAGACTGTGTTTGATTTGAAGGGATGGGAGCTTCCCTCCTTAGTGTGAAAAGTCATATATGACCATGATGTGAAATGTTTGTGTGGAAAGCGATGCGAATTTGTGGTCATATCTGACTTTTCACATTAAGGAGGGAAACTCCCCTCCCTTCAAACTAAACACAACCTTTAGATAATGAAAATAAGATTATACTCTTTTCAGTCATAAATATAAGACAAAAGTGACTTTTTCTGAGAGATTAAAGAAGCTAAATAAGTTACTTAATCATATCATATGTTGTGTATCCTTAGATTATATATTAGTTTATTAGTTAAACTAGTTAGTTTGGAAAAAAAAATAAAAATACTCTAGAATAATTAAATTAGCTTCCTTAATCTCTCTAAAAAAACTTATCTTATATTTAAGACCGAATGGAGTAATGAGTTTTGGTGAAACAAACAATGGTGAATGAAGCCACTGGGGAGTCCTAATCATATTTTGCATATTATGAATATATGTATTCCGTTATTTTGGGATGAAAAAAATATAAAATAGAAATAAAGGATAATTAATTAAATTATATTCAATATATATAATAATTTTGAATATTTATATCAGGGCAGATAATAAAGCTTGAGGAGGGGTAACATACAACATTCAATTTGACATATAATATTGTTACTAAACAAAAACACAGGACTCCTTCACGAAATTAAACTTCCCACGACAAAATCACCTGCCAGTGTAACATGTCTACTCATATGACCATAAATAGCCTGTCGCCATTCCCATTCCAAATGGTACCTCCGGTCCTAAATATACTGGAGCCTGGAGGGAGTATCACATATTCCAGAAAGTATGATGTACTGTGTAGTCATGCATCATAGCATCTCAGCCTAACCAAGCTTTGCCTTCTAGTGCACTAGTGAAGTCATATCCATATAATACAAGACTGTTAAATCAGGCAAACAAGCCCCAAAGTTCACCTAGCCCCACCAATTCGGGCATTTTGAGTATTGAATCGATTCAATTGAGACAGGACCTCAATTAATGGCCGAATAAATTCCATAAGGCCCATCCATCCAATCATTCCATTTGAAGGATAAATCGTAAAGTGAACTAACATGCGCAGCACCAAAATCTAATTCCTACGATAGAAAAATAATTGTGCCTACGACAATTCCAGAATTGAATGGCACAAGGATTAGGTGTCAATGTGTATACTCCTTTGATCCTTAATATAAAATAGAGTTGATTTTTTTTGGAAAGACTAAGGAAAGGAAATTAAATAAATTATTTTAAAGTAGTTATATTTATATTTTTATATTAAATTAATTTGTCTGAATTATGAACTAATATATAATTAAATCATACAAGACATATGCTATAATTAATATGCTTATTTAACTTCATTAATCTCTTTAAAAAAAAAATCAACTATGTCTTAATATTAAGGACAGGACCAGAGGAGTTCTATGTAACAACAATGAATAATGATGCCCCTCCCATTCACAGTCTTGAGGAAGGTGTAAATTTAACCTCCAACAAATAGACTTAAGCAATCTAAATTCTACTCCTATGACACGGTGTATACCAGGTAGGAATAGTACAGGGTGTATACCAGATAGGAATAGTGATGACATACTCCCTCCGATCATCCACTTTGTAGTTCAATTTATTTATTGAAGTGTATCTTATATTAATGACCAAAGGTAATACTAAAGAATATGGTTAGCCAATAATGTCTGCATTTGCATGACTTAAATGCAACAAGCTCTCTACTCCTAGTAACAAAGTGGTGCTATTCTGTCCTCCGGGGGACTCCACCAAGAGGTTCTTTCTCTCACGTAATTTCACCCCCATTCCACTATGGACAAGAAAGTTGTTCTATATGTTTCCAACATCTTAAACCAATTATGAACTCTTATGACAAAAGAAAAGAGTATTAGAATTAAGTTTCTAAAGAGGCCAGTTAAGACATGGATATTAACCTGCACTACTGAAATCATCCTACTATGATTGTCCCAACGGTATCGTCAGGATGCTTTTCAACCGACAGCACAACTCTTTCACCCAAAAAAAGCACACTTCTGTCGATCAATATAGACTGAAAAGATAGTAAGTGTAAAGAAATTCAGTGCAAGAACCATTGCTTAATACGGTTATATCAAAAACCATGCCTAATTCAGTGCAGGGAATAAAATCTTTACAAGAGCTGAGATTCAACAAATAGACTGAAATTCAACAACAAAGAACATTTCGCCGGTACTAATTCATTAAAAGTTTATACCACATATTGGGCAATAAAAGAGATTAGACCACACAATATCGTTAACAGAAAAGACAGCAGGAGGAAGTCAAATCACTGAATCATTAGTAACTTAAAAAATGATTGCCATTATTCATATAGATTAAAGTTTCTAAGAACAAATTGCTATTGTAAGACAAGTAGAACCTTTTAAAGATAGTAAGTCATGGCAATTAGCAACTGAAATTATACTGGGTTCCAACAGTGAATCAAATCAACCACAAAAGACTTATGCGATTCCAAATTACCTCTAACCTAGCGACATCGATAAGTTTTGCAAATAACACACATCTCACTCAGTTGGTCTTGGGATCCGGCATGGGGAACAGACCGGCACCCGCACCCCGTGGCGGTGCGAATCCCAAGAACTTCTGCAAATTTGTTCGAATACTAATCGAACACAAAAAGTATAAAAACGCCATGGAACAATCGGTGGGATCGTTACCCTGCAACCCTCGATGGCTCATCTTCATGATAAGCCCAAACGGTTGGAAGGGCAATTTAGCGACTACCTTGCCTTCGAAGAGGGAATTGAGCAGCCCAAAGACAACGAAGAGAACGAGAGCGACGACGCCGCCGGACTTGAACTTAAAGAGGGACAAGTCGCGGCTGGATTCTTTCAGGCTGGTCTCGACACGATCGATCTTTTTGGTCTTGGACTTCTTGACGTTGATCTTGTTGGTGTCAACCTTCATGGTCTCGAGCTTCTTGGCGGCTTTGTCGATGGAGGATCGAAGGTTCTTGTAAGAATTGGTGCGGTAGATAAGGACCCATGAGATTGCCTCGCAAACAACCGCAGTGCAGAGAGATACCCACCACGGTGAGACTATCGGCGTACTTGAAATTCGAGAAGGGAGATGCCATTGACAGCGAAAACCTGCGAGAGAATGACGGGCAAACCCAACTGGGATCTTGAATCTGAATTATTCCGGTGGGTTGGGACTTCGGTTCAATTCTAATATACTGATCGCTGAATCGATCCACGAACCGAACCCTTCGTATTCTTCTGATCGGTTCGGTTCGGTTCGCGGCGTCTGGTTCCTAACAGGCTAACACTGGAACGCACAGTTCAGCGGGATCTCTGGATTAACTTCTTTTTTTTTTGATATATCTCTGGATTAACTTCTTCTTCTTTTGATTAACTTCTTAATTGGGCCTTGTTGAACTTTTTTTTAATATAAAAAAAAAAGTTCAACAAGGCCCAATTAAGAGTTAGGGTTCAAGTTCATTGGACCTTGGGCTTTATAGTCCATAAATTATGAAACGATGGAAGAAATTAGATAAGTTGTGCCCTTGTATCAAAAAAAAAAAAAAGATAAGTTGTGCCCAAACGGAATCCGATAAGATTTTTTCAAAACAAACAAATTTCTATTTAACCTTTAAAAATGATAGTATCAACAAAAAAATTAAGTATCTCACAAAAAAAAAAAAATCAATTACCATCAATAATTATTTTTAAAAAAAAATATGATGAGATGTTTAATAGTCATTCTCCCATATTCATTATCTTTCCTTAATTTTTTGCCGTTAATAAATAATTGACGATCTAATGAGAATTAAGATAGATGGGCAAATATTATCATTATCATTGTAAAATTTGTAATTATCTCTAATCCATTAGATTACACTACTACAAAATTATATTGCACGAACAGTAAATCATATGTTGTCCACAAAATATATTTTTCTTCGTTCATCCGTGGCAACGTTAATATTACACACAGTTAAATGTAGTTTTAGAAAATATTTTTTTGCAACATTTTAAATATTAGTGAGATGAAATGATTTTTTTTTTCAAATTATAACATTAATTTATGTAATTAATATCAATCTCAGAAGTAGTCCCAATACAATTTTTTTTAAAACACGACTATTGTTTAAAATAGTGGCAACGTTATTGCACATAATTCAGTCATGTGCACGCCAACCCGTTCGGTATGGCATGGCATGGCAGCATGACGCTAAACAGTCAAGCCGGGGAATTAAAATAAATAAATAATAAAAACAGAAGACACGTCACATGACTCAATTGAGGTAACGGAAATGCTAAGGTGGAACCTGAAAGCCTAAAATTCTAAAACATCATTGGAAACCAAGAACTACTCCTCCATGTCTCACCACAAACTATGTCCTATATATAGGACATGAGGTAGTAGAATGGAAGCTGTCTTTTTAAGCAAACCAAATCTGTAGTAAGTATTATAGGAAACATATCGTTCGTCAACGCCTACTTCAGGTGATTAGAAGGAAGAGGATTATGATAAAAAATAATTTTTTTAAAAAACTATTGTCCATGAGGACAGGTATTTTGGCCAATCATAGATGCTGAAATATGTACAAAGGGTAAGGGGCCAAACTATATGACGGAAAGGAGGTGGCGGAGAGGAGAAAATTAGTTAGGATTAAAGAAATGAAGGTCACAAAAGGAAGCAGCCATTATTTGTATACACAAAATGGAAAGCGATGGCGGGTGAAGGGAAGCGCACACTTTCCTGCTAACAACAACAATCTTTACACACATACACTTCTCTCTCTCTCTCTCTACACTACTGCGCAGAGCCATCTATCACAATGGATCAATTGAAATCCCACTATACCGCAAGATTATATCAAACGTCAAAGCCGTCCGCTTGCAAAGTCTCTCTAGTCAACCTAGAATCATCAGTCTCCGTTCCTTGTGACTTTTTTAACTTCGCCACTAGAACCCACATGTTGGCTAGTTCATTTTCCAAATATGCTTCTCTTTGTTTTGACTCCTCAATCTTCCTTTGAAGCTCGGCCTCTTTGTGATCCTTCTCCAAAAGAGCGCCTTCATAGGACAGTTCCCTCTCTTTGCTCAGCGCCATTTCTCTCTTAATATCTGAGTTTGATGTCCCTTGGTCAGTTCGTTTAACATGACTTTCCCTCCGTCCATTTCGGACTCCTGTACTGTTTCTACGTTGGGTGGGGGAGCTTTTTGATGCAGCCAGCTCAGCAGCAAGTTTCTCATTATGGTTCATGAGTTTGGCAACTTCTTCTGACAGTGCCTTAAGCTCAACCGCCGCAGCTGAGGCCAATCCTTTCGCATATGAACTCTCTTCTGCAAGTTTCTGATTCCGTAGTTCCAGCTGCTCCTTCGTTTCTGTTAATTCAGCCACCTTAAACTTCAACTCTTCTATCTGGAAAACCAAATTAGAAAGTGAACAGATTCAATAAAAATGCTGACTCAATATACAGGATCTAGAGCCAATTTATATGATAGAAGCATGTCGAAAGATAGAAACAATGTATCAATTACTAAAACAAGAAAAAAAAAATCTCTCCGAGATTCTTTCCTTCGTCCTTTTTCTTTCGCCGGCCCCCCGGGGGGGGGGGGGTTGTCTTATAAGATTACCCGCAATTGACTAACAATCTAGTCTCAACAATTATGGTAATGCTAGAAACACTAATTAAAAATATACAGTCGATCCATTTCAACCTAGAAACTTCTCAAAAGGCCATGTACAACAGTTCAAAGTACATGACGACCATAGACTTTTTTCACACCAGTTTATATCTTTGGAATTCAAAGCTCCCCTAAAGTAACACAGATTTGCATGTTCTTTTATAATGAAAGTAATCAGAAACTGAAATTTTGTTTCGCTACTTTTACTAAAGAAGCCATAACGTCGATTAGTAAATAACGAATGAAATATAGCATATATTTGATACGTGTAAATTATATGAACTCTGTATATAACTTTGCAACATGACCATGACGGAAGTAACTAAACAAGGGAGTGTGGTTATAACACTAAATTATTAGATTAGGTCTGAAACAAATCCTAGAAAATGAAGGCATCCCTTTTCAACTATTGCAGGAAAACTAAGTAGCAAGGGGTGAAATTGAACTGGTTCATCACATACCTGTGCTTGTAAAAGAAAACCTTTGTTGGACTGGTTCATCATCCCATTTTCTTTGTCCAGGCGACTTTCACCATGGTGGTCTTTGGTTGTAGAGAAATGTTGTGAACGATCTACAGGGACAAAGCTTTTTAACTCAAGTGCATCTGTAAGCTGCTGTTTCAGGGAGGAAATTGTTTCTTGAAAGTTTGCACATTCACGTATCTGATGATGCCAAATAATTAGCTTAGCTGACAGCACACCATAATAAGAACAATATGAATTATAGTGACTTGAGCAAGATTTTGCACCTTTTCATTGAGCTGCTCTTGAATCACACGGTTATCTGCAGCTTTAACCTGAAAATATGCAAAATAACGTAGAGCATAAGATAAGCACATTGTTCATGCGCTGCTTTCATATTTGAGATTTGCAATGTCTATGCTAGATAATCAAAAGATCACCACTGCCTTGCATTATCAGAGCAATGCTTAAAATTCACTCATAAAATAAAGTTGACAAAATTTCTGTGCAATGGAATGATTAAGTTGGCAAGTATTAGCAAGAAAAATTATCACCTCAAGTTCAAAGGATTTCTCATTTAATTGTGTCACCAGTTCCTCAACAGTCTGCAGATGAAATAGCCAGCATTAACTCAGTTGACTAATAAGTAATAACACATGAAACAGAGAAACAGTGATGTCAACTGAGCATACTCGTGATACTGCTGATTGATCTATCTTATCTGAAGTAATAAAGGAATCAGCAATTTGTTTTTCAAGCAAATCTATTTGTTTATTCTTAGCTTTCATCTCGTCTTTCAGTCTTTTTATCTCCCTGAAGTTTAAAAAAGCAACAGAAGTGTAACTTTCAGGCATGGCAAAGTGATAGCATCAGTTAGTCCCACACCCACACCATAACAGACAAAAAGAAGATGGAAATATACTTGAATCTGATCCTTCTCAGGATTTTTCGCTGCTTCCTCAGATAGTCTTTTCAGAGCACTTGAATGAAGTGCCACCTCTCCAGACAAAATCTTTTGCTGCTCCCTCAGAAGATCAATTTGATAAATTGATTTTATGCTTGTCTAGACAATAAAACACGAAAGTGACATCAGAGAAGAAAAATTTAGAGGTTCACAAGTACTACAGTCATAAAAAATGTCTGTTAAAATTATCACTAAGATGAAAAGCTAAAGGTGATGGTTACAAAGCAACTTACGGGTTACTCTCCACATTCAGGACATAAAAATACTTTATTTCATACTCATCTTTTGAAGAATGACAAGGATATTATATGCACTTGATGATGGCTACACTCAATACTTACAAGCGTATATGCATTACTAACAGAATTCAGGTCAGTTGTGGTGGTTATATGGGATGCCAGCCATTTGTGACACAATAATTTCTGTATTGGTATTCGACAACACATAAGCATAGGGCATAGCATGTGGTGTTTTGTTCTGTCCATTATGAGAGTGAATATGAGACATTCATGCTAGAAATTAGCATTTCTCTGCATACTGCATCAACAAAAGGAACTAAACACATACCAAAGGCGTTTCTTGTCCCAATAAACTATCCTCATGATTTTCTTTGTCTTCTTTAGCCTCCAATATAAGATCTGCAGATGGTGAACTTTCTGTAAGTAAAGAATGGGAGAGCCTGGACTCCGAATGATTGCCACTTTCTGCTTGAGGGTGGAAGGTGTGCTAACAGATTTTGCTCCACTCGATTTATCACTAGTGCCTGTCAAGACACTTGATCCACTGTCTCGTTTCTGATCATGAACAATAAATACACACGCTTAAACAAAACTTTTGCACATGTAGCCAATTAGGCTTTAAAATGATTATCAAAACTCTCAGTTGCTTGTTATTGCATATAAAAATATAATGTACATTGCCAATAAGTAAAAAGGGATAATCAAGACATGAAACTGAGTTCATTGTGATGAACACAGGCAAAAAGCCATTTAAGTAAACACATTTTGTGAAATTTACTTATTTTAAATTGATATATGTAATCTCAGGCCCTGGTTACCCACAAAACCAAATTCACCAATGAAGATGAAAAGGTTCAACCCGAGACCAACCTAATAATATTAATTATTTTTAAACATGATCTGTAGGTTCCCAATCCCTAAAATGGTGGCGTTATAAATTTGGAGAAGCAGACAAAAAATGGAGTTAGTTCTAATACTTTTAAGATGAAACTAATAGAGGCATTCAAGATATTGAAGGCATGCAAGTAGCATTTTTAAATTGCCGGGTAATTGTTTCCCAGCATCACCGAACACCCATGGAACAACTTACCCGTAACTTCAACCAATTTAGGAGTCCGTGTTTCTTTGACTTTTCTCCTCCTTAAGAGAATCATCAACTGATTCAGCATTTCCCTCCAGATTAACATATAAATCAATATTTTCCTCGTCTAGGATTGAATCCCGCCTTTTGTATGGAAGGTATGCCAGCTGTAAACATGATTTATAATTAAAAAATGTCTGAACAGGGGAAGAATCAAACAGAATGTCATCATATAGCCTATGTTGAAACATGTAATGTAAACTTGCAATTTAAATGCATGATATCAAAATAAATACAAGTCATAGATTAAAAGTAAAAAAGAGAAACCTCTTCCTCGCCAAAGGAATGCCTTCTTCGTGGACCAGGCCGGTTAGGAAATCTTGGTGAGTGTGATGCTTTTGTGGAGACCAAAATTAACTTGGTCAATCGTTGGATCCTGCTTAGTAAAGCAGCTTTAGCTTCCTCTTCTTGCTCCAATCTAGATTGCAGGGCAACTTGACCATCTTCTAGCTTCACATATCACATGACAATAATTCAAGCATTCAACTTCAGAACGTGGCATTTCAAAGAATAACATTGATAAGAAGTCTAGAAAACACTATTCTCCAAATCTAATTAAAAAACAATGCACAGTAGGATTGACATCCCTTAAAGGACACCCTGATGATTACAGACCAGTGTTAATTACCAAATGGTGCCTCCACTGTCAGGCTGTGTATGATCATATGTCCACACACCTCCTAAGCTGATTCAGGGAAGTACCAAAACATGGACATTCATATAATAAAGAAGCATACAGAACAGCAGCATAGCTAAAACACAAAAACATACCAAAGATAATTCCCACGCATCAAACAACCAGTTAAACATAATTTCAATTTATAATCCACCAGATACACAGAAGCTCATGCTAAGATCACACAGTTTACCAAATACATGCAAAATGACTTTCATTAACAAAAAGAAAAATAATTTCATGCTGGACTTTGAAGAACATCATTGGATTGTTCACGCTAAAAATCAATTTTGAGCCACGGTAAGGCCATCAATTTCGAGATCGAAATTTATTTTACAGGGGAAAAAATGTAACATCCCAAAAATTTGGGAAGAGATTTATGAGGTAAATTTGAGGTCTAGGGATGTTATTTAAATATTAAAAAGCCTCAACAATAATATATTTGGCCAAGAGCTTATTTTCATGCCAGAATTTTGGGGAAATAAAGAAAGAAAGGACTATCAAAAATATAGATAAAGGTCCAGAATAGTTAAGGAAAAATTATGTATAATCATTTTGGGAAAAAAGGGAGTCTATGGTTAAGTTTATTTACCGAAACGAGTTATAGATAATTTTAAAGAAATTTTCTGGAATTAAAAGCTTACTTTCTTGGAAATTAAATTCATGAAAAATAGTTAGGGGTTAATTTTTAGCCCAAAAGTTTTAGTGAAATTATTTATGGGCTAAAGAAACTAATTGAGGAAGAAAATTCTTATAAAGTAGTAGAGATTAATTTCTAGAAATTATTCCATGTATTCAGTGTATTAAACAAGGGGTGAATTGGGAAAAAATGTATGAAAGGGCCAAATGGACCTTTGAGCAATGTTATTAAACCCGAACCGGGCGGTCGGTTTGGCTCGAAACCGCGAAATGGTGGATAAACTGGTTTGGTCCGAGCATTAATCCGTTTAGTTTAGTTGTTTTTTAAAAAATCGAATTTTTATTTTCTTTATAATTTCATATTAATAACCACGAAACATTCACTATCTCACCGGTTTGGCCACGGGTTAGCTCCGGTCTAACCCATTGACCATTGACACCCGACCGGTTCGGTGACTGTACGGGTTTAATAACCTTGCTTTTGAGCCTATAATACCTATTAACCCCACCTATCACCATCTCTTCGATTATAAACAAGGAAGAGAGTGTGAGAACGAGAGAGTCCGAGAGAGACAAAGCATGTGTAGGAAGGAGGAGAAGGGATAGGAAGAGTTGTTTGAATTCGCATGCAAGGGTAGTTTCAGATCAAGGTAAGCACCCTAAGTCCCCTTTCGTATTTTGTTTTTACATGCATAGTTATTAACCTTGTATGATTAACATGATGAAAAGTAGTTGCTACTGAGATTCCCCCGAATCTCACCCCTTTCTGCCATGATATACAGTAAAGGCAAGTATTGCTAATGATAAGAGCATAGTGGTTGGTGAAGTCTGAAGGGAACGGAGCTGAAGAAGTTTGTATATTGTTATATATTTAACTTAGTGACTTTATCTTCGATTATACTTATAGTTTCATGAATTTAATTATGTATGTATATAGATATACTTATATATTTTGGCATGTAAATACCTCCATAAGGAGGAGAGTTAAGGCTGTAGCAGCCTAAACGTAAATGTCATCAGCGGCGATGGCAAAAGTAAATTAATTTATAATGGATAGGATGGGTAGTAGTTAAGGCATGCTTGATTAGTACTCATAATCTATTTAAAAGCTTGGCCAAATGCATGCGTTGTGCGAGATATTTACATGCCAAATCTATAGATTATATGTCTCAAAATGACGAATAGTATAGTAATTTTGATTTAGTACTTGAAAGTTATGAAGGTATAGAATAAGACCGTTCAGTATAGGAATCCAGTATGAATCTCAATTTTATTATATGAATTTGAAGGGTCAAGTGAAATAGAAAAATGCCGGGTCTTATTCATGTATCATAAGTTTCCAGACAGGTTTAATCTGAAATGAGCCACCGAGTTTGGGTTTGTAATAAATTAGTTAAGAATTTTCAAGGATTTCAGGAAACCCCAATTTTTATAAAGAAAAGTACCTTGAGTTGTTCAAAAGTTTATAAAAGTTCATCTCTTCAGGTTACTTCTTTGGGTCATTGGTGGTGTATAATAAGTATAAACATCTCTAATATGTAACCCTAGAGTATGGTGTTACATTTTGGGGACAACAAGCAGAACTCTGAAAATTGTAATATAACATTACCTTTTGTTTCAGGAGTACAATGTCCTCTTCACCAGTCCCTTTTAGCTGAACTGTGACTATGCCCCTCTTCAATTGTTCTAACTCTTCTTTCAAGCATCGAATTTCGTGTTGGTATTTCTTAATAAGTGACTTCTCATCAATTATCTGCAGATTCAATGTTTTATGATTCAATAATATGGAAAGGTAAAAAGAAAAGGAGTTAATAGTGTTATCTTCTAAAAGAAATGAAGGGGAAACAAATAAAGTGATTGGCACCAAAATGAAGCCAAGAACTTGATCTTATTTCCAAGCACATGAAATGGTCTAACATTCCAACCATACACCTATGCAATAGCAACGATAATGAATCTCCAAATAAACCTTTCCTCCAAACATATGCAGGTCCCTAAGATTTCAGCCTGAGGGAATTATAAGATAGAACTTCAATAGAAGGAAAATGAAAATCCCATGAAACGTGCTTACCTTGTTCTGGGCTGCTTGAATTTCAATGTGCTTTGCCCGGTGTGCAAACTTCAATGTATTATGTGTTTCTTCTGCACTACTTGATGAAGGAGTTACGGTGCAAATGAGCTGTATTTCAAATGACAACAAAAGAATAAACCAAGAGGATTGGTAGTTTGTTTCAAGCTTCTCAGCCACAGATTAATCTCATGTCATGAAATTATTTTTCACAAAAGAATCCATGTATGTTCATTTCTGCAAATTTATACACAGGGGAAGCCTTACAGAGACACGTCCATGACCACTGAGTGAAGACTGTAGTAATCTGGTCAATTTGGAGTCCCTATAAGGTATGTGACCGGCTCTACCTTCAGTCAATTTCGAAATAACCTGTACGATAATGATGCAGGGACCTCAGTTAAACAATTCATGTTCTTCAGCATGACGGTAGTGATGACATTTTTAAAGCTAATTTTCATGTTATAGAACATATAAACTCATTTAAACTCCGGTGCAAATATATCTATTATTAATCACTTAATGATAAAACATAAACGCATCAGCCAGTCATGTGCAGCTTAATTACTTAGCCTTGTTCAAGAATTAATTACTTAACAAAGAGTTTTCTTGTTTTTCATTTGTTCCATTTGAAATACCATCGAAACACGTCTAATCAATTCAACAGTATAATTCACTGGAAACAGGGTCCCATAAATAAAGAGATTGGGGTTTGGAAATGAAATTATAGCAGATAATTTCCACGCTCCAGCCAGTCATGTATATGTTAATTAAAAGAAATACATCACTGGCAACAAATAAGAGAGTGACAAAATCAGATTAGGCTGGGCTAACAACAAAGTTTAGGGCCTCACAGTGCCAAGAGTAAGCAAACTCTTATTGATATAAGATCCTTCTCTCCTTCTCATTCCAGTTGTTTCAGCCTTTGAGCTCTCAGATCCTGCTAGATCGATGAGGTTCTGCATGTATAAGTAAAAGATTAAAAAAAAAATGTAAGAAACAACAGACAAATGTCAAGCATTCACATAAAATGTGCAAGCAAATGAAGTGCAACCAAAAAGTGGTAAAGCAGTGTTCAATTATTACCAGTTGTGACAGTGTTACAGCTTCTCCTTCACTATTTTCACCACATGGACTGCTCTCGACAGTCTGTTACGAGATATCATAGAATTACAACTCATAAATGAAATGGTATTTTAGATAAGCAAATGGGTAGCAAGAGGCATTCAAAGCAATTTAAAGAAGGTTACGTGCTGATGCTGTAAGAGCATATTATAAAATCCCTGTCAATCAATTTAAACAAGACCAATCTTCCTTTAAGGTCTGGTAAACCCACCAGGGTAAATATAGTATGGCTCCTGCTGCTAAGTACGTTGAAGTTTGTGGACCCAACATGTCTATGCTCTGTTAAAAAATAAAAATGGCCGTAGTAAGCAAGAAAGGAACACATAAAATGACAAAACTCAGCGGTGTTTTATCAAGTAGAATTGTAGAACCCAACTACGATTATCATTAATGAAACATGAATCAGTGTTGACCAGCAACCCAACAATAACATGATATATGCAACTACTTTGAAGATTATCAAAACAACATCTGTTACCTAACATGCTAACTCTTTTGGATGTAAAACCTTCTTCCAAAAAGAAAATACAAACAATGCAAAACTAAGGAGATAAGTGAAGAAGGTTGTGTTTTCTACCAGGCTCCTTAAAACAAAGCTTTTATATTTGAAATTACTTAAACAGCACATTTTGATAAGAAAGATAACAGGACCAAATTTTAATTGTACATTATTCACAAGATTTTTAACCCCCAAGAAAAATGCAATTCAAAAGGATGACAAAAAATTATTGATAATAAAACACAACTAGGTGATCCATTACCTTCTCCAGCTGCTATAAGGGAAAGTGCGTGAGCAGGGGAAAGAACAACCTCTTCCTTTATTCCCTCAACAAAGGTGCCCTGCATGTCAATCAAGATATTATTGAGCAACCTTTTCTTCAAACATCAGCGTCTTAAATTGAAGCCACATGTTGTATAGGTTAATCTACATTTCACTTTGTTCAATGAACTAGACCATCAAAATTAATTGTATAAAGCAAACAGAAAAAATCATCACATCCAATCTCTACTTTTAAATTAGTTACGTACAATAAAGTTAAAGCATATGAGAAAAAGGGTAAGAAAATTTAAATCAGCACCTGAGCATCCTCTCTGATTCTTAAGTTCTGTCCGGCTGGATTCAGTAAGTCATTAACCACCTAGAAGCCCAAAAATTTAAAGGACCGTAAAAGCCACAGAAAAGTAAAGCATCAATCAGATATCAATTTATGTGGAACTGCTAGGTTTGTGAAAAACAATATTTACATTATTAGAGCAATAGGAAGTGTACCTCATTGTAGATCTCCAAGTATGAAACTCGAAGGAGAAACTCTCTGTTTGGAGTCTGGAGTGCCAAAACAATAGACATGGTAATTTCTACGATGAGAAATACAACAAACAGAGGAAACAGATAGCTAATATTTAATTTACCTCTTGGATAATGCTAAATGCATCCTTCACAGTGAGAGGTATGATTCCAGGAGACCTTTGATCACCCTACGATTGTGGACTCCATGAGCATATAATCAAAACATTCACCAATCCCAGCATGTAGCGATTTTTTTTTTTCTTTTCGAATGAAAGAAAATTATAGAAAAAGAAGTACACCAGAAGGATATGAATTCCTCCAAGAACAGATATACAAGGGGAAAATTAGAAAAACGAAAGAAAGAAAAATATCTTAGAAGAACTCTCCCAGTTCAAGGCTCATTACTATTAGCCATTGGCACATACCATACTGTATTTCTCAGCACCACACATACTACTAAGTGGCCCAAAAAGAAAACGATGCAAAAGTTTTTCTACGCTTTTTTACTATGCTTAATGTTGAGATAAAGAAATGAGTATGGCCATGCAGCCTTAAACTTGCACAGAATGCAATTTATATTACACAAACTAATCTAAGGCCATCTTTAAAAATCACCACTATAAGATCTTCCAATAGAAGCAAAATGAACTTACGCAAGCAGAACAGATTTTTAATGACTATATCAGGTGCTCATTATCAACTTACTGTTGCATACTTTGCACACCAAATTCCATGGTAATCCACAAAGCTTAGTACAAAGTAGCCACGATGTGCCATTGATATGGATACTTGCAAAGCAGTTCTAGTCCTAGAGGTCAGAGAATGCAGTGTTGATTCAACGAGTTATATATGTTGCATGATATAGAGACTAAAAGTTGTAACAACAGCTTAAGATGAATGAATTTGCATCTATCAAGAAAGTTCGTCATAACTCAATCTTGTATATCCAAAACTCATATAACTCCATTAAGATACAAGACATCTAAAACCAACTCATCAGTAATATTCGGGAAATAGAAGATTTGCAAGCAAACAAAAGGACAATGCCTGATCTGGTATTAATCCATTGAAAGACCTAAAAGGATGATATATAAATGTTTATAATAAAAGCAAACCAAGGAAGATGAAGACTGATAAATCAAATGTGGTCTCACATGCATTGTATGAGTCTTTCCGCTGCTCGTAACCCCATATGCAAATATTGTACCTGTGCAGAAAAACAAAAAGGAATTTATATACAAGTTATCCAACATGCCAGATCTGCAAACAACCAAGAAGTTCCACAGCCACATGTCCATTTGCACAATGATTTTTAATTGGCATGGTCAACAACTGGCACCTAAGTGGAAGGAGAGACCCTTCCCCAAAAATCAGCTATTGAAGTGGGAAAGTTAACTGACTAAAATACCCTATGGAACTGCCCATATAACTCAATGAGAAACTAAAGTATCACATAATACCCTAGTCACTGTCAATTGGCTCCCTTTAGAGAGTTAATGTCTTGGTGCCCATACTTTGTGACACTTAACTCAATGACCTCTCTCACAACTAGAATCTCCACCAATCAAATACCTTCGAATTATCCCTTTAGGAGCTGTTAATTGCTAGCTCTAATACCAATTGATGAACACTCAAGTGAAATGGAAACTAACCCACTTAAGTACAACATGAAGTATCACATACTACTCATCCCCATCAGTCATCATCAAGTAAGTGCGGCAAATAGGTTCTCGCATCAAGGCAATTGTGTGGCCAGTGAGATGTGTGAATCTACCACAAATTGCCATGGCCTTGTTATCAACTTATCCAAGTTTTTCTCATATTAAATACCTAAAGTTCCAAGCCTTCTAGTTACTTTATACAAAAAGGAAAACATTATGTCAGCCGATTGCTAAGATGCCGAGTTTCAAACCTTTGGGATTCACTGTGATCAGGCAACCAATTGAAGCAAACACATGGGTAGTTTGCAATCTCATTTTATTAACTAGTGTGAAAGGAATTAATAGCGGCCAATGAAGCCAAGAGCATTGGGATTCTACACGAGTAGATAAAAAAATTTGCACGATTGAATGTTTAATTAAAAATGAAAAAAGCAAGTTTTTACTATAGATGCATGTTGCGTCTACATTTACTAATAAATATTTGATCAGCAAATTTTGGATGTCTTTGACTGTGAATAACCACAAATTTACATGTATATATTACTCTCTCCGTTCCTTTTTATAACGGACAATTTGTGAATATGGCATGTTCCCTTTTAAAAGAGACATTTAGAGGATGTCTCAAATTTTTTTTGTTGACTTCCCTTTTTACCCCATTTAATTACTGATATTACCCATCTCTCCGCCACACATTCCCTTTGTTCCACATAAATGAGGGTATTTTTGGTAAAAAAAAGTTACATTGTTACATCTTTTATTGTCTCCAACTAAGTTTAACCAACTTTTTGAATAACATAATTCGGTCAATTGTTTCTTATAAAAAGAAACGGTGGGAGTAAATACTGTGATTTCCAGCGAGCATTGACACCCTACAAATACTCATATGCTATTTGTACAGTAAATCACATGATAACTTCCAACCTAATCAGTTGATGTTAAACTTTTAAGCTTTGCAATATTTCAAAACATACATCCATAACCCAACTACAATAAGAAAGTAAAGGAAGACCGACTTTCTGCCAACAAGCATATATTTTAAACTTAAACCATATGAATAGCTAGCGAGTATTAAGTTCATATGTCACATACCATTGATGCCCTCCATAGCACCATTAACAATATGCTGAGCAGCAATATCATAGACATGTCGTGTTGTGGTTGTAGGACCAAAGACACGATCTGGAAACAAGAAACAGAAAAATCAATGGACTGAGTTGCATATAACTGAAATGAAAAAGAATGTTTCATGAGATAGAATTGCACATAAGAAGTAAATAAAGACCATAAAACTCCATTCTTAAATGTCAAACTTTACCATATGCATATGCTATGGATGGATTATACTCATTTCTCACAATAGTTTCTCCATCTGCGTACCATGCAATCTCCTCTCCTTGACGTATTTCTCTTGGACTGTCCCAGACGTAGACCCAGTCAACTAAACGGCTGTATGTAGATTGAAATCTAAGGATAACAGATAGTTTAGAAAAGCAGCACTCACTTCAGGGGGCGAAATCGGACTGTCACGGTCACATTTTCTGTTGCTCTTTCTGCATCTAAAGGCGTACTTTCTGAGTAAAAGTACTGTGGCTTACTTCGAGCTGATGAGGATGCTGGTGAGCTGAGACCATCAATGGTGGTTTCCAGAAAATGTTTTGACGATGATGTTGTGGAAGATGATGGGGAATTGGCAGCTTTGAAATTGTTCAATCCTAATTTTTTTGATTTTGCACCATGTTTTGATGCCATCGCTATTTCCAGTCAATCCTTCAATACAACGAAGAGGGGGAAGAATTTTGAGAGATTTGACTTAGCATCGAATGCTAATTTTTATCCATCGAATAAAATGTAAACATCATTATTAAAAGAGGGAGAGGAGAAAACCAAGAGAAAGAACAAACAGACCGGACTGAGCTTACTTGAAGTTATTAAGCTTCCATGAGGTGTCGCTGCATTACACATATAGAAAGAAAACAGAAAAAATGGTATACGCAAGTCATTCTCTATCATCCTAATCTCTAATTTACAGCTGAAATTTAAAGGAAAAAGGTGTAGAAAGTGTATTTCTTCGGTTAATCAGTCCATATATGCTACAGAATGAAAAATGCTGGAACCAGAGAACGTCGCTACCGGAATCAGCTCCACTCGCAAGAAATTTTGCTTTCCGTTTTCAGGAGGGCAAAATACGAACGAGAAAATAAGCAAATTAACTTTGATTCCCCACTAACATAGGCCAATATTCTTTTTCCCGGGAAACAAACAAGAGCGCTATAAAAAGACAGAAAAATCACCTTGAAAAAATCAGAGAGGCATTGGAGAGCCGTGGAAGAGCAAAGAGAGATCCTGTTGGAAGGTAGAGACAGATCGGGGAAAGAGAAGAGAGTGGGGGAGTCACCGAGGGAGTGAGTCAGCGCAAGAGGGTGAGGGAAGAGCGCATCACCAGAGAGCATGCATCAATTACAAAAGAGGGATTTGGTGAATTATGAAAGTTAACAGCAGAGTTTCAACTTTCAAGTTCAAAGGGGTTGGAGAGCTGCCTTGCCTTGGAAGCGATGCCCCTCAAGACCCCATTGTCAATCCAGACTGACTTTTCGAAGGTAAGGCATATTTAATTCAAGATTAGGAAAACAATCAAGTCTAATGAAGCAAACAAATAAAGAATTAAAAGAAGATAAAGAAAGTCAGAAAGCGGTATTACTTATTTCTAACGGAGATGAGAAAGAAGGAAAGAAAAAGAAAAGCAGCCTTGTGATAGAAAGACGCGAGAGAGTGGTGGGTCTCTCCTGTAACAAAATTTTTCCCACCATTCTCGCTCATCTTTCTATCTCAACCTTTTTGGCAGCAGGGCAGGAGACGGGAGTACGCTGTCACGAGAAGCGCGTGCGACAAATTAGACCAGAAGACGTTGGTAAATTAGTCTGGATTGAACCAATCACATGCTGCAACGTGTCCAAGGGGACGAATTAAGGCCCGCTTTTTTACTAACAAACAGCGTTTTCGTTTGGCTGTGGGAAAGTGGGAACTGAGAATAGCCCATTATTCACGCTCATGTTTTGAACAAGAGCTGTCCAAATCTTCTGAAAACTGTCAAAACTTGGAGGGAATCAAACGGCATAACTATTAGCTAGACGTCTCGTCGAATATCCTTGTAACGCAGGTATTGTAAATTTGCTGCTAATTGAGGACCACACCGTGTGTACACGCTCAGCTAAACTGGCCAATGTTTTCTCAAAAAGAAAAAAAGACAACGGGGAATTGGGCTTATAATATTTGGTTTGATTGTTTTTATATAAAATAAGATGTACTGAAAGTATTTTTTTAAAAAAAAAGATGTACTGGAGTATGTTATATTTATTGTGTCTATGTTGTCATTTCAAGTGATAATAGGCGAAATACCCCCAAAAAAAAAATCTCAAATATGTAAATCTCATGAGCATTTCCAAACAACTTAATTGCTGTGAAATTTTAAATTGAATTTTATAGTATAATTATCTAAATACCTTTAACTCGAAATCTAAATAACTACTAGTAAATGTCAATAATAGTTTAATAAATAGTACTTCCTCGGGTTATAATTACAATGCAACATTTTAGAGTTGGTTTTGATCCAATTATAGGACGTTGTTTTAATTTTCGTCAATTTCTTCCTAAAATAGCCCTATTTTATTTTTTCAAGTGTGTTTGGTTTTTGATGAATATATGTATGTGGATGCGTAGACTCTTTTAATCAGTGAAACTTTTAAATTGTTGGATTTTAATTTATTTATCGATCAGCTGATGTTTATTTGTCATATATATATATATATATATAGACACACACAAATATGTATATGTGTGTGTTTGTCATTATGTGTGTACATACATATACATAAATATATATAGGGTTTATAGTTTGTCATGTCACTTGACATAAGGTTATGTCAAGTTATCCCAAAACTACGTCGTTTTGAAAGTTCATTAATTCCCCTAACCCTAAAGCGACGTCGTTTTGGGAGTTAGGAGAATTAATGAAAGGTATTTTTGTATTTATTACATGAATTTTACTAAAACACCCTTCATTAATTCTCATAACTCCCAAAACGCGTCGTTTTGGGGTTAGAGAATTAATGAACTCCCAAAACGACGTAGTTTTGAAGTGACTTGACATAATCTTATGTCAGTGGCATGACAAACGATAAACTCATATATGTGTGTGTGTGTGTGTGATTATATGTGTGTGTAGATATATGTGTGTAGTATCTACATATATATACAAACGTATATGTAAATATAACAAGATCATTATTTCAATTAGAAAGCGCGTATAAAAGAAAATTCTAGGTTATAGAGGCATGTGGTAAGGGCAGTTGATTCACTTTTATTTATGTCATTTTAAATTTATATAATGGCATTTTAGGAAAATAAGTAAAATCAGTTAAATATGTTCTATAATTAAAACCAGAGGGAGTAATAAATAAAAACTAAGGCGTTGGCAACTATTGAACTAATTTCGCAAAAAAAAATTGTTTTCGCATGGACAAGTATTGGTATATCGTTGAATGTCAATAATAGTTGGCTAAACTTAAATATGTCAAATTACTTAGATTAAGCGAGTCTAAGTAGCCAATCAAAGTGTACCGCATGTATAGATTTTTTTCATGTCGCCACTTAACCCTGATACCACCGTTAACCACGGTTTTTTTTCATGTTAAAAAAAATCAAATTACAAGTATTTTTTGGATTAATGCGAGAATGGTCACTGAACTAAAGTAGTAGGTTAATTAACAGTATGGTATGGTGGTGTTTAAGTGATGACATGGAATAACAAACCTATGTGATCTAAGTAACTCACCTAAGTTTAGTTCATAACAATAACATTTTAACAAGTACTATCCATTATTTCACCTTTATTAAATGACACTAACAACCAAAGCAGTGAAGACTGAGGATATTTAGTTAATTTCATAGTCACTAGAAGGTTAGAATTGGAATTTGCATATTCAGTATTTTGTCTTTCTCCCATGATAATAATTCTCTATTATTTTTATTCTGTAAAAATTACTAAAAAAATTCATAGTTTATTTTTTTAAAAAAGGATTTAATCAAATTCTACAAATCAATAAATATTGAGATCAATTCCTTATGTGAAAATTTATATACTTACTTTGGAGTATAAGATATGGTTGACCTTTTTTTATTAGAAATTAAAGAAGCTAAATAAATTATTTAATCATATCATCTATTGTGTATCATTAAATTATATATTAATTTGTTTGTCAAACTAATTAGTTCATAAAAAAATATTATAAAATAATTTAATTAGTTTTTTGAATATTTTCAAAAAATAGAAGGAGGAAGTATCTTTTATTTCTACTATATAAAAATAAATACTCCCTCTAGTCCTTATTATGAGGCCTCAACTAGCAAGTTTATTTAGTCCTTTTTATAAGGCACTTGCTTGTTCCCAATAAGCATTGATTATTTTTTTTCATGTCTGCCCCTAATTAATAAAGGTAATGGGTGGAGTAATAATTAATATAATACTTCCCCTAGTCCTTATTATAAGAAACCAACTAGCAAGTTTATTTGGCCTTTTTTATAAGGCACCTGCTTGTTTCCAATGAGCATTGATTACTTTTTTTATGTCTGCCTCTAATTAATAAAGGTAATGGGTGAGAGTAATAATTAATATAATATTAGAGTTTAGTGCAATTAGTAGGGGTAGTATTGAAAATTACTTAGATTCTAGGACAACTTTATTGACTTTAACTATTTTTATTGGTTATTTGGTTTGTGAGAAAAGTTAGTTGGTGTCTTATACTCCCTCTGGTCCTTATTATAAGGCACCAACTAACAAGTTTATTCGGTCCTTTTTATAAGGCACTTGCTTGTTCCCAATGAGCATTAATTTTTTTTTTCATGTCTGCCTATAATTAATAAGGGTAGTGAGTGAGAGTAATAATTAATATGATATTAGAGTTTAGTGCAATTGTAGGGATAAAATTGAAAATTACTTAAATTTTAGGACAACTTTATTGACTTTAACTACTTTTGTTGGTTTGTGAGAAAAATTAGTTGGTGCCTTATAATAAGGATTAGAGAGAGAGTAATAAGTAATAAGGACCACAGGGAGTACTTGGATACGGACCACGAGGAGAATCATTATACCGAATCCAATGTAAAAAAGCGTCAAGGCAGAAAAAGAAAGTCTACGCCTCCCAATATGAAGAATATTAAAAACGGGAAAAAGAAAACAGCAATTATAGCACTATGATATATATGACGTCAAAAACCAAAATAATAAGCCTTGTGTTCTTCTACGCTTATTATACGGTTATACCTACCTATCCTGCGTGAATAGCCGCCGCTCGTAGTTGTTCAAAGGGAAAATTGCACTGAACTCCTAAATAAGATAAAATATGACTTAAAGTTCCTTTAAAATCTTTAAATTGCAGTAACATTCTGTGAGATATTTAAGTAGTATATTTTAATTATGAAAAGATTAAAATACCGTTAATAAATTTCTGAAAAAGGAGGACATATAGCCTCCGGGGAAGCACCCTCCTGTAGCTCCTGCAATTCAAGCCCGAGGATCGCCGACTCCTCCATACCAAGGCGACGCATCGCAGAAAATAATATTGCCGACCTTGAGAAACAGCCTGGCTATTATTCAGATTACTCAGACGTTGTTGTTGTTGAGGACGACGACCACGACTACTCTAATGAATCTTCAGCTTGGGGGCATTGGGATGCACACATACAGTCGCTTTTACCATTGCATAATACAATGGCTAGTACCTGTCTCACATCGCACTTCTCTATCAGCGCACGGGTTTGTTGCGAGCTTCGAAGCTGCTAGATGTTTGCATAGCTTGTTCCAGAATATCAAGCGATGATTTATAGGGATGGGTTATGTGGGAAGTCATTCAGTTATTAAAAAGAGTCCCTCAACATATTCATACTGGTAAGTCTAGTTAATAGTTCATCACAACATCGCTTTTGACAGTAATTAATAGCTGAAAGAAACACAATTGGTCGGGTTCTGAGTTAGGAAATGTTCTTGGCTGCTTCAGAGACTACGAGCAGCACTATTGAATGGGCCTTGACGGAGCTGCTGTGCAACCCGGAGACGTTGCCGGAATCTGAGAAGAGGGGAGGGTTTGAGAGAGGACGATGGAAGCGAAGGCACCAAAATTCCAGGAGGGTGCTTCACCGGAGGCTGTGTCCACTTTTTTCTCGAATTTATTAAGGGTGTTTCAATCGGGTTGGGTTTCTCTCATTATCTCTTTCTCATTATCCCTCATTAATTATCTCAAAATCTTATCCATCCAATCAACTACAAGACTACTTTAACATTTCTCTCACCTTCCCAATCAATGGCCCAAATGAGTTAATGAGGGAAAATGAGAAAAATGATGAGGAGAGAATCCTCTTCCGTTTCAATCTTTTCATAATTAGAATATATTATCTAAAAGTTTTAAGTACTTCATTGTAATTTGAAGATTTTAAGAGATATTTGGATCATATTTTATCTTGTTGGAGACTTCAGTGCAATTTTTCCTTGTTGATATGAGGGCATGTGTGTTACGTTGGCTTGAGAGAGAGGGAGTGGGGGTTGTTTTTAGGGAAAATCCATTTCAGGGCCCTTTTAGGACTGACAATCCCAAAAAAGGCCCTAAAATTATGACAATCTCAAAAAAGCTCAGGCCTTTTTGGGATTTTCATAATTTTTGAGTGAGTTGTCAACGGGCGATATAGTTGTTAACGGGTAGGTTTTAACAACTAAATCGATCCAGTTAACAACACTCGCTAACAACTATATCGGCCTCGTTGACAACTATATCAGTCCCATTAACAACTATATCACCCGTTGACAACTCACCCAAGATTTGAAAATCCCAGAAAAGGCCCTAGGGCCCTTTTTAGGATTATCAGAATCTTGGGGCCTTTTTTGAGATTGTCAGCCTTAAAAGGGCCCTGAAAATGATTTTCCCTTGTTTTTATACTGGGTGAATTTCAACAAAGGACTATAGAACCAAATTTTTTTTTAGTCAATTTTTTTTTGCTCAAAGGGGTGCATATATTACCACAAATCAAAGGTATACAAACAGGTACAATCCAGCAATGGAATAACCAAATACAAACCACAAAGCAAAATAAAGGAAAGTAACCCCTAACAGGTGGGGAAATACCAAAAGAGCAAGGATAACTAAATCATCCATCAAAATAAGGCTGGGAAGAAACAACATCATTCACATCCAAAACAGCTTCTTGTGCATCTAGGGTTAGAAGAGACGACAAAGAGGGTGACGGTTGGAAAACCCACCCGATCGGGCACACCCCCTTATAAGCATTTGCTGCTAAAAGATCAGCAGCTCTATTACCCTGTCTAGGGATAAAAGAAAACAAGAACCCAACCCTGTCAGCAAGAAAGCAAATAATATCATGAATTATGCTCCTACTCCTCCAATCAAATAAATCATGAGATTTAGCATCAATACAAGTAATCAAAGTAAGACAGTCAGTTTCAAAAATAACTTTATCATGTCCTAAGTCCACAGCTAACATTAAAGCCCTTTTGAGAGCCAGAGCTTCGGTCATAAAGGCAGAAATAGATTTAACTTTATCCACGAAACCCCATTGAAAGCAGCCAACATGGTCTCGGCATACTATGCCAATTGCACCCTCAGCTTTACTAGGTACATAAGCCCCATCCGTATTAATTTTTAGGACCCCCGTTACAGGAGGTCGCCAATAGTTAGGTGGAGCAGAGGGCTCCCGCAATACACCAGAAGTTGGAAGCAAGGCATCCCGGGAGGACCAAAAGTCAGAATTATTCCTCCTAGCAAGCTCCAGAACAGTGAAGGGATTAGGTTCTATATGATAAAAAACCTTCTCATTACGCTGTTTCCATATAAACCATAAGAGCCACCTGTTCACAGATAGAACATAAGCTTACCCTAGATCTCCTCCTACCATATAGGGCCGCATTGGTGGCAAGAGCATTATTAAGAATCCGCCAAATAAACTGCTGCCCACGGGGCACAACCTGGATATGCCAAATGGATTTCCAGCAAGATTGAGGTATGACAACTGAAGATCCTGCCTTGACACTACTAATAGAGCACTTCGCTTTCTCACAATGATAGCCCAGCTTAACCTCATACTTACCATTCTTGGCACTAGTCCAGACGAGCTTGTCTTTCAAACCATTGTTGGGAATGAGAATAGCATAGATGGTTGTTCTAACCGCGTCTGATAAATAATGGTTTATAGGAGCAAGGTTCCAGGATCCATCAACAATAAGGTCACTTACTCTACCATCGATAACAAAGGGGTCGTCACTATTCGAGGTTTCTTAGGGAGCGAGACTCACGGAACCCGAATCACCCCAGATTCTGATATCTTGACCGGACCCTAAGTCCCAACGGAGATCATTCCGAAGGAATTCCCTTCCGACTAGTAAACTAGGCCAACACCAAGAGGCTTTGGAGCCTTTTTCTGCATCAATAAAGGCACCCTTAGGGAAGTAAACACTTTTCAATACCTTGGCCCATAAGTCGTTGGGATTCAACATAAGTCTCCAAGCTGTCTTCGCCAACAAGGCCTCATTCATGATGATCAAATTGCGGAATCCCATACCTCCTTGATGTTTCCCGAAAGTAAGGGAGTCCCAGGCCTTCCAATGAGTACGGTTCCCAAAAGCATTCCCATCCCACCAAAAATTAGCAATGAGGCTCTGGATTTCCTTACATGTTTTCAGCGGGAACTTAAAGTAGTTCATTGGATATATCAGAATAGCCTGAACCATTAACATTCATATAGAGCAAAGCATCATGCAAAGAAACTATGAGTCAACACCGGCGGCTAATGCTTAGTTTAATCCCTTGGATAGCTCGGGACTCTTCACTTTTGCCAATCATGAGTGAGAGAACCTCAGCCACTAGAATGAAGAGGTACGAGGAAAGGGGATCCCCTTGTCGCAAACCCCTACTCGGAGAGAAAGAATTAACCTTTTCACCAGATAGACAGATGCTCATCCTTACCGACCTCACACACTTCATAATTAATGAAACCCAATCTGCACAGAAGCCAAAGCGAAGTAGGACACTCTCAAGGAAGTCCCATTCAACTCGATCATACGCTTTGCTCATATCCATCTTAAGTGCAAATTCATATTTCCCACCAGTTCTCTTCCTACGCAGATAATGGTAGACTTCATGGGCAATAATTATATTATCTTGGATGCACCTCCCCTGAACAAATGCTCCTTCGTTGTGAGAAATACAAGCATCAAGGAAGGGCTTCATTCTATTAGCCAACAATTTGGAAATGATCTTGTAGGAGAAATTACATGATCCAATAGGTCGGAATTGAGACACGTGTTCAGGTCTATCAACTTTTGGAATTAAAGTAATAGTAGTGTCATTCAGCTCATCAAGGATAGCCTTACCAGCAAAGAAATCCTGCACCATAACACATACCACATCACAAACCTCAGGCCAGGCATTCTGATAAAATAATCCGGAGAAGCCATCAGGTCCAGGCGCTTTAGATCCCCCAAGACTAAAAGCAGCTGTCTTAATTTCCTCACATGTAACGGGCAACATAAGGCTCTGGTTCATCTCAGGGGTGATCTTTCTATCAACAAATGCTAGAACCGACTCCATATTATCCTCCCCAGCCGAGGTAAACAGATGATGGAAAAAGTTTGAGATATTAGCCACAATTGCATTTTTTTCCACTAGCCAATTACCCCCATCATCCTTGATGCTCAGAATATTATTATGGCGCCTTCTCTTAATTGTAGACAAGTTCACACAGGAGCGTTGCCACCAATATTTTTCCTCAAGATCAAACACCTTGTCAAGTGCCATTTTAATCTCACTCATGGCCCTACTAGATACCAGATTTATGTCTCCCTGAGATAAAGAGGCCAGCTGGCATTTTAGATTCTCAATCACTTTAGTCAATGACTAAAACATTCTTAAATTTCACTGTATGACCAATGATCAAAATGGAAATAAGTTTTCTATGTCCCTTACTTTATTTTTATTTTTTTAAAGAAAGATTTAGGGAAAATTACATTCAGGTCTCAAGGAAGGAAAAAATTACAAAAAGTCCCTTGAAATCACAAAATTACCCAGAAGTCCCAAGGGAATTTTTGTTGTAAATACATACTTTTCCTGTTGTAAATACATACATTTTCTGTTGTAAATGGTTTGGGACTTTTTTGATATTATTTGTACGGAATTTTTTAAATGTTGTTGTAAATAAGAAAATGTATGTATTTACAACACGAAATGTATGTATTTACAACAAAAATTCTCTTGGGACTTTTTTGTAATTTTATGATTTCAAGGGACTTTTTTGTAATTTTTTTCCCTCCTTGGGACCTGAGTGTAATTTTCTCAAAGATTTAATCATCGTTAGAGCTCTAGTCACCGACCATTGAAACTTTAACGTCGACCGGCTAGAGCTCTAACCACCAAAAATTAATGTATTGTTCATATAAGGATTCCATTTGTTCATGATCAGTTGTAGACTTGTTCATGGCTAGTTGGTGCCAGAGCTTCGATGGTCGCTTCAGCCTGGCGGCAGCCAGTAACCGGTTAATAGAGCTCCAGTGGTGATGAAACTTTTTTTTTAAAAAAAATATTCCTATAATTAAGACCAAAGGAAGTACTAATTAATATGAAACGGAATAATACCATGTACGGTGAAGATTCTTAATTAATTACCCTTTCATTCCTCTCCTTCTAAGCATCGAAATTCCACCACATTTTAGAAAAGTATCCACTCTCCAGAAAGCTTCAACTGCCTCCTTGTTTGTTCGTTAAAGGAAAAAAAGACAATCACCCCCTCGTGAACACACACATGCGCGCAACAGTAATGTGAAGTACTTTACAAAATGTTGTCGCCAAGCTAGAATGTTTTTTACAGTTTCAAAATTGAAGTCATTTTCAATTGTGCTCACCGGAATTAAGGCTCTAATTATATATAGATAAAATTAATAAATAAACATTAATTAATCACACTCCAAACTTCAAAATGTACTGTGAATCAAAAATTGTTTTAGAAGGTGGAAATGCGTACAACCGTGGAGTATGTGTGAACAATGTAACTAATGTAAGCCGTCCCTTTTGATCCTATCTACCAAACAAGTACTGTAATTTGTGTGTGTGAACATGAAATGATTTGGAGAATGGAGGAAGGAACACACAGTAACACCCGTTTATTATAAAGAATTAGTGGGGAGGGAAAGAGAAGATCCCAATCTTCCCGTGAATTTTGGGTGTTTGGTGAAAGAAATTCAGTCAAGATCTTCCGGTGAGTACTCATCTTCCCTTATTTGAGGAAGATGCTTTTCATCCGAAAATGGAAGGAAAGCTGCAATCTTCCAGGAAAGTGTTTTTGATGATTTACCCCTGAAATTCAAACTTGGCGGGAAATTCGAATTTGACGATTTTTTTTTTCACGGGTTCGAACTTAACAATAATATTTTTTTTAAAAAAAAATATTTTAGCAAAAAAAAATATTTTTCTTTTTTATTTTGAATTAATTTGTTTTTAAGGTAAAATAGACATTTGCTAATTCTTTACCAACTATCACCTCTTCATTTTCTTCCTATCAAACAACTCAAGTCGTCTTCCCTCATATTTCAAATCTTCATTTCCCTTCCTTTCCCTCCTCTAAAGTTCCTTTTCTTTTTCACCAATTCTTTGTAACAAACGGGTCTTAAAAGAAGATGATTTGAAAGGAAGACGAAATGTTGGGAAAGTATTGTCAGAACGGTTAGCTTTGCTGTGTGGCCCTTTTTTTTTCTATTTTTTATTTATAAATACTATTATTGAAATGCGTCATCAGGTCACTGCCAATTTTATATACCTTATCTCGTCCTCATCAAGAAAAGATTGCCAAACGTGCATATTCAATGACAATATTTTAGACCTTTGATAGGAACGTTTTGACCCAAAATAAAAACAAAAGAAACTATCACCTGAGAAAGAAATTCTAAAAGAATAAACACGAGATGACATTATCAAATATTGGAGTTCTTCTTCATCATCTTCAACCGTCAGGTTTTGACTCCCCATTCATTTTCTCTTTTTATTAGTATTAATTTTTCATATATATACAGCTTGATCAGCTTTATGCTTGCTTTTCCACTTTCTGGTATAAAGCTATATTATATATTTAATGATTGATGCCCCAAATTATTTATTCTGTCTGGAATGTCGTCCCTGTATTAATTATTTCGCATTTTTATTCTATGATCTTTCCTTGTGTTCCTATTATTGCCTTGTCTCCATGATCATTGATCAATGAACTGTCCTTTTAGCTAACCACTCTTTCTCCGTTCCCAGACATATAAAGGTGATTGAATTTATGTTAAAAAACTATATATATCAAAGTGCAGCTCCCTCTCTATCTTTAATTAGTTTAATGAAGTAATTAAACCCAGCTCTCTCTCTCTCTCTCTCTCTCTCTCGTCAAATAGCAGGTCATTCTCTAACCGACTAACCCCCTTTTCTAAATATATCCTCTCTCTTTTTTTTATATGGAAGGCAACACAGAGCGAAACTTCTTATATATGTACAGGCTACAGCACACCAACAAAACAATATATATATATATATAATAAAAAGTAAGCATACGTACGTACATACAACCACAAAGGTAACGATATTTCCAAATATTACGTAACAACGTAACATTGCTGATTCCGTAAACAGAGCTCATGAAACATGACTTGGACTTTGTGTTTAAAATAGTTTTGGAGAATAATTTTTACGATCTACGAGATAAACATGTGAGAAAAGTTTTATCTGAACTTAAGAAAAATGGTTTTTGAAACCACAGTTTCAGAAGTTACCAAACACTGAGAAATGATTATATATATATATATATATAGGGTTTATCGTTTGTCGTATCGGCAGCGTAAGATTATGTCAAGTGGCCAAAACTATGTCGTTTTGGGAGTTAAGAAATTAATGAAGGGTGTTTTTGTATTTTTGTTTTAGAATTTATTATATAAGTTTTACTAAAAGATCCTTCATTAATTTCCTGACCTAAAACTACGTCGTTTTGAGAGTTATTAATTACTCTAATCCCAAGCAGCGTAGTTTTGGAGTGACTTAACATGCTTTATGTCGAGTGATACGTAAAACGATAACCATATATATATATATATATATATATGTGTGTGTGTGTGTGTGAGAGGTAGAAAATAAAGTTTTTATTTATATAAGAAAATAGAGTTGATAATTACAGGCTAACCAGACCCAACCACTCTTCGTCAAGGGCATCTCCGTGTGTGTACTTTAAGGCATCTATGAACGCACACAAAGGGGTCCCCTTGTATGATTTCTCATTATTAGCTTTCATCAATTGCAATTATGAATTCCGATTTCAATTATTTCATCTTGTCCACCTCTCCCATAAATTCAAACGCTCGAATTCTTCATCGGTCAACAAACTACCAATTTAATTACATGAAATTAGCTGTCCTTCTCTTTATTAACATTATTCAAGCCTATTTTTGCTGGCTATTCCCGCAGAGTGTATCACTTCTCTTAAGAATCTCTCAAGTAACTATCTAAATGTTTTTATTTATTTAGAACGTGAATTGTTATAATTATTCAAGACTACAACTGTGTGATCAGACCAGTAACCTCTCATTTACATGAGATTTTTTATGCCATCACTGAATTACAAAGCCATTGGCACTTATCTATCATTATGTTAAGTTTGGCCAAACCAATCAACCTTCCATATTATAGACAACAGATCAGTTGCAAAATATTATAATTTCTTAGAGCTGATTATGTAGTTAGCTTGTTCTCTAAGTCAAACAAGTGCATGAAAAGTTAAATTACTGAAGATACAAGAGTTGTTAAGCATATGTTTAGCTTAAACTTGTCCAGGGTAATGTTATATTATTCTAGAAGCTGTTCGATTGAATATTCTTAAATGGGTCACGCTTCTAATTATGTCATTTTAATATATTTGTTTAATTAGAGGGGTAGCATAATCCCGATGGGATTCCGGTTTGTTGGTTGTAATGTGCAGACAAGAGAGAACGGTCGAGTGTCGACTAGTGCTGCTCACTGCAAATGGCCGGTCGTTGAAAGTGATTTGATTGACGTTAAGCTGCAACCAAGTTTGGTGAAGTGATTGTTTCTTATCAGTATTAAAACTAGCAATAATTTCTATCAATTAAAAAAATAACAACGGGTCTAAAACTATTATTACATCAACTGCTCTAAAATTTGTATTAAAAGAATTTCGCACGGAGCTTTTCTCTCTGTTATCCACGATACATGTACTATTAGCTTCAGCCAGTGTTATCCATTTCTAATTGCACAGTTTAAAACCGTGGCCTTATTGTTAAAAAAAAAAAAAGCATATATTAACTCTCTTTTTTTACGCTCATCTCAGTATCCAAAACTTCGTCAGGATTAATCAGGATCACTCACGTCGCACACTTAGCTATGGTGGGTGAACCTCCTAACGAGGGTTTTCTACATTACAAGGCTCAAGCTCGAGACCTGCTTAAGACATAAACCGTGACATAAACCGCTTACCATTTGTGCGAGTTGGTAAAGCATATATTAACTTAAATCAGGAGAGACTCAAGTAATACAAAAAAACAATGCATCATCTCTTATAACATAATAACCCTTGTTTGCATTTTCGGATTTCTTCAACACGAAAATTTCATTATGGTGGAAAATTTTGTTTCAAAAGTTAAGACTGTAATTTCAAGGTATTATAGATGTGTTTTTCTTTCAATATTTTTTTAACAAAAAATCTTAATTTGTCTCATAGTCATAGTGTTGGAAAATACTGTGCCAGGTGTCACTACATGAAGGAAAATGTCATACCACCAAATGCCTTCAGCCTGCTTATAAACATACATTACAAATATTAACAACTAAAGACAGGGTTTTCCCCCTCAAAATAGTTATACTAGTGAAGACGACAATGATGAATGTTGGTAATCTAAATTGTCTAATAGTATTTGTAACAAATAGAGCGCCATTGGACCATTATTACATGAACAAGGTTTGAGCAGATTTAAGATACCTTGGACCTGAAGAAGGGCATCCAGCAACAACGGCCAAGAGTGGAATAATGTATCCCAAGAAAACAAGAAAACTCTTCAAACAGACACAGGCGCGTTCGTGTCATTAAGAATGCGGTAGTATCTATTATGCTCTGAAGTGTGTTTGAACCCAGGAAGGAAATCCGAGAGGAATCTGAGAACTGCGGCCAGATGTTGGGGTCCTTGGAAACAAATGCTGCTTCTAGGAACAACGATGGCCGGATCGTATTCACCTGAAATTTGAAATTGATTCCAACAATTGTTACCTGTGAAGTTTCAACTTTCAACTCACAGACTTTCATGGTCCACACTTGCTACTAACAAGCAGTTATGTTAATCTTTTTCAACAGTAGGTGGTGCCGCACTTCATTATGGTCATACATGTTTTTATTTATAATACTCTAAAGGCATCAACAATTTGAATAGTACATTCCTTTCCTTTCACCCTTGTTATCATCCCCAGACCAACTTGATATGTAAGGTGTAGAGAATATATTAGTTAGTTAGTTAGGGAGTTGGTTGTATTAGTTAGTTAGTTGAGAGGGTAGTTAGTTAGTTGTTAGTAACCATTTTGGATTAATGGGTTGAGGGTTGCCTATATAAGGCATATGTCTCTTCATTGTATACAACGCTTTTCTGTTGAATGATGATTCATGATGAATGAAGATGCACGGTGATGTGATTCGTGTATTCTCTCTTCCCCTTTCTCTTCTCAAACCCTCTAATTTCTACAACTTCTCTATCGGTGGTATCGGAGCGAGTCATCCTCGGCTCCCCATTTGTAAATCTCTGCAATTTTGAATTAGTTGAGCCTTTCTCCTCTCTCATGGCTCGGTTCGATCGGGAAATAACCGATTGACCAAGTGCAATGTGAACCAAAGTGGAGTCATGACCCTAATGGTTCGATTGGCATCGAGTTAGCCAAAAACACCAAAAGAAGCATCAAGAAATATATTTCTTGAGATTATTCTGGTCCTTTCTCTTACTGCGGGTCAGTTTTTATTTCAAGATTAAACCAGAAAAAGACAAAAAGACAGTCAAGAATAATACAAGAACACCGACACCGAACCAGCGAAGCACTTCCATGATCAGATTGAATTTTCAACGGAATTACACCTCGAGTTTGGCTTATCCGGGCTATACCATCATCTAAATTTTTCTCGGCTAATTCCAATTCTCGTTTGGTCGCATTCTCTAGTTCGTTTCGGTTCGTCGGCAACTGGGTCTCGGCGGTTACGGTTCTATTGTCGCGAGACTCGGCTTCCTTTCGGGACTTGCGAAGACGTGCAGTTGCGGGTCGGCTAGCGTCGTTTATGCTACTGGGTTATTATTCGTCAGACTCTGGATGTTGGTTTCTGTCGGGCTCTGCGTATTGGCATAATCGGATTCTGGGTTTGCGTCGCACAAGTGGTTCTTCAATTCTGAGTTCTTCATCTGAAATCCTCGATCTGCTTCGTCGGGCTATGAGTCGTCCGATTACGCTATTCGGAATTCTCAGGTATGTTACCGCGTCATTGCGTTAATCTTTTAAAAAAAAAAAGGTTGGAAAAAAATTGAAAAAAAAACATCTTCTTGTTGGTATGGGACAATGAGAGAAGGGAAACCGAAAAACAAAAATTTTCTTCTTGTTGGTATGGGACAACGGATGAAGGAAAATCAAGAAAATCAATGGTGTGTTCTTTGAGAAATGGCTAACCAGAGAGGCTACCTACGAAGGGTTCTAACAGGAGGGGCGACCGGGCATAGAGGTTGAGTGAAGCGCCGCGTAAAGTATCGTGGAGTGAAGTCGTCGGAGGGCTTTCGAAGGAGATGTTTTGATTGATTCAAATTTGTATTTTTGAGTTTTGTAATTTTTTTCTTTAGGTTTGTGTTTTTGTTGTTTCACATCCTTGAGGGCAAGGATGTTTTGGGGAGGAGTATTGATATTGAGTGTTACTTTTCCCGGCATCATGATCCTGATAACCTCTTCACTCATTTTTTTCTTGCAAAAGAATCATCTTCTGATTCTTAATTATTTCATAACAAACTACACAGGTACCCTCCTATTGGAGGAAATCTTGTTTGAGGCATGGCCGCACACTGAATGTAGGCACCCCTGTGAGTGGAGATTCTAACCTTAGTTTACCAAGTCGTAAGGGACTGAACCTTTTGTTAGACACAACCCTCGTTTATATTACAACAAATTTAACCTATGCCCATACACACACAAATCGTTAAGAAATATTCAGTTTGAATGATAAAAAGCCTGACTTATATAACCATCAAATGGACAAGTCCTCTATTTCAAAATGAACATTTCCGATCGCTATGGAAAATGCTAATTGGAATAACACAACAATCAATTAGCAATGTAGACTTTTCCTATCTCACGCAGCTACAGTATTGAAGCAAAGCACCATCTGACTTAGAATGACAAAATCAGAAGAGAAAAATGGAAGGAATAAAGAAAATTCTACAGCAAAGAAGCCAGCAAAATTACAAGATTGCTGCAGCAACAGTGTTCACAAATTTTTACCACCATATCCTCCTTTTAGGTTATTATTGCTATTAATAATTAAGAGCATCCAATAACTTTATAATCCAGCAATGATTGTGAAAGAAATCACCTTGTACTTCCGAGCATATCTCAAGGCTTCCAGGAAGTATCCATCCTGCACCAGCAACAATACATAATCCTGATGTAAACCAAGCTGCCTTAGCATATCCAGCCCTAGCTTCCTAATTTGGGAATTCTGACGACCAGACTCAAGGAGTTGTAATGCAGCTTCCTTAGAGGGCTCCAGAATCTGTAATGAGAGGGTCTTGTCTTAGCATCAAGTCAATCATAGGTTAGACGAAGGTCGTTCTCCTCCCTAAGAATAGATAGAAGAATTGCAAACCTTGTTTATGACAAACAACCCAAGTTCTGCATATCGCTCATGACGGGCCAGCAGTTGAATTGTTAGAACATACAGACTTGGGAGTACTTTAACCTTTTCCGCATTAGCACTGCATCAATGAATAGATCAGCATCTGGAAGCTGACTCAAAAGGAACTGGAGGTAAAAGCTATGATCAAGAAAACAGAAATGACATATACAACTTTCATCATTTCAAGTCACATTTTCAATGGATAATCAAGATAAAACATTGCACAGAGTCAAACAGGCCAGGGTCAACAATTACCGGTGATATGCTCCATTCAAGTCTGGTGACATGTAACTAAATTTCACATAGAAGGCTATAGATCTCCCAGTACGAGTTTAGCAATATAAGTAATTAAAAATGGCATTCAAAGCCAAAAAACCTCTAAAACTAAGTAATTGCATACCTGTGAAGAAACTCAACAATGATAGTGACCAAGTAAGAAGGATCTCCGACCATTTCTTCATCAACTGGAGCAAAGACAAAGCTGTACATCTCATCAGGTGAAATCGCCGGAGAAGTAAGTTGGGGCTCTTCTTGCACAGACTGCAAAGATGATCGTGTAACATGAGAACTGTGAGCCTGGGTCTCAGATGTATAGCGCCTCTGATTAGCAGATCTGGCCTCATCCTCAGAATCCGAACTCAAAACAGTTGAAGATTTATTAAGAGATCCACTGCCTACTCTAGCAGCAGATTCATGTATAACAGATTTTCCAAGTGCATCTGCTCCCAAAGCAGACACATCAGCACCAGACAAAGGGCTGACAGCATGTTGTGCACCAGGAGCTGATGTCTTATCTGATTTAGTTCCCCTTAGATGGGGACTGGTTTTAATTGAATGGGAGTAAGAGGTAATTAATACATGTATAGCCTTGGCAACCATAGATACAGGCCTACGTTCTAGAATAAGGGTGCGTATTATACCCAAGCACAATTGTTTGGCCTGAAAGAGTAAAAAATGAGGTCAAGATCTTCAAAAAATCAGAGGTCAACTTAGTTAAACCAAATAAGTATCACCAAGAATAGTGAATACTATTAATTTATTTACTAACTAAAGTTCAAAGCCACTTAATGCAATGTCAATATAATTCACTTCCTTAAGGGCCACCTTGAACAAGTAACTTGCAGTGCCTCAATATATGATTATCAGGAATTCTAAATTCTTGTGTTTCAGTAAGAAGATTTTTGGTGTCCGAAACTCCCAAAAAGGACAAAATATGACTTCACATAAAAATACTGAATATCCAGCAGGATAAATATGAAATTAATCAATTTCGCATCTTCCAATTTTCCAAACAACTTTTCCAGGTCAAGCACAATCATCAATTAAACTAGAACATATAACAAATTAACAATAACAGTCATTCTTAAAATTTTAATCATATGGAAAGTGAGAATCTCAATTACCTGTCCACTGTAATCTAATTCTCATAATAACTCACGTAATTAATACTACCCTCCATTACCTTGACGGAATACCCATGCCAGGAATTACAGGCTAAAATAGACAGATCATGCTCCAGCAACTTAAAAAATACCAAATTGCCATGATTGTGAACTAAGCTAGCATATGTTTCTGCATCCCCTTGATATACATCACCAAATAAAGCGGTCAAAATTCCAACAGAACTAATAGCTACACCACAGACTGAGTTCAAATGATGATAGACAACCATTCACTAGTGCTGCAATAATGCACCCTGAAGATTTATTAAAAATGAATCAAAGGAGATAGTGAAGGGAAAAAACACCTTGTTAGCTTCCCACTTTCGCCTCTGCAAGAACTCTAATACTGATGGAACCTCCGAGCTACTGGCAGAAATTGCCTGTCACATAGGTCAACTTATTAAAGAAAACCCCTCAAGTCATACTGAATCAAAAATGAAAATAGACTTGCCTCTAAGTCTAATTGAATCTTCCACAGTAACTTATTTGCCACATCACATATCAGGTCAGGAACTAGGAAAGACCATGTATCAGCATAGGTGACTGCCCCATGATTACTCACAAGATTAGCATCTGAACTCTCACTTTCTCTACCAGTTGATCGAGATGAAAAAGAATTGGACCTTGGGAGACCCCTTAACAATAGAGGAAGTGGTGCAGATATAGGAGCGCGAGAATCTGCAAATATATCATATAGTATAACAACCTTTGCATCAATCTGATGAATAAGAAGTACGTTGTCCACTGCACTCACAGCAATCCTGCTCGAATAAATTGGCAAAGAACCCTGCACATACCATGAATATCATTCTGTCAAAAGATTCCATACAGTGAAGCATGTCTGGCAACAACTACAATCATATGAGACGCAGCATAGAAGTGAACCTATAATCTATTATCAGTGCACTACGTTAAAAATCCTTCTATAAACCTATGAGGCTATGAAGCATTAAAAAGGAGAAAGAAAACACTATAAATCTAGAAGTATGAGAAAACTATAATATGAGGATAAACATTATTCTGTACAGTCCTGAGTTGCAAGTCTTGAAAATTATTGTAGTGCTAATAATATTAAAAAAATTGTCACTGAATGTTTCTCCTAATCAATTCTTATTGGGAAATTTGTCCTAATTTTACTTAAATTTCCTGCTCATTGAATCTTTGACCTTTTTTATGGACCTTTCTTCCTATATTTAGAACAACCCAAAAACATTCCTCAAAGAAAATTAGCATGCAGTGGTAAAGATATTTAGAACTAGAATTAGAATAATATTTCATGTTCTTTAAGTTTCAGGATTGAGGAATTTCAGAGAAATCTACCTGCTGTATCACAGCATCACGGTACAGCCTATACGAATGGAGGAGCATAGCAACTCTATCAAATTGCAGACAGTATATCCTACCGTAACTGTGAAGGATCATAACAAGATAAGGAAAGATGTAGCTATTAGTTATCTTAACTATGAACATCTCAGCATGAAGTTATAACTGACACCTACACAGTAACAATATATATGTCCTCAGCTGCTAAAACAGGCTTGTTATTTGCATCAGATTTGGCCATAACCATCTCAAACCTTGGCAGGCGAACAATATCTGCAGATGAAATCTAAACAAACGTACTGTTGCATTAGGCAAATAAAAGAATAGAGGAGGAAAATACAATAACTAAATCTGTTTGTAAACATCCTCTGCCCTATAAATTGACAAGAACAATTAAACATAACACTACCTGAAATCCATGAAATGTCCTGCATTGCATTCCAGATGCGAGAAGAACCAAACGACTTTCATGTGTGTAAGCATACCAACTAACATTCAATTTCTTCGTCTCCACTAATTGCAATGACTTTGAATCAGAATTATATGCATACATGTCTAGTCCACTGTGGAAACAAATAATTGCACTTTAACATATCTCTGTATAAAAATATAAACAAAACTCTCCTGGAATTGTAGGTGATTGCAGAAATATTGGAGCATGATACAGGAACTTTTGTCAAGGTCAGAGCATTTTTGTATCCTTATGGTGCTCAGCAATGAAATTTGTTACAACTATCCTTGAGATATGTGAAGCAAGTGTAATGTTGTATTCTTTAGATGAATTTATAAATTTATAAATTCCTTCTTATACCCCCTTTTACGATATCAGAATATTATATCCTCATCATAGAACTTTCTCTTTCTTATTCTCTAAAAAAAATACAAGGGGAAGAGGGGATTAAAAAGGGAAAAATCAACCAACAAATTGAGAAAACAACATAGCAATTTAGTGTCACTGCAATTTATCTAAGCATTTTAAATATACATTCGTTGGTTGTGAATAAACACTACTATTGTGTTCATTAAGCCTTCTTTCCTGAAAAATCATTGATTAATGTAAGACAAATTTCAGGATAGATACAATAGGAACTAAAAGCTTCAGATGGAGGCCAAACTTCAGAAGGTTTATTGGGCAGAAGAGAACCCCCAAAAGAAATCAATTTCAGAACAGGAATAACTCAACCAAGGACACAAATACATAAAGAATGAGCATCAACTTATTTAGTCCAGAAATAAATTTTTTCTTGAATGAAGATTCTTTCAAACCTTAACATCTTTAAAAAAAGGAAATTTAGTATACCTAGTCTTAATAAGAACAATATCACATGTATGACTATCTGTCCAGAAAAATCCAAGTATGCTTTCAGAGTCTCTCCAACACGTATGAGTAAATGTTTCCCCAGTCTCTCTATTTCGAAATTGTATCTCATGATCTGATCTTTGAATTGCTATGACCTTCGCATCTAAAGAATACCGAATAGATACGACGGGGCCTTCACTAATTGAATCAATGGTGGGACGAACATGAGGATCAAAAGGAACAGCTTTCCAAGAGAAGACCTAAACATAAGAAATAAAAATCCACATTATATGACTCAAATCTCAAAACGTGAGCAAGAAAACTTATTAAATAAGATCTATAAGAAACCACACTATTTGTGAATATCACATCAAATTCCATTCAAAGCAAGGGTCCGCAATTTAGTTACAGATAATTTTGATTTTCAAAAGAAGCTAAACAACTTAATGCACAGTTTCTGACTCAAGTTTACTGAAAAAAAAATCAAACTACCTGATCAGATGTTGGGGAAAGTAGAAGTTTATTTCCATCATCATAAAACAAACCCTTTGATCCAGGATTGTTGCACTGTAGTGGCGGATACTGAATATAAGCATGTGAAAGACCACCAGATCCACTCAAATCTATGTTAGGCTTTGAACTTGATGCTTTCCCGGACATGTTTTAAGTTCTGTTTACCTGTTGAAAGAAGCTTAGGCAGGATAAGACAAAAACCTTCCACAGGGATTTTAAAATGATTCACATTAGACAGCAAAAGATTTCTTTAAAACATAAAATCGCATAAAGAATTGCAAGAAACTCATAAGAGATGAAAGAGAAACCTTTACACACAAAAGTTGCTGTTCCTTGTAAATTATTAGGCAAAAACTTCTTCTCTGCAAACTTCTCTTACTAGCTTCCAAGTTTTGTTGTTTGCTTATTCAATGCCCCAAAACAAGGACAAACGGCTGGTGCACAGTTAAACCTTCTTTTTGAGCTGTTTATATCAACATTTATTGATAAGTAATACATATTAAGCAAATTAACAAGGAGATGTAACAGTTCTACCACAAATATAAAATCTCAGACTTCAGCAACAGACTGGAAGAAGAATACAAAGTCAGTCAGAACACAGAGACTCAGGAAAAACCTTCCAGTAAGAGAGGATGATCCTGATCATGACTGAACATAATAAAGTTCGTAAAAGTTTCTCTTTAGTCATTCTAAATGAGAGTATAAGATATATCAAAACAATTACAGTACCACATTCTGCATGCAACTTTTTAACGCCAGAAATTCCTTGGCACACATATCACGCTCAATCTCTGGAACTCTTGTTGCAACACAGCTTCCATATTCTTTAGCCTAATTGGCGAAATTAAATCAAATTAATTTATAAACAAATGGGAAGAATAGAAATCCAGAGGAAAAGAAAAAACAACGCCTATTAAACAAGTCCCCTCCCCTCCCCTCCCAATAACAAGACCACTTAAATGCCCCATTGAAATTTCCACACTCCAGAGTAATGTCATTTATAGTTTATACAGGCAATCACTTTATATAACCATGAAATGGTTCAAGTCACAACTATCACGATGAACACTTGTTTTGCTGATGGAATCAGACCTCTACTGGAGCTCCCGACGCACCCCACCTAACAGTCTCCGTCAATCGTTGAAGAATAGGCGGTATTTTTTTACTCCTCCTGAATTGTTTCACGAACTGGATCTTCGTCTTCTGCGAGCTGGGCCAGAAGGGGTTCATGTTTTATTTGGGCTGGACTTCTTTACATGGAGATGCCCAATTTTGTATCCTTTTTGTGACATCATCATTTTTTTTTTTGAGTGGAGACATTATCGTTTTAATATATGGGCTAATTGAAAATTTTATTTTAATTAAAAATATAAGTTATCAGTCTTTTTTTATTCCCAACCATCCATAGAGTTAATTTTTTTTATAATAGGTAAGTTATGTTAATAATACTTAAATATAAATTATTAGAATGAGGATATTTAGAGAAAACCAATACACATTTTTATAAATAACTAATTTATCTATTTTTATTATTAGTTTATGTGAATTAATAAAGGGGTTTAAACTTCTCATGTTCCATGAGAATGAAAAGATTCTACACATATATGAAATGGTGGGACTCACACACACACATACACATATATGTGTGTGTGTGGGTCCACTATTTCATATGTGTGTATACGAGAATATACTTCTCCTACAAATATGAGAAATGTTTTTCCCATTAATAAATTAGCTCCTATGTTTAGAACAATGAAGTTATTTTATAGTATAGATACTAGAAACTAGGTATTCTCATCCTTATTAAAAATTAGAAATACCTTGTAATGATCACAAGCTAAAGGGGGAGTTCAATTTAAAAGATTAGCCTATTGGAGAGAAAACCCTTAAACTTATAAACCCTACTATTCTTGTGAGATTTCCCATGGAAGGCTCATAGCATTGCCACACCCTTCAAAGGTGATGTCCTCAGCGGTCCAACGTCACTTCACTCGACCTCTCTTGCCAATCAAAACCTTTGTGGTAGCTCTTTCCATAAACATCTAATCTCAATGAAACACCAATGCAATGACCACTAGTCTAAAGAATGAGTCCTAAAGGCTAATCTATTGAGAAGGAGAGACTTTGAACTTAGGGTGTGACTTCCCTATATGACCCACTAGTGTAAAAAACTCATAAGGTGTGATCAGCAGAAAAGCTGGACTGCAAAAACAATGTACTAAAACTTGCCATATTTTGTATCTAGGGTCCATCTAGCCAGTAGATCTACGCTATATGCTTGCTTCCTTAGTTAGTTAGTGTCAATTATGTTACTAGTTAAACAAAGAAACAGACTCTTGGAGGATATATCAGCGGCAAAAGAAGCAATCGTTGCCTTAAATTTCTTAGCTAGCTAGAATCCCAAAAAAGATGTAGATCCAACGCAGTACTTTTGCTAAACGTAATTCCTTAACAGAGTCATAAATCATTTAAGCCAGCTGTTAGTTAATTAAGATCCTTTTTCTAATTCCCCAAAGGAGATATGGAAATTAACTTAAGCGAAAACTTGCACTCATTATCCTTACCCAAGTCTGAAGGTGAAGGAATATAAATAATTATAGCGATGGTGGGGTAGCGCAAAACGTGAAGTGATTAATGACACAAATATGGGCAATCTTACAATGCTTGAAGTCGCAGTAGTTATGTGGCTTTAAAAGCTATGTACTGGGTGGTGAGATAGACGATAAAGATATTGATCCCCACAACAAAATAAGCCATCAATATCAGAGAGAGAGCTAAAGCTATATTATATTGGCTTCTCTCCAGGGGTTGGATTGCAACTGAACGTGGGTTAATCTGAAAACGGTCCAAAAGGAGATGACGATTATGACAAGGCGGGTTTCAAACTTGCCACTTGTTCATTACGTTACGCCCACACCTTTTGAAGAAGACGTGGCGAACAATATTACACACAAAAATGTTTGTCATAATCATAAATGAGAGAGAGAGAGAGGACAGAATTATATTACAGGCTTGTTTAGTAGTCGTGTATAACGAGTGATGATTGTTTTTCCTGGCTTGTACTTGGGTTTAGCTTTTCAATTTTGGACTATGTGGGAGATGTACTGTGGGGGTGCATGTTATCTTTCCTGTGGGGTACCAAATGGATGCTTTGTTTCACAATTCACACCCACTTCACCATCAAGGGTCCTACCCCTCATAAACACTAAAGCTAAAGGGTCAAGCAAGCTAAAGGGTCAAGCAAGTTATATGTATATATATATCGTGTGGACGAAACGGCCCATTACATTGCCAAAGATTTAAAAAAAAGTAGCAAGCCAATTCAGGACCACTTAGAGGATAGCAGAAGAAGGGACGGCACTGATACACACACACACACACAACTCAAATAGCTGAGAAAGATCTCAGAGATCTCTGGTTTTCAATGAAATTAAGCTCTGCGATCCACCTGTGTGGCCCCTCCCCAGAGTACTTCAACTCAAAAACCAGTTTCTCTTTCTATGTGTGTTTATATATTTCACTCTAACACGCATAAATACGTACATGCATGTACAAATCCATAAATATGATACCCGGGTATTCTAAGTCAAGTACCATAGAAGAAGCAGGTGCAGATATTAAAAGAAGTCAATAACCTGCGGTAAACACTCAGCGAAACGGTAAGAAAGAATCTATATAAACCCAAGAGGTAGAAAAATAATACAGTACAGAATAAACTGCTTTTACGTATGGGTTAATTTGGGGCCATTAATTTGTACTCCTTAAAATGCCCCAACCTTTTATTTTGTTTGGATCTTTTCTCTTGATTATTAGTTTCTAAATAAAATGAGAGACATTCTAATATCTTCCAGTCATAAAATAGTATAACTTTTTATTTATTATGATTTTATTAAAAAATAAATAGATGCACAATTTCCTGGCTTTTCTCTGAAAAAATCATAAAAAGATACACCGTTGCACTATTTTGTGACAGGAAAAATATGATGATGCCTCTCGTTTTATGTAGAAATTAATAATTAAGATAAAAAAATAAAATTATATATTAGTGCATTATATTACAAAGAGCATAGCACATTTGAAGCGCAGGCCACTATTTTTGTATGGAAATATAGTAAGGCAAGTGAATTTTTAGAAGACATTAATGATTCATTAAAAGGATCAACTGGTAGGTTTTTGGACTTATGCCCCGTTATTCATTAAAAAAAAAGAAGAAGAAGAGAGGATTAACTGGTACTTTATGGAGAAATAATTCAGAGACATAACATGCAGAAACTGTCTCTATAGTGTCCACATCTTGATTTATGGATGTGGACCAGTTCCAGTGACGTATAAAGAAGTGAGTGGAGGAGAAATTTATGTGATGATCGTTAACTCGCAACTGCTACCAAAACTCAGATCATATTAATTATGTGCTGTGTTTTGTATGTCAAACTCAAACATCATAGAAAATGTGAAATGATTATTATTATTCTCTATCTCCCGCTCACACTCGCAGGATGTTTGTCACCATAAACTACAACATCAAAGTTAATTTATTGCTTACTATCCAAGTATATGTAATTAAGAATCTGAGGATGATTGATTGATTTGGATTTTCAGGGGAAAACTTAAATTTACTGCAATATATAATAATTTCTTTTCAACATATATATGTATCAATGAGAACTTAAAGGAGAGACATACATATGGGTATATGTAATTAATGGTAGTTATAACGACAATGATTTGAATCAAGTTTGTGGAAGCGATGGCTCAGTTGACGTGTTAATTGAGATCAAGGCTTGAGGGAACCACAAATCTCTATCCAACAGAGCCTCTCCTTGTCAAACAATATATTGCGAATCGTTTTAAATCCAAGTAAAATGATAAGACGATAGCAACTTCTGTGGAAGAGTATTGGAAATAGTAGTCAAACTGGACAATATAATTTCGACACCAACGTACGCACAATAATGTCTTTCATTATGTTTTTTTTATTTATATATCAAGGGCAATTTTCTCCTACTACCTGTCAATTGCAATAATGAAATTAATATATATACAGAATCGTATCTGTGTCTGTCTGTGTTTTAAATTTTTCCTTCCCTTTTTAATATCTGCGTATGTACTGAGATTTTTTACAGTGGAATTTTGTGTGATCATAATATAATGAAGCTGTAGAATAACTGTACAAGTACAAGTAACTTTAATCTTCTACTGATGTGTGTGTGTGTGTTCTTTCCGGCGAAGATTTCCCGGGACGTTCAAATCACAGCCACCTTGATTGAGTATGAAATATGAATGCAATCAAGCAATAATAATACCACTCATATCCTAAATATATATAAGACCCATTTTATTTTGTAAGGAATATATTATATTATCTGGTTTAACTCACCGCGGTAACTAGATAGGTTAACTGCATCATAATTACCCTCTTTTTTTGGTTAATTTTTAGGCCATTAATTTAAATCTGCATCTGTCGACTATAACTAGACTATAACTAGATTGGGATGCTATGAAAAACAGAATAATTAACGAATGAAGGGAAAGAAAGAGAGGTGGGTAGACATGTACGTACGTAATTTAGGGATGGTCCCCACATATAGGGTTAATTGATTCAACATCTGAAAAGATGCTGCATACATTGTGGTCCAAAGCACTTAAAGGTTCCAGAAAACAGTGATGTCAACTTATCAAGAGGTGGAGTTCAAATGAACCATGCATCTTAATACATTTGAGTGACAGTCAAGGGGTCTTGTTTTGTGTCGTGTATGCAGAAAAAACATTACGCGCGCACACACGTATCAATCAAACATCATAATCTTGTGTTTAGATATGACAGACACGTACGGTTTCTTTGCTTAGCAACCTGCTGAGTAGGGAGAGTTAGAATATTCTGGGCCGTCAGATTAGACCTCGATGGCCCAAAAATGATTTATTAAAACATATTAAAAAAATATAGATTTTTTAATAAATCAAATTTGGGTCGTCCATGTCAAATCAGACGGCCTAGAATTCCCTATCTCTCCTTGTTTAGCAAATTTGTTGAACAGAAAGCAAATTCCTAGATATGAGATATCAATGTTTTTTGTACAATATTAGTTGCAGTTTTCTATAATTCTAATTATGAAACGCCATTGCCCCGCCTTTTTCTCTCCTGCCACTCTTCATTAATGGATATATCGGTTCTTTTTCATTCCCATTCTTGCTATTTTAATCAGGGATCTGGCTTTGGTCCAATGCAAAGGACCGTTCGTTGCGTTTTTTTACCTAATAAATTAGTACCGCACGCGGTGTGTGTATGCCGCACGCGGTAAATTATTAAGTATTTTTTGCGCAGCGGACGGTCCTTTGTATCGGACCAAAGCCAGATCCTTTTAATCAGAGGGCGAGTCTTGGAATAACAATAAATTTTATGTCTTACGTACTACTTTCGGTCATTAATATAAGACTTAGACCTTTTTTTTTTTTTTTTTTAGAGATTAAGGAAGCTAAACAAATTACGCAAAAGTATTTATCTGTAGTTATCTTTTTATACCAAACTATTTTTTTTACTTATAAGTTGATTTATAATCAAATGGTACAAGACATATGTTATGATTAATTAAACAACTTATTTAACTTATTTAATCTCTTTTAAAAAGTCGATTGGCTCGTATATTAAGGATCTGAGGGAATATATATGACTTGGAGGTCACGTTTTCAAGTTCTGAAAATATCATACATCTATATATCTATATATATATATATATACCACATTAGGAGTGTTGTGCACATCTGCCCTCTTGCTATTTTAATTATATGCTAAATACATTCATACACACGCATATAAGCGTATATTTTTTTTGGGGGGGGGGGAGCGTATGGCATTTGCTCATCCTCATCACCCCAGGGTTTAATTATTATTATTTTCTTAACTATAGACGTATATACCTGTAAGAACATTTTGATATAGTGTTAATTTTTCATTTTAAAAGAAGTATGTACGTACGTATTTTTAGTTGTGGAATATAAATTGAAGGACGACCCACGGGAAGGGAGAATAATTTAATTTAACTATTGTTATGGACCTGTATAAGGATCAACAGTAGTAAGGCCCAATAGTAGAGATAAAACATATCAGAACCTATCTAATATAAAGGAGGATCATAACTCACCCATAATCGAGGAATATCTTCAGATATGATATAGCAATTAGGATGCTTGGGCCAAAGATCACGTGAGACCCAGAATATCCAACCTAAGGTGCACTCTATAAATACAGAGGTCAAGCCCTAAGGTACACACGTTATAATCTCTGAACTATTTACATTCTGTCACACTGTGCACACACCCCACCCCCTTGGGAGTGAGCTTTATTGTGTACAATGCTTTATTGTGTACAGTGATCCTACACTCTCTTGGGTGCTTGCCTCATAGGTATTCAGGAAGAACCCATTGATTTAATATCAAAGTATCGTCTATTAGCGCAGACATCTATGTTCTATACCGTAACAACTATATTAAATAAAATACAAAATTAATGTCTTCCTTGAGGACGCATTAGTTTTGAAGACTTCATTTATGTAAAGACAACAAATTTTTGGCCAACATGTGAAGACAAATTTAAAGTCTCTTGCACATACTCAAATTAATGTTATCAACATTGTTTTACCAAACTTGTGAAACATCTTAGTGTATTATTTCCTCGAAACAGAATAATGGTACAACAATTTTATCAGCGCGTGATTTACGGAGTTAACCATTGAGAATGGAAAAAAAAAAAAAAAAACCTCATACATTGAATAAGATTTAATTAATTAAGAAAAAGTATGCCTATTAATGTGAAACCCACTAATATTCATCTTAAAATCTAACCATCTTAGTGTATAATTTCAATGCTAATCGGAATAATGATATGGAGAGAGAGTTTAATCTTTTTCCTTTGTTAGTTATGTCCGGGTAAACAAAGAAGAAAAATGACGGGGCTCCCGTAAGAACTTTCTCAATCAGAACGATTATATTTCAGCAAAAAATGACACCCACAAATTATGAACCCCACTTTGGACGTTAATCACAACCTTAAATATAATATTGAAACCGAAAGACATTAATTGATATAAAACTAACCCAGCTAAACATACAACACGTTGATTAGATACATTAATAGTGTTAGTTGGATAGAAAAGCTCTAGCTAAGCAAATAAATCAAACAAGTGTCAAATTCATACACTTGGCATCCAAACAAACCTTGAACTATATGTTTTTTGGGTCAAAACAAACCTTAAACTATACACTACTACAAAAAGTAAATTTAGCAGAACTAATTAACGTCCGTTTTTAGAAAATAGAAGTTAAAAAGGAGGTAGTGACATTTTTAAAATTTTAGTTTAACTTTCAAAAAACAGTTTTCCCTCTCTATAAAAAAAAAGTTAAAATAGTCCACCCTCTTTGTAAAAAAAAAAAAGAGTAAATACCATTTCGATCCTCGACAAAAACGCAATCCCCATTTTGGTCCTTTACAAAAAAAATGTCATTTTCGGTCCATAAAAAAGACGAATAATGTTCGATTGGTTGACATTTTGATTCCTCACAAATTTCCAAAATATCATTTTTAGTCCCATAAAAACGAATAAGAGTCGTTTTTTTGTCAGGGACCAAAATGAGATCTGTGTCTTTTGTCAGGGACCAGAAAGGGTATTTACTCAAAAAAAAAAAAAAAAGTTAAGATGACTATTTTTAAAAAATAGTCTCCCCTATAGTTAAGATGACTGTTTTTAAAAGCAGTCGTCAAAAATAAAAAAATAAAAAGTTAAGACACTGGTTTTAAAAACAATTGCCAAATCCCCAATATACTCGATAGTTATTTCAATCAAATGCATATACAATGGTGTTGCATAACAGTGTGGCGTCCTCTGCTTCTAATTTGTCTATGTCTTGCTCTATCTTTGTTCGTCACTGCATCTCTCCCAAAACCAGCTTGTCTTCCATCTCTATCTGATCTCTCCCAATCACATTTGAGTTCAAGGGAAAAGAAATTTTAGACCTCACCGACGTCGTCTCTCTCTTTCTCACATATTGATCAAGACAATGACGATAAAGTTTCCGCAATCAAGCTCTATTCGAAGAGGAAAGATCCACAATCAAGCTTGTCTCACTCTCTCCTCCTCTCTGGTTTTGCGATGCGGCCTCTCTTCATCTCCCCTTTCATGCAAGTCATAGAAACAAGAAAGGAAACTAGGGTTTTCATTCAACAAATGAACAAATCGTGTTTCCGCTACGACGCTCAAATCTTCATCAGCGTTCTTGTCTCTCTGGAAAAATTGCAAATCTATAAATTTTCAACTATAAAAGGCTGGTTCCTCCTGTTATTTTCAACACAACAGATCTCTGGTTAACTTGTTCAATTTCTCATGACTTTCAAATCCATTTGTTCATCTCTCTGAATCTGAATCAAGCATGTGTCGGGTGCTATCATCGCTGACTTCATTCTTCGCCACCGTGGTCGTCGCTATACCCCTTCCGACATCTAGCCCGACACATTTGGAAACCACCATGAATTTGGATCAATTATTTGCTATATTGGTAAAGATACAACGACATTATTTAAATAATAGTCGTTGTACGTAATAAACTTTCAACGACACTCACATACACTACCTTTAAAAGCAATCGTCTAATAATATTAAAAATGGATGTATAAAAGTGTCTTTTTTAGTAGTGATAATTAAAAGGAACAAAGACATTATAGATTTGGCCACACAACACAACACAAGAAGGCAAACATGTCACAATCAAGACACGTCGCGGGAAAGACTGAAGAGAGATAGGGAACAAGGAGAAAGTGACCCCTTGTTCTTCCTTTCGTATAACGCCAAATATTACTAACCAATGTAGTAATTGCAAATAAAGGGACGATATATATATATGGGAAAACACTTCTCATGTTGTAGAGAAGTGTTTTATCATGTCATACACACAATGAAATGGTGGGGCACACACACACACATATATATAATTAAGATTATATATATGTATGGGCCCCACCATTTCATGTGTGTAGGAAATTATTCTTCTTACGCAATACGGAGAAGTTTAAACCCCTATATATATATATATAAATAAACAAAGAAAGAAATAAGGCACCATAAATAAATCTCTTAGCCTAGCCAGAGAGACCAATATGCCGTGCCAGGGTTTTGAATATTCTCAATCAGTTCTGTGTCTTGGCTCTTTTTGTTGATGGTGGTGCGGGCAAGCACTGAACTTGGACCTTGGACTTATACATGGTCACATGTCTTGGGGTTTTCCATTAGGGACGTCTAGTAATTAATGAGACCTGGCTAGCTAGCTAGCGACTTGCAGGTTTCTCAACTCTTATGTGGCCTCGGCTTGTAATGCATGTCGGGTATAAATTATATTGTCGTTCTCTCTGTTTGCATATGAATCTTGCACCTTATTAATAAGTTAATGACGTGAAGTATCTCTCGAGTTCTCTCTTTTTCATGTTAATAATTTCAGAGGATCAGTCGCTACTCGCTCCTCTAGTAATTCTGTTAATTGACACATATATTGTCAAATTAAATATGAATTCAATCTGTATTTTTCCGATCCATCAAGTGGGATCAATTCTGTACATTTATAAATGAACATTAATTGAGGTGAGAATTGTAATTGCTTGGTGAAATTAAGCTACGTACGGCATAGACCAATATCAGGTCCCAATCATCGCTTTGATGATATATAGATAACGATTTGAACAAGGATGCCACAAAAGTAATTTAAGTTATAATTAAATAAAGGGTTAATGAAGAATTTTACACGTGAAATTTTTCCAAGAAGCGCGTAAAGCACGCGCTTTTACGGAAGCAAAATACACGTGTGGTTATGTTTTTAGGAGCGCCAAAGCACCATGTGATTAGTTAATGAGTTACCAACCGTTAATTTTGCCCTTAGTTTTAAATAATAATAAAAAAACTAAAAATACCCTTCCACCACCGGCCCCACCACCACCGGCCGGTGGCTGCGGCCGGCAGTGGTCGGCCGCCGGTGGTGGGGCCCACCAAGGAGGGGGTATTTTTAGTTTTTTTTTTTAAAAAAAAACTTAGGGCAAAAGGGTAATTTTTATTTAAAACTAAGGGCAAAAGTGTAATTTTACCCGAGCATACTGTTCATTTCATCCAACTTAACAGTTGACTAACGGTCAACTAAGCTGCCGTGGTCTTGGGCGCTCCAAAACGTAACCACGTGTGATTTTGCTTCTGTGAAAAGCACGTGGTGCTTTGGCGCTCCAGGGGAAAAGCCTCGTGTGTAAAATAATTTAAGTTATAATTAAATAAAGAGTATGATATATACTATCTCCGGTCCTCAATATAAGAGATTGTTGGGGCTAGATTTGGTCATAGATAAGATCTCAATCTATTTTGTCTCCTAATTAAATTTATAATTTTTTTTTAAATGATCTATTGATTATACACATTAAAGAGTTTCTATCTAAAGGTAGTTACAGTGAAAAATGATATTTTAGAAAAATCAATCTATATTTATTGTAAAATACTACCTCCTAGGTCTAAATATAAAACATATATTTTGTAGTGTAATTTGTACTATAAACTATGTCTTATTTAGGACCGGAGGAGTATTAACAACTATCTTAATTTATTTAAATTAGTCAATTAGCTCTTATATTAAAATTTGAAGGTAGTATGTGTATTAGTGTATATATCCTGAAGATGTACGGATAGAGGTAGCTTGAGTAGGTAAACAATTTTAATAATCCGCATGTGGTGCTTGTTCATCATTGCATCACCAAAATGAAAAATTACATGACAGCTAGTAAAAAAGCATTCATGTCCTCTTTAAAAAAAATCGTAGGAGTCATGAAATGTCACCAACGATGTTGCCAAATCAAGAGGCAAAGCAAATGGCAAATGCTCATGTTCACATACATCAGATAAATTTCTACTTTATTAGGGCACACATAAGTGGTTCAGTTGCATTGAAACCCCATATGTTACTGTTGGTCCCCTCACTGAGAGCCTTTCATATTGAGGGTGACCCTATTGGCAAATAAATTACTTGCATGCTTCTTGTTAGGTTTAAGCAAAAGGGAGATATGCATAGGTTCTTTAAAGAAGAAGAAAGAGGCTCACTTTATCAGTTTGCTTGTTTAGATGTAACTTGAAGGTATTTTCTGTCAAACTTTTGAAATATAGCATATATCATCAACTCAATTATTTTTCATTGATCTTGATCTCGCGGGACAAAATTGATTAGACGCCAAATTAATCTAATAACCCTATAACAAGTAATTAAATGGGCTAAAGTATTAATTTTCCCCGGAAATTTTCATTTAAGAACACTGTTGCTTTAGAAGTTATTTTAATTAAGTTTAAGGTTGTCTTGAAATTGTTAAAATGGAGCTCGTAAAAAATGTTAATAGTGAATATCAATTTTTAAACAATTAACCTTAGTTTTTAATGGAACATGATGTGATAACATTGTTACATTTTGAAACTCTTAGCATTATATTAAACCTAAGAAAACTTTCATGACAACGTGAAAATTTACATCTTAACCCTAATTAATTTGGCACAAGACGTCAGTGCCATGTTGGGAATTCATCAGAGCTAGGCTTAACCAAGAAAATTTATACACATTGCCTGAAACCACAAGTAATTAATTTTATCCAATTACATCTACCAAACTAGCTGTTAATTGGATGCGAGGGAATCTTCTTGGTAAATGCCCACCAAGCAACATTCTTAATAATTAACCGCTCTTTGTGTTATGATTTAATTAGAGAATTACAGTTGATTATACTTGACAATAATGAGAAACATGGGTCCATATTTATGTTCTCAAATCACTTTTAAGGCACTGACGAACAGAACAACCTAAGGCATAAAGGCTTGGGTAGATGGGTGAATAATTAGAATTAAATAGAGATACATATCTGTCGCAAATACTTTCAATGGAAGCTGGTTATCTTAATGACGGCCCAGAAAGTAATTATGAGAGGGAAAGAAAGTATAAGATGGTGACATGTCGATGGCCAAGAAAGGTGCAGAGAATTATGAAAGAGTGAGAGAATAAGCTAAGGTATAGTCAAGCATGCATAAATAAAGCAGGCTGTTTTTGCAGAAAGAGTGAAAAGGTAACTAAAAATAATATCATGGAATTGCTATTTTGAATGAATTCTATGAAATATTCACTGAAAATTTAAGAGAGAACTCTCTCTTCACACTCACAGACAGCTCCTTATAACAAGAGGAGGAGTTGCCTTCCCTCTCTTTTCCTCTCGCTCGAATAAGGGGTAACTTTTTGAGGTAACAAAAACGATAAAGAGAGACTTGGGGTAGTGTAGTTATTGAAACAAGTGAAAGAGAAAAACAAGAAGTTTGATAGATATATTCCCTTACCTATGTATGACGAAAGATAGATTTATTTGTTTTTAGCTTTATTTTGGTAAAAATGTTGTTTTTAGTCTTTACCAATAATAGATTCCTGCGTTCTGCAACTATATATATATACCCAGGAGATGCTATCCATTTATAGTTTCTGAGCTTTATCATAATGCTGCAAAAATATAAAAATCAAAATTGGAGTTTTTTCTTAAACAATTCATGTGAAAGAAGCAGGAAATACAAATAAATTCCATTAACATTATTTTTTAATATTTGAACCTCAGCTAAGTCTATAAGATATTCTAGCTCCTGTATATATGTTTTTCATTATCTAATTCTTAAATTACTATTTGGAAAGGTTTTCCTTTTAATTTAGTCAGTGATAAACTAAATTCTCGTTTAAGTTTAGACAGCGATAAAATAATTTCTTTTCTCTTGAGTTTAATTTTTTCTTAAAAAATCATTTTAAACTTAGTTATAACAATTTTCAACTATTCTTTTACAAATTTAATTGATTATCCTGTTTTTTTCCCTACTATTATTTTCATGACTATTCCTTGTTTTTATGAGCATTAAGTAAATTATTGTATATCAATGAATTATCATCTGGAGTCTCTTTCTGTCAGGCGAATGATTATTAGGAGGGTGGTTCTGAATTTTCAATCAAAATTTCTCACTAACTCTGGCAAATCTTGTCATGCATGTAAAAAAAGTTGACGATTGTTTTAGCCTATCACTTTTGTTTATTTGATTTGCTTCTTTTCCCTTTAGTTTTTTTTTTTTTTGATAGAGGGCTGAATAGTATCAAACTATTAATGCAAGGTGCATATATACTATAACTGGTACATGTATGTATACTTACAGATAAACTTTATCTACAAAATAGTTGCTATCATGAAGAATAATAATGGCCTAGAGTTACTGGATGGCCTCACATCTTCATATATCTGTGATTCTAAGTGTTCATTATCAATTCAATTAAAGAGAGCTTTACTTAATTAATTATTAATTAATCTCTTAGACGTTCGTGGAGGCTGATCTGAGGACCACTCTTTTCGAATTTTTACAGCAAGATACTTGAAGAGTTTCATCATATATACAATAACTTGAAGTATGGTCATTTAATTAATTCATGGCAGCACCGTACCGCTTGATCAATCATAATTTATGATGATATATACCACTCTGTCCTATTTATAAGTCAGGTTTGACCAAATCTCACATACCAAGAAAAATTAGGTATCTCAATGATTATAGAGCAAATTTCCAACTTTACCCTCATTTATGAATGAATACCTTTTAAAATTTATTGTCAAATCTCTCTCATCTTTTTCTTTTCCCAACATAACTAGCCAATCTCTCTCATCATCATTAATATAGGCAAAATTGTCACAATCTCATTTATTTGGTCAAATGAACATAAATAGGACCAAATTTTTGGTCAAACCTGACTTATAAATAGGGCCAGAGTGGTATATGATCCGGGTCAGATGCGTTTTTCTTAAAAGAAAAATACTGTGTTAGTTTCTGTCTGAAATAGTTGATGATCGATCATGCTTTGAGTGCGGTTAATTCAATCTTTTAACCAAGAGTCATTTTATATGACCTTAAAAGGAGAGAATGATAGAGTTTTTCAAAACATTTTGATTTGTACGGGAATACTTATGTTATAACATCGATCCAATGCTGTACTGGAAACATTATTTTGAATACGGGTAAAAGCAAATTCTGTCATTATTTGAATAACTAGTAATATTTTTTGGTCAGAAAATAACTAGATATATTAAAATTTTCAGATTAATTTGGCGGCATGAATTTTGTTTTCCCTTTTGTGTGAAAGCATGAAAATAATTGTTGAATGTGAAAACTAAACTTCGGGCCCCCAGAAATCAGCCAGCCACTTTTCAATGATGCAAGTTGAAAAGAATTTCAGCCTTCTCAATTAGATTTATTTCATAAACTAATCTCGTAATTAAAACGCAAACACTCCCGATTAAATGTTCCATAGCCACTAACTACTGAAATATGGGACGGAATAATCAGATCTCTTGCAATCATTTCAACAATATATATAAGAGGTAGATAAATGATTTATTTTGATTATTATTCTAAATATAAGGTCTGAAACCCTTCTATCTCCTAAATGTATAATTCTTGTCCCAGAATATCCCTATTAATTACACATATTAGTGGGTTTTCATCAAGAGGTAATCAATTCTAAAACAAATGCGGTTAAAGGGTATTTTATAGAAACCAACATCCACTTATTATAAATAAATAATTTAACTGGGTTTTTAATATCATAAATTATCAATCCAACTCACGTAATGAGTACTCCATCCCATGATCATTTGCTTATATTAGTCATACTACATCAACAAAGTCGTCACAGATGATCATGTTTAGCTTGTGGGGCTGTCACTGTGAGGGCTTTCACTAACAAATATGAATGATGAAGGGTGTGGGGTTGTGAGGGCTTTCACTCTGAGAGATGGAGTCCTCCCAGTTGTCCATTTGATCTGAGTACCCCTCTGCTCTGCTTCTCTCTGGGTCCCACCCCTTCCCTCCCTATTACTCCTCTCTCTTCCTCCTCCTTCCTGCCTCCTTCCTCCTTCCCCACCACCACCACCTCCTCTCTCTCTCTCTCTCATGGACAAGTCCGACAGAGAGACTCATGACTTCATGAACGTTGAGTCATTCTCTCAGCTCCCTTTATCCGTCCTCCTCCTCTCAAAGAAAAGCCCCTTAAGCTTTTCGGCATTGAATTCCCCAACGCCGACTCTTCTTCTTCCGCCCCCGACGACGCCCACTCCTCCGACGCCACCAATAATAATGCTTTTGACCTCGATTCCAAGGACTCCGCCTCCGCCTCCGCCGACAATAACGCTGAAACCAGCCGCCGGTTCGAATGCCATTACTGTTGTAGAAACTTCCCCACCTCTCAAGCCTTAGGTGGCCACCAAAACGCCCATAAACGTGAGCGTCAGCACGCCAAGCGAGCTCACCTTCAGTCCGCCATGGTCCACAATAGCCTCTCCGTCGACGCCGCCGCCGCCGCTCATGTCTACGGCCTCATGAACTACCACCGCATGGGCTCCACCACACCATACCCCTCGTGGCATAATAGTAACTCTGCCGGTGGAAGGTTTTATGGAAGCCATGGTACGACGCCGTATTCTCATCTGCAACCCATCAACGGTAGCCCCTTAGCCTTGTGCCGGATCCCCGCCACCGTCCAAAACAACCCTACTACCACTTTCAATCGTGACCGTTCGTTGCACTTACAGCATCCGTTGCCCTTGCTCGCCGGCGACGAAATTAGCGTCGGAGCTTCTCAACAGGTCGTTGGTTCCACTTCGCAGAATCGCCTTGTTTATGACTCTACTAAACCCGGCGTTCACGACCATGTGAGTTTGGATCTTCACCTGTGACCGTGAAAACTCTCTCTACTCTCACTACGAATAATAACATTTTGGGGCTTCTCTATATGAAATATATGAAAATTTTCTTTCTTTTGTTGAAATCCTGTGACTTGATCATCATAAGAAGGCCCATATATATATATATATATCACTTCGGTTCTTATTTTTCTCGAATTAACAGTGATTTAGCTATGATGAGATGATAAATATGTAAATGAAGTTCCAATATTTATTCATCAACAGCCTTCCGCTTCCGATTCTCTTCCTCTTCTTTCAAGCATTTATTGATTTTAAACTCAGAATTAGGGAAACGACATAACATTCTTTACTGTTTTTTTCTCTCTCTTATTTCAAATCGGTCATAATTTCATATACCAAAGATCTAATGGCAGATCGAATTCTGTAGTATCACTTGGTATTCTGTACAATGTATTATTATTATAACGTCCTTGTTGGTCTGCAAAGAGAACTGTTCACACGTGTGGCGATATGATAAAAGAGTAGAAGACAGTTGGGTTCGCATGAAGGCTTTGTCCAGATCGACACACACGTGTGCGTGGATCCATCATGGTGTGGAGACAGATGGGGTGATGAGAAAGGACATGGCTTCTGCTCCAGTGCAATGTAATTGAGAAAGGGTTATTATATAAAGCGTTTTCATGAGTCTGCCCTAAAATTGCAGTAAAGAAAGTGATTTCTCAATGCCAATTTGCAGTTGCAGCAGCCAGCAATATAATGCAGCTTCATTCCAAACATCAATAATACTACTTGTAAATCCTACGTTTTTTCCAATTAATTTACAGATAGTGAAAGGAGAAGTTAAGAGGAGAAGATATCTTTATATATTCAAATTAGATACACACACATCATAAGAATGTAATAAGCCTATCGACTTTAGATTATGTCTCATATGTCTAGCTTTGGTACAAGGTAGAACTTTCTTCAATTGAGACCTAGGACTCTCATGCGACCATTACGAAGGAACATATCCCGCAACAACAGGTTCATGTTTATCAGCAGATTTTTTTTTTTCTCAAAGGTAAGGGTTTGATTGAAGTTGACTGTTGCACACATATATAACAGCCTATCGAACTAATTAAATAGTCATCAGGCAAAAAAGAATTTTGGAGTTCTATGTTAAGAGAGATATATATCTATCCATGTGTCTATAGCAAGCGGTGGAGACTGATGGAGAATTATTCATCTAATTACTGTTGGAATGATTCAAGATTGAAGTGACGTGACATGAAGTAATTATCTGTACTACAAAGAAATAACATGTTTTTAATTCATCGTCGTCACAACACTAATAGATTCATAATTGAGAGGGATCGGAGAAAGACATGCACCAAGAGTGGTGCTTAATATTATCAAGGCTTTTTCATAAAATGGCGAAACTAACCCCTCGTGAAAGGGATGTGTTTTCGTTTTCGCTTTAAGCTAGAGACTTTTAAGGAACATATGGACATGGTAGTTGGGAAGCCATGTTCATATATTTTCGCAAGCTCATGGTTGTCTGAACAAGAGAGAAAGAGAAAGACAGGGATGTGTTAATGTTAGGTGGGTTTGGTTTTTAGGTGAGTGGAAATGTGGGACTTCTTTGGAAGATAGATAGATAGATTCCTGAAAAATGTGGAGTACACTGATAGTTTAGTACTGATAAAACTGTCTACTTTAATCATCATATCTATCTCTGGTGGAATATGGTTGACAGCACTAAGGGTCAGAGATTTATATGACAATGCATGGCACTAGCCAATGTATTTTGCCTACCTATAAAATTCAGAGAAGAAAAGGCAATCAATCACCCACTCATGTGTTTAACTAAAGTTCCGTCTCTTCTCAAAAATTGTTGGGATATGTGTGACTTTGACTTCCATTATCCAACTGGTTCACTACTACTACTATTTTTCCTTTCGTCCTCCTCTTCGTTTTTCACCTCAGTTTTTTTTTGTTTCAACTTCGGATTCGAACTTTTCTTTGGTACGGCAAGAGAATTTCTCGCATTCCGTCGCCTACGTACTTCATGCTGTCATTTCTATTCAGGGGATATTGATAAATGATGAGGCATGGCTTCACTTTTTAGGTTAAGACAATTGCGCGTAGTATCTGATCATAATAACAATATTTTCAGCTGTAAATTTTAATTTTGTAAACCAAAATATTTTAGTTATTTATCAATCACATCACTACTTGATTATACATAGTAAGTTTAACATATTATGACAATTTCATGAATAAACATAAACATAATATTATCAAAAAGGTCAAATTACGGGTGGAAAAAAGGCTTTTAAGACCGGACAAAATAGGTATATTAGGACCGGACCCGTGACAGTCTTGTTCCGGCGGTATTTAAAGTCTCCCTATTAAGACCGGACTTGTAACCGGTCTTAAAGAATTTCTTTAAGACCGGACATTTTAAACATCCGGTCTTAAAAGTGTTTCAAAATAATAATAAAAAAAAAGAAAAAACTCAAATGAAACAATCGGTCCCAAATCACCAGATCTGGCAACATTTTGAATGTCCATCCGTCATCAACGACGGAGAACCAAGAGAAGATTGGAAGCAACAACAACAAAAAGAAAAACAAAAAGATGATTACAAAGTCCGAAATAAACAAAAATAACAAGAAACAAAAATCATTCACCATGAAAATCGAATTTGAAATCCAGATCTACAAAAAAATCACAAGCTTAAAGCAACCAAATCGGCGGGATCCTCTTGTCGGTGCTAGCAAAGCTTCAAGCAACCAAAATCGAAGTCCAGATACGAGCGGGAGCGGTCAATGTAGGAAATAAACGAGACTTAAGCAAGAAGATATCGGGTTTGATTTCAAACCGGATCTATGCGAAGGCGGCGTGGAAGGACCCATAGATCGAAGAGGAAGGAGCCGCCGTCGTCCCGAATCCTCAAAGTAGTACGCTTCTTTGTTGGCGAGGATTGGAGTCGACGCCATCGCAAAACCCTCGAAGCATCTCACGCCAACGTTGCCAAGGATTTGATTGTGCGACTCTTATGATGACTTACGAAGATTGTGAGTAGGTTAGAGGAAGATGATGACATTCTTTTTGAGGATTTGCCGTGAGGCTCTTGGGACACTCGTTGAATCTATAACTAAGCAAATGTTATATCACCAAGAAGACAAAGCAAACTCACGGACTTAACAGGTTTAGCGAATTTAGTTTTTTTTTAAACACTTTTAAGACAGGTTTTTTTAAACAACCGGTCTTAAAAGTATATTTTTAGGACCGGTTGTTTTAAACAACCGGTCTTAAAAGTGTAAAAAAAAAAAAAATTGACCAGTGGCAATTTCGTAAATATATAGAACACTTTTAAGACCATCTGTTTGAAACAACCGGTCTTAAAAGTGTTCTATATAATTTTTTTTTTACACTTTTAAGACCGTCTGTTTCAAACAGCCGATCTTAAAAGGTTTGAAAGCAGTAGGTCTTAAAAGTGTTCTATATACTTTATTTTTTTTTTACACTTTTAAGACTGTCTATTTGAAACAGCCGGTCTTAAAAGTGTTCTATTTATTTAATTAGTTAGCGTATACGATTATATTGTGCAATTATCTTAATTAAGTTGTTAGAGAGATTTTAGGAATTAAGTTAGCAATCAAGGTTTTTTGAATTTCGTAATTAAATTTCTGATTGTAATCATCTTAATTAAGTTGTTAGAGAGATTTTAGGAATTAAGTTAGCAGATCGTGATTTTTTGAATTTCGTAATTAAATTCTTGATTGTAATAATATTAATTAAGATGTTAGAGATTTTAGGAATTAAGTTAGCGAGATCATGATTTTATGAATTTCGTAATTATATTCCCGATTGTAATCCCTAAATTATAGGAACTGCCTAGGTTTATTTACTTATTAGCATCGGTATATAATTCCAAATAAGCGAAGGAATAAATCATCGCATTCTCGGATTTGATCAGCGTCTTCTCACAATATTTACGAAATTGCCACCGGTCATACTTTTAAGACCGGATATTTTATAGCTTGGTCTTAAAAGTGTTCTATATATTTACAAAATTGTCACCGGTCATACTTTTAAGACCGGATCTTTTATAGTCCGGTCTTAAAAGTGTTCTATATATTCTGAAAGTGTCACCTGGTCATATTTTTAAGACCGGATCTTTTATAATCCGGTTCAAAAGTTCTTTATATTTACTAAACTGCCACCGGTCATACTTTTAAGACCTGCTTCTCTATAATCCGGTCTAAATGAGACGGTCTTAAAGCCCTTTTTTGCACTAGTGAATATTTAACAAGACTATTAGTTGAAATAGCAAAAATGAGGATTTTAAGATAAATGTGCAATCATACAAAAAAAAAAAAACAAGATTCAAAATGATCATATTAGAGGAAGAGTAGATATTTCACCTATTAAAAAGAAAATGGTTAAAAATCATCTGAAGTTGTTTGAATATTGTAATACCCTAAAAATCTATATCATAATTTGGTAAAATTATGCCTATAGAAAGTAGGTGAATATGAGATATCAAATATTAAGTAATAATTAGCTTATTTTCTAAGGAAAAATCTCTAGGAAATTAGAGAGTTTAAGGGCCAAAGTGCCAAAATGACGAAAATGCCCCTAAGGGACATAAATAACTTAGAAAAATTATGAAAAATCCTAAAAGGCAGTAAAATGACCCGGTGAATTAGGAGAATATATTATCTCTAATTATGGTAATTTAATAAATTATGAACTTGGAGAAATTGTATAAATGTCCAAAAAGTCGTAAAAAGACCATAATACCCTTGTAATTTGTAAAAATGCAAGAGGCATGAAAATACTAATGTTAATATAAGAATATGAAGGTAATGAGGTATTGTAATTTAGGAAATTATCAACAAGTGATAAAATAGTAATTAAGTAATATTGGGCTAATTACTTAAGCATAAGTAAAGGAAATTCATGAATAATTATGTAAAACCCTAAAAATGGTGGTTTTTGGTTTAAAATTAGTAAGAATGTAATTACTAATTAATGGGAGATTTTTGAGAAAAATGGATGAGTTTAGGTATTTTTAAGCCTAAATGCAAGAATAGACCAATAGGAAAATTTTGTAAAAATTATGTAAAAATAATTATTTAATTAATTAAATAATTAATTAAATAATTAATCAAATAATAAAAAAACGAAATAAAAAAAAAAAAAAAAAAGAAAAGAAAAATAATTTGTGCAACTTGCAAATATTTTAATAATATAATTAATTAAAGTAAAAATGATGAATAGTAATTTAGAAATTAGGAAACGGATCCTATCTGGAGATCTAGGAATGGGATTTCCAATGTCAGGGTAGAATATTGATCAGTGGAATTTTATCTTCCATTAGACTCTTGCGGAAGTAAATTCTGAAGCCGTTTGTGCATTTTCCTAATAAAACAAAATAGGGAAAAATGCATATAGACATATTTTTGGATTTGAAGAAAATAAATTCTAACTCAACATCTAGGAATGAGTTTGAATTTATTTTGACATATTTGGAATCAGTGAATTTTTCTGAAGAAGTTGATAATTTCAGAAATGCGTTCTGAAACCGGACGCGTTCGGACACGCTTCGAGGAACTTGATCGATTGTTGGAACCTTATATGGAATCAAAATTTAGGTTAACTTGGACATTTCTAATAAGTGAGAAAATGTCTTCAAAGTTGTAATTCCGAATTTTTGAGATTTTTCCGAGATTACGCAAATCGGGTACCGATCGGGGTATAAATGCTTCTAGAATACACAACTTGTCACACAAGTTGGTGACTCATGAGGGGCTGAACGAAATTGGTGTGTTCCGTGGCTGCAAATCATCCACCAAAACCCCTAATTTCCATGGTTTAAAATGAAGGTTGAAATATGGAAAAAGACTATTATGCCCTCACAACTTCTTCTGGCGAAATTCCGCCAATTAGGGGCATAGGGGCAAAATGGTAATTTTTACCTAAAATGCCAGTTATAATGCCAAATCACTAATGAAAGTGATATTACTCTTATAGGATATCAGAAACTCTGATTTGTTGCCGTTAAGTATGTTTTACGCGAAGTACCTAACGCCGTCAACGAAGGTACGTTCGCGTCTTGTAACACTAATCTAGTGCTGCTCATATACATATATGTGATAGGTACATTCACGGATAGAGATTGTTAGGAGTCACCGAGATACATTCGCGGTTAGAGACTCGTTCGGGTTACCGATTACCCATACAGTTTCACACGGGTTATAGATGTAGTAATACCGTTAGAGTTTTCCTAGCGCTGAGGACACGACCGATCATCGTGGCACTGGTGAATAGTGCAGCACTTTATGGGGCTTACATACGCTTTACGCTTATGTCTTGTCATTATATTGATCATTCTTTGTTATTGTGTGAATGTCATTGTCTATATCTTGTTTTATTTGAACATAAGGTTAACCGTTACCTGGGGTTCGATGCATGGACTCCAGATCTTAACGTAGCGTCAAGTTCAGAAGGACCACGGATCGGAGATCGAGGCAAGCTGCACGAGTAGGCTCATGGTTGGAGGGCATGTAGCACGAGTGAGCTCTGAGACGGAGATGTCACTTTATCGATTTCTGTAATTACCTATGAGAACAATAGGATGATGTATTAACACCGTATTACACTCAGGTTATCGTTTTTATGGGAATCAGTTACTCTTACGCTCCAAGGCTCGACTCTGATTTTTTTTAAAAAAAATTTGGCTCTGGAATTGAGATGTTACAAATATATATAAGAAGGTTGGACGTGTCAATAAGAAGGGAGAGGGTATAATATAAGATAATATGGAATCATGAGAAAAGTGGCAAAGAAAAAAAAAAACACTCTTAATGGATGTCATTAAACGGGTCTTTTGGTTAGCAACCTATCTATCTAAGCATTTTATTGCTGTTTGATAGAATACAATGGTATGGTGTCACCCGATCTATATAACAGTCTTCATCTAGTAAGATAAGGCTTGTTGTATTAGCTGATTTGGTCAAAAAAACAAACAAAGCCATCAGTTAATTAATAATGTTAGTTAAGTACTTTAGATTTCTAAATAATGAATTGGTTCCCATGCACCCAGAGGCGGACCTACATGTTAAGTTGGGGGGCAAGTGCCCCCCAAAATTTGGGATGTTTAAAAAAAAAATTAATACATGTTTGAATGATTGCCTACCCTTAAATTAAGTGTCAACCTTTAATACATCAAGACTACACTTCATAATCGGATTGAGGATGAACGGTTGAATGATTGTTTAGTGCTTTATATTGAAAAATATGTATTTGATAGCATTGATAATAAGACAATTATGATGGAATTTCAAAAAATAAAGCCTAGAAGAATGACATTGTAATTATTTTTATTGTAATATATTTTTGCGATTAAAATATATGTACTTGAACTTATTGAGTGTCCACCCGTTATTGTAATTTATGTAGTTGTATTTCTAACCGCACTTAGCCTTGCTTTTCTAAATGACAGGTTTGTAAAATAATTGCATATCTTATTACATCATCAATATTCACTTGATTTCATAAATATTTTTTTGATATTTTTTCTTGTTTATATTATTTTGTTTTTTTAATGCATTTAAAACTTTCCTTTAAAAAAACAATTTCGGGGGCGCTGCCCCGAACCCCCAAATCCCCCCGCTAATTGTGCCCCCCTTCAATATTTTTCTGGGTCCGCCCCAAACCCAGTCGTTTCACATCATCAAGAATAAATTTGAAGAGGAACACAAATCCAGAATCATATATATGATGGTAAGTATAACTTGATTACATCAATTATTCCGCACAAGACACTCTCATTGCATTTACAAACATAAATAATCGGGAAGGACATCCTCTCCTTATCCAATTTTCTGCCCATCCTCGTTGTCCTCATCACGACCAGTCAAAATCTTGATCCAAGGAACAGATTTATTTTTAAAAAAACCGGCGTGAGGGATAGGGCGAAAATTGGAGGTGAGAAAACCGGACCCTAAATAATCGTTTATCTTAAAGACCGCTTTTTCTTCTGGTCCCGTTATGCATTATTCATTGCCGCTCGAAATTAGATATCCGAGATATTTTTTAAAACCTAGTTGGATTACATATCCTCCATTGTAAGCTAAGTATATTATATTATATATATATACGCTCAAAGCACGTACAAATTATTTTGGAGGAGACAGTGGCAGAACTAGAATTTTTTAATATATTAAACTATTTACTAAATAATATTATATAACATTGAAATTACAAATAAATAATAATCGAAAATTATAAATCATAACAAGATATAAGATGATACTAACATTTTGAGTAGGTATCTCAAACAAGAATTTTACTTTTCAAATAGATTAAAATTATAAGACAACCAAATAATAAATCCAAACCGATTAAAATTAGCCATTAATCATCTTTTACATATATATAATCATCTATTGTCAAAACTCAAGACTCTCCCAAAATTATAACCCCAAAATTTTCACTAATCAACACAAGACTACCCTCATTAAAAAGAGGAAAATGCGTAGAATAACTTTCATAAAAGAAATGAGGTGAAAAGAAGTGATTTTGAGTACTTATTTAATCCTTAATTAAAATGAAGATGAACAGCGCTAGAACCCGAAAGTGGAAGAAGTTTGACACTTTTGGACCGTCTCACGCGTACAAAGAAAATGACAAAGGAAGGTGGGGTACGTGTAAGAATTAAAGGGCCACAGGCCCTTCAATTATTATTATCATTCATTTTTTAATAGGCCACATTAAAAAAAAAATCAAAACAAAATATAAGATGATACTAATATTTTTAGTACGTATCTCAAAGAAGAATTTTACTTTTCTCTCACAGCTCAATGAGTAATAAACCAAACATTGTCTTAATAAAAAAAAGAAATGTGATTATAGAAAATATATGAGATTAACTGAAGTTAAATTATTGGTCAAAATAAAATATTATATAATACATACATATAAACATATAAGATAAGAGAAGGTCAACTGAGACTTAGCCGACCATAAGGTAGTTCAGCCATTGGGAGGAGATAATATGTATACTACCTCCTGTCATGAACACAAGTCCAAAGGGAGAGCCCAATCTCCAAAAAGCTTTATGAGGAGGGAGAACCCAATGGACTTATAAACCTCACTCTAAGAGTTTGGCTCCCGATGTGGGACTCACTACATAGTCACCCCTCAATAGCCGACGTCCTCGGCGCTCCACTCCACGGCACTTCACTCGGCCTTGGCGGTCGAACTCTCTGTGGGTAGTCCTCTCCAAACATCGATTCTCAATGAAAAGCATTAATGTCATGAACACAAGTCTAAAGGAGAGTCAATCCCCAAAAAGCTAGCCTATAAGGAAGGAGAATCCAATAGACTTATAAACCTCACTCTAAGAGTTTGACTCCCCAATGTGAGACTCATTACACCTCCCCATGAGACACGATATCCTATATTAAGAACCAAAGATAGAATATTCTTTGTAGCAAGGTGTTTTGGGACAACCTCAAAGGAAGGACTCGTACGCATGGTAATTTGTTAGTTGTTTTGCGCCAAGGAAAGAGAGTAGTAAGCGAACAAATCGTGCCCGCTTAATACTGGCTTCCTTTACTAAATTAAAAATAAGGAAATGAAGCATGACCATACAAGATTGGTGAAAGTGGAATGGAGTGCATGCAGCTAATGGTTTTAGAGCCTAATTCAATGAGAACTCCTTTGTAAGTGAAATGTTGCAATTTTGATTTGGTTTGTAACCTCAAATATTTAGTGTTTACTCCTTTAATTCAGGAGAAAACATCAATAGTCATTATCCAACATAATGTGCATTCATTTTTCTAGCTCGAGTCATGGAATATTTACTTTTCTGAAAGGCATTACAAGATTTGGAGATATGATGAATCTACCTTTTCATTGAAATAATTCAAAAGGATAAAATTTGAGTTATCAAATGTCAAAAATGCCCACAGGGGGAAAAAAAGGAAGAAAGAGATAGAAATAAAAGACAATCCCGAAATACTGCCAGAGTGTTAACGTCAACCCAACAAAAGAGGGCCCCATAAGTAAATGCAACATATAAAGTGCATGTGAGGAGCAAAGATAATGAAGGGACACAATGAAGAGGAGGAGGGGGAGAGAGAGAGTAGACACTGGACACATAATAATTAGGATTTAGGACCACTTGTGTTCTTCCTTCTTACTCTCAAAGGGAGAGGGAAAGCACAGTGGAATTAGAGAAACATCGGCCCACACCTCAATAAAGTTTGCAAACGAGGTTGACAGTTTATGCAGTAACCTTATCGAGCAAACCTACACATTTTTTAACACAAGAAAACATCTTCCCTTATATCCTATTCCTCCTATTGGTGGGATGTTGGTTAACAATGTCGCAATAAATGCCAGACCATACTGTAGACCCATATGCTTGGTCTTGTCAAAACTATCCATCAATCTATTCTCTTCCTTTTCAAATTCCACCATTTAATTACTCAACACATCCAAATTGTAAATTAAGAGGTGAAAAGTTAGGAGGTGAAAGCTTATCTTGTCCTACTATTCTGGTTTTATTTATAAGTTTAGTTTGATCAAAAATTTAGTCTATTTATAAGTTCATTTTGACCAAATAAATGAGATTGTGACAATTATGCTCATATTAATGATGATGAGAGAGATTAGCTAGCTATGTTGGGAAGAGAAAAGATGATGAGAGATTTGACAATAAATTTTAAAAGGTGATCATTCATAAATGAGGGTAAAGTTGAAAATTTGCTCTATAATCATTGAGATACCTAATTTTTCTTGGTATGTGAGATTTTGTCAACCTGACTTATAAATAGACCAGAGTGATATTTATAAGTCACCATTTTTTTTCCAAATTTGATATACAATTTTATCTTTGATTTATTATGACATAGCGGTAGGGGTAGAATACATGATAGATAGGGATAAAACTAAAAAGTTATTAAATTTTAAGATAAAGTCTGAGAGTCCTATAAAAAAACAATTGACTTATAAATGAGATTGGAGGAATATTATGCAACCACGCATGTAACCAAGCCTCCTAGAAATATCATATCAGTGCCCACCAAGTCTTTGGAGCTCAGCTGCCCATATATCGGTCCTAATACAAGGACCACTAGTGGGTCAATGGTTTTCTCTTTGCCCCAATTGAATTTCGCTTTGATTAGGCACATAACGTTATCATAGGTCTAGCTGGTCAAGGTTGATGATCCATAATGGATGTGATTGCACAAGAAGAAAAGTCAGATTTCCCAATCTACGTCAGATGTTTTAGGCCTAACAGAATCTACCCCTCCTCTTACTTTATCCAATTTAACCTTGTATGTATGAACCACTGTACCTGGAATAGAGGTTTTGAATAGATCGGGTTGCGTCAAGAAATTTGTTCTAAGTGGGTAAATGATTATTTCACATCGTGGTTATCCTGTAGGAGAAAACAAACTTGAATTCACTTGAAAGTTAGAGAACAGAAGCATGAAAACTATAAAAAAGGCAATTCAGTTCATAAGGCTCCTAATACGTGAGGTTTGAAGAGAGATGAATGCATGTAACTTCACTTAAATAGAAAAGTTTCCACAATTCAAACCTGTAACATCCAATGATCGCCACTACAAGGTTCACCCTCTAAAATGCCAAAAAAATAAAAAATAAAAAAAAACCTATAACCTGCATGCATAATTTGCTAAATTTACTTTTTTATTTTTACTTTGCATAATCGATCAATTTCTCTTTTTGACAGCCCTTTAATAATATCACGTGTGTACATAATCGATCAATAACTCTATTTTTTACAGTAGTCATTGGCAGCTGACAATTATGACCTGTATGTGTCAATAGGGGTTTTCCAATATCACAAATAATAACATCATGATTTTTATAACAAATTATTTATGTCAACGAATAAACTTTTCGTGCCACTATCTTATTTTAAGAAATTTTCTCCATTTACTTTCCTGCAAACAGTATAACCTTCCTTTTTTTTTTTTTCCTTTCGTACATTTAAAATTGACATTTATAGATTGACGTTAAAGTAATTAGGTGGAGCACGGATTTGCAACTAGAATGCAACCCACACTTTCAAATAGATCCAAAATGATTTCGGACTGACAACATTTGAAATTTGAAATCAAACAACCTCATTGAATTGAGATACTGATATTTCAACACCATAATTTTCTTTACCACATGAAAGCCAGCAGGCCGCAGTATAACCCACATTCTATAACTTTCAAAGTTGTGCGCGCGCTTACAATAAAAATTTTCGAAGAATTCTATTTTTATCTTAAATATGGGAGACTACAAGCAGCAAAGAAAGAAAGTCAAACTAAAACACAAGTACAACCCCATAAGTAAATTTCTGCAAGTTTAGATTAGGCAACAAACATATCAATTTCATTAAGGCAAACATCTAAAGTGTATTTTCGCACATCAAATGTCATTGAGCATCGAAGAAGTGCTTTAAAGATAGAAATTCAAACACCAAAGCTAACATATTTTAAATCAAAAGACTTCCATTTCTCAACAACCCCGACCGATCGACAAGGCATCCATGTAATAAACATTATGGTATCTTTGCATGTTAAGTTCAAGCATACAAATAAATCTCAACTTACCCAGGTATTCGAACAATATATAAAATGATGAACTGATCATTAAGTTTTGCATGTGTGCTCAAAGAGAAGAATTTTTCAAAGTATCATATATATGCAGGACTACAAGCAGCAAAGAAAGAAAGTTGAAGCAAAAAACATCAAAGCAGACCCCCATTTGCACGCTTAGATTAGGCATCAAACAATATAAATTTCAATGAGCCTCCTAGGATTGCATTATGGATACATGTTCAAATCCGAATGCCGAAGGCGTCTATTTCATTTCAAAATGTTGTCATTTTTATACGAGCATTCATATCAAGCATCAGAAGACGCGACGGTCATCAAGCTCTGCCCACAGAAGGAATTGGCCATAATAGGAAATGTTTAGCATAAATGTAAGGAGGCTACTAGCCGAAAAGACATGGATGGTCCAAGGCAAACATCAAAAGTACACCCCTGTGAGTATATTTTTGCACATCAAGATTAGGCATCAGATGAAACAAATGTCATTGAGCCGCGTAGGAGTGCATTAGAGATGGAAATTCAAACACCAAAGCCAACAAATGTATTTTAAATTAAACTACTTTCATTCTCAGCAATCCTAAAAGATCACAAGGCACCCATGTAATTAAAATTATGCCATCTTTGCACGTTAAGTTCAAGCATCCAAATAATTCTCAACTTACCCACATTTGTAAGCAGGTACTCTTACAACGCATCGAATGATGGAGAAGTCATAAAGTTCTGCGTGTGTGCTTACAAGAAAAATTTTCTGAAGTATATTTTTATCATGTGTGGGGGATTACAAGCAGCATAGAAAGAAAGTCTAAGCTAAAACACAAAAGTAGACCTCCATAAGTAAATTTCTGCACGTTTAGATTAGGCATCAGACAATATAAATTTCATTAAGCCTCGTAGGAGTGTATTACGGATCCATGTTCAAATCGCAGGCCCAAAGGCATCTATTTCATTTCAAAATATTGTCATTTCTCTAACAAGCCACATATCCATTTTGAGAAATCTCAAGGAAGGTGAGGAATGTTGTGGCAGCTTTGCATGTCAAGGTCAAGCCTCCAAACCAATCCCACTTTCCCCACTTTAGTATACGAGCATTCATATCGAGCATCAGATGACGCAACCGTCATCAAGCTTTGCCCACAAGAGGAGTTGGCCAAAATAGAAATGTTTAGCATACATGTAAGGGGGCTACTAGCCGAAAAGACATGGACGGTCCAAGGCAAACATCAAAAGTACACCCCCTGTGAGTATATTTTTGCACATCAAGATTAGGCATCAGATGAAACAAATGTCATAGAGCCCAGTAGGAGTGCATTAGAGATGGAAATTTAAACACCAAAGCCAACAAATGTATTTTAAATTAAAATACTTTCATTCTCAGCAATCCTAAAAGATCACAAGGCACCCATGTAATTAAAATTATGCCATCTTTGCACGTTAAGTTCAAGCATCCAAATAAATCTCAACTTACCCACAATTGTATGCAGGTACTCTTACAAAGCATCGAATGATGGAGAAGTCATAAAGTTCTGCGTGTGTGCTTACAAGAAATATTTTCGAATTTATATTTTTATCATGTGTGGGGGATTATAAGCAGCATAGAAAGAAAGTTTAAGCTAAAACACAAAAGTAGACCTCCATAAGTAAATTTCTGCACCTTTAGATTAGGCATCAAACTATATAAATATCATTGAAACTCGTGGGAGTGCATTATAGATATGTGTTGAAATCCCAAAGTCAAAGGCATATATTTCATTTGAAAAATAGTGTCATTTCTCTAATAAGTCACACATCCATTTTGGAGATCTCAAGCAAGCAAGTAAGAAATGTTATGGCAGATTTGCATGTCAAGGTCAAGCCTCCGAACCAATCTCAATTTACCCACTTTTGTATACGAGCATTCATATCAAGCATCAACTCATCTTTTCTAGTGTGCTTACAATAGGAATTTTCTAGAAGGGGTATACTAGCATACATGTAAGGGGGCTACGGTCCAAAAAGACATGGATAGTCTAAGGCAAACATCAAAAGTAGACACCCTATGAGTATATTTTTAATAGTCATCAAATGAAAGAAATGTCATTTCTCAACTAAGCCACAAATACTTTTTTGATAGATCACAAGGCACGCATGAAAATGGTCTCAAGGTAGCTTCACTCATAAAGTTCTAGTGAATTTCAAATTTTCAAATATTCACTAGCAGCACAGGTTTCCCAAGCGCTAAACAATGGAATATAAATAGGAAATGAAAGAATGATATTTGTTAAAGCGGCAACTGAAGATACACGGAAGTATGAACTGTAGCCTAAAATATACCGATCGATCTAACATCACATAATTAAACATAATCATTTTGGATCATATAACTTGACCATAAACAATGTTTTACATTCATTTTGGATCTGTCTCTGCTGGGACACCGAAAATTTACACTCAAGAGACGAAACTTTCAACTAGCTTTAACGGACCAGATAAAATGAACAGTACTTAGCGAATCTTGACCGAAGTATGTGAGGCCGTTTATTATCATGTACTCCAAGGATAAAAAAAAAAAACATGAAGAGAACCGCAGCATATCAAGAATATTTCAATATCACATAAGTGATTTCAATAATAAAATAAAATAATGAAGGCTCAATAAATCTCGTGTCGTATTATTAGATATCAAGAATCATACAAACAATCCGAGAAGAATAAAGAATACCTGGAAGAACGCAAGCGGCCAGAACAGAGGAAGCGCAAAAACATTATTTCCAAGAGCGAGTTTAGCCGTACTGATGATATGGCCATGGTAACATCATGGGAAGCTCAGAAAGCGGCTAGGAGTAGTAAACGCAATATAATTATTTTCAAGAGCTATGACCATTTTCTTCTCTCTGATTTGCTGAAAACAGAGAGAAAAACAATGATTTGAGAAAACGGAAAGAGAGATAACTATGCTTCTTTGGAATAGAAATTGAAACCTTCAAGAGCAACTTTTCAAACTATGAGATAAGTACATGAGAAGATTTATCTGGATTCACGTGAATAAGCATTATTTTTGAGTGTGCAAAAGTGATCCAAACATGCACTTAAGACACTAATAGATGAAGGAAAAGCTAAGAAACGACCGCGAAGGTCGGCGCGGGGATTATCCATTATATGACCGTTGCGAATGTTCACCTAAGAGGCGCGTGATTTATTGTTTACATATCCGTTGGAATTAATGAAGGCGCGCGCGCTAGAAATTTACAATTCATAAGATGAAGGCGGTATAGCTTAAATATTTCTCGGTGGATTTCTTTTGTCCGGTAACATATTTTATTTTTTTGTTTATTGCATGAATATAATTATCTATGAAAAGAATATAAACGAATTGGATGCTAATGGGTAATATTTTTTAAAAGAAAAAAAAAAGTTAGCCCCTCGTATTTAATCCATCACAACCTTAAACTGTTTCACCAAAATTCAATTTGGTCCTTATTCTTTTTTTGTCTTAAAATAAAGAGTAAATTACTCTAACTACCCTTCTGTTTTGCTTTAATTACACCGACTTTCTCTCTATTTTAAAAACATACATATTAGTCCAAATCATTAACATTATTAAAGAATATTCTAAAATATTCTTAAGTATATTTTTAAATTAAAAACCATATTAAAATAAATGTTGTTTACTAATTCACCCTCATTATTCCATATCAATATTAATGTTCATTAATGATCTATTTAATGTTTTTACTAAATTTAATTTAGAATATTTTTTAGTAATATGTTTATGTGGTAAATATTAATAACTTGTTTAAAATTTGAGTAATTATTTTTAAGAATATATATTTAATGAAATATTCTTAAAATTTGTAAATTATAATATATTAATATGCAAATCTCATAGTAATATCATTTTATAATCATATAACTTAATTACTTAATTGAGTGTGTGTATTATTGCAAAACATCATCATACGGTATTTGAAAATCACATAATAAGTTTTTAAAAAATAACAGAGATTAAGCATTTAAATTTATTTAAAAACAAAAAATTATAATGATAAAATTAATTAACTTTATAAAATGATCAATTTAAAAGTATGACCAAAATTAAAAAATATACACTAATTTTTTCTTAAACTTTGAATTTTATATGTGATTAAATGATTATTTTTTTGTTAAAAATTACATGATTGTCAAGTAATATTTATTTTAAGGAGGGGTATTTTGGTCAAAATAATGAGTCAATATGGTGATTTAACGGTCAACTAACGATTGGATGGATGGAAGTTGAATCTCAAAACTAAAAGGAGGTTTATGCAACATATATTTTGATTTTAAGGGAGGTTCATATATGTTTTCATAGTAGAAGGAATGTCTCTGTAATTTAGAGTAAATTGAGGGGAGGTTAATATATTTTACTCTAAAATAAATAAATTCTCATATAATCGAAAGCTGTGAAAGTTAGCTCCTATTCTATCCACTTAATCATTCATAAATAAATATAATTTTGTTAAAGAATTAAAGAAGTCATAAAGATAATTAGATGGGCAAAAAATAGTAAAACGGAAATACAAATCAATATCAATTCATAAGTTATTAATTATATTAATAAAATAAAAGGTTTAATGTTTCTGTTTTTAGTACATAAAATTTTTTATGTCATATTTACATAAAAGTGAGTAGGTTTTATTTAAAGAGGAGAGAAAATATTAGTGGGATTTACTCACCTTTATGTGAGTGTGGCAGAAAAATATTTCTATAGTAAAAAGAAACATTAAACCCTAAAATACAACTAAATTTTATTTATTTAGAAGACAGAAAAAATCGCCCAGGGTTGCGCAAGTGAGATCAGAGTTAGCCCACTTTTGAAAGGGTTGTGTTTTTTATTTTAAACCCAATCCTTTTTTTATGGATCAATCTAGCGGATGCGGATCCAACCTATATTTTCAGCTTTATTTCAATTTTTTTTAGTTGAAAAGGAGGCTAAAATGGTAGGCTATGCTTGGTTTTTTTTTTTTTTTGGGAGGGGAGGGAAAAAATTTAAAGGGGAGGAAAACTCTTGTGGGCCCCACTACAAATAATTTTTCTCCTTTTTCCCTCCCCTCCCCCCAAACCAAACAAAGCCTAAAGACCTTTTTGGTTTGAAGGGAGGGGATGAAAGATGACCTTATTTGGTTTGGTTGGTATGGGGAGGTGAGGAGATATTAATGATCCCCTGTTTGTTTTAAGAAGGGATGGGAGTGTAGGTATGATAGCAATTTATCATTTTACCTGCTATATTTGGTTATAGGGTAGAGGTGTAAAAATACACATGTGTTTTACCCTCGGAAGCGTCCAACACAATGTTGTTAAAATCGAGATCCTATACAAGATCGGGAGGGGATGTGAAGATCGTAAATCGTGGGATCGACACGGATCGTAAGATCCTATTACCCAAAATATAAAGTTATATTCGAATAAAGTAAAAAAAAAAACTATAATTTAATCTTTTCCTTTTCATTTTTTCCCACAGATTGTAAGCAAAATGAGAAAGGGTAGTTTAGGAAGTTTGATGAATTATTTATTTATTATTTGTTGTATTCGGTTGGAGATTTATTATTTGTTACCATTCTGGTCCTATTTATAAGTCCATTTTGACCAAATAAATGAAATTGTGACAATTTTGCCCATATTAATGATGATGAGAGATTGGCTAGCTATGTTGGGAAGAGAAAAAGATTAGAGAGATTTGACAATAAATTTTAAAAGGTATCCATTCATAAATGAGGGTAAAGTTAGAAATATGCTCTATAATCATTGAGATACCTAACTTTCCTTGGTATGTGAGATTTGGTCAAACTGGACTTATAAATAGGACCAGAGTGATATTCTGATTGTATTCCTTTTCTTTTCTTATACAAGGAATCACATGTACAAAAGATCAGATATTGAATAATACTTTACTTTTCTCTTTCAACTTTACTCTCTTGTCTCTCAGCTTACTATACCATCTCTTTCGCTGATTCTCTGTTTCTCGACTTCTTCGATAAGTTTCTCTGGTTCTTGGTAAATTCTCAGATTGCTAATTGTATCTGTGTGTATAATTTAATTTCTCCTTTTCCCTATCGTCTCTTTGCCACTTCTCCTTTCCACATCCCTTTTATTACCTTACTCCTCTCTCCGACGACGTCCACAAAACAAAATTAAACTTCTCCTTTCCATTTGTCTTTGTAGATTAGTCCTCCGAGCGAAACCCTTTCCGGGATGGAGAAATAGCTACACCGACTAGAGATCTAGCTACACCGGCTCACCAAGTGCGGCGACGTTGAGATCCGAAACGTGCGATACCAACGATTTCTATGCTTTACTCGTCGATCCCATCGTTTCAAAGTAAATCGCGATTTACGTGGCAAGTCGTATCGTTAGGTTTAAACATATCGCATGATCATGCGATCTTACGCATTAACGCGCGATTTTCATAACAGCGGTCCAACACCAAATGTTTTTAAGGGGCAAAAGTGACTATGTGGCTATAAAAAAGAGGCAAAAATCACATTTCCGTCAGTTGACCATTAGTTGACTTTAAAAAGCTAAAATAGATGACGACAACGAATTTTTATCCTAGTTGACAGTGAAGGAAAAAAGAAGAAATAAAAAAAATCCACATTTGCTTCTCATGGTAGAGCCCTACTTCTTTTTCTTGACTCCCTTGCCTCAATAAACCAACGTCAAGTCCGAGGAGATGATGGAAGACAATCCGGAAGAAGAGATTGGCGATGGTGCTTCTATGTTTTAAGATTTTGGTGCCTCAATGGTAGAGCTCTGCTTCTTTTTCTTGACTCCCCTTGTTATGAAGAAGGTTCTTCTGTGTCTGTAAACTTTGATCTGATTGAAGGTCGACAATGGCTTCTTGATGAGATTGAGAAGACAACAACACAAGGACAACAATGGCTTCTCGACGAGATTTTTTTTTTTTGGTATCCCACCCAGTTCATCGGAACTAATCCGAATTTCGCTTCGCGTTGGGCCCACGGTCGTGGGGGAAGAGCTCCCAATACCCTTTTTTCCGTTCTCATGCCTCGAACCGAGGACATGGTAGTGAGAGAGCAAGTCTCTTACCTTAAGGTGAGGGAATTCAATTCAAATCACTTTACTATCAAACACTAAATATAAATAGGGAAAATTCTAAATAAATACCATTTGAATTTGCAAAATCCCCAGAGTCCACTGAATTAGTAAAAAGACTAAGAGGTGACAAAGACTTTTGAGGGTTATGCAAATTCATACAAAATGACCATAATGCCCTTCCTTTCTCTGCCTTCCTCTCTGAACCAGAACCACCACCACCAGATTCATTCAGCTCCGCCGTGACTGCCGAAGCGAAGCGCACGTTCGCCGCCGTCTACCTCCGCCATCGACGCCAACGCCGCACCCGCCATGGACGCCGCACCGGCCAGACACTGGTGAAAAAGAAAAAAAGAAACTGAAACACAAAATAAAACAGTAAATTTTTTTGATCGGTCGATCCGGAAGAAATTGGAAGAAGAAGATGTGAAGGAAGGAATGAAGAAGAATGAAGAAGAGAGAGGAAAAAGAATTAGATAATATGACATGTATTTTCTAAACATCATAGTCATCTTATTTCCTCCCTCACTCTCCTTCTTATTTATTTCTAAGGGAGCACCAATAAATATAAATTATAAAAAGAATGATAAATATTGAAAATATATTTTATATTTATGACAAAGATGGACTCTCTAAATATCTCATGGATACTTTTTGTTTTTAAACTTCTATTATTTAGAATTCAAAGCCTAACTTGGTTAATTTGTTTGACCTAGACCTCGTTTAACTCTTACCACTTTTTCTTGTTACTTGCCAACCTTTTTTATTACTCTCTCCTATCTTAATTATATGAACACTTTTGTAGTACAAATTTCACTACAAAAGTATTCCTATAATTAGGACCGGAGGTAGTAACATTATACTTCATTTTTTCTCATGTCAATACCATGGAGTAGAGGATGTTACTAGTCCTTTTTTTTTTTTTCACTTTGAAGTCATGCATTTAAATGTTATTTCTCATGCTTAATATGTAAGGTTTTTTGGCGGAATACACCAATGACAACAAAAAATTTGTTCTAAGGTGATATATGATAATATTGTCCTTAAGATATAAATAGGAATGAAGTGACTCTCTCCAAAATTAAACTAACTCTTCATGCAAGGACGTAGGCTGACAAACAGTGAAAGGTCAAAAACTGAACAAACGACAACCGAGGTTTCTTTATTTTTTTCCCTAAAAAATGTGGTGATAAGAGTATTTATAAATAATTATTTGATACTTTAAAGTGGGGCCCCTAAATCACTATACCTCTTTAATTAAAAATTATAAACACACACTATATTCATAAAAAATATATGTTGATTTATGAATACTAACAAACAAACATGTTTTACTACCGCGAAAATAATAAACACCTTTCTTTAATATTTTAAAGTGGATGCTTTATTGTGCATCATTATTGAGTAAAATAACCAGCAAGAAAACAAGCATCTCATTGGATTTTTAATGATAAAGGGAATGTTTTTGTAGACGCCGCCCCCACGAGTTATCAGCCAACTCCACAGCCACTTCATCCACTCGTGGCTGACGCCTGATTCTCAATTCTCATCAACCAATTGATTTTTTTTTTTAAAGAGAGATTAAAATAGAAAATTAAATAAAATTTTAATCATAATATATATTGTATATTATTAAATTTATATATTATTTTATAACTCAAAGACATTAATTTGATAAATATAAATATTTTAAAATAATTTACTCAGCTTCCTTAAATTTTCTAATTAAAAAAAGTCAACTGGATATTATTTTTAAAATCAGAGGTAGTAATAATATATAAATAAATTTAGGAAGGCTCTATCTTTCATGATTACTACAAGGTATGGTAAAAAAAATGATTACTACAGGGGATTAATTTTTAATCCTCGATAAAATATACTCCTTATTTCAAGAAATAAACAAAGTAATTGGGCAAAAAAGTTAGTATAAAAATGACATTCTGTCCGTGCTCTATCTTTCTTTCTTTTAAGCAATTTTTTTTTATCATGCATCAATCAAAATATCATTCTATCCGGGCCAGTTGTGTGCCTTTTTACAAGTTATTTAATTTTTTTATATATTTACTTCATAAATCGTAAAAAAACTTTAATCAACTTTTGCTAATATTATTTTCTTTAGAAAATTTGTAGTTTGAAACTTCAAATTCGCCTCATTCACAGAAGTTAAAATCGTTAAGATTAAATATTTTCACAATGACATTAAATTAAAATTAACAGTATTATATTGCATGAAAAATGTAAAATGATCATAATTGAACCGCTATTAAAATGATTTTTGAGTATAAATATATATCAGTATTTAACACAATAAAATCCAACATGATCAATCCTGATAATGATATAAAAATATTTACAACAAATCATGGATTACATTCGCAATGTGTCTATAAGTTAAAGTCTTCTTCAAGCCGATGAGTGAACTTTTTTTATTTTATTTTATAATAAAATTTTAGAAGAGGGTTGGGCCACTCTGATCTAAAGGCTTGGCGCTTGGAGCCTACTCCGTAGGAAATTCAAGACTAAAAGTACACATGTCTCCACTTTAGCGCAGGTTCTGTTACTTTGTAAACCCTTATGATGCCTCCTTCAACGCATTGATCAACTCTAGAATCGAACCTCCACCTTTTTATTGAGAGTATTTTACTCCTTTGTCAATTGAACCTAATGACGAGGGGGGTGCCGATGAGTGAACTACATCAAAGGAAAATAAATACTCCCTCCGTCCCTAATTATAGGAGCAATTTAACCGATTTTGGGAGAATTAAGGAGAGGAGTTAAATTAGTTAATTTTACTCATTTTCCTAAAATGTCCTTATATAAATTTAAAATGACACAAGTTGTCCTAATTATAAGTGTTTCTAATTTGCCTTACGTTAGATATCCATGACATATTAGTTTATATAGGTATATTAGTTGCTTTTTATATAGCCATGTGTATACATATATGTGTATACATATAGATCTATCTACATATATAGAGACACACACTCATATATCTACACACACATACACACACACACACAGGGCGGATCCAGAAAAAGTGTGAAGGGGGGGCACCATTGGTGAGGGGATGCGGGGGCTGCCCCCGAAAAAATTTTTTTAAAGGAAATTTTTAAATGCATTAAAAAATAAAAGAATATAAACAAGAAAAAGAAATATTTATGAAATCAAGTGAATATTGATGATGTAATAAAAGAGACAATTATTTTAAAACCTGCCATTTAGAAAAGTAAGGCTAAGTCTTTGTTAGAAATGCAGCTATATAAATTACAATGAAGGGTGGACACTCAATAAGTTTAAGTACATATATTTTAATAACAAAAGTATATTACAATAAAAATAATTACAATATCATCCTTCTAGGCTTTATTTTTTGGAATTCCATCATAATTGTCTTATTATCAATGCTATTAAATACATCTTTTTCAATATAAGGAACTAAACAATTATTCAACCATTCATCTCATATCTGATTATAAAGTGTGATATTAATGTATTAAGAGTAGGCACCAAACAATCATGCAATCATTCAAACATGTATTAATTTTATTTTATTTTATAAAGTATCACAAATTTAAGGGGGGGCGCTTGCCCCCCTTATCCACTACCTAGATCCGCCGTTGCACACACACACACATATATATATGTTTATATATGTGTGTGTTCACACATATATATATTGACACACATAAACACAAATCTACATATATATGTAAACACACATATATATAATGCTCCTAATAATAAGTATAAATAGGGGTATTATAGGAAAAAATTGACAAAATTTAAAACTTGCTCTTATAATTAGGACCAAAACTAACTCCAAAATTTGCTCTTATAATTAGGGATGGAGGGAGTAATTGATTATTGCATCATGCGACAGCCCACCAATTTTCCTGGCCTAAAAAAAACGTTTGATTATTGTCTCACGCGACAACCCACTTGGCTAATTAATTAAAATATAATCTCATTGATTATAATGGAGTACGGTATTATATGTCATGTTCAAAGTCAATTTTCCCTTTCGTGTCTCAGATGAACCTACCTGATCACCCGGACAGGACAGCCTGATTTCGATTTGAACATCTCATTAACTGAATATAATCAGCTGTAGCACTAAAAATCAGGCTGAAAGTCTGAGATGCAGAGCATTTAATGTCTAAAGAACTCAAAGCCTATAATTTTTTCACCAAAAATTTAATTAGATTCAACTAGAATATCAAAATTCAAATTCAAGTACCACTCTTATTCTATTTTAAGTCCAATTGGTATGCAGTCTCTGGTTAGTTGTAACGTCTTTAGCAGTTCTGGAATTCAAATGTGTGTTAATTAGCTAGTTTCATACGATTTGTTGAGTGTATACATATAATGCTGGAGGTAAGGTTTGTGTTTGAAGAGTTTGAACTAAACCCTATCTTACTCCTTTAACAACATTCAAAAATCGCCAATCACGTTTAGTACTAACCTGACTCAGAATTTATTAAAAGTGCAAATCTGAATTTAAATTATAATGTTTTAGCTGTATTTAATTAGAATCTTCCTAATTATTATCTAACCTGCATGCAAGCATTAAGGGGATGTGTGAAATAATTACAAGATTTGCTCCCAGTTTCAAGAAATTAAAACAATAGTAACTTTCTAATTACGTTATTGATCGATTACCTAAAATTATATTATAGAGTTCGAGATACTAATTGGCACAAATGTACAGCGATGCATATCACATGCTGTAAATGATTTCGCATTATTTCGGTTGCATCGACGACCACACGTTGACTGCACAAGCAAGAATTATCAACAAACGAGAAAGACCAAAAAGAGAAAAGAACACACAAGGTAATAGAATCACTTTAAATAACATCAAACGAAACTATAAAGGGGTAATGCAGGAATAATAATAAGTCTCTGCGAACTTGATTCCATATGAGTGCGGGAGAATGCTGATCCCACCGTCGACGAGAATCCAAGGCAACGACCACCGCTTTACAAAAGAGATAATCAAAGGACAAAGAATGCTACTGGGATGGGAAGGCAATGGTCTCCGAGCAAAAGGAGAAAGCGAAATTTAACGAACAAGGACCATCAATAATGGAACACGTAGACGTTGTATTCCACGACGGCGTCGCCGGTTTTCGGATCAAAGGTGTAGGTCTTGCCCTGAGCGAAGCCACGTGCGAACCGGAAAAGTCCACTCCCGCCGACGATCGGCATCTCACGAACCGTTCTCACCGTGTTCCGTCCCAACAAGCTCAGATAACTCCCATTATACTTCCCTCCCGTGAAAACAAGGTTCAACACCATCAACAATGCCTGATCGTCCTGCGCCGCCGACGCATATATTCCCTGGGCTTTACCCACCAGCTTCGACCCCAGCTCCGGGCCGGTCGTCAACGGGTCGTCGACCACCGCCTCCAGTCCGAAATTTGTTGAGGAGGTGTTGGTCATGAGGGCCTCCGCCACCTTCACGGCGCTGGGCTTCCTCCCGCTGACGATGTCGTGAAAGTAGAAGTGAAGGTGGGTCAGCTTCTCCTTACGGAGGCCCAATGTAGATGGGGAAAGAGTCCGAGAGAAGCCGGTGGGTTTGGCAGTGGCGAGGGATGTCAAGAGGAAAACGAGGGTGAGGCTACTGAGGAATGTGAAAAGTTTTCTGGCCATTGTCGGAGCTTATTTGAGAGCTTCCAGAGAGATTTATTTTTTCTTCCAGAGAAAAATAAAACTATGTGGAGTATGTAGAACACCGGGATTGTGGGATTTAATTCCGATCGTAGAGCGGAGATCTTTGTCGTAACTGGAAGACTTTGAATGAATAAAGAAACAAATAAATGGTGCTTATCTATTTCCCTCCACCATCTGACCACGTCATCACGCTTTTGAATGACGTAGGCTCGAGGGAAAATCTGCTTTGATTTTGATTTCTTTTGATCAATTGGGCTTTGATTATGATTTCTTCATGTACACCGGAAATAAGTTTTCTTTGTTGATAAATAAAGAAAGGGACCAACAGGTGATTGGTTTTAAGAGTGCCAGGATTCGAGTTATATAGTAATAGTGGCTAGCTTTAATATTATTTAAAATAAATATATCCAACAACAGTTACAGTTACAGGGCAAGGCCGAAGAATGAGAGTTCCGTGAAAGACTCCTAAAATGGATTGTGAGATGAGAAGCTTGTAGCTCAAAGACACAACAATTATGAAAAAAGGGAAAGGAAATGGTCAACCGAAGATGTATAGACTGGGGTGGAGACAGACAGGGGCGTGACAGAAAACAGGAGGAGGAAGAAGGTTTAAGAAAATCTTAAAAACTTACAAGTCAACAAACTAGCACAACACATATATAAAAGAATATGCGTATTATTTATTAGATAGATAATTAAATATTTAGCCATGCCAGGATAAATTATAAAATCATCGGCAAAAATATTCACATTGATTAGGAGGTTTATTATAAAATAAAATTAAAGAAAAGGGTAAACAAATTAAAATCGTTTTTTCTTTGTCGGTGGGCTATTTAAAAGGTTTGGTTGTTCTCTTTTTTTTTTTTTTTTTTCCAATGTATCATCGTTTTTGACTTATGCGCTGTCTCCAAAAGTCTCAATTCAACCTTCGTTTGGAACTGACCATTTCCACTCACAAGTCAAATACGAACATAGGCTCTATACATCCTCCATTTTACTTAACATAATCACTAATTTAAGAGTTGATCAACAACTAAGTAATGCTTCATCACTTGCCAAAATATACAAAATAAATCGAGTATACAAAATGAGCCATAACGCGACAATATACAATCATCCAACATAAACCCAAAAAGAACACGAAACACTACTTTTAGTAGAGTAGCGCAAGCTTTCGAGGTCTTCCTGATGGACCCGCACGGGAATTATAACCTGAAAAATGTGGTAACCATCAATTCAACTTATTACGAATACTAATATGTGCTAGTGAGGTGCCAAGTGGAACATTTTATATAACAAAGTATTAAAAATTATAATTCACCAATATACACATCACAAATTTTCATGTCATGAATTCTGTATCACGATTTCCCTAACACAATTCTCAAGATGCCTCCCATCAATCCAATCGAACCGCCTTGTTTCCTTCGACTAGACTCATGGGCTAAGTTACATCCATATTACCTGGTTACTCAAAAGCTCACTTTGGTCATGTGATGAGGACCAGGCCAAAATTCTCGAGCACATGTCCTGCACCATGGGTCTTTTCCCCTCATTGAACTAGTGAGGTGTCGTAAGCCCTCATTAAACTAGTGGGTCTCTCTCATTGAACAGGTGAGACAATAGAAAGCCAACCATCGTACACCAATGGAAGCCTCACCACGTAGTGGAATAAACTACTCTATTTCTTCCTAATTCAACCTTTTCCACAATTATCATAATAAATAACTCAACAGGAATTTTTCCAAGATTTATACATTCATATCATGTTATTTAAATAACTCTCATATACAAGTCATAATATCAACATTCTCAATCTTATACATATATAAAATATGTATATATTTCACAATTCAAATCATAAGATTCCACAAGGCAATTTCTTTAAGATATTCATAATCATTTCACAAAATACTCACAAACAACATACTAATACACATAATAAGTGGAAAGTGGTTACTCTCGCCAAGCAAACTATTACCACACTGCTCCTACTCCAAGAGCTCAAACACACGCCAAAAATCAATCTACCACAACAAATTACCAACTATTAATAACTCTTCTAAAACTCTACATAATTAAAATTATAACTTATAATTTCATAAAATTAAAAATATACAAATTTTAATGTATTTGGAAAGTTTGAAGTGAACACATTATGACGGGACTGAAAAATCAATGAGACCATTGTAACTATTAATTCTCCTTTCTATTTATTATTAATTAATAATATTCTTTATTATTTATTAATAATTCCTTTTCTATTTATTATTTATTCTCATTTAATAATAATATTATTTATTACTATTTATTTATTATTTTTTTCTACAATTATTTTAAACTCTCGAGACTATCATAACACTTTAAATTAGGAGTTTAATAATACCACTACTACGTAAAATAGGCTTCAAAAAATTTTGAGTTAAATATTAACACCGATTATATATATATATATATATATAATTAAAACTTTGGTTTTTGGCTTCAATCACATACACACACACACAAAGTACAAAGCCTTGCACAAAGTATACAGTAAAACTTTGGGTTTAATAATACTATTCTCTACGTTTTCTCTACCTCGTTTATACACACACCCATATTTATATATATACCATTCAAAATCATCCAACACTTTAAGCAGTGATACATTGGCTAAACTTCCATTTGATCATTCACTACCAGGACAATGTTTGAAGACAAGAAACCGACAGATAAGTCCAAATTAGCAGGATTTCTTGTTTAACTAAAGCCCAACATCTCGCATGCCCGTGTGTGTGTATATATAGATAGATAGCAAGTTTTTAGTTTGATCAAATACCTGGTTGTAATATATATATATATATATACAGATTTGGTTCACTAGCCTTTAGATTAGTCATTTCCATCCACCACGCAACCCTGTATATGTATATATATATAGTGTCTAGTAAGAAGAGACTTACGTTGGAAAGGTTCGGTTCACTCTAACTCTTGATGTTTCTCTCTCTAGGCATCATTTTGAAGTAGGAAGATAGTACACGGACTTTTCCATAAGCTACTTATGCAACCATCCATCCAAACATAAATCACGTTTCACAATCGGACTTTTACCCAATCGGACTTTTCCAAAAGTTCGATTGCCCATCAGTATCCCAAACAAGGCCATGGAATGGAACTGTAACTGCTTGGGTCCTTTTCTCATGCATCCAGTCACCTCCTCTTATCGGACACACTCTGTTTTTAGGCTTTAAAACAAAGATTAATGATCAAAGCTGAACCTCTCTCTTCTCTCTTGGCTCTCTGCGTTTCTGTTTCTTTCTTCCCCTCTCACCCTGTTTCTGTTTCTGTTTATCTAGGCTAACCAAAGTGGATGAATAAAGCTAAGGAGCATGGGTTATATATTGGTCCAAGAATCATGAGCACAGACACGTTTTCTGATCTTGCTTGGCTCAAGAAGCATGGCGCAGGTCTGAGGTCGCGTGTACAATGAAAGCCAAAAGCAATATATGCCTACGAGGGAGTATGGCGTCGCTGATTACTCACTGATCTGTGTTCAGTTTTCTTTCCTCTCTTTTTTTTCCCCACTATGATTGTGAACATCTGGGTGTTTGACCGAGAGGGTTAATTGATTAAATGGTTGTGGGCTGTGTTGGACAATGAACAAATGAGAAGGAGTATTGGGCAGTAATAAGAGATATAGGCGCTGGTTGGTTTGGTTCTGAGTATATGGGCCAAGTGAGTGTATATATTGAATAATGATGGAATTAGTGGGCTAAATAGGTGCTGGATATATATACATGTAGTATCACGTGTTGCTTTTCCCCTGGGTCCTACAAGCAAGCTTGCAATCTTAGCTTCTTCTTCTTCTTCTTTTTTTTTTTTGATAAAAGAGAAGGTTAAAAGCCAAGATTATATAGCCAAATTAAAAGAAGGGGAAAAATATTCCTAAACACTCTTGGTCAACCCAAGTACGCAAGTAATCAGGACATGCCTGTAAAATATCAGAGTGAGAAATACCCCTTTTTGCCAACGCATCCACCACCCGATTGAGCTGACGAGGGACATGACAAATAATCACCTCCCAGTCACAGCCCTTTAGCTCCTTGATTAGATCCAAAATGAGATCCCCATAACCGAAGTTATCATCCAGAACATGATCCACTAGCTCAAGAGAATCGGACTCCAGGATGATCTTTTTAAAGCCTAAGTCCCAAGCCAATCGTAAGCCTTCCGCCATTGCCCATTCTTCTGCAGAATAAGCATTACACATACCCACCTGCTTAACAAAACCAGCCACCCAATCCCCGTGGCTGTCCCTAATAATTCCCCCACATCCAGCCAACGACGATCCAACCACCACCGCCCCGTCTACGTTGATTTTAGCTTCTTTTTGTTTGCTAAGAAAATTTTAGGGAAGGGTTGGGCTCACCCACAATCCAAGGGCGGGCGCTGGAGCCCATCCCGCAGGTATACTGGGTTAGAGAGTATACATGTATTCACCTCTTCCCAGCGTTTCCATTACTTCGTAGACCCCTAGGATGTCTCCCGGCGTCTTGACCAACTTCGTGATCGAACCCCTCCCTTTAGGTGAGAAAGTCCAACCCTTCGCCGGTTGAACCAAGGACGAGGGGTATGTTGATTTTAGCTTGGTTATGCATGAATTCTTCATTTCCCTTGGACCCAACTTAAACATCTATTCATGCCTTCAATAAAAGGCTTGGTGGGGCACGTACTAGCTCACCCAATTGGCCTTGCATTGGCCCAAATTCATTTACAATTTGTGGTTAAAATAAAATTACTATTTTACCCTATCTTTATTAAATAAATTCTCAAAGTATATCCTTTACAATTTTCCTTGATTTTATTTTCCAAATATTACAAGGAGAAAAATTCCAAATTTTCCCAAATAATTAATTTTAATCATTTGGCCAAATTCCATCGATTAATTCACATCTTATTTCTAAAATATTTTAGGCGTAATTTATTCCTTATTTGAATTTATTCCTTTTCTCATAATAAATTAATTAAGGGAAAACTAAGCCTAAATTTCTCACAATTATTCTCATAACCAAAATTTCATAATTAATTTCCATATAATAATCCAATTTCAAATCCCAAAATTTGGGATGTTACACGCTCAGATTCGTGATTTGGTCACCGGCGCCTTCGATCCCCGATTTGTCCAAGTCGGGTAGATTAAAGATAACTTAAGTGGATTATAGATTGTATAAGCATGTTGCTCTTTACGGTCAATATAATAAGATTCGTCATCTTCTTTCTTTATATTATTTCTCTAATTACATATGGTAACATATAAAAAACTCCTCGATAGTAAAACTGTCAAATACAGGAATGGTGTAGAAAGGTCAATCGAACATTCTGTATGTGTATGGAACTCCAAAACATACAAGTCAGGGATATGATAAGACTGAATTGTTCAATCAATCTACAATGAACATGCTCTAAAGAATATGAAAAAGTTCTAAAGAGCAACATAACAAGAAGTAGAAAACGGGAATACTTTAGCCTAGATACTAGACAGTTCAACCAAAAGAAACAGAGATCATAATGGGTATTCGTGAGTTGACAATATGAATTCACTAAGCATTCGAATGCTTGAGTCATCCTATTCAAAGGAGGGGGTTATGGGGAGGAACAAAAAGAAAATATTAGGAAGTGGCATGCACGCCACATATTAGAATTTCCAAAGGAAAAAAACATAATGATTCCCTAAAATCAACAAGACGAGAGTGAAGAACTTTACTGTGGCTTCGCATTTCTATCCTATTGTCTCTCGTATCGAACTTATTTCCTTGCAACTTGTGCTCCAAGCGACAACCCAAGAGACTTCTTAGTTGATCAATAGAAATTGCTCATTTTCACAAAGGAAGGGAAAATCACCAATGCAATAACTAAAGTAATCATTCAACCAATACCGAGATAGAGAGAGAGAAAAGAAACCACATATCTATCTGTTTTCTAAATATTTTACAATTTCTAACTCCAAAGAACATGGCTAATAGTTCCGAAGAAGTATGTGACTCAGATCGTGCACAAGATCATGAGGAAAGTGAAGATCGGCGGCGGGATTAGCGAGCAATTTGCGAATGACGGAGACAGGAGAGCAAGCGGTGGCAAGGGAAGACGGGAGGGGAAAATGCTCACTCTTTTGTTTTTTGTTTTTTTTATAATAAGGATGGCTAAAGCCAAGAGTACAAGGAAATTAAAAGATAGAAGGGAACAATCCCAAAGACTCTTGATCAACCCAAACCCTCAAGGAGTAGGGGAAATCACTAAGAAAGGTAGACTTGGATAAACCCAACTTAGCTAAAGCATCAGCTACACGGTTACATTGACGAGGGACAGAACCCAAAACCACTAACCAGTCACGGGCAAGCATTGACCGGATATGGGAGATTAAGAGACTCTTCGCAGAAACTGAATCAGTAGTAAGGCGGAGAATAATGTCGGTTGCATCATATTCAAGAACATTCGCTAAGACCAAAGTCCCAAGCCAAATTTAATCCTCAAAATAGCTAATTCTTCAGCAGTTTGAGCACTACTGCATCCCAAGCATTTTGGTAAATCCTACCCGCTAAACCGCTTTATCATCACGAATAACTCCCCACAAACTAGCACAATTGGAGCTCAAAACCATAGCGCCATCAACGTTAATTTTACACCAATCAATAGGCGGGCTGCCAAGAATCAAAGAACGGACAAAAGTGAAGGAGGAAAGTAACTAATAAAGTCCTCGATGCAAGGAATACTTCCTCCAGATCGTAATACTATTTTCCTTGGAGACGACGCTTGACAAACCCCGCTCAAAAGTAAAAAGGTTCCTCCATCCCCATAACTTCCACAATGCCACACCGAATATTAAGGGCCAAAAGCACCCATTTGACGCCCAAAAGTCCCCTCGCAGATTCAAGATTAACCAATCTTTCAAAATAGGAGGAAAAAAATTTGAAGCATACCCATAGGAACAAGATCGAGCCACACCTCTTAGCATAATGGCAATTCCTAAGAATATGAAGGATGTTTTCTCGAGCCGCATTACAATAGGAGCACACCGCAGAAGTACCGCATCAACTACTTCTCCAGCATTTGTGGGAAGACGGTTCGAGAGCAACCATCCATAAGAATAAACGGATGCGCTCAACGCCTTTCCATCGCCAAATAGTCTTAAATAGAGTTTCCCTAACTATAGGGGAATTACCTCTATTAAATTATAAGCACTTCTAATAGAGAAGCTACCACAAGAAGAGGACCCCATATAAGAAAATCATGACCCGATTCAACTCTAGGAGGCAAGGTAGAGGATAATCACAAGATAATGTCCTGAGAAACAACATCCTTTAAACACCGAAGATCCCACATACCATGAATAGTCCAATGACATCGTGGAATTCTCGCTCCTCCATAGATAGAGGTCTTATGCAAAAATCGAAACCTTATTGCCATCAATTAACCAATTATCGAGAAGAAACCAACATATGAACCATTTCGAGATAAGTAACACATCCCATAATCAATTGGATGAACCCCATCTCAAAGCCTACTTCAACAAGAACTTGCTTCAAGAAATCCCAGCGAACCCTATCAAAGGCCTTTTCTAGATCAATTTTCATAGCTACCAACCCTTTCTTACTTTTTTTTACACATAACATGAAGTAGCTCTTGACCGATGATAATGTTATCCCGAATACTCCTACCCTTGATGAAACTAGACCGGTAAGGGAGATAATATTATTCATAACACTTTTAAGCCTCTCGAGTTACCAAACTTAGTCACGCATTTATAGTGAACCGTACAAAGAGCTATAGGTTTGAAATGAGCAACCAACTCGGGTGATCTTTTTGGGAATAAGAGATATGAGAGTCTTATTAGAGCGAACCACGTCGGTAGAACCAGAGAAAATACTCTTAACAAAGGAGCATAAAGCAGGGCCTACCTTACTCCAATTGTTTTTGTAGAAAAGAGGAGGAAAACCATCAATCCCTGAGCTTTGAGACTCCCATAGCAAAAACAACACTCCCGATTTCATCATCATCCGGACTCGGAGAGATGCCTCGAGTGACGAATCATCCACCGCAGGAAAATGGTTGACGGTAGAGAGGAAAACCGAATCAAAGTTGTAATCTCAATAAAGCTCCTTGTAAAAATCAACCACCAAATTCTTCAAACCTCCTTCCTCGGTGACCCAAGAACCAAAAGCATCCTTTAAGGCTAAAATACGATTCCTTCTATTTCTCATCTTAGATTTCAAGTGGTAGTAGCAAGTGTTCCTATCACCCTTAGCATCCACTCCGCTCTAGATTTTGGAACCATTTGATCTCTTCAAGCCGAAGGAGCCTATCAAGATCATCTTGGAGTTCATTTTCCGTAACACAAAGGAACCGAGAGTAAGGATAATTCCTTGACTTCGAATCCCATCCAATCTCGCGCAGATTCACATTTTCTCGATTCCCAACCATTCCAAAACTTCCGAATTCCACACCCTACAGAGTCTTGAAATTGAAGCAGAAGAATGAAGGTCCCCATCGAGTTCCAATTTTCATCCACAAACTTATCATACAAATCATGCCGAGTCCACATAGCTTCAAACCTAAAAGGAGGCTTCCTAGGGACCATCGATGGAGCATCGCCCAAAGACAAGAATGGGGTTATGATCCGAGAATTTCGTTCTTGGAAGGACTTGAACAAAAGACTTATCAAAACCAAATAGAAAGTCATTATTTGCCAAAGCACGATCAAGTTTTTCAAAAATCCTAGCATAATTAGGCGCCTTCGGCCACGCCTGTAAAGCGAGGACCAACACTTTCCAAGTCCGACAAAGCACAAGAGTGAAGTCTATCATGAAACAACCTTACTCTCGAGAAATTAATAGACGGACCTCCCACTCTCTCATCCAGGAAAGAAAATCGTTAAAATCACCCAAAAGGACCCATGGAGCCGAAACAGTGGAAGCAAAGGAGAATAAGCTTTGCCACATATCAGCTTTAAGGGATGGGGTCGGGAGAGCATAGATTGCCGAAAGGATGAAAGGTTGCCTCCCACCGACTCACACCAGAGATGAATAAACCGATGACCGATGAAATAACCACAATATCGTCAAACTTTAAACTCTTCCACGCAACGATGAGACCACCAGAGCGCCCAATACTCGATACAAAAGAGAGACCATCGAAACCAAGCTTCAAGACAACGGAATTGGATCTATTTCTCACATTTGGTCTCGCAAGGATCAAAATATCCGGATTTGGAGATTTGCAGATGGAGCGAATTTGACGGAAAAACTCTTGGCACAAGCGCCTATGATATTCCGTAAGAGGGATTTCATTTGATTTATTGAAAAATAAATATAAACCGGGCTAGAAGAGGCCCAACTAACACTCACCAGTGATTGGGTTTCTAGCACACACGAATCTTGAGGCCCATCACCGTAATCGCCCCATCAACAATTGCTCAATCCAAATGACTAGGCCCCGCCCAAAATTTCCCATTAAGATTCTCCAAACGCCGAGTATCACCTGGATCTAAGGAGCCAAAGGAGAAATGGTGCACTTCATCTGGGACAAAGTGAAAGTTGGCCAACCTCCCGCTTCTTCGATTCAAGTACACCCATAACATCATCACCATCCCCATTGACCTCCTCCGTACTCCTATAAGCCGACAGCAGTACCTCATTTTATTTAGTTTTCCCATGATCGATCTCTCTCAAGCGTTTATCCTTCCTAGTTACTTGACCGCCACCAAAGATGGCTCTTGCTTCCCAGGTATACTCGAGATTTGCTTTGCTTTTTTATGCCCCCTTTTTCTCTTTGTCGCCCGGTTTTTGTACGTTTGATGGAGCACCCATTGTTCATCAACATTGAGATGCACACTCAACCATCTAAGCGTAACGTCCATCTTGAACAATGGCATCATCTTCCTCACTGTAACCTCAAAGCGAGAGCCTGTTTGGGAGCATCTTGTTGTTTCTCCTTGGTCCCTTTCTTCGGCCTCCGGTGACGCCGAACCACCTTCCGACTTCGTGAGGTTCGATGAAGAGGCATTACAATGTTTTTCTTTAGCATCCATAACCATAACATCATGCATCCCCTCAATAGGATCACCACCCGCAAGACTCCTTGATTTCTACATTCTCTCCCACATGACCCCTGTTTCCGCAACACTCACACCCGATTTACATTCATCAACCTTATGCCCATAAATACCACAGTTGATACATAGGCTATGGAGGCCTTCATATTCCAAATAATAATCTTCCCCTCAAGAGTAAAACCAGACATTAATTGCTTACTTAAGTCCACCGTAACGCATATTCGCTCATAGTGACCTCGAAGTCGCCTGCACGTATTAATGTCAATCTTGATTGTCCCACCGATTCGATCCCCAATCCATGATAGAGCCTCTCTATCATAGTATTCAAGAAAGACATTAGGCAATCTGACCCACACCGCCACCCTATCCACAAGCACGCAAAGGATTGAAGTAGGGCTCTATGGACGGACTGTAAGATAATGATTGAAGATGAGCCAAGGCCCACCAGTAAGGGCATGATCATAATCCTCCTTATTAGAGAGCTTAACGACAAAGTAGCCGTTACCTATATTAATCAGACGAATGACTCCTCTCTTGGCCCATAATGATTGAAGAATGGATAGCAGCATCTTGTAACCAATACTCTTGCCGAGCAGTTTCACTATGACAGACTGATTCCATGCTTTATACAATCTTTTCTTCGTTTCCGAGAAGGAAAAAGTAGGAAAGTTGCGTGGGGATCCTCTTTGATAATGCACAAAGGCTCACGATCATCAGCATCCGAAAGAGAGTCATCCGACAAATCATCAGCTTCAGCAATATTCCCACTATTCACACTCTAACCGTCGATACCTTGCAGCTTCTCAGCGAAGGACTGGCCAGCAATCAACAGATTCTTAGGGTCAAAACCCAGTTTAGGCCAAGCTTCCTCACACAGAATGTTATCCCCATTTTTGATCTTTTTTAAACTTCTGAGTAACAAATCATCCTCTTCGCGGGACGGAGGGAGCAGAGACCGAGCATTTCCTTGAGAACTCTTCATAGCCGTATGAATCACTTTTCTTAATTTTTTGTTTTTTTTAGATTAAAAAAAAATTGTTTTTCTTTTACTTGAGTCTGGAGGTATGGGACTCTCGAAGTTGCGATCAAAGGCATTGGGCTCATTCTGTAATTCTCGACCTCAATAGACCTCAGTTGGGTTTCACTTGTAATCGTACAAAACCAGAAGCTAGCCCAACTTCAGGTAAACCGTACTTCCCCTTCTTTTCTTTTTTTCCCCTAACCATAAAGTCACTTAATTGTGAGGCACTAAATATTTACACCTCTTCTAACTAATTTGGATTCAAACCTTAATTTGTTAAATTTGTGAGGATTAACCCTTTCCACTAAAATCAACCCTTATTGATGTACTTTCTCTTCTTATTATAAGACATCCACTAATGATTTTAATTAGATTAAAGAATAAATTTGTCTTAAATTAATAATTAAAAATATATCTTATATTTATAACGAGACACCCTAAATATGTCATATGTTTAGTATGGGTACTTTTGTTTCTAAACTTCTATTATTTGGAATTCAAACTCCGACTTGGTTAATTTGTTTTACCTATACCTCGTTTGGCTCTTACCACTTTTTCTTGTTACCTGCCAACCTTTTTATTAACATTACTTCATTTTTATCCCCGATTATGGTAGGATTAAATGAGCATATTTTAGTTAAAATATAAATATCATGATTACCACAAGGCATGGTAAAAAATGATTACTACAGATTAATCCCCGGTAAAATATACTCCTTATTTCAAGAAATAAACAAAGTAATTTGGGCAAAAAAGTTAGTATAAAAATGACATTCTGTCCGTGCTCTATCTTTCTTTCTTTTAAGCAAATTTTTTTTTTTTTTTTTTTATCATCATCATGCATCAATCAAAATATCATTCTATCCGGGCCAGTTGTGTGCTTTTTAAGGAAACAACCAAGCGGTGATTTTAGAAGTTCTTTAATTCTTCTTATATACTTTAAAAATTCAACATGATCGATCCTGATAATGGTATAATAAAAAAATCTACAACAAATCATGGATTATATTAATTAGCAATGTGTCAAGATGTCGTCCATAAGTTAAAGTCTTCTTCAAGCCGATGAGTGAACTACATCAAAGGGAAAAGAAAAAGAAAAAGGAATTGATTATTGCATCATGCGACAACCCACTTGGCTAATTAATTAAAATATAATCTCATTGATTATAATGGAGTACGGTATTATACTATTATATGTCATGTTCAAAGTCAATTTTCCCTTTCGTGTCTCAGATGAACCTACCTGATCACCCGGAGAGGACAGCCTGATTTCGATTGGAACATCTCATTAACTGAACGTACATAATCGGCTGTATCACTAAAAATCAGGCTGAAAATCTGCCCTCAATATTAAAGTTAGGATTTGACCAAAAAAAAATATATTAAAGTTAGGATTACGTCTGCTTTTATTTTAACAATTTTTAGTAGTCAGCTTTTTGTTTGATCCTGAAAATAAAAAGGATTCTGGGTTTAATTGGCGAACAATCAAATTTTTGTTTGATTCTGATTAAGGTTTCGATTACCTAGTGTTTGCAATCAAAGTTAAGGTTTAGGTACAGGGTGTGGCAAAAGGAGGACCTATCCAAGATGGCTTCTGTCAAAAAAATTAATGATGTGGAGTTGCAGGAGGCTAAATTGATTGTACAAAAATGGAGGTCTCAGAGTTGGCCAGATGGTATGCAATCTCTGGTTAGTTTTAATGTCATTAGTAGTTCTGGAATTTAAATGTGTACGTCAAAGCTAATTAGGTTTCATATGATTCGAGTGTACATAACGCGTGCGTGCTGGGGGTGAGGCTTGTGTTCAAAGAGTTTGAACTAAACACCATTTCAGTCCTTTAACAACATTCAAACATCCTCAATCAGTCTACTGACCTGATTGAGACTTTCTTAAAAATGTAAACCTGCATTTAAATTATGATGTTTTAGTTGTGTTTAATTAGGATCTTCCTAATTACTACCTCCGGCCTGATTATAATAATACTTTTAGTATAAATTGTATTATAAAAGTATTCTTATAATTAGGATTAGATGAAGATTATCTAACCTATATGCAAACATTGAGGGGATGTATGAAATAATTACAAGATTTGCACCCAGTTTCAAGAAATTAAAACAATATTCACTTTCTATTTACGTTACTGATTACCTAAAATTAAAATATAGAGTTCCAGATAACAATTGGCACAAATCAACAGCGATGCATATATATCACATGCTGTAAATGATTTTGCATTATTTCGGCTGCATCGAGGACCACACGTTGACCGCACAAGCAAGAGTTATCCACAAACGAGAAAGACCAAAAAGAGAAAAGCACACACAAGGTAATAGAATCACTTCAAATACAGGAATAAGTAGTCTCTAGAAACTTCATGCCATATCAGTGCTGGAGAATGCTGATCCCACTGTCGAGGAGAACCGGCAAGGACCACCGCTTTACAAAAGAGATAATTAAAAGACAAAAGGGACAGAGAATACTACTGGGATGGATGGGAAGGAATGGTCTCCGAGCAAAAGGAGAAAGCGAAATTTAACGAACAAGGACCATCAATAATGGAGCACGTAGATGTTGTATTCCACGACGGCGTTGCTGGTTTTCAGATCAAAGATGTAGGTCTTGGCCTGAGCGAAGCCACGTGCGAACCGGAAAAGCCCACTCCCGCCGACGATCGGCATCTCCCGAAGTCCCATACTTGAAATCGGGTTCCGTGCCAACAAGCTCAGATAACTCCCATTATACTTCCCTTCCGTGAACACAAAGTTCAACACCATCAACAAAGCCGTCTCGTCCTGCGCCGCCGACGCATATATTCCCTGGGCTCTACCCACCAGCTTCGACCCCAGCTCCGGGCCGGTCGTCAACGGTTCGTCGGCCACCGACACCTTTCCGAACCCCGTTGAGGAGGTGTTAGTCATGAGGGCCTCCGCCACCTTCACGGCGGTGAGATTCTGTCCGCTGACGATGTCGTGAAAGTAAAAGTGAAGGTGGGTCAGCTTCTCCTTACGGAGGCCCAATGAAGATGGGGAGAGAATCCGAGAGAAGCCGGTGGGTTTGGCAGCGGCGAGGTATGTGAAAAGGAAAATGAGGATGAGGCTACTGAGGAATGTGAAAAGCTTTTTGGCCATTGTTGGAGCTTTTTGAGAGCTTCCAGAGGGATTTCTTCTCCTTCTCCTTCTTTCCTGGGGATGCGAGAAAATAAAACTATGTGGAGTATATAGAACATTGGGATTGTGGGATTTAATTCCGATCGTAGAGCGAAGACCTTTGGCGTAACTGAAATGTGCAAATCATTGTGTGAAACTTACGAGTCTAAGCTAAACTCGTAAACTCGTGATAATGACATAAATCGTATCGTAACTTCAAATCGTAGAACTCGTAAAGAGTTTACTTTTATCATTAAATACGATAACTATGTATGATTAAATAATTTAAATATAAAAATGACAATAATTTGATTTAAATATATTTTAAATCTAAATAATTGAAATTAAATATATCAACATTTATAATTTATTATATTTAATAAATAAATTTCTATAAAATTCATATAAAGTCGTTGAAGATGACAAACCGAAAAAATTAATACAATTTTATAAGTTACAAACGTAAAACAATAAATTCGTGTAAACTCGTGAGTTTATCTGAGTTTACAGCTAACATGATTTTACTAAAGATTTAACTCGATTTAATATGGTAGAAACGTAGAAACCAGAAACTCCAGAGAGCCAACTCGTGAGTCGATGTGTCTAATGCACGACTTTGACTAAACAAATAAATTATGCTTATTTAGTTCTTTATTTATCACCCTCAGCATCTGACCACGTCATCACGCGTCTGAATGACGTAGGCTCGAGGGAAAATGGAATGCTTTGATTTTGATTTCTTTTGATCAATTGGGCTTTGATTTTTATTTCTTCATGTACACCGCGGAAATAAGTTTTCTTTGTTGATAAATAAAGAAAAGGGTTTAACTGTTTAAGTTACAATTTTAATAATGAAAATTTTCATTATTAGGCACCATTAAGTTTGGGTGGATGCAAGAATATACTTTCTCTGTCCAGTCTTAAATATAAAATTCAGTTAAATTTTTTGTGAGAGGTTAGATGAGATTAAAAACCTAAATATCTTACTTAAATAGTATATATTGTATATTATTATATTATATATTAATTTATAAGCTATACTAATTAATTTGAAGAAAAAATGATATATATAAATAATTTATTTATTTTTCTTAATTTTTTAAATAAATTAACTGGATGTTATATTTAAGAGAGAGGATTAAAAAAGTTTATAAAGGGGAGCAATTTTCCCATCATCATCAGATGCCCTGAAGTGTTGTTACTCTTCCAAGTCCAGAAGAATATCTAGTACAGAAGACACTAAGCCTAGTTCGATGAATCTCAATGATGAAACCAAATAGAAAACTACTGCTTATGAAGCTTCTGTGATGATTCATGTGATAAATTCCACCAATAGTTTGTCGACTCCTTCAATTTATTCCAGAACATTCAAATGTCTTCATTTCCGAAGGAGAAAGGCTCCTAAGAGCAATAATAGATTATTTCACTCTCACTGCGAGATCATAATGCTTCAAGAACCACCCCATGCAACACAATGAAGCTTGTGAGCCCAACAATTTATGGGCTTCCATTTGAAGTGGAAACATCCAATTCAGACCAAACAAACTCTTAGGTTGTATCAAAAAAAAAAAAACTCTCTTAGGTAACCTTTCGTCTCGGCTCAACTCAAAAGGCCGGACTTCTTCACCTCAAGGGAGGGGGTTCGATCCTGCGCCTGGTCCAGGCACGTGAGGCATCCTGGGTCTAAGAAGCGCTGAAACGCGGTAGAGGTGGAGGCATGTGTACTCTCTTTCCAAGATGCGCATGGACGGGTTCCAAGCGCTCTCACTTGAAGCGTAGGTGTGAGCCCAACCCTTTCCTAAAATTTTATAATAATAAAAAAAAAAACTCTCTTATCTTTGGGTTGAACTGGCAAAGGGGTTGGACACTCTCACAAAAAAAAAGGAGGTTTGATCCTGAAATTGGTCAAGGTGTCGGGGGAGGTATCCTAGCTCCTAGCTCCTGGGTGTCTGAGTAAACACCTAAGGATATTTGACGACTCACCCTGTCCAACGTTGGTACCATGGAATTGAGACTTTGCCCTACCCTTATCCTTAGATTGTGGGTGAGCCAAACCCCCTTCCTAAAAGTAAAGTTAGTAATAAAAAAAGCACTCAGATTCTTCTCAATCGAATCATTCGCGAACGCGTTTAGAGCACAGGCCAGAGCACCAGCAACTCCACTCGTCTACACACTTCTTATTCCTCTCGCTCTCTTCACCCTATTTCTCCAGTTTTTGAACCAATTTGTGACACCCATTCTAATCCAAATGTCTCGCCGACAATTTCACATGAAGTAGAAGCTCTATGACTTGGATTGGGGAAACAAGAATGAGATCGAAGCTCCTGAGAACTTAATTGGTAATGATTCATCAAATCGAGGGAAAATGAACACTAGAAGTGGTTGGGAACAATGAGCTTGAGGTGTAGTTTGTCATTGCCACAATCGTTCTTTCCTCTTTGCCATATTAGAACCATTTTTAGAGGCTAAATAAAAGGCAAGAAGATTAAGTAAAAGGAGGTCAGATGGTTGAGAAAGAACGAAGGTAGGGGCCAAAAATATTGATGGTCTTCTACCCTGCACAGACAGTGCCACGTGGACATCTCATGGGGACCACAAAACAGACGGTCGCAATAGTGAAGGGAGATGAGAAAATTGCTCCATTTTATAATGTTTTATGTATATTTTTGCACTTATTTAATTTTAATGGTGTGAGATAAAAACTTCATTTGTTAAAATTATATATGATCTGTTTTCCATGGATCGTGTGGGGGCCCAGGCACCATATATGAACAAAATAACAGGATTTAGTTTCCCTGCCTATCCTTATCCAAAGGATAGGCAGGGAGAACCTATCCCATCTGGACCGTCCAGATTTTTTTTTTGTTTTTAGTTTTTTAAAAAAATTATTTTAATTGGTAGAGAATCTAAAATAAAGATAATCCCTCAACTAACATTTTCTCAAAAAATTATTTTTTCATTCAAAAAGCAAAAGTTAAAAAAACTAAAATCTGTACCGTCCAGATCACATTTGGATGGTCCAGATGCTCCAAGCTCTTGGTGCCTATCCAAAAGATAGGCACCGAAACGTGGTCAAATAACAATACCCTGCGTCTGCGGAAAGAGGCATAATGCTCCCTATTTTGAATGAAAAGGGAAATATCATTCAACTGAAGGCGTTACAAAGGTTCCATATATATACAAAGCTAAACAGAAAGCGCATGAAGCTAATTCAATTCAAAAAAATCCATCAGATTCATGGCTTTGACTGTATGCTCTGCTTGCTAACGCCTCTGACGCCACAATGATCTCAGTGGATCTAAAGGATTGGCCACCAAAAAGTCTTCTTTTCCTAACAGTCCAGAGTTTCCATGCAACTATTCCAAACCGTAACAGCCGCTTGTGCCTTGAGCGGCGCGGATTCAGATGTCGCAGCCATCATTCCTTGATCAGTTGATTTAGGAATTGACGAAAGAGCTGAGGTGTTCTGGGACTAGTAGCTTCCAGAACGTAACTGCAATTGGGCATTGACGAAGAACATGGTTGATGCATGTCTTCATATCCATGGTCACTTAGTTCACAGGCAGCCTCCAGGGTGAGGTTTCTTCTCACTCGCTCTGAGTTGGTAAGAAGCTTGCCTTTGGAAGCAAGCCAAAGAAATGAGCAAACACGCTGGGGATTTTACCGAAATATATTGCCAATGCTTCGCCATCTCACTCCAATTATCCTCTTCAAGTGCTTCATAAGCAGATGTCACCGAGAATTTGCCGTTGCTTGTAAAGGCTTCAATGGCATGAAGCGGCACCGTCGGAGGGTGCAGACGGTGCGGCGGCAGCAATGAGCATGTTGATTGACATTGGGAGCTTGTCTTGAAATAAATGACATTGCCATTGACAGTTATCGTCGACGAACTCACTGATCGTCTAGCTCTTCCAGTAGCTATTAATAAGGTCGGTGAAAGCTCAGTTCTTGAGAGGACCTAGCTCTCTTAGCCAATTGTCGATCCAGAATCGAGTGGTGGTCCCATTACCCGGTGTCCATCGAATGCCAAAAGAGGTGTTCGCCCATGCTTTTGAGATACTTCGTCATGTGTGGGAACAAGTTTTGGTAAGAAAGTTGTATCCAGTTGCTTGAGACCAGCCATACTTGACTTTTAAGACTTTCACCATTAATAAATCTGGTTTACTTACAGGGGCGGAGCCAGGATTTGTAGACGAGGGGGCGAGATTATAAAGTAAAGTGTATAGGAGTTAAATAAAAGTTTTATGGAGATATGCAATTCTTATACAAACAATTTATAACAATAAAGTTAATCAATATAAACTCTTCTAGAGTCAACAACAAACATTGAATACACTTTTAACTTTTTAATTGTTGTTAAATTTTTGAGGACTAAAATATATAATACTATATCATTAATAAGAAAAAAAAATTAATATTTTTCTTTTATTATTTTCATTCTTGATGCATTTTCCACAACAACAACTGCAAACTTTACTTGAAATGCTGAATGCTACGGCATTTGATAATTGATGAGAGTAATTGATATTATTAATTTATTATCACCCGTCACCGCAGTGTATCAATGGATATTTCATTTTCACATTATAGGGTGATTACTAGTTATTACTATTCAGCACTTCTAGTTTTCTACCCTTGTCCACCGACAAACATTGAGGTCATCTGCTGTACATCGTTCGAATAAAACGAGAGCAATAATACTGTCATTTCCCTAGAGCTTCTTTATTAGACAAGTGGTGTCATAATCCTGCATTTTCAATTAAAAAAATTGGTTTAACACAGCAATAATACCGTCATTTCCCACAACGTCCTCCATGGTTTGACCCCTTACCTTCTAATCCCGCTACTAATTCTCCGGCGACTTCCATTAACTACCAACTGTCTTCTGACATAGGCCTTCTAAAGCAGTAGCCTCCTCTCAACGTGAACAACATGCACATCCGGATTCTCAACTTCCAGTCCATCCTCCAACCTCCACCTATATTCTCAACATAGAATTCTTCCTCCATTCTCGCCCCTAAACCTCAAGCTCCCTCATCAGGGTTTTAATGCAGCATCGTTCTTCATCTCTCATATGTATATTTTTGAGTAAATATCCTTTTGCCTCCCGGAATAACACGCACTACCCATTTTGGTCCCCGAGTAAAAAAATGTCATTTTGGTCCTTTTAAGGACTAAAACGATTTTTGGGAATTTGTGAGGGATTAAAAGCCCACAAAATGACTAAAGAGACTTTTTTACTGTTTAAGGACGAAAAATGACATTTTTTTACTCGGTGGCCAAAATGGATAGCGTGTTATTTTAGGGACCAAAAAGGTATTTACTCTATATTTTTCAAAACAAATTTTGGGGGCCCACCCTAGCCCCCTATTCCACCTCTGTTTACTTATGAGAAAGAAGCCTAGCTTTGAGAGAAAGGCTGAGTGTTGACTCTGGAGCTTTCGGAGGCCACAACCTCCATTTTTGCTTGGCTGATACATGTCTGACCAGGAAACTAGCTAGAGGGATACCTCTATGATTAGCATCTGATTCCCACATGAACTGTTTTGGGTTTCTCGATTTGAGTGCAGCATGATGAAGGCAATGAGGAAGCTAAGTCGATCTGCATGGCATAATAAGGAATTGTAGACATACAACACCGATTTAGCCAACATGATTCGATTCGTCTCTGAAGGCACGGCATGTTCTGGATGGTGCAGTCTAAACCTCCATTTGGTCCCCTGTTTCCGTGGACAGACATGCTCAAGGTGACCATAGCGGCCATAGCAATAGCAAATCGTGGGCAATCCTTCATATTCAACGAATAGGGTATGTTGATGGACTCTGATTTTGGAGGTGAGGGGCTGGGATAGGTCGATGAGTACAGCCATTCCCGCAAATTTTCCTCTCTCCCCCAACACTGTATTATAGTCTATCCTAATGACCTTCCCTAACACTTCTCCGATTGCCCGTATCACACTCTTCTTGTAATATCTAGCCGGTAAGCCTGGAATGCGTATCCAAGCCATTACTTGTGAAGCAAATTGTGAGTGGGGATAGAACTCCAGTGTCCAAGGTTGGACTGTCAGGTAATGACCGAAGATGACCCAGGGGTCCCCGAGCAAGATCTCTTGGTAGTCCTTTTCGTTGCTAAGTTTGGCGATGAAACAGTTCCCTTCAAGATCAGTGAGTTGCACAGATTCATCAAGCTTCCACAGACTAACTACCTTATCGCGGAGGTCAGTGTATCTGATGTTACGGCCAAGCATTTTGATCGCTACTACCGCAAACTTCATACTTTCATTGAGCAGCTTATGGATTCTCTCGGAGGAGATAGACGGGAATGGCCCAGACTTATCTATGACAACATCTTCCCTCTTGCACTTAAAAATCATCCTCTCAGCCTTTTGGCCAAGATCAAGTGTAGTATCTATTCTTATCAGTTTAATGCTCCCCAGCCATCTAAGGCATTGTTTTGTTATGAGACCAAAACTTGCAAATGAATTGAAGTATCGAGCACTGAAAAAAAAAAAAAAACTCACAAACAAACAAAAATACTATTTTCTCCCGTCCTAATTATAAGACTACTTTTGTAGTACAAATTGTACTACAAAAGTGGTCTTATAATTAGGATCGAAGGTAGTAGTGTGTATTTTTGGGAGTTAAACAGTGGCATAAATTGTGTATTTTTACATATTTATTTTTCCCTTACAAAGGTATTCAATTGCATAGATTTTGTTTCTATTGTTAGCATTTTATGATTTTTTTAATATTAAAAATTGTACTATTACTTCACCGCGTGCATGATTCGAATTTCTAGGGCACTTCTTCATGGGTAAACTTTGGTTAAAAAAGTGACATGAGGGTGCAGCAGGCAACTGGCAAGTGAAAACCCAAAAGCAAAAAAATTAGAACAGAGCAAAACCAGAGGGGGATTTTTATCCGGGCATGCCAATATATGAGCTCAAGAATATAATTCAGAATGAATTCTCAACTTGTATTGATTAGAGAGATCAGTACAGTACTTATAGATGGAGTAGTAGTGTGCAATTGATACTAATTCAGTTCTACGTTACATAACAAACTAACAGAATGCTGAACACGTGTGTGAGGGTGATACAGCTGTCAACACATCAGAAACTAACTTCCTTACAGCTGGAGACTTATTTACTAATATTCCCTTCACTGAGACTCAAAACATCTTGACTCACCATTGTTTACTTCATCTTGAGATATTACGTTTAGCTTGTCACGACAGAACGCAAACATACTATAGACCTGTGGTTTTGTAAGAATATCCGCCACTTGATAGGATGATGCCTTGAGGTCCAAAGTATTGGATTGTCACCTAGAAAATACGGTATCCACCGGTGGATCGCTTGTTTTAGGGAGAACAAGAATTTCATCTCGGTTGTCATTCTTGTTTTTCTTGGTATTGTTTTTCTTGGTAGTGATACCTCCCCGATCGAATATGAGTAAGTCTCGAATGCCGAATCGCCGGATAGATTTTATCATCAACCCGTGAGTACTTGTGCCATTAAGATAGCGAAGAAGGCGCTCGGACACATGCCCATTGTTTCATGGTGGGTTCGAAGAAATTGACTTAGCTTGTTTACCGTGAAGGCAATATCTCGGCCTTGTATAGCGTAGGTATTGCGGTGAGCCTACTGTCATCGCGATACAACTTGGGTTCAGAAAAGGCAAGCTATCATTAGCAAATAATTGGACATTTACGACCATAGGAGAAGCAAAGGCATGAGCTTCAACCATTTTAGTGTTAGCTAGAAGGTTGTGGATATATTTTTCCGAGTTGCGAATTATTGATGAATGTTTTACGTCTCGGCTTCAAAATCTAACAAACATTGACAAATTGTCCAAATCAAAAGTTTGTTTGGCGAATTGATGATAGCTATAATCGACTCAAATTCCATGGTGAGACCATCGAGAATGTGAGAAATCCTAGTTGCATCGTAGACTCGGTTCACCAAGAAGTGCAGGATGATCACAAATGGATTTTAAGTTTGCTAAGTAGTCACACATACTAAGTTCACCTTTTCGTTGATTAGTTAGAGATTCTTATAATGCAAGATCTTAGAATCGACTTATCTCGAATATAGCCGATTGAGTTTCGCCATATTTGTGTAGAGGTTTCCAAACCGACTAAGTCAGAAGAACAAGAGGTTGTCACCGTGCAAGTAGCCATGGACGCAAGTGCCGAATCAAGTTGTTCATACGATTCGAAGGCCGGATTGTCGATCTCTCTGTCGCTTTAGTAGCACGAACCTTCTTGGCGTGAACGGAAACAAATCCATCAAGATAGGAGAATAATCGGTGTTGTTTGGCCATGAAGTACACCTCGCTACTTCAAATCGTGTAGTTAGAGTCATCGAGCTTCACGGTGATCTTTTTATTCATGAAGCTACGACTATTTTGACCCCGATTGATGGACACCGAAAAGCAAAAGTAGCTCGGACATTGTTATTATGATCTCACAATCCAAGGAAGGATACGGATCACGGACAATGCCTCTGGTTTATTTGTTGGCAGGAGATACAGAGCTTCGCCGGTGTGGCAGAGGCTCTGATACCATGCCAATATATGAGCTCAAGAATATAATTCGAATGAATTCTCAACTTGTATTGATTAGAGATATCGTACAATACTTATGGACGGAGTAGTAGTGTGCAATTGATACTAATTGAGTTCTACGTTACATAACAAACTAACGAGAATGCCGAGCACGTGTGTGAGGGTGATACAACTGTCAACACATCATTAACTAACTTCCCTTACAGCTGGAGACTTATTTACTAATAGGGCAAGTTACTTTCTGCAGCCAGGTAACTTTTTTTCCCTTTTTGCCTCAATTGGATATTTTTACCTCTAATTTTTTGGACAATTTTTCTATATTTGGATTAATACGTGCTTGGAGGTCAATCGAATATTTTGGTGAACTGAAACAGTATAAAAACAATGTGGTCTTAAAATTTGTAGCAAGTCACTTTACCTACATGCATCCAAACAAACGTACTCCCATTAGGGATTGGGCGCTATAGCTATAATAACTATCTAAACATATAATAGTAGCTAGCTTTAAAATCAGTGTATCCAACAACAGTTACAGTTACAGTTACAGGGCAAGGCCGAAGAACAAGAGTTCCGACTCCGTGAAAGACTCCTAAAATGGATTGTGAGATGAGAAGCTTGTAGCTCAAAGACACGACAATTATGGAAAAAGGGAAAGGAAATGGTCAACCGAAGATGTAAAGACTGGCTGGGGTGGACACAGATAGGGGCGAGACAGAAAACAGGAGGTGGAAGAAGGTTTAAGAAAATCTTAAAACTTACAAGTCAACGAGACTGACAGATATATATAAAAGAATATTATTATTTATTAGATAGATAATTAAATATTTATCCATTCCTTAGTAAATTATAAAATCTATAAAATCATCGGCAAAAATATACACATTGGGCAAGGAGGTTTATTATAAAATAAAATTAAAGAAAAGTGTAAACAGATTAAAATCGTTTTTCCTTTGTCAGTGGGCTATTTAAAAGGTTTGGTTGTAATATGTAGATGGCATAATCAACTCCTCATAACCACTAAAATACTCCAATAAAATGAAATGAGAATGTCTCTTCAGGAACTCCCAATTAAATTGGAAAAGATCGAATTAAAGACACTAAAACCAAAGTATATTATCAAAAGATAATGAATATTTAAACATTTAGTTAGAAGTATGCAGAGAAAAAATGTCCATATCCTTTAGTCAATGTGTTGAACTAATAGAACTACACAAGCCATCTAAATGGCCATTGTTATTTCAGCAAACCTCCTTGCAGCCACGAGATTTAGTGCCCGTGCTAATCAGGCTTCTTGACCTCATTAGAAATTTATTAAAAATGCAAGTTTAGGTTTCGGCGGTCACTTTTAGCTAGATTTAATTAGAATTTTCCTAATTTTTTTATCTAACGTACATGCAAACATTAGGGGAGATGTATGAAATAATTACATCATTTAAATTCAGTTTCAAGAAAACTAGAACAATATTAACTTTTGATTTACGTTATTGATTACCTAAAACTACAAAAATAGAGACGATACAATTGGCCACAAATATACAAAGTATTGCTGGTAATTATCACGGATTTAGAACTCGGACTAGACTAAAAATCGGTGAACTAGCCGGAAAATCGCTCGAGTTAGCTACCAAATCGAGTTTAGAAGTGACTTCGAGTCAACTCGATGTGATTCGGCTGAGTTGAGCGAGTCATTGAGTTACCTCTTTGATTTTTTTTTTCAGCGTCCATTGGACGAAACAACGTTGTTTCATTTGTTACTTTTTTTTTTAATTTAAAAGTTGACTAAAGTGCTGAACACTGAAATTTGGGATGAGATTATGGGAGTGATCATATTTAAGTATTGAACTCAATATTCAATACTTTAAAAGACAAGAGTCAGAATCGAATGAAACCTCCGCCAAACCCTCTCCCTCTAACTTCGTCCAAAATGTCGATCTTGCTCAGTTGCTCCATCCATGGAGCCAAGTTTCAGGAGCTCCGGCGAGCAATAGTCGTCCTCACACTACCACAAAGTAGGGATTTAATGTCCCCAATTAACGTCCGTTTTAAAAACATAGATGTTACAAAGTATGCGGTTGGACTGTTGTAATTTTCTCCATACTTTTAACGTTGGTTTCTTAAAACGACGTTAAAAGTGAACATTTAATGTCCATTTTTATAGAACAGGACATTAAATGTGTTTTTGATTTGAGATACAACGATTGTTTTAATAAAATCAGCCATTGTATATCTAGCCTCGTAAGATTTTTTAGACTGAACTTTTTAAACATCCCATCTTAAAGTAAGTCGTCAAAAAACATCTCCCCCTTCCCAACAAAGCCACAACCACCATTGGATCACTTCGCTGGAAGGAAACTCATGTTTTTGTTGTTTGCTTCACGTCACTGGAAGGAAAATGTACCCACTCCAATCAAGCAATCAGAACTGAAAGTGGAGCATCGCGTTACGTTGCAATTTGATCATCAACAAACATCTACAAACCAAAACTACGAACATGGAGAAATTCCATATACAGCCTACAAGTGCCTTGGACTTGGACCAAGGAGATCAAATGATATAGTAGACAAAACTAAAAATCAATATAAACATATAGTCTACTATCCACTAGTTTGACTAAAAGCCGAAGAGGCAAGAATTTGCATTCCTAGGTTCCCTATTACAAATAATATACACATCTATGATGGGCTTGATTGATATAATTGTTGGCCTTCAAACGAAGCTACATCATTGCCGGTTTGCAGTAGCATCGTTCAGCCTTGATTATTCCTTGACAGTGAGCTAGTCAGTTAAGATATAAAACGAATTCAACAAGCTTCAAAAGCACTGCCCATTGCCAGAAACCGGTATTCTCATGTAACGATTCTCACCTCTAGAAGCATTATGATTATGGTTTTTGTAACCCTTGTAATGGGAAATTAGAGTTGTGAACCTGGAGAAGCTAGAAATTTGAAGCAATGTTGAAGATGGAGTAGACAAAGACAAAAGAAGTAAAAATGAAACAGATTGAAGAAGACAAAGCAAAAATTGCAAATCTGGAGAAGCTAGAAACAAAACAAGAGACAATGAGAGTAGAGGAGGCGAAAGCAATTTTCGCGGTGTCAGAAAATTTGTGAGCGAGGTCCTTGAGATGAGGTTGAAGAGAGTGTGAGGCGAGATTTACAAGGTCGAAGAGAGGTTCAGAGAGCGAAATTCAATTTTCGACGCGGGAAAAGATATGACAATTTTTTTAGACTTTTTAGACCAGAACTTTTAAACATCTTGTCTTAAAAGTTTTTTATTTTTATATTTATAAAACTGTCACCAGTCATACTTTTAAATCCAGACTTTTGAAATATGAGGTCTTAAAAGTTACTTTGTATATTTACAGAACTGTCACCGGTCATACTTTTTAGACTTAATCCTCTAGAATCTGGTCTAAAAAGTTCTTTATATACTTACAGAACTGTCACCGGTCATATTTTTTATACCTAATTCTCTATAATCCGGTCTAAAAAGTTCTTTATATTTATGAAATTGTCACCGGTTATACTTTTTAAACCAGATCCTCTATACTTCGGTCTACATGATGCGGTCTAAAAGCTCTTTTTTGTATTAGTGACAATGACTATTTTTATAAAAACAATCATTGTATCTCTAACCTTACAATGATCTGTTTCATATAAAACCGTTGTTGAATCCTTTAACATTTGTTGTGGTAGTGCTGTTGGTTAGAGTGTTTGTTTAATCATTTAGAGGTTGAGAGTTCAAACCTCTCACACACCTTTTCTTTTTTAAGTTACAAAGATTGGTTTTAAAACCACTATTGTAACTTCTTTTTCCCCAAAATCTTATTGGTCCATTATCTCACGCCACATATTACTATCCCATTTTCCTCACTTCACATAATCTCCACGTCCCATCGAAAAGCAATGACAATCAAATCTTACTGTTTTGAAGTATGGTAGTTAAAATCTCGATTTATCACCGTGATTCTACGTTTTACGATTTTTTTATTAAAACAATTTTACTAATTTTTCAAACGCTTTTATGTTTTTACGATTTTTTACGATTTTCTTACGTTACGATTTTACATTTTACGATTTTTTAATCCTCTTCCGATTTTACGTAAAATCTCGATTTTAACTACCTTGCTCAAGGCTTCCGCTTTATAGGCTTTTCTTCATAGCATAATGCAATTCATGAGCTGATTTCACTCCTCTTCGTTTTGATCCATGTGCTGTCACTAGGCTATCTCCAGATCTAAATCTAGAAGTCTTAGCTTCTTCAGGTATCTTGTATGCAACAGATTTTTTTCCGTAATGGGTCCTTGTTTGATTGTTGCCCTTCCGATGCACTACATGTAACATCCTGAAATTTATTTAGAATAATATAGGATAAATTAATCATGATTAATTTACCAAGAAAATTATTATAAAAGTAAAACTTTTTAATGTTAGTTAAAATAATAATAATAATATAATTTTTACTATTATAATATATTAATATTGTTCGGTTCGGAACTCGATGTCCGCCTATATAAGGTCCGAGATTGATATAGGATTCGTGCTCTCCTCCCCGTATGCTTATAGGACAAGCGTTCAGAGAAGGAATGATCACGGTACACAAGCAAAGCGTATCGCCTAAGGGGTGTCAGATGTGCCGTGTGACTGAATGTAGATTAGTCAAGGCTAAGAGATTGTGTACCTGGTGCCCGTCTCCCTCCTCTATATATATAGAGTCTACCTGGTTAGTTAGTTCCTTGGCCGCCACACCGTACATGTCCCGGGATCGTCTTGGCCGTGCGTGTCCGAGATCGTGTGCGCATGTCCAAGGTCATGGCCGGGTCCCACGGATAGTGGGTTGCCCCCGTACTCAGCAGCTGAGATAATGGGCCTAGACTAGGTCCGTAACAGCTGCCCCCAAGCTCGGTTGCTCGTGTCCCGATCTACCGAGTTTAGATGTTCGTTTGACCGAAATACTAAGTCCGAGTCTTTGTTGATCGCGAAGTAACATGATATCATTGTCCCCCAATGGGTTGTCTGTGTCTCTAGTCAACCGGTGGACATGTTGTCAATCCCGATTTTGTATCGGAGTTGGTATCACCCCTTTTACTTTGATAGGTGTCTATCATAACTTCCAAACAACCTCGGAGTTATAAGTCTTCTGGTTGAGTTGCCCCTGGACATGTGGTCCGGTTATGTTTGCTTTTAAATTTCGTTGTTCTTCGTCCATCCGGAGTCCGGCTCGCTTCTTGCACGGCCGATCTCGTGAACCATCTTCATTCCACAACTTTCATCGATCATCTCCATATTTTAGGTAGGTATTATTGTTTCCTTGCCTCTTTCTTTTGTTCTGCTCTGATCTGCTGTTTCCCTATAAGATTGCGTCTGTATTTAGTTGAAGTTCTAGGTAGATTCCCTTATTGAGTGAATTTTTGCGTAGTCCTGTTTTCAGTTCCTTCATTTGTGCAAAACTCCCCCTGTTTTTCGAGTGAGCCGTTTCCTTTTCGTTAATACCTTTAAGAGAGTGGCTCCCAATGTCGAAGGACATAAATGATATGACCCCGAAGAACGGGCCGAACTACGCCAAACCGTCAAGGGAAAAAGCCGTTGGTGGCTTTGGGGCGATGAATCTTCTCGCCCAACGCCGCAAATCGTTGCTTTAACCGATCACCGTGGAGGCAAGGGAAAACTTCTGGTGGTGGGTCAGCGAAAACTCGAGACGGCACATCATCGGTTAGGGGAAGTCCGAATGTTTCCTTCCCGCTTCTTCCCAATCCAAGGGTGTTTTACCCGAGCTTCGACGTGTCCGCTTCTCCGGCCTTCCGAATAGCGTCTAACAAAGTGGCCAGCTCGGGTCCTAGGGCCGAGGTTGATTCCTACATCGGGCCTTGCTACGACTGCTTGTACGAATGCTCACGACTTATTTCTTGCGGGGATTCCTCCACAAACCGACTTGATTTTGGGCTCTTGCCGACATAATCTTGTCCCGGCTCCTCAAGCTTCATCGCCGAGTCCCGTTGACTTGGATTTTAATCTTACCACAACCGTAGAATCCCGCCTTCAATTTTTGACATCGGTATGCTAGGAAGATTCTCGATCGTGTTTATATTTTCATTTATGTTAGGTATAATGGCGTCGTCTTCTTCTTCCCACGCGGCCGAGCCGAGTCTGGAAATGCAAACCGCGCTAGCCCCCCACAGGATTTAATTGAACAATTCCCTTGGGTTACCCGCGAAGTGTTGTCCTATTGGTCGAAGCTGACCATAGAAGACTTGGAAGGTCTTCCAGTTCAGGATACTAACACCTTTTCTCTCTGTCTCCTAAGAGGACGAGCCCGTATGCTCCGAGATGGAGGGAGCCATAACTCCTTTTTCTTTTTCTATGCGCACTACCCGACCTGACTTGGTATTCGCTTCCTTTTCCGAATTTCAAATGGCCACTCTTCAATTCCTTAGTGTAGCTCCTCAGCTTACACCCCAATGGACGGGGTTACCCGATTGCCTTCGAGTGGTTTTGCATGAGCCTTGGTCTGCCTTGCACCACTTCTATGTTCTTCTACTTCTTCACCCCCCGTTGTTCCGTCTTAGTACAAGATTCATCGTCTTTGCCTTCCTAGTAGCTAACACGGTGTCCGTGTTTCGCATGTGTCTCAAGATGAAAGAGCCGCAATATCTTTCGGGATCCCGGGCCAACAACTAAGGGGAGAAAGAGGTCGGCCCAGGACTCGGGCAAGTCGAAGGTCTGAGAGTCATCGAAGCAGGCCGAGCCAAAGAAGCTCAAGGCCGAGAGTCCTCGAACCCGCAACTAATGCCGTGGACTGTCCGTCCTATCCGAGCCTCTCCTACCGCGGCCTCGCCGCCTCCCAAGTCGACCAACGCCGGGCCCTCCTCTCGCCCGATATCCCGGCCCCTCGTCCTCCAACTGACATTCCCCGTTCCCATTTGTGGAGTAAGGGAATTACCGAAGAGCTCAAGATCGCACTCCCCGCCTCCTACCCGCTATCAAGAGCCGCACTTTGCGGGAAGTCGATGTACGAGACGTCCAGAATTGGGTAATGCTTTCCTAAGAGGTGCCGGTTTGACCCAATCTTTTCTAACCTCCACCACAAATATGCGGAGATCGCCGCGAGTTGAAGCGTGCCCGATCGTGACCGTGATGAAGCTCAAGCAATGGCAAATCGCTTCGAACGAGTTCCGTGCTCGTGAGGTTCACCGGGGAAAGTGGAGTTTGCACCGAAAGAGACCCGTGGTCTCTTGGCCGACTCCAACGTAATAATCGAGGGCTTTAAAGCGGCCAAGCTAGCAGCGAAGAGCTTGAAAGCCATAACAACTGAGAGGACAGGTCAAAGCCGAAGGGGAGGCGTCTTCGCCGCATCCGACGGCCGGGAGATAACCCGGCTTCAGGAGTTGTTACTGGGATCCGTGGTGGAGGCGTTTGAGAATTCCTTGCCCGATCCGGCTCTAAACCCGGGGTTGAGCTCAACACTACAGGCATCATTTTCGGGCTTATGTGGATGACGGCGCTTGTCCCTATGTGGAACCTCCCGCTAACTCCGAGGCCCGAGTAGAGGCGATGCGGTGTGTTGGAGGCCGAGCAGGCGAGGAAGTCTCAACCGCCCCCAAGCTCGTGGGTTGATTTCATTTATTTGTACTTTGTATATTCCGTCCAGGTTGTGTTTGCGTTAACTTTTATTGAACAGATTGGCCAATCGGCCATTTTTGCCTATAATTAATAGTAGATGGTAATCTAACAATCATATGCATCATATAAGAATGTAACTTTACCGCTATTATGGTCGACGGGCCAAGGTCATATAAAAGTAAGCGTAATCTGCGAACGCGCTTCTTGGTCATAAGACCATAGAGTTTTAAAGTGCTAGTGTTTGCACTGTCTTATAAGGTTCCCGGTATTGTAACCGGTCATCCAAAGGCAAACGAAAATTGCCACCGCCCGGTTCGGTTTTGTCCCGATAACGTCCGAGCATTTTGACTCGATCGTGGTCCGCATGACATTTTATATTGATACCCTGAGTAAATAAGCGTGTCCGGGCTGCGATAGCTATCCGCACCTAATTTTTCACCAAAAGCTAGTAACAATTTAATCTTGAAGACGACCATGTTTGGAATTCAACAAATACTCTCCAACGAGAATTTCATTCATATTCGACAAAGGTGAAGCGGCCAAGCAGCCAACATCGAACAAAGAACATAATGGGAAAAGATGCTTTAAGACAAACAAAAGATAAGCCTAATCGAAATACGCTTAACTTGTCCGCATTCCATGTTCGCTTGATTGAGGCTCCATCCAAATTCTCCGAATGTAGGCTCCTCTCTCAAGAGTTTCCCGAACGCGATAAGGTCCGTCCCATTAGCCGCCTTGCTGCCTTTGGAATTCTTGTTTCCAATGTCGGCTCTTCTAAGGACCAAGCAACCGGTTGGAATGTCCGTGGTCTAACCTTTTGTTATAACGAGCCGCGATCAACCGTTTCATTGCAATATCCCGACAATGGGCGTAACCCGGCCTCATCTCGCGATGCATCTCGATCGCTAACGCCCATTATTGGTTGTTTCTCCTTGTGATAAAATGCTCTTCCCGCGCCAAGACATCATCCCTATTTCGACAGAATCATAGACTCACATCCGTAGGCCAGCCTATAAGGAGTTTCTTGAGTGGATGTCTCGAGCGCTTGTTCGATTTCCCAAAGAACAAAGGGTAGTTGATCCGCCCAAGAGATGTAGGCCTCCAAAGATACGTTTCTTCAAACCTTCAAGGATTACCTTATTGGCTTTCACTTGCCCGTTGGATTGCGGATGTTCCACTAAGCAAAGTGATGCAGTATTCCGTATTCATAAATCAAATCACGAAATCCGACTCCGCTGAACCGCGTTCCATTGTTTACAATCTCTGCCGGTGCTCCGAACCGCGTAATTTTATTCACTTCAACAAACCGTTGCACACGTGCTGAGGAGATCGTTGTGAGAGGTTCGGCCTCAATCCACTTGGTGAAATAGTCTATCGCCACGATTAGCCACCGTAGTTGCCCGGGTGGCTGTCTTGAATGGCCCCTGAATGTTCATGCCCCATTTGTAAAATGGCCAAGGGGCTGTGATGGAATGAAGCTCTACTGGGGCGCCCAAATAACTCGGCATGTTTCGACAACTATCGCACCGTCTTACAAGGGTCTTTGAATCCGCTCCAATGTTGGCCGCATAACCTCGTCGAAGGGTTTTTCTGCGGCGCCTTAGCCCCCATATGCCGACCGTTGGCCCCCCATGCACCTCGCCAGACATACCCGCTTCATTTGGGTTCAAACACCTTAGCACGGGAGAATGTAATCCCTTTCGGTAGAGTTGATCCTCCACCATTGTATACTTGGCCGCTCGAACCAACATTTTGGCCTCCATAGCATCGCCTCGGGATGAGTCCATGTTCAAGATAGTCTTCTATTGGCTTTTTCCACCGATTCAACCGAAATAGCCATCATGCACACCGGATCTTCGAGATTTTGGCTGATAACCGTACGGTGACAACCATTTGCTTAGTGCTTGCCAACTTTGACAAAATGTCGGCTCTTCGTTTTCTCCTGGGGATATGGGTAACGGTTGCTTCATCGAAGTCTCCGACATTAAGTCCTTGGCTTTTAGGAGATACTTGGCCATTAGTGGGCCTTTAGCCCGATACGTACCCTCGATCGAGCCGCCACAAGTTGGGAGTCGGTGAAAACCTTAACTCTTGTGGCCCCATTTTCCTTGGCTTGAAAAAGCCCGGCTATCAAGGCCTCGTATTCGCTTGATTGTTCGAAGTTGGGAAGTTAAGATGCAACGAATGCTCAATTGTAACCCCCTCGGACTCTCAATGATGACTCCGGCCCACTTCCTTTCGTGTTCGACGATCCGTCGACATACACCTTCCATTTGCCCGCCATCGTATCATCTCGCCCCGAGCCGGGGTGAGCTCTCGATGAAGTCGGCCAACGCCTCGTGACTTGATTGCATGGCGAGCTTCATAGGTGATGTCGAACTCGGAGAGTTCTATCGCCCAATTAGTCATCCTCCCTGCTAGGTCCGGCTTATGTAGGACTTGTCGAATTGGCTGGCTTGTTCTAACAACGATATGGTGACCTTGGAAATAAGGTCTTAATCGACGAGCCGCAATAAGCAGAGCGAATGCCACTTTTTCCAGTTTTTGGTATCGGACCTCGGCATTCTGCAAGGTTCTGCTGACAAAATATACAGGAATTTGTCCGTGTTCCGCCTCTCTTACTAAGGCCGCGGCGACGGCCTCTCGCCGACGGATAAGTAAAGGAAAAGACTCTCGCCGGAGTTGGGCTTTTGAGAGGACTGGAGGATTGGCCAGACATTGCTTTATCTCTTCAAATGCGTCATCGCACTTTGAATTCCACTCCACCGATGCCTCCTTCTTTAAGAGCTTGAACATGGGCAAAGCCTTCTCTCGCCGACTTTGGCAAAAACACGGTTAAGGCGGCCAACCTTAGGTTAACTGCTTGGACTTCTTTTATTACTTGGAGCCTTCATCTCCATCACCGCCCCTACATTTGTCCGGGTTGGCCTCAATGCCTCGGTTAGTCGACATTGAAACCCGGGAATTTTCCAAATGGGACGCCAAAAGCACACTTGGCCGGTTGGCCGGATTTCGTATGTTCCGAGTTTGGCAAATGTCTGCTCCCGTCTTGTATATGACGTTGCCGGGTCCAAAGTTTTGACGATCATGTCATCTATATATACTTCCACATTGCGACCAATCTGGTCTCGCAAAGACCTTATTCATCATCCTTTGATATGTAGCTCCAAAGCATTCTTCAATCCAAAGGCATGACATTGTAGCAATAATTAGCTCTTTCAATGAAGGTCGTCTTTCCGATCCTCTCGGGTACATCGCTATCTGATTATATCCGAATATGCGTCCATAAAGGACAGAGCTGGAATCCCGAGGAGTTGTCCACCGGCTTGGTCGATGTTTGGCATTGGGTAGAGTCCTTCGGGCACGCTTTGTTCAAGCTCTTGTAATCTGTACAAACTCTCCACTTCCTGTTTGGCTTTTTTACCATCACCACATTTGATAACCAGGTTGTATACTGAATTTCTCGAATGAATCCGGCTTCAAGCAATTCTTGGATATGAATCTCCAATGCTTTCCTTTTTTCCGGGTCCCGTGGTTCCTCTTTCTCTCGCGACACCGTGGATTTGAGCCAGGATATACTTCTAGTTTGTGACAACAAAATTTCGGATCTATCCGGTACACGAGACGAATTCCAAGCGAATATATCCCGGTTTTCCTTTAGGAACTCCACCAAACCGCTTTTAAGTTCGGGAGATAGGTGTTTGCCGATCTTAGTGGTTCGGAGAGGATCGCTTACCACCGAGATCTTCCAGTCTCTCCCGCCGGCTCCGGGCGTACCTCCTCGTCGCGATGTCTAACTCCACGGTATTAACCGTCGTCTGGCGAATCCCGGTCCGAAGCGGTCAGGATAGCCGCTTCTTTCAGCCGGGACGAAGATCCGCCCTCCCCAGTCGACGGTTTCGAAATAGCACCGCTTCGAGACTCTTTTTGATCGCCGTTACCGTGACCACGGTTCCTTGGTTGCCTATCACCTTGAGTTTTTGATGCTTAGTAGATACCAAAGCATGTCCCACTTGTGAATGGTTGGCCTTCCCAAGATTATGTTGTAGTGGCGAAACGCAGTCGGCCACTATGAACCGCACTCTTTCGGACTTGAAGGCGTTTTGACTCCGAGGGTGAACCGGGAGGTCGATAAACCCTTCTGACGCGATTGTTCTCCGTTAAACCCGATGAGGTTGTCTTGCAAGGCTTTAAGTCGTCCCGGTCCGGTGCTCATTCTTTTAAACGCCTCCCAACTTAGTATGTCGGCCGAGCTCCCAAGATCCACAAATATCCGCCGACTCGGCAGTTGACGATCTTGTCCTAAGTATCACTAGCCCATCTTGATGGCCGGGAACAACATCTCTGAGGTCGTCACTTGTGAAAAACAAAGGCGATCGTGCTACCTCAGTGTGATGCTCCTTAAATTTTGGTCGGTCTCTGACGGATAGGACTTCTCGAAGGTATTTCCTTCGCTGGCTCATAGTATCTACGCTCCGCCCATTGCTCCGGTGACATGCTAAGGCCGATTCAGCCTCGAAATTCGTCATCGACTTCGAGGCCTTGCGCTTATCTTCCGCTTTTTGAATTTTCGGGGGTCGTCTTGCGGGTTCTTTGTCTTTCGTTTACCACCTTTTCCTTGATGCTCTATGACATACCGTTGAAGTTTGCCTTCGCGAACAAATCGTTCGATTGCATCACTGAGCTCGTAACATTCATCGGGTTGTATGACCCGTCCATCATGGAACGAGCAATATTTAGATTGGTCTACCCCGGATCTTCGGTAGACAGACGAGGTCGATCGACCTTCTTCATCTCTATTGCCGACACTTCCTTCCATACTTGGGACCGAGGCACCGTCAATGCCGAATATTTCTCGTACTTGCTCCGCCGATCGACTTTCCACCCCGGCTCTTGTTTTCGTTCCCCCTCCTGCGGGGATCCCTATTTCTGTTATCAGAGAAGTCTCGACCTCTGGGAGGGGAGGTTCTATCTTGGTCCCGCCTAGAAATGGGATTGTTTGCCATTCGCATCTGCTCGACGTCCAAGTATTTCTTTGAACGGGTTATGAAGTCGTTGAGATTTTTTGCCCGCTCCTTTAAGAAAGATTACGCCGAAGCGGGACTCTTTATCGAGGCCATCCACCAATAAGTGAACGTGTACGTCCCCGTTGAGTCCGCGCACCTGTAGTACCGCATGATTGAAGCGGTCAAGGTAACTTTGGAGCAGCTCTCCGCCTTTGCTGATTTTGGACAAAGAATCTTTGGGACTTTGGTTGTCGTTTGCTAGTTGCGGGTGCAACTCAAAGGCCTCAGCCAGTCTTCAAAATTGTGGATCGACCCAAAAGGAAGAGTGTGGAGCCATTTCAACGCAGGCCCTTTTAACGTCGCGGCGAAGATTCGCGGCACGATTGGTTCCTTGAGACCTCTAAAGAGCATGTGAACGTCAAAGTCTTCTAAATGAGTCGTCGGGTCTTGTGTGCCGTCGTACTTTGTCAACTCACCCAAATTCAATTTTCGGGGAATCGGGCGTTACGGATCTCCTTCGAGAAAAGCTATTGTGCATTTGGTGACATATCTCCGTCGTCGGAAACCACTTGGAGGAATCGTCCCGTCACCTCGATGGTTCCTCGCCCGAGGTCGACCTTCTTCATCTCGGTTTAGGTTCCTCCTATTGGCCCTCCTGCTCGTTGACGGTTTCCGCCTTACGCACTGTCGGTGCGATGAGCCGAGCTATCGTCATCGTCGTCCTCTCTCAAGTTTTATCTTCCGAGTCCCCGCCGGAAAGGGTGTGGGTCCGTCTTTTCTCCCGCTCTTCCGCTCGCCGATAGTGAAGGGTATGGCGCTTGTCTATGTTGTCCACCCGTCTCATTATCGCAAGCATCCGGCTTGAAGAGATCGAAAGTCCGGCTCGGCATGTGGGATGTCCCGCCGCCTCCGCAGTGGAATTCCGTGGTCCACGGTCTTGGTTTCGTGGAGCCGAGGACTCCGTGTCGGACGGAGTTGTCCTCTTGATGTCGTTCATTGTTGGGAATCAATGGGTCTTCAATTTGAGAAAGCCGATCTTCTCCTTCCCGATGGTCTCCATCGTCTTGGTTGTCCAAATCTGCTCGTTACAGGGGTGGTTGACGCGGTGGTTGACGGTTGTCTCCCGCTTGATCCGCCTCCGATTGTCTTTGGCCTCGAAGCATGAGTGCTTATCCTCATGGTCACGGAATTGAAATTTATTGATCCCACGGTCGGCGCCACTGCATTTCAGTTCGGGAACCGGATGTCAGACCTATTGAAGGTCCGGAGATTGATATAGGATCGTGTTTCTCTCCCGTATGCTTATAGGACAAGCGTTCAGAGAAGGAATGATCACGGTACACAAGCAGGCGTATCGCCTAAGGGGTGTTGTGTGTGCCGTGTGACTGAATGTAGATTAGTCAAGGCTAAGAGATTGTGTACCTGGTGCCCGTCTCCCTCCTCTATATATATATATATATATATATGTTTATTTATTTGACAAGTATATAAAAAGATGATCAATGTTACCTCTATTAAGCTTATTTTTACTTATATTTGAATACTTCAATATACTAACACCAAATAATTTCCACTACTTCTTCTCACAATCTCCTTATGGGACCAGGTTTCGTCGAGTCCTTTGACAGCGGAGAGAGCTGTCTCATCTGGGACCGGATCAAAGATACCTGACGGCCTGGAGATTTCATTTTTTTTTACTTTTATTTTTTTTTAAAAAATATTTTAATAGATAGAGAATCTAAAATTAAGATAATCTTTCAATTAATATTTTTTCAAAAAATAAAATTTTAATTTAAAAATCACTAAATAATAAATATGAAATGACTGGCCAGATCAGGATCTCATCTTTGGAAACGGTCATGTATTAGACATAAGCATCTCCCGCCTGTCCAAAAGACCGACAAGGAACCTGGTCCCCTCCTTTACTCCCCCTCCCCCTCCCTCTATTTTCTCGCTCTCACTCACTCTCTCGTAGAAGTCGGTGTGTGTTTTTCATGTGTTTTTGCGTGGTGGGGGTTTATTTATAATATCCCCACCCAATTTTTATGGTAGTGGGCGACGATATTTTTATAAAAAAATATATAATATAATATAATATTGTAATATTATATAATATAATATAATATTTTTTTATTTTTTTCCCTAGCTCTCCTCTTCTTTCTTTTTCTTCTCCCAGTTTCGGCTATGTTACATACATATATGTATGTATAAAACCTTCATGTTTTCTCCCATACTAATTACATTGTAAATTTTAATTACCATAAATTAATCTTTCCTAAAATACTACTTAGTTCTAGAAATGAAAATTCCGGATGTTATATGATCAGTCTAGACTTTGAGAGTATTTTGATGTGACCCATTAATCCTTGACTCAGTATCTCACTGGTTGAATGGTCGGTTTAGTTTCAACACCTTGGTAATTATACAGAACGCACATCTTACTGGTATATTAAACTAATGATTTTGCATTATTTCGTTCTGGTTCCGGTTGCATCGAGGACCACACGTTGAGCGAGAAAGCCAGCAGTATCAACAAACGAGAAAGACCAAAAAGAGAAAAGCGCACACAAGGTAAAGGTATAGTATTAGAATCACTTAAAATAACTTCAGTCGAAATTATAAATGGGAAACACAGGAATAGTTAGTCTCTGGAAACTTGATGCCATATCAGATTATCAGTGCGGAAGAATTTGCTGAACCCACCGTCGAGGAGAACCCAAGGCAAGGACTACCGCTTTATAAAAGAGATAATTAAAGAGAAAAGGGACAAAGAATACTACTGGGATGGGAAGGAATGGTCTCCGAGCAAAAGGAGAAAGCGAAATTTAACGAACAAGAACCATCAATAATGTAACACGTAAACGTTGTATTCCACGACGGCGTCGCCGGTTTTCGGATCAAAGGTGTGGGTCTTGGCCTGAGCGAAGCCACGAGCGAACTGGAAAAGCCCACTCCCGCCGACGATCGGCATCTCTCGAACCGTACTGAACACCGTGTTCCGTCCCAACAAACTCAGATAACTCCCATTATACTTCCCTTCCATGAACGCAAAGTTCAACACCATCAACAACCCCACCTCGTCTTGCGCCGCCGACGCATATATTCCCTGGGCTTTACCCACCAGCTTTGACCCCGCTCCGGGCCGGTCGTCAACGGGTCGTCAGCCATCGACACCAGTCCGAACCCCGTTAAGGAGGTGTTGGTCATGAGGGCTTCCGCCACCTTCACGGCGGTGGGCTTCCGCCCGCTGACGATGTCGTGAAAGTAGAACTGAAGGTGGGTAAGCTTCTCCTTACGGAGGCCCAGTGAAGATGGAGAGAGTGTCCGAGAGAAACCGGTGGTTTTGGCGGTGGCCAGGTGTGTGAAGAGGAAAATAAGGGTGAGACTACTGAGGAATGTGAAGAGTTTTCTGGCCATTGCTGGAGATTTTTAGAGAGCTTCCAAAGAGATTTCTTCTTGGAGAAAAATAAATCTCTGGGGTCTATATATAAGAACATTAGGATTGCGGGGCGTAAAATGCACGATTAGGATGAGCATTCTGTTTAATAACTGAACGGAATTCGGAGAAATTCTAAATACCGAATCGAATAACCAAATTAATCGATTTTTTTGTTTATTTACAATCTATGTCTATTTAATTATAAAAAAAATTGCACTTATCAAATACTATCTATTAAATATAAATATATTATATATATATTTCAGTTTTAACCAAATTATATTTTTAGTAACCGAACAAAAAAACGGAAGCCAAAATTCTCAAAAAAGAAAAAACTCTTTAACCAAAACCGAATCAAGTTCGGTTCGCTTCTAATTTACTCACCCTGCACGAATATCAATAAATAAAGAAATAAATAAAGGGTACTTATTTAGTTCTTTATTTATCACCCTCCACCAGCCAACTGATCACTTCATCACTACTCGTCCGAATGACGTAGGGTCGAGCGAAAATGGAATGCTTTGATTTTGATTTCGTCTAGTACACTGGAATAAGTTTTTTTTTTGGTGTATAAATAAAGAAAATATAAAAGGTAGTCATATATATATATATATATGTGTGTGTGTGTTTTCCATGTATCGATATAAGGAGAGAAAATGTCATATGGGGTGATATTAACGTCAATTTGCATGCATGTATACAAAATGGAAGGACAAATTAATGTCTGCGGAAAGAGGCATCATGCTCCCCAGCCAATTCATTTCCATTATTTTGTTATGATCAAGACTTAAAGATTTACGAATTTAAGCAAACTTATAAGTCATAACAATGATGTAAATCTGTATCGTGAACTTGAATTATAAATTTGTAAGAGTTACTTTTATCATTAAATAGGTATTAACAGTGTACAATTAAATAATTAAAATATAAAAAATGACAATGATTTGATTTAAATATATTTTAAATCCAAAGAATTGAAATTAAATATATCAACATTCATAATTTATTATATTTAATATAGAAATTTCTATAAAATTCATATGTTAAGCTATTGAGGATGACAAAATCGAAAAAGTTAATTAACACGAGTTTAAAAGTAAGTTAACATGGTTTTGTGAACTAAAAACGGTAAATTAGGTGTGTAAACTCGTGAGTTTAATCAAGTTTATAACTTACATAAATTTATCAATGACTCGACTCGATTTAATAAGATAGAAACGTAAAAACGGAAAATTCAGAGAGTCAACTCACGAGTTTTATAACAATATCAAAACTTGCAAATGAAGTACGAGCACGGAAATCAGGTAAAAAAAGTATGAGCACTGAAAAGAAAAAAAGAAAATTTGCAAATGAAAAAAAAAATGTTTTGGGAGTCAAACTGTAGCCTAAATTGTTTATTTTTACATATTTATTTTTCCCTTACAAAAGTATATAATTGCATAGATTTTGTTTCTGTTGTTGACATTTTATTGTTCTTAAATATTAAAAATTAATACAATTACTTCAATGCATGTATGATTCTAGGGGCATTTTTAATTTTTTTATGGATGAATTTTGGTTTAAAAAAGTGACAGGAGGGTGCAGTCATAGGCGGACACAGGTAGCATTAGGAGGGCAAGTGCCCACCCTTAAATTGGGGAATTGAGGATTTTTTTTTTTTTTTAAAAAATTTAATACATGTTTGAATGGTTGTTCATCCTTAAATTAAGTGTCCACCCTTAATATATAAAGACTGCACTTCGTAATCGGATGAGGGATGAATGGTTGAATGATTGTTTAGTGCCTTATTTTGAAAAATATGTATTTGATAACATTGATAATAAGACAATTATGATATAATTCCAAAAAATAAGGCCTAGAAGGATGAAAATGTAATTATTTTTATTGTAATATACTTTTACTATTAAAATATATGTACTTGAACTTATTGAGTGTCCACCCTTTATTGTAATTTATGTAGTTGCATTTTTAAAAAGACTTAGCCTTGCTTTTCTAAAGGATAGATTTGTAAAATAATTGTCTCTCTTATTACATCATGTATTCACTTGATTTCATGAATATTTTTTTGATATTCTTTTCTTTTCTTGTTTATATTTTTTAATACATTTAAAACCTCATTTAAAAAAAAATCGGGGGCACTGCCCCCGAATCCCCCGCCACTAGTGCCCACCCTTCATAAAATTTCTGGGTCTGCCCCTGGGTGCAGTATATATATATATATATACATTGTTGTCAAACTCGCGAGTTGACTCTCCGAGTTTACCGTTTTTACGTTTCTACCTTAGTAAATCGAGTTAAGTCTCTAGTAAAATCATGTCAACTGTAAACTCAGATAAACTCACGAGTTTACACACCGAATTGATCGTTTTACGTATGTAACTTATAAAATTGTGTTAACTTTTTTCAATTTTGTCATCCTCATCGTCTTTATGTATGAATTTTATAGAAATTTATTTATTAAATATAATAAATTATGAATGTTGATATATTTAATTTCAATTATTTGGATTTAAAATATATTTAAATTAAATTGTTATCTTTTTATATTTTAATTATTTAATTATACATTGTTAATACATATTTAATGATAAAAGTAAACTCTTACGAGTTTACCGATTCGAGTTCACGATACGAGTTTGCTTAGACTCGTGAGTTTATACATATATATATATATATATATATATACACATATACATATATATATATATATTTATATAGATATACATTGCTTATTATGAGATGAGAAGCTTGGAGCCCAAAGATACAACAATTATGGAAAGGTCAACCGAAGATGTATATTAAAGAAAAATACACCTTGGTAATTAAAGAGGTGTTTAAAGAAAATCAAAGAAAAAGGTGAACAAATCAAATATTTTTTTTGTTTTTTTTGGGCAGTAGGTTGGTTAAAGGAGAGCGAGGGGGGAGGGAAAAGAGAGAGCGTGAGAAGTGGGGAAGCAGGAGAAAAAGGCTTCTTTGACGAGGGGGCTTTGGAGTGGCGACTTCATTGTGGTCTAATAGAAAATTAATTATTTTAAGAAAAAATTAAATTTAAATGATAAAGTAGACTGAAGTCTTGTATTAGAAATTAGAGGTACTACTCACCGCCAGTACCACTACAAAGGGATGATATATAGTAAATATGGGTTGCTGGAAAAAAAAATGTCATGCAAATGCTAGGAGTCTGGGACAAACAATACTGGCTAATTTTGAAACTCCCTCCATCAACCTTAGTAGATATTAAGGTCAAATTAAATGAGTACTTGGTTGGTTAAAGGTCATGGTTAATGTGTAGGATAATGAGATTCACATGTAAGCCTCTTTGTAAACAAGTCCCTCCTAAATCCTTAGAGTTAGAGTTACCACATTCTCCTAGATCCAACATTTCTATCATAATTATCATTATAATTCTTGTGAAAAAAGATGTATAATAATTAATCTTGGGCAATAATTCTTTGTGAAAATGTGTGTATAGTTAAAAACGAACCACACCTAAAATCCGGTCAAGTTCTAATTGTTCAAATGGATTTTGTAGTAATAAGATTGGCTGCACCCTTATTTGGCGACTCTAGGAGCAATTGTTCATGGCCATTATGGAGAAATGCTTTATGAATTAAGGAGATATATTACTTACATTTATATATGAAAAATCGAGATCGGTGATATAACACGGGTCTTCCAAAAATGGAACAGGTATTAAAAGTGCGTTCGATTGATTCAATATCGATGAATCTAGAAAAGAGAGTTGAGGGTTGAAACGAGCATATAACAAGAATTCTTGGCATTTCCTGGAGATTCTTGATTGGTGTTGAGCTAATTATTGCGCAAAGTTGTATTTCTTTGTTTAATGTTTTATCACATGAAGATTCAATTTTTATTGGTTGTGCCTTATCACTCCTTTTTTTCATCTATATTAGATGTGATAATGTTCTTTTCCAATAAAGTATTTAATCTTTAACACTAATTAATTCTCTGCATCTGCAGTTGAGTTGCAGATTTTGGCCTCACTTTTCTTCTAAACAAGGTAAGCATGCGGAAATGGTCATCATATAGCTTCAGCTATTGCTACTCTCAATAACTATCAATGGATGTCTTACATCCATTATCCATTAGTGAATAAAGTGGAAGGACAAATTTGTATAGGTGGATGACAAATGAATAGTGCAGAATACTCACATATTTTGACGGGGGCTTTGGAGTGGCGACTTCATAATATGGTCTAATAGAAAATTAATAGGGATATTTTAAGAAAAAAATTAAAATTAAATGATAAAATAGACTGAAGTCTTATATTAAAAATCAGAGGTAGTACTCACAGAGCCACAGCTAGTACCAATACAAAGGGATGATAGTAAATATTGGTTGCTGGAAAAAAAAAAATGCCATGCAAATGTTAGGACAAACAATACTGGCTAATTTTGAAACTCCCTCCTTCAACCCTAGTAGATATTAAGGTAAAATTAAATGAGTAGCTAATTAGTTGGCCGAAACCTTAATCTATATAAAGAGTCATGGTAAATGTGTAAGATAATGAAATCCACATAAATGTAAGCCTCTTTCTAAACAAGTCATTCCTAAATCTTTAGAGTTAGTTATTAACTACATTCAAGTGAAGGATGATCATTATTAAATCCGAGTGGATTATAGTTTGTATATATATTATTATATGGTTAATACATCATTATTCATATTCTCCGTTATATTTCTCTAATTACTATAGTTTACACCGAGTTCACGAGACGTGTACTGTAAGCTTAACCCAAGAAGTATGCTTCCATACATTCATTGCGAGGTCTTCACGCTCAAATATTAGTCCAAGTCCTAAACCCAGAAATGAGCATCCCCACTACTGTCAAATTTCCTTGCTCTCCCTTTTCCAACGTATCATCGACTTTTGACTTATGAGCTGCCTCCAAAACTCTCAATTGAACCTTCCTTTGGAGCTGACCATTTCAACTCACAATTCCACGTCGTATTTCGTCGAAGTTGATAATTCTGCATCTCCGTGTTATGAGGAGAGAGCAGCTAGCATCCACGTATCAAGTGAGTGGCTAACCTCTTAGCTTTTGGGGTCCAAAAGGCTGATCTGGTGCCCCAACCTTTGCAATGATCAGCATGGGTTTGGGCTGCAAATCCAGGGACAAATTTCTGAATTGGCCGGCTTTGGTCCACGTGGTATTATTGACTGCTTATTAGTTTCCTAAGCCCAACAAGAATTCTTAACCTGCCTTTTTCCTTCCAATTGTGTGTCATTTGTCTTTCAATTGTGTACTGACCCTTCATTTCTTGAAAGACATTAAACTATTTTTCCGGCACGTGAAAGAAATGGACACTACTATAGAAACGATCTATAACGTTTGTTTTTAAGCCCTTTTAACATCCTTTTCTTGGGTATAGAAAATAGAGCTTTACGGTGCCCTAAATTATTTTCGATGCCATAAGTATTTTTTATTAAAAAAACCAAAATAGATGGGTCAAGACGGATTCTGGTCTTTTGCCGTAAGAGATTTTCAATGTAAAGCAGGAGACCGTCTCCTTCACGAAGGACTCCCAAAATAGATGGGTCAGACGGATTGGTCAGTAAGAGACGCACAACGGAGACAAACTCACTTCACAAGGATTCAAAGATTGGAGAACCATCACTAAAACGCAAACAAGTAGATCTCACTATCAAATGCAAACAAGCATATCGCAAAAACGCAAAATCTCAAGTACTACAATCAAAAATAGATCAAGCTCGGACGATGGAGATTTGAGGTAGAACTCCTCTATGTCATGCCGTCGAAGTGGAAATCGAAGGAGTGGAAGATGTCGTCCTCGCCGTCTTTCACAGAGTTAAGCGGAAGGTTGGTCAAATTTGCACTACTACAAAAAACCTTATTAACGTCCCAAATTTGACTCTAATTTACATCCCTTTTATTAGGGACGTCTTTTGAGGGGACGCAATAAGAGAGAGCGATACAACGTCCCAAAAAAATAAAAGGGCGTCAAAAATTCATACTTACAAGTGTTCCAAATTTAAATTTGGGACGCCGTTAGTGCTTAAATTTTTTTTTAAAAAAAATATTTGTTTTCTTGCATCTCTCATATGGCTAATAACAATGATGACGGTGAGGAAGAACAAAGATGAAGAAAGTTTCTTCAAGAAAACTTAGACTAAAAACAAAACTAATCAAAATCGTTGAATTACATGGAAAATAATTAATAAAGTCACTACATTAATAAATGGTTTTAAACAAGGAAGAATTCCCTTGAATTAATGAGTACTAGGCAAACCTTCAATGGGACATTGAGGATCTTCACTACCTAAAGTTTACAATGTAGAAAAGTAAATTGAAAGAACCGCACAGATATGAATCACCCAAAATAATTCAACCGAGTTATACACATGTGAGGACCAACATTGCTCAATTAAAGCTTGCATTCTAGATGGGCAGTTTGAAGGAATAACAGGTCTAGAATTCTGAAAAAGTAGGAGAAGATAAATCACAAATACATTAGAAATGCTTATGTAGAACCTGCTATTTCAATTCCATGATAAAAGGGAAAGGGGGAAAATATAAGCTAGACAGTTTACCAGCTACATTGTAAAAAAATTCCCTGCTTTCCAGAAGCTTACCCCAAAATTTCAATTCGCTTTATTCTTAGCAATTTGTTGACTCAAATGTTATGTCACTCAAGCAGATTTAATCATTTATGGAACTATCAAAGCAAACTTATACTCTGTTTCCTTTCAGCAAGTCATTTCTGTATCTCTCAACTTACGGTTGATACTTCTCACAAGTAGAGAACAAGGATGAAAGCCTAGGATATGTGCAGTTACAGTACATTACAATATAATGGCCAACTTATATATGATGAAATGTAAAAATTGTTTAATAGGCACAAATGTTCAGACATTGATAGGCACATCACATCAGATCATGCCTTACACTTAATGATTCATGCCAATAACTTCTGTCTGAACGTTAAGAAAGGCCTGACCTTTTTTTTACCATTGCAAACCTACAAGACTTGGTTGCTAAGAAGCATAGCATACCTTATTCACCACAGCATAAGCAGAAATTCTACAAGCTGCTATAAACTGCGCAAACAAGGTTAACTATATTAGATAGGACATTATATAAAAGTCAGACCTGTTATTTCTGTAGGTAATTCCAATAGCACAAGTGAAGGATGCAAAAATCTATACATCTAATCCCTTAGTACTACAACTGATTACTTTGACACAAATAACTAATGTATCAAACTTTGAAATTGGCAATAAGACAAAACTCGGCCAGTTCTTAGGCAATCACCTACCTAATTTTTCTATGATAAAAACCATCATAAATTGAGAACTAGTTTCTCCATGTTTTTATCGGAAGAAACTGCTTGGAAGTAAGAAACTTTAACAAAACCTTGTCAGTTGGAACAAAATAGTGGACTTTCTGACTTTCTAAATGAACAAGATATGACAGATGAAAGTGGAGCTTAATCATCAAAAGGGGTGAATTAGGGATTATAAAATTCTTTTCAAATTGCTATGTTTTTAACACTAAAAACAAGCTAAACAGAGTATAGGGAAGAAGAGCAAGACACAAGGAATTTTTACTGGTTTGGTCCAACCTCTTGACCTACATCCAGTCCCGGACACTTTGGGATTTTTCACTAGCTCAATTAATTACACACTCAGTAACTCAAGAGTAATTATCTCACTAGAACTTACTCCCCCTTACAAGTTGCAATCAATATCCCAATCTCCAAGTCCCCTGACTTGAAATTCTTACAATAAATGAATTTCAATAAATAAACTATCTCTAAAAGTGGATAAATATAATCACCGAAGTACAAATGTATCAGAAGATACTTTACACAAGAAAACTCAAAGAGTAGTTGGAAACTTGAATGATTTTCGTTTTTTCGCAGATTGATTGTTGAGAAGAATTGAATGCAACTCTATTTATACAAAGAAAGCATTAAATGACCGTTGTAATCTTTAATATGACCGTTGCCAACATTAAGGAAGGATTAGCTTAAGCTTTGGTCTTCTTCTCTCTCTACTCTTTGGTTAATCCAGTTGCACAGATGTTTATGTTTGACTTCTTGACTTTTAATCCATTGGAAGAGCAGCTACTGGATGTAGAAAAGAAACATTAATCCCTTTGCAATGTGTGTAGAATGATTGTCCAAAAGGATGCAAGTTTTCTGGACTTTGCATTTAATGAGCTGACATCACTTTTTGCTTTATGCTAAATCTTCATTTAATACTCTTTAAATCATCTGAAACTCACTAACAAACTGGTTAAACATAGTTAGGAATAGTAATGAGTGATGATAAGAAGTATTAAGGTCAATCATAAAGATTTCACAAATTCGAAGCGAGTTTGATTTTCAAATCTGCGACACAAACTTGAGTTTGTTCATCCAAACTGGAGTTTTCAATTTTCATTAGAAGTCTAAACTCGAGTTTCCAAAACTAAACTTGAGTTTTCTTTATCCGAGAGAAGAATGTCGCGATTTGAACTTTGAAACAAGTTTTGAGCAAGAGCAAAACTCGATTCATTAAGTGACAAACTCGAGTTTTGAATATTTATAGTAAAAACAAGTTTAAGTCCAAAAGCTCAAACCGAAGTTTCCAAACCAAATTGGAGTTTTCAAAAAGGTTCAAATATAGCAGTGCTCTCTGCTTGGCCTAAACTCGAGTTTGCAAAGTGAAACTCGAGTTTCCATAAATCTTAGGAAAATGGAAAACTTACTGCATGGTCTAAACTCGAGTTTTCAAATCTTTAGAAATTTTGAGTTGTTTTCAGTAAATCCTAAACTCGAGTTAGCAAAACGAAACTCGAGTTTCCTCATAAGAGAAAACTTTGGAAAACTTTATGTCATATGCAAACTAGAGTTTTCAATCAAAACAAGAGTTTTCATAAGTTCAAAATGGAGCATAGTTCTCTGTAAGATGTTTAAACTCGAGTTTCCAACAAAACTTGGAAACTTAGAAAACTCTCTGTCTAGCATAAACTCGAGTTTCCAAATGGAAACTGAGTTTGCTAAGTTCAAAATATTGATAGCTCTCTGTCTTGTCAAAACTTGAGTTCATTAAAACCAAACTCGAGTTTGCTTTGTTTTTGAAAAACTTAGGAGCTCTGATAGTCGAAACTCGAGTTTCAAAATCTAAACTCGAGTTTGTCTAAGTTTGCAAAAACTTGAGCTACTCTGTCAAGTCCAAACTTGAGTTTTCAAACCAAAATTCGAGTTTGTCTTTGTGATAAGTTTTCAACTTAACAAAGACAAACTTCAAAATGGTTTTACAATTTTCGAGTTATCATCAAAACACATAGAGAACTAACAATGATCCTTTACGCGATGAGCAATTTTCTTGTAATGAAACACAAAAAACAAGGAAAGGGGAGGAATTAGAGCACCTTTATAACATTTTCATGGTAGAGACGAGATAAAAGAGTGACTTCGCTGATGAATTGTTTCTCTAATCGACCAGCCATGGTTCCGCTTTCGTCATCATCCTAGAGACTAATAAGTTTCACATGCTGAGTTCATCCTTATAATTATCGCGATAGAGTCGGCTATGAGCTCCATGAGCAAACCTAAGTCCAATAAAGAGCTTACATAGGTCAACAGGTTCATCGTAACTTCTTATGGCGATGAGAGGCGGAGGAAACTTCTTATGGATCGAGAGCGAGAGCGAATGGCTAAAGGCAGATCGAGTGAGAGCGAGAGGGAGATATGAGTTGAAGGGGTTAAAGATCCGAGACCGTACTTTTGCGTCATCATTGTCGCCAAATCAACGTGTTTCGCCTGTTCAACGCGCTTCGCCGTTGGAGAGGGAGGTTGTGGCTGGGTTGAAGAAGGAGCACGACGAGCTAGGGCGAGAGAATGACATTGAATTGAAATTAATTTGAAAGTGACGGATGGTAAAGGTAGATGGATATTTTGAACGAGGAGAAAAAAGTTATGACTTTGGCGTCCCAAAATTTGTTTTAGAACGCCAAAATGATATTTAAGGTGTCTCAAGCCGAAAAATTTCCCTGAACGTTAAAAAATTGCGCAAAATCTATCAAAAATTCAAAATTATGATTTTTGGCGTCCTAAACAGTTTTTAGGAAGCCAAAAATGATATTTAAGGCGTCCCAAATTTAAATTTGGTTAGCCTTAAATATCATTTTTCAGGGAAGTAATATCCATTTTTTGTAGTAGTGTTGAAGATGTTGTTCTCGTCATCCATGCCGTCTTTCGCAGATCTAAGGAGATGGGAGCGGCCATGCGAAGGAGATAGTAGATCCGGCTCTGTCTTTCACGAGATCATAGGAGATGGGAGTGGAGGAGGCCATGCACAAAGGAGATGGGAACGGAGGACAGTGAACGCTTCGTGTGTGCGCAAGAGAAAAAGGTGATGACGGCGTGGGAGGGGAAAAGGCGAGAAAAAGGAGATGGAATGAATGGGAGGGGAAAATGCCAGTTATTTTAGGTGCCTAAAGTTGATATTTTAGGCGTCCTAACTATAAATTAGAACGCCTAAAATTGATTTTAGGCAATTTGAAATTAGGGATGTCGAAATATTATTTTTTTTTATATTTTGGACGCTAAAAATCCCTTGTTTAGATGTCCCAATTTTAAATTAAAGATGCCAAAAGTATCTTTGATGTCCATTTTTTGAATTAGGATGTCAAAAACTTGTACATAATTACAAAAATGTCATCGTCTTTATTTTTACTTTCTTTTTGTAAAAGGATGTCTTTTAGGAAGTAAAACAATTTTTAGTTAAGTATCACTTGTTTACAGTCCCATAATATTAAAAATAGTATGCTGTATATTTTGCCGATCTTTTTCTGATTTCAATTACGATTGTACATATTGTATAACATTAATGTTCTACCTTTATTTTATAGACTTTCCTTTTTGAAAAGGAATGTCTTTTGGAAGTAAAAACAATTTTTTATGGTAGTGGAACATGCAAACTCAACGTAAAATTACAATTGAGAATCAAACCAAATATAATTTGTAACAAAATTTGGTAGTTTTCATATATGAGTTTGTTTTTCAGCCTGAGCCGATGTGTCTATTCTGTCCAGCTGCAACACCAGAACCACGGTAAGATTATGCAGATCCTTGTGTTAGATAGACACAATGCAACCCTTTTTTCGTCATGGTGTACATTTCAATTTTAGCTTTGTTCCATTCTCATGCGTCCTCTTCTGGTTATTCTTATATTGGTGGGCTTTGGGATGAAAGGCAGGAGATGATATAGCAAGGCAAGTTTGGAAACCTTGGCTGTGATAAGATTGAAAATGCGTTGATTGGTCAGGATCAGAGATATAGGAGTACCAGGAAGTCAAATTGTGAGGAACGTGACTAACTTTTGTAAAATGCCAAATGAGAAGATTGGATTGAATGCAGAAACAGATATTTTGGGGTCGGTGAAGGAGTCGTGGCAATTTATGGAGGACGATCAGCGATCTTCAACACCAGAACCAAACCTGTCTACTCTTAACTCTCAACATGAATGCTTCATGACTGTTATTAATTTTTTGAGTCAATTCCAAAATAGAATGTAATAGAAACTCCCTAAAATTTAAGCAAAATAAAATTCGCGAGCATTTATTTATTTGAGGGCAATGCATACCTACTAGCCTGCTATTTTTTTAATAGGTCAAAAATCTAAAAAAAGAACGATAATCTCTTAATAATATCATTTTAAAAATTACAAATTTTAAAAAATAAAATATAGACATCCAGATCACATCTGCTCACCAAAATTTAGATGAGTAGGAAACTGTTCACTATCATAGTCTAGTCCGCGAATTGGAATTTTTGAAGGGACCGTGAGTCCGTGATGCAGAAAAGTCAAAGTGACACCAAAATTAACAGTTCTAAAGCTAGTAAGGCCAGATACAGGTGCAGAATTTCTTTTTAAAAGAAGGCAAAACGTCATTCATAGCTAAAAGTCTTCCGCATTACCGCATACAACAGAACATGAATGATAATGCAAGGGGCCATGGACATCAACCTTGCCTTTCTTTCCGGAAGACGCGTCAAAAAAAAAAACTTATGACCCACCTGTCTTCCGATGACTAACATGTATGGATTAGCTTCTAGAATAGTTTATATTACCTCCGGTCAACGGAGGGAGTATTAAACATGTAAGAAGAGAGTTTTGTTAGAGCTACTAAAATCACTATTCTACGGTGGGTAAATAAAACTGTAAGCCAACGGATTATCCAGCCAATTTATAATACGGAGCGAAATTCAGAATGCAAACACTCAGCACAATAACGAAGAAGAATATGATGATTTCAAAACACCCGTTACACTTACAGCTAAAGAGAACTCAGATCTAGCCAATATATGGTCAACGGACGGCCCTAATACCCCAAAGACGGATCAAACCAAACATACAAACAAGCTAGCATACATCCTTGCATGATCACATGATAACAGAGAAGAAAAAAGCAGTCAATAATGGAATACATAGACATTATACTCCACAACAGCAGCCTGCTCTTTGAAATTTAAGCTGTGGGTGTGGGCCTGGGCATACCCACGGGCGAACCGGAAAAGCCCGCTTCCACCCACAATCGGCATTTCTCTTACCTCTGACATTACAGTGTTGCGTCCCAGAACGCTCAGAGTGCTTCCATTGTATTTGCCGTGGCTGAAACCGAAGGTCAATACCATCAAATAGCCCAGTTCGCTTTGCGATGCAGACGCGAATATCCCCTGCGCTCTTCCCACCGTCTTTGAACTCGGCTCCGGCCCCGCCGTCAAGGGGTCGTCCATCATCACCACTGCTCCGAACAGCGTCTTTGAGGCGTTGGTGGCTGGAGCTTCCGCCACTATCACGGCCGACGGGTTGGGTCCACCTAGGCTATCGTGGAAGTAGAAGTGGAGGTGGCTTAATCTCTCTCGCCTTAGTCCTATTTTGGTCGGAGTAATATCTCGTGAGAATCGATTAGCTTTTGCGGCTCCGACGATCCAAACGAAGAGGAAGAAACTGAAGTAGAAGGAAGAGGGGAGGAGTTTTTCAAGTGATCCAGCCATAAGGACCTTAGTTTCAGGGATTCTAGTTACCATTAGCTATCTTGGACTCTAGATAGCATCTTCAAAAATCAAAAGGAACTTACTGCTCTCAGTGACTGAGGTTTCTTAGACCAAGGCTTTGCGAGGATGCAAGATTAGGAATTAGGAAATAGGAACGCTCTTTTTTGTGTGTGGTGTGTGTTGTGTTGCTTCATTATTATGGATATAAAATAAAATTTGAAAAAGGATATATTATTTTCTTACCCAACAAATAAATTATATTATTCAAAAATTAAAATAAAATGTAGTGCTGTATACGCAAGACGACCCTATAATTTTCCCAACCAATAATGTGTGGGGTTAGTAGGCATGCATTGGCCTCCAATAATGTGTGGGGTTAAGTTTAATTCAGTTTTTATTTCTGAAAAATTTGGGTTTTTGATTTGATCCGGGTATTGGAAAAATATTTCTGTTGAAACTGAAACATAATACTCCCTCCCGTCCTAATTATAAGAACTAGTTGACTTTTTTAAAAAGATTAAGGAAACTAATTAAATTACTTTAGATATTTTTTTTCTTCAAACTAATTAATTTGACTAATAAACTAATATATAATCTAAGGATACACAACATATGAAATGATTAAGTAACTTATTTAGCTTCCTTAACCTTTCTAAAAAAATTCAACTAGCTCTTATAATTAGGACCAGATGTAGTATAATATATCTTTCTACAAAATTTATTCATATATCTTTATTTTGTAAATAATAAATAAAAAATTCAGTTATTAACCGAACAAAAATATTTTGCTTAATTCAATTTCAGTTAATTTAGTTAATCGCTTTTGGTTTGTTATTTAAACCTTGGGATAGGTTATTCGTACATGCTTCCTATATTACCTACCTCTTTACTCTCTCAATACCGTTAGATTTTAATCTTATCCAACGGTAGAGATTTGAGGATAAAATAAACTTTTGCCCCTTTCTCCCTCCAACCCTAACCACGATCCAAAGACGGATGCCCAAAATCAAGACGACTGCCTCAACGACGCTTCGGTTTCATCATCAGTTTCTGACCTTCTGGATTCTGGTTGAAAAGCAACGGCTTGGTTTGCGAGAGTTAGGTTGGAGAATCAAGGACCGAAAGAAGCACGAGAGAACGAGGTGGGAGACGATGAGACGGTGAAGAAGGAGGCGCTGAGATAATTGGACTCTTCCATAATCGTCCTCGTCTCGTCTTCTTTGATCTCGATTACACACTTTGCAATTTCTATTGGTATTCTCTCGCATGTGCTCCTTTCGCTTGATTTGTTATTATTATTCGATCAATTTTCTGGTTTTCTGTTCACCTTTAAAGGTTTATTTACCGCTAGGCATGTAAGCAATTGTGTATTAAACAATAGAAAGTGTAGTTTTGTTATTCTTCGAAAAGCAGAAGAAGTAAATCCAATAGTGGACATTCATTGTTGAATAATTTTGTAGTTTATGACAGTATTTTCTTGCTAAATCTAGTTATATCCTACGTATTTGGATTGTCTTAAAGTGAAAGCGAAAGATATTAATGGTATTAATTGAGAGCGGTCTATTGTTGAAATGAAATCATTACATGGTTCATAGGCAAAAGACCAATTCTTTTCTTGATGATGTTAGTGTGCTCAGCTTCCACTCTGAGAATATTATAATTATGGAAAAGAATGGTGGGATGTTCATGAACTTCAATAATTTTTTTATCATGTCTTATGAGTTGTTCTATAACTCAGCTTCACTGTGATGTTAGTGTGCTCAGCTTCAGGAATTTTTTTTTATTATGTTGCATTTATTTCGTAATTAGTTCATGCTTAGTTGTTGAATTATGGTATTACCGTTTTATCATATCTTTTGCTTGGGAATCTATAGCCACGTGTTCCTTGGCTAATCATGTCCAGCACACTAAAAATGTTTTTCCTCTAGAAAATGTAGAATTATGAAATCCCTCTACACTGATAATTCTTTCTTTAAAAAATAATAAAAGTTGGTTTGAACTTGCTGGTTAACTCAGCAAAACAAGTTGAGATTATTGTGCTGAATTGGCTCATCTGGTATGTGAATCCAATGGATTTTTTCTGACCGATATCTCCATGCATTTAATTAGGAGTAGGTTCCAAAATAAAGTATATTTTGGCTCATGTTTCAACCTAGCATGTTTACAACATACATCTGCATGTTTACCTTACCCTATCTGGTTTTTTGGTTTCCAATGAAAACCTAACTAAAAAACTAAATGCTCATTGTTTTTTCAACTTTATTCAATATCATATAGTATTTTGTAGTTGTATCAGCATCTTAACTACGTATTTTTCAAGTGTATCCAACAATTTTTTTGAAGTGGTTTTTTTAGTTAAATCTAGTATTAGGTTCAATTTGTTCTTAAAGTATTTTTTCGTCAGCAATTTTAATTCTCAAAAGTTTGTTAGGTAAAGGTATTATCTTCATGTTTTCAATTTTGAAAATAATTAAAAAATAAGGTTAAATATTGGAAGATAGCTTTTAGAAATATTTAAGATGACGACGGAAAAAATTACAAAACTAATTAAAAATATCGATAAACCACAAAATAAGTGGGACGTTGCTGAAATTTTCAGAATGTTGTATGGGGATGAAAATATGTTATGCCAGACTAGACTTTAATTAAATAGGTTTGGCTCATTATGGAAATTCAAAGTCGAACTTATATGTATACTTTTTTTAGGTCTAAGCTTGGTTTTTCAAAAAGCCCGACAAGACTCGGAAGCCTATTAAAAGGTCTACATTTTCTTAAAATGTAAGTCTTTAAAAAAGGCTTAAAACCTATATCATCTAAATTCATATATAATTCATTAAGCCTATTTAAAAGATTATACTATGTCGTAAAAGTTTAGGAATTCATTCTCATATGAAATAAAAGAGTTAGTAAGAGAAAGAAAAGAACACATAGTAGCAATAATTGTTTGAGTAAGTAGGAATAAGAAAAATCAATCATCTATTGAATAAAGAGATACATTTATTAAAATCAACCAAGTACGACAAGTGACATGTAAAACTAGATTTCACATCTTTTTTTTTTTTTTTTTTGCAAAAAATAAGACAAACTCCTTTTATTGGAATCATTTTCATTTAGGCATAGCTAGAATAGACTTATTGCAATTATTATGCTGCATGACACAAATTAAGGGAGAGATAGTGAACTAGAATTGTCATCCCACGCGATAAAAATGAAAAGAAGTATATTTAATCAATTGATGAATGAAAATTTTAAACTTATGGGTAAATGATGAAATGTAAAACTCAGGGTTAAAACTAAGTTATTAATTTTATGAATAATTCAAAAAAATAATTTAGATTAAATTATATATAAAATACATCTAACAAAAGCTAAATAGGTCGCTTTATAAAAAAAGCCTAACAATAAGCCAAGCTCTAAGTCGACCTATTTATTAAATAAATGACTACAATTAAAATAGATTAAGTCGTAGGCCTTATTTCCACCCCTAATACTACATAAAAGTTGGCCCTATTAAGAAGGGTGAAATGGCAAAAATGTCTTCAGAAGATTCCATACATGGTACTAGGTGTCTCTGGAAGTTTTTGAGGGGGAAGAATTGTCCTAAGAGTTTACAAAATCGTGCAATTTTAGCCTCATCATTCAAAATGTTAAGCTTCACAGTTAAAATCCACTAATTTAGTCAAAGAGAGACATAGATAGAGTAAAAGATTTGGCCAAGTTCTAAAAGGACAATGTGTCTGATCCGCCGCCGTCGGGACTTTTTAGGCGATCTCGTAAGTCCCCATTAAGTGCTCAAAGAGCCCGGGGGCCGTGCTCTAACCTCGGCGTGATCGATGCCGAACCCCTCCAAAACCTTTTCCGTTCAAAAATAAAATAAAATTCACTAATTTATCCACATGGCATTCCCTAACTGCCACCTTATCACTCCCTAAATGCCACGTAATCACGCTATCTCCGCCTAAGCCTTTCTTTCGTCCCTCCCTTCCGAATTCGCCGCCATGTCTCTCCTCTCTCCCTCTTCTCTAGCTTCGATCTGAACGCCGCCTCAACACTAACCATGTTGGTTGTTCTAAGAAGCTAAAGCAGGAAATTTTAGCGGATTTGAGTTTTTTCTCTGGAGGCAGAATGCCCACTAGGGTTTTGACTTTTGACAAAGAATTGCTTATCCATGAATGAAAAGGACGACGCTTTTAGGATTTTTGGAATTGAGCGAAGCTTCATTTGCGACGTCGTTTGAAGAAAGTTCGAGGAGCCATTTTAATAAGTAGTTTGTGATAATTAAGCGGATTAGATCTGCATACACGCCTTTCGATTTAAATGCCTGAGAGAATTTTAACGAAGAAGTCGATGTCGAGAATGCAAGGATCGTCATCATTTTGGTGGTCATGAAGAAGAAGAAGAAGAGGCTTGTTGCTATGGCAGGCCTTTTGGTGTTAAATAGAACGATTTTTAAGCCTATTAATCTAAAGTTGATTCTATCCCTTAATGTTTTTTTTTAAGCTTTTCCTTTTTGATGCACTTAATTGTAGGTGTTCATCTCGGATCATGGTACACAGGCATCAATTACAGTCGTCCCTCACTTTCATTAGCTATCAGTTACTAATCATTTCTAGAATCTTCCATTTGCTGAATTTTTCCATAGATCAAAAAAGATCAAACAAACAACAACAAGTTAGAGGGAGTGGCTAACGACAGTTGGGATGGGTGTCAAAGGGAGTGAGAGGAATTAGAAAGGGCTTTTAGGGGAGATATTGTTTTTTTTCAAGTTTAACATCAGACCCGTTGTAAATGCTGGAGGAAAATAGATATTCATGGATTTTGGTCTTTGTTACACACGCACAAGATAATGAAATCTTCCTCATTTGAATGCTTTCCATCCGAAAATAAAGCCGCCATCTTCGGGAAGATGGTTTTACAATTTACCAATTCAAATGCAAGTTCACTATGAAAAGTTTCATGGAAATAATTTTAAGGGGAAAGTGAAATTGGGCGAATGAAAGTTGTAAAATAATGGAGTGTAAAATATATAAAAAAATTATTTTGAATTAACCCGAGGGTCAAAATAAACATTTTAAACATTTAAAAACAAGCATTTGCACTTTCAAATATTCCTTTCTTTCCAAACACTCAGTGCCCATCATAAAAATGCCCATCATACAACTTTTGGGACATTTTTGCCCCCTTAACCCTATTAAGAATTAGAAGGAAAAATTGAAAAAGCCTCTTTTAGGTTATGGGCCTGTCGTTTTAAGCCCATAAGAGGAAGGCCATGTGATCGGGCCATGATTATTTTCAAGTCACCATTAACCCTAGTTTGCAACTTATAAATGCAGCCAAACACAGCGCGCGAGGAGATTGGCGGCCTCCTCTGCTCTACACTCCAATTCCATCTTCGCCGCGAATAGTATTATCTGAAAATGCCGGCCGGACACGGTTTGAGATCTCGAACTAGAGATTCGTTCTCTAGGCCATTCAGGAAGAAGGGTACCATAGCATTGACAACCTACCTCAGAACTTACAAAATCGGGGATTACGTGGATATCAAAGTTAATGGCGCGGTCCAAAGGGCATGCCACACAAGTTCTACCATGGTCGCACCGGCCGTGTCTGGAACGTAACTAAGCGTGCAGTTGGTGTCGAAGTGAACAAGCAGGTATAGAACTCTCTGATTACCGTACTTTGGAATTTGGTTTTGGTTCGGGGCTACCCGTTATTCGCAATTGATGAATTTGGCCATTGCTTAAAGCATATTTTTCTTTTCATGTGATAGCATCTCTTGTAATTGCCAAAATAAATTCACGTGTCAGCGAATAGTTTAGATGGTGGGTGCCTTTGTTGTGAAACTCTTATCGATCGATTCTTAATCTCTTGTGTGTGCCTTATGTCCTTGTTATGGTTAGTATGGGGTACTGAATTTCAATTTTCATCCCGCTCGAACACAAGATTATAGATCGAAGTTTGTGTGATTTGTGAAATATATCGGTTAGAAGTTGATTATTTTATGGCATTTGACTTAAAAAACAGGGCCTTGTTAATCATAGCGTTCTATTTGATAAACCTAATGCGGTATTGAATTCCCTGGATAAAAAAATTGTCATATTGAATTCTAAGATTTTTTTCGTAATTCATGTTTTGGATTTGAATATTTGATATATGATTCTCTTTAAATTATCTTTTTTATGCCCGATATGAATCTGATTCTGATGGCCTGCTGCTGTTCCTATGGTGATTTGCTACCGTTTCTGAGAATTGAGATGGTTGCCTGTTTCTAAAGTCTATTTCCTTGTGTTTCTAGCTTTTCTCAAGGGGTTTTGATGATATATCAAAATCTTCCATAGATAGAATATTGAGAATTTTCAGCTATAACCGTTTCTCTTATCCAGTTATCCTAGGTGTTTCTATTCGTTGATTCCCAACCTTGGTGAATTTTTTAAATAAATTCAAAAGAGAAAGCAGTCTCTATTAGTGTTTGTGTTGTTATCCCATTTACTTTCTTAATTCCTGTCTCCCATTAAATCGTGCACCTCCTGTTGTCTTCTGATTATTCTCTAAACTCTGCCAGCCATGCCTTCACTTCTGGCTTGGTAAGCTATTGGTTCTTTGTAATTTCAATTGACAAAATTGTGCATAATCCAGGTTAGGAACAAAATAATCAGAAAGAGAATTCACGTGCGTGTAGAGCATGTGATGCCCTCAAGGTGCAGTGAAGAGTTCCGTATGAGGAAAATTCAGAACGATAAACTGAAGGCTGAAGCAAAGGCCAGAGGTGAAGTCATCAGCACCAAGAGGCAGCCCGTGGGTCCTAAGCCAGGTTTCATGGTTGAAGGCGCGACGTTGGAGACAGTAACTCCCATTCCTTACGACGTCGTCAACGATCTCAAAGGCGGTTACTAGGAGTGAACGTTGGTTATCATATTGTTTGCTGGATTGCGTAGTTTTATTTGGATTTGAATCCGAGGTTTTTGTCTTTGTACTCCCAGTTTTGTCCTATTTCATTCTAAATACAAAAATACTTTCTTCTATGATCCTTTAAATGCTTTCGTATAAATATACTTTTATATGCTGTTGGCACCGATCATGAAGCATGAGCACACGCCATGGGACTAGCTCCGAATTAGTTTCGGACCAGTTTTATCCACCAACAAGGCTAGAGGTACTCAAAAAAAAGTAGAACCGAATGCAGGTCCTTAGCATTTGTTTGGGTTATGATTGATTAAATATAATGATTTTTTATAGATTTTATATTGATACAAATAGATATTTTAATGTTAATGTATGAGTAAATTAATTAATAAAATCGACGAGATTGACTTGGGCGGATTAAGACCAACTTGTGTATAACTTCCGTTTAATGTTTGAAAAATAAATATGTGGAGTCTGTGGGTGGAATAAGGTGCCTAAAATATTGAATTATGAAGGTCGAAGAATTAATGCACATTCTATTTAAATCTTCCCCGAAAAGGTTCAAGGAGTAAACAGAAAGAATAGAATAAGAAGCGAAGGGATGCTTCTGGTTTACAAGAAACAGGTGTCGCTTTCAACGGAAACTGTGGTTTGCCTTTTCGGCTATAGTCTATATGTAAAGTGTCAACCTGTGCTGAGAATATCAAGGTACCTTCCTTCCCTGCCCAGACATAGAAGCATCAATTTGAGAAGAAAACAGGAGGAACAGGCAGAGATTACACATTAACGATGGCAACACCTTCCATAATTCCTCAACTGGTGCTCATCCTTATTTTATCGGGTAATAATTCTCTTCCTTTCTTGTTCTAATTCCTCTTCATAATCCATCCAAGTGAACTCATATGTAAACGGCAGGTGGATTGGCCTCCAGAGCGGCGAGAATCCCTGAACACAGTTGTCATGAGCTGCTTAACTTGAGCAATTGTGACACTCAGAAATGCTCTCAAGAGTGCTCTAAACACCCCAGTGGCGTCGGACAATGCAGGTCCTCCACCTGCTTTTGCACATACTATTGCAAAGATCCTCCTCTCTAATTCTGCTCTCTTCTTCCACGGGGTTTCACCATCTTTTCTATGCCTTACAATACTTTCCTATCTTGCCGCCTGCAATATATAATCTATGACAATACATACTGCTACGACATCCCTTTCTCTTGATTTCGTTTTGCTTGCTCTTTTGCGCAACTGATATTCCTCGTGGAACTGTAAGGCCAAGAAATGAACTATATGAAAAAGAGCCTCCTTTTACTTTTTGTATCGATGATGTAAGTTACAGTTAAATAATGAAGACCCCCTCCCGTCCTTGTCTTTTGAAAAAATGTGTGTTTGAATTAACTTTTAGAGAATAGATTTTACGATTTATGAAATAAGTATGTGAGATGAATTTTGACTTGAGTTATAAAAAATGGTTTTTAAAACTGTGATTTGGGGTTAGCTAGACACATGAATTAAAGCCCACTTATTGAGCATGTCCCATAAATGGCAAAAATTGAAACATTTACCAAGTGAATGATCCCCAACATAACAAAAGGCAACAGTTATATCGCTAAGCCTAGAAATTATAATATGGCGCTAGTGGAGTATTAGAGTTGGGACATAGTTGGCATACTTGTGATAAGGGTTGAAAGAAGACTATGCATGTGAAGTAAATTGGTGCAGATAAACTTGTGACTTGTGAGTTAGTAATAATTGCTGGCTGCATCGGGACGGCGTTGTGAAGTGTTCTCTGATTCTACTCCTAAATTTTCCCCTGCAAAGCTCACGGGTCAAGATACCGTTCCGTTGATCTCGGCTATGGAAGACTCAAGTTAATTTTAAAGTTAAAAAAAAATTGTAAGTTGCAATACATCTCCGTGTTAATTTTATATCAATTTCGTAAAAAAACACTCAAGTCTATGCAGTGCAAACTTACAATAGACTAAGTAAACAAATCAATATATTTTACCAACTATATATTATCTTAAATAATAAATAATACGACTTATCTTAAATTCACGTTGGCTCTATTGTTATTCATAACATGATGAATAAGTATGTGAGATGAATTTTGACTTGAGTTATAGAAAAGGGTTTTTAAAACCGTGATCTGGGGTTAGCTAGACACATGAATTAAAGCCCACTTATTGGGCATGTCCCATAAATGGCAAAAATTGAAACATTTACCAAGTGAATGATCCCCAACATAACAAAAGGCAACAGTTATATCAAGCCTAGAAATTATAATATGGCGCTAATGGAGTATTAGAGTTGGGACATAGTTGGCATACTTGTGATAAGGGTTGAAAGAAGACTATGCATGTGAAGTAAACTGGTGCAGACAAACGGGGTTGTGACTTGTGAGTTCGTAATAATTGCTGGCTGCATCGGGACGGCGTTGTGAAGTGTTCTCTGATTCTACTCCTAAATTTTCTCCCTGCAAAAGCTCACGGGTCAAGATACCGTTCCGTTGATCTCTATGGAAGACTCAAGTTAATTTTAAAGTTAAAAAAATTGTAAGTTGCAATACATCTCCGAGTTAATTTTATATCAATTTCGTAAAAACACTCAAGTCTATGCAGTGCAAACTTACAATAGACTAAGTAAACAAATCAATATATTTTACCAACTATATATTATCTTAAATAATAAATAATACGACTTATCTTAAATTCACGTCGACTCTATTGTTATTCATAACATGATGAATTAATATTTTAGTATACTCTTGACTATTTAAATGGTCACTAATTTATCAGATCTAAAATCTAAAAATGTTTACAAAAATATTTTTTTTCCTAAAATTCACGAGATATTTTAACATGATCATAATAGTATGCTTTTCATAATATTCATGAATTTAATTATAAATTATAATAAAAATGACAAAAAAATCAAGTCTCAAACTCAGAAGGTAAAGTGTACAAATTTTTCTGTTTTAAAATTTTCTTAAATAAATAAGCATACATTCCTAAACATTAAATAAACAGAATTAAAGTTGGTGAAGAAAATAATCAGAATTAAAAAAAGGATGGAGTTTTATATGGGATAAGAGGCAAGGTTATGGTAATCTTGATGTTGTGCGGTGTAAAACAATTAGTAAGAAGAAAATAGGATGAGTGGGAAAAAGACGAAAGTCGTTTATTATAAAGCCCTCCCTCACTGTTCGCCCTGAAAGAAAATGAAGCTTAAGCGATTACTTCCACTTCCCCTGTAAAACCCTAATAATCGATCCCCTTCTTGATTTTCTCTCTCTAACCGAACATTCTTTCCCTGAAAAATTCAATTGCCTCAGTGTCTGATTGATTGAATTTACTTCAATTGCTCCGCAGACGATAACTTTTCATTTATATTCTTTCAAGATCCGCTGTTGGCTACGGATATGCTGTGATTTTATCGGGTTTGCTTTCTGGTCCATTAAGGCTGGCGGGTGTCCGGGTTAAGTAAATGGCGGATCCGCCTGGCATCCGTCTCTGCGTGCGTGGTCTTTTAGGAACTAGCAGAGTCGTTGGTTGTCTTCTTCGATTGTCGTTCTCAGGATTGCAGTTTTGTGACGATTGCAACGAGTGAAGCATGCTGAGCGTGCTACGTGTGCACCTCCCTTCTGATATACCCATTGTTGGATGTGAGCTTACGCCGTACGTGCTCCTACGGCGACCCGACAAGCCTGTTACCACCGACGATGTGCCAGAGTCAGCTCCAATAGACGGTCATTTCCTACGTTACAGGTGGTAAGTGCTGTTTTGTTCGCTCCTTTTGATTTTTCTGATTTTGGCTTTTTTCCCCTCTGGAAATTGACTGACTTTTAATTTTAGTTTTGATGACTATGACTAGCTAATTGGTGTTAATGTATTTTAAATGATTTCAGATTGTTTTTCACGGAATGTTATTGTGCAAACTGGGACAAGCTTTTATGGATGTTTTAGAAATGTGTAATTGTTATTTGAATTTGCCTTTAGTACTTGTCTATCTTGTTGTATTCGTCCAAAACCAAAAAAAAAAAAAACTCTCGTTGTGCTTTTCATATGCGTGAAGTTCATTCTTTTAGTGATGGTTCTTCTTATTCTTGTTGTTTTCATTGTAAATAAAGTTTAGCGAAATACTACCTGAGGACGAAGCCACATTTAACACCTAACAAATTGACTGAAGTAAATGGAATATTTTGGTCTCTGGGTCATATATATGAATGGCCAAACCTTTGCATCCCATTCCATCATATGCTCCTTTCCACTTTAGTCTTTTCTTTTGGCAGTTATTTTACAAGATTCGGTACTGCTAATGCTACCTCATTTTGATGTTTGAAATAATGCTGTGTGTCCATTGACAGTACTAGACTGCAATAGGCTGTGATGTATGCTCCTCTCTTTTTTTTGCCATTTCCCCATTCTTGTCATTAGCAGTATCAACCTTTTCAAATTTCTGCATCTACAAAGGAACTCAAAAAATTTAATTTGTGAAGTAATCATATGACATTTATCTGTTGTTACTTAAGTTGCAAATGCAAATTGGGTTTCTTTTCCATTATTTTCTTTGATGAAGAGGTTTAATTATTCATTCCACTATTAGTTGATAATTTTGTTAATATATAATTGTATGCAATATTGAATATAATATATCCTGGGAGATATTTCATTTCAGTAAAAGATTTTCATAGAGGAGTGGAAAAGATATATAAATTATCCATATCTTCTGCTGAATAGATGTCCTCTAAAAGTCTTTGTTCTTGTAGTCGATCTTATGTAGTTGTGGAAACTAGAGTTAAACTTGTGAATTTGTGTATAGAATGAGCGATTCTTAAGCATGCAGGGTGCACTTTAAGTTTGTTCACTCTACCTGAAGAAAGAGGCAATTAGTATGACATTTACTGCCCAGTGGAACTGAGATTTTGATTATGTTAAACCAGTGGTTGATTTCTATTATTTGTTTGCTTAACTCCTGTGATAAAGAACATCTCTTCTATGTTAAATCAACCTTAAAAATCAGGCCCTTAAATTGGGTCTGCGCGCCAGTGGCAGTATACTTGGCCTCTATCACTCACATTTTCTCTCAATATATGTGTACGTCTGTGTGTTTGTATAGTGATCTTGAGTTAAGGTGTACTGGCAAGGATATAACTGCCTACTATTGCTCTCACTACTGTAGAACTTTTTTTTTCCCCTCTTAGACAAAGGAATAATAGATGTGAGTTTGTCTCTGGTAAGAGTAAAGGTCTTGAATTTTTTTTTCAATCCCTTTGTTTCATGTATTGGGTTATATGGTTGGGTCAGTACTTCATATCTCAATTATAAGCAGATATATCATTCAGCTGTCCTTTCTGTTAGGTACCGTGTGCAAAGTGATAAAAAGGTCGCTGTCTGCAGCGTACATCCATCTGAACAGGCCACACTGCAGTGCCTTGGGTTGTGTGAAAGCCAAAATACCTGTTTCGAAAAGCTACCATTGCACACCAAAGTGCTTTTCAGATGCATGGCAGCATCATCGTGTTCTCCATGATCGTGCTGCAAGTGCTGTTAATGAAAATGGGAATGAAGAAGAGGAGGAATTTGGTCGCTTTAATAGTTCTGGATCTGGGTTAGTCAATAATAGCTTACCTAGCTCTGCATCAAGTGCTGCTTTGGCAAATGGGTCAGCACATTTGTATCCATCAGTTGTCACACAACGAAGTGGTGGTGAAACTTGGATTGAAGTTGGACGATCAAAAACGTATACCCCAACAATTGATGACATTGGTCATATCTTGAAATTTGAGTGTGCAGTTGTTGATGCAGAGACAAAACTTCCTGTGGGGCATGTCAACACCATACTAACCTCCCGCGTCATTCCTGCACCATCACCTAGTCCACGCCACTTGATACCTGTTGATGGGATGGGACCTTTAGATGCTGATGGACGTTTAACATCTTCAGGAACTTTTACCGTTCTATCGTACAACATTTTGTCTGAAGCATATGCCTCAAATGATTTATACAGTTACTGCCCTTCATGGGCTCTTTCTTGGCCCTATCGCAGGCAAAATTTGTTAAGAGAAATAGTTGGTTATCGTGCAGACATTATTTGCCTTCAAGAGGTACATCAACATGCTTTTGTTTGTGCTTTTGACCATTAAGTGACTTGATAACTTAGGCTGATATTTAGGTTGATTCTTAAGAATTTTTATTAAATGATAATGCTAGTTAAAGTAGAAGCTCATTGCTATTTTTGTTGCATTTTCAACTCAAATGATTATTCAAATAAGGGGGAAGGGTTGAGCATGATGGCTTGTCTTATTCTATGACTTCTGTATCCTCTTATTGGCGACTTTTTTTTTTTTTCAGGTCCAAAGTGATCATTATGAGGAATTTTTTTCTCCCGAATTGGACAAACATGGATATAATGGTTGTTACAAGAGAAAAACAAATGAGGTTGAACTGAAATTCTTTTTCCTTGTGCTCATGATTCTTAATTTTCCTTTAAATGTTGATATAAATTGTTGATTTGCAGGTATACGGTGGTAACAACAGTACAATTGATGGCTGTGCAACATTTTACCGCAGGGACAAATTTTCACATGTGAAGAAATATGAGGTTGGGGAGTGCACTTTTTTCTGTATGATAATTCCCCCAAGTTTGTTCACAAACTTAAATTATGCCTACTTGCATGCAGGTTGAATTTAATAAGGCTGCGCAGTCCTTGACTGATGCCATGATTCCAACCGCCCAGAAGAAAACCGCTTTGAATAGGCTTGTTAAGGTGGCAACATATTGCTTTAAGGACTAGATTTCACTTTAATTTTGATCAAACTTGTGTTTATCTTGTTATCCCTTTTGTTCTTAGGATAATGTTGCACTTATAGAGGTTCTAGAAGCGAAAGTTGCCAATCAGCCAATTGATAATCCTGGGAAAAGGCAGCTTCTTTGTGTGGTAAGTCTTTTGCACTGTTGTTCTCCTATTTCTATCATTGTAGTTGCACTACTGTAGCCTTTCTAGAATTGTTCTTCTTGGGTGCTAATTAGTTATCTATTCATTTGAAAGGGTGATTATAACCTAATCTTCAGCTGGGCGTTTGTATTCTTTTGGCGGCTTTGGTTTGGTTGGGAATGGCTGTTGGGCCAGATCTTGAGGCACTTGGCCTTTTTTGGATTAGCTCTAAAAACATTAAATTCCAATGACCACAATGGATGCATAGCTTTAATGTTTATGAAATATTTCTTTGGCAGTGGATGATCCTGTTAAATATTTATGCCATATCCTTCTCCTTCTTTCTTCTTGTGGGCGGCAACACAATTTTCATTGTTCATTGTTAAGCACTAATTTTGCCCTTGGACTGCAGGCTAATACACATGTAAACGTTCACCAAGATCTGAAGGATGTCAAACTCTGGCAGGCAAGTATTTTTCAATTGTTTAGTCATGTTGAACGTGTGTTTACTCTGAGCTTAGGAGTTATACATTTTCATTCCCTTCTTGTAGGTGCATACTCTTTTAAAAGGGTTAGAAAAGATAGCTGCAAGTGCAGACATTCCAATGCTGGTTTGTGGAGATTTTAATTCAGTTCCTGGAAGGTTTTGTGGTTTTTTTTCTTTCATTTAATTTGACCTTATTTTAATTTATTAATATATTGGTATCAGTAAATTTTGTCTAAGGCTGGTGCTGAACGTTGTTGCAGTGCCCCTCATGCACTTCTTGCGATGGGGAAGGTAGACCCATTTCATCCTGATTTAACTGTTGATCCTCTCAATATCTTGCGTCCTTATGGCAAGTTGGTTCATCAGCTGCCACTGGTAATACATCCATTGAAATGCAACCCTGAGAAAATAGCTTTAGTTTTCCTACTTATATTAGTGGGTTTTTCCTTTTCTTGCTGTTGATTTTAGCATTTAATGTGAGTTGCTTTCAATTACAGGTTAGTGCATACTCATCTTTTGCTAGAACAGCAGGTCTTGGTTTTGAGCAGCATAAAAGGAGACTGGACAGTGCAACAAATGAACCCTTGTTCACAAATGTGACTAGAGATTTTATTGGAACTCTAGATTACATCTTTTATACAGGTTTGCTATTTTGCTGTTTTGTATCATCCATCAAATTTTAAGAGGCTGGCCACTTATTTTTGAAGTGATGTGGTTTGGTTCAGCGGATTCTTTAGTGGTGGAGTCACTATTGGAGCTATTGGACGAGGAGAGTTTGAGAAAAGACACGGCACTTCCTTCTCCTGAATGGTCTTCAGATCATATAGCTTTGTTAGCCGAGTTTCGGTGCTGCAAGAGTAGATCTAGACGTTGACATGTAAAAGGTAGTTAGTCTCCTCCTTACTCTTTCAGAGCTGTTATTTTATTGAATTTCTCACCTCACCTAGCTATATATTGGGTAGAATTTGAGTCTGTTCGTGAGCCTGGTATGCCTCAACCAACTATCTATATATATCTGTAGAATATAAGGTCTATAAGAAATTGCACTGGTTGCAAGTCATGAATAATGTGGTTCATTATAAACTTCATGCAATGTATGAGCTTGTCGTCTAGTTTGAATGTTTGATTAAAATGGCTCCTAATGTTTGTAGGTAATTTCCAAAGACACGTTAAGAAAAAGGGTGGAAGAAGCGTTTGGTTGATGTTTATTGTAAGGATGGTAGATCAAGCCTTTGTCTTTCCCAGGTATTATCATGTGGAATCCTTTCAATGATCTGCATTGTATTATGCCACCCGTCTCATAGAAAAAAGAAAGCATGATCATGCCTTATTTAAGTGCATCTCTAATCCCCAATCTTTCTTTCTTCATAGTAAAAGTTATCTTCGAATGCAAGTGGCTTACTTCACCCTAGAAATTAAGTTACCTCGTCTGTCCAAGTCCTTGAAATATTTCACTGGACTCGGCATTTATTACTGTGAATATTTTCCAAAAAAGAAATAATGCCTGAAATAAAATGGCAAACGGTGGAGAACAGGTTGTTCCGCGGAAGCTTTGAAATTGTCCGAGAATCATTCTGCCAAGCTTTTCTGATAAGGTTGATTCTGTATCCAACAGATAATTAAGAAACCATCAGTGGACCGAGACATCTGCGATTTCAAGTTGCATCAGTCCAAAATGGAGAATACCTGATCGCTGCCACATAAATCCAATCATATCTCCTTACTTCTTTTTTTGTGTGGCTGAAAAAAAGGAGTGAGGGGAGTTTTCGTTAATGGCATTGAGGGATAAAACGCAACAATTTTTTTCGCCGGAGATAAAACGCAACATTACCACAAACGCTTCAGCATGTATTCTTCTCAAGGCATTAATATTTCATTTGATCGATATTAAACGACAGCTTTGTATTTGTTGAAATTTGGTTATAATAAAATGAATTCCAGTTGCAAAAAAAGGGAAAAAATGTTTTTAAATTGATGCAAGACAATTAACAAGTCTTGAATAAGTGGTCATTTAAAAAAAAAAATTTGTATCCCAGAATTGATTTACAAAGGCGATACAATCGAAAGCGGTTTTGTATTTTACATATACATAATAGTGGAAATATTACTAAGATCATTTACGTGATATATAATTCTTATGTTTTCAGTTGAAATGAAGGGCGAGTACTTAGTTGCCCGGAATTTTCTCTTACATTTACATGTTATTTTGAACTATAAAAATTGACTTTTGGAGTTCATGACTAACAACTACTCCCTTTGGTCCTTATTATAAGGCACCAAGTGGGCTTATTTGGTCCTTTTTATTAGGCATTTGCTTGTAATGAGCATTAATTATTCTTTTACATGTATACCTCTAATAAATAAGGGTAGTGGGTGAGAGTAATAATTAATATAATATTAGAGTTTAGTGCAATTAGTATGGGTAATATTAGAAGTTTCTTAAATTGTAGGATAATTTTATTGACTTTAACTGTTTTTATTAGTTTGTGAAAATTGTTGGTACCTTATAATAAGAATCAGAAGAGTAGTAGCTATCGATTATCCCGGGGAATGTCAATATATGGGCAGGATTTATAAATTTTTCAGTTTTTTAAAATATATTAGAAAACCCACCTGTGAGATAAATGGATTGCTCCAACCATTACATTCAAGTGATGGATTAATTATATTTATGTATGGGATTTTTTTTTGCTCAGAAAATGTATGGGATTCAAAGAGTAAGAAAATTGCATCATAACTTTCAGAATACATCCTCAAATCATTAGAGCTGTTAGGGAAGAAAATCTAAGCATAATAAGGAAAAGGAGATGATGAGATTTTGAGAAATCATTCGCAAAAACCCAAAGCCTGATGTATTTAATACTTCCTTCGCCACTACTTGATATAAAACCCAATTGGTTTTTTTAGAGATATTAAGAAAGTTAAATAAATTATTTTAGAGTATTTATAGTTATCATTTTTCTTTAAACTAATTTGCTTGACTTATAAACTATTATATAATCTAATAATAATCAATATATATTATGATATAGTAATTTATATAGCTTTATTAATCTCTTTAAAAAAGCCAATTAGCTCTTATATTAAAGACAAAAAGAGGTATTATATAATTAAAAGACCCAAAATAACTCTCCTTACTGAGGAGGAAACTACAAAATACCCGTGAAGCCTAAAATAAATTGGAACAAGTTCACAATATAAAAAAGTCCGAGATCATACACTTTCTGCGGATTTCAGTGGGTTCCATACGCAAACACAACAATTCTGTTAAAATAATATGATAGAAAGTTAGAAATGAAATTGTGTGACTTCACAATAAAAATCATACAACATGATCAATCATCCTCCAAGTAAACACAGAAACGTTTCAAAGAAAACAATGCTTGCGAGTATATCAGCATCTTTGATTAGCAGTTAAATAACCTGTCTCAAGAGACTGCTTTCATTTGGAAACTTCCGGAAGGCACCACCCTAGCTGTGCACTTTAAAGCATTTCAGATTTGGGAACAACTGAAGCAGTTTTTCGCGGCTCCGGTTCTACAAAAAGAGTTAGCAAGTTATCAAACAAACTGGCGCAATTAATGACAGTAAACTAAATTGCCATAGACAGACTAAATTGTCATAGACACTTCAAGTTAGAAGATTGCCTTAATGCCAATACATCCGTTCACATCAAGGGTTGTGATCTTGTTGGAACCGGATTTTGAGAGTGCCTCCAGGGATTTATCGGTCACACCAGTTATTCCAAACAAGCTGCATATGTGTCCTTTCAAAATATCAGTAAAAACATTGACCGAAAAGAATCAGAGAAAGGAGTCATATAGGATGGAACTATTAAACAGAGGATAACAGATAACTTCATGTTGCCATTGAAGCAAGAATATGTATATCTGCAGATGTGTTTCTGAATCGTTATTTCGCTAATAGGCTACTTCATGTGTCACAGTCAAAGGAAATTTATCAAAATCTGCATGACTTCTATATCCGAATATCAGCTTGGTTCAATTATTAAAGGGAAAAAATGGTCAACTAGGCTTAAGGCCTTAAAGTGCGAGAACAATTGCACAAAGCCACAAACTGAACTCAATTGTCTTTTTCCCATTTTTAATTCAACAAGATGGACCAAGTTCAAGAAGTATGCCATAGGAGAATCTTGTCTTCACTCTTCAGCTTTATCTCAGAAAAACTTTTACAGAAATGGGAGTACTAGAAAAACTGAAGGCCAAGAATCCAAACCTAGTTTAAAAAGCACGCTATATGAGGATCTTATCCTCAGCTACACACGCATGGGCATCTATATGACTATATCTTTGGAAAAATTTTAAAGGCTGTTTCGTAGTTAAAATGAAGAAGAATGGGAAATAAATAGAAAGAGGAAAAGTGGTATTGGTTTAGAAATGTTCTTCGAACTCTTGAACAATATAATGATAAAAAGGGTAGTTACTGTTTGCAGCAATCCTATAATGAGAAAGATGAAGGGTATATGAGCTTGCAGCTATCTTAACTAAGTAGCTTAAGCTATTTTTGATTATATGTATGGACAAGCCCATTAGCCCAAGCAAAAACCTATACAAAAGTTAGCATAAAGAAATGGAAGTACTCCAGAAAGTGAAGCCCATATACTTTGGCTGCATGCAAACTTGCAAAGGTACATTCAGATACTCTATCACCCAAAAAAGACACATTCAAGCACCACCAAGAAATCTCAAAACGAACACACTACACACCTTAGAGATTCAATAGAGGTGCAGCTCCGTGCAATGGATATGACCCCCTCATCTGTCACGCGTACACACCTATCACATGAATCAAGATGCAGATAATCCGAATGAACTCCTTTAGTTAATATAATATGTACGGGTTGAAGCTTTAGTTACCATGTCAGATTGAGGGTTACAAGATTCTTGCATCTAGAAATGCTGGAAAGTCCTTCATCTGAAAGGTTCTATAAACCAAACTATAAATTTTTAGCATTAGCAGTTAGCATGAGATAAGGTGTAGAGGAATCTTCAGAACCCCAAGACAATACCTGGGCACCACAGAGATCCAAAAGCTTGAGATGCACTAGGAGGGACATCTTCTTGTAAACTTTATCTGTGAAACTGAACAAGAACAATACAGTGATTTGATCCATAGAAAATGTTTTCAACTAAATTGCATATGTTTCAGTAGCTACCTAGACAGAGCATAGAGATTTAGACTCTGAAGAGATAGACATTTCTGTAGTATCTGACTTAAGCCAGAATCTGTAAGCTTGACGCACCTAGGCACCAAATCGCAAGGTATGAGTAGCAAAAGGAAAATTGAATTCATCCCAGGTTTGATGGAATCATCCAAGATAGATGTATGGAATGTAAATTTCTAAAGCAATTAAGAGCCTAGAATTGAAACTTAAATGGAAGTTTCTAATTTCACTACTTATCATGACTCATGGATATCATAAAGTAACATGCCATTACAAGCATTTCAGCTGTTAAAGCTGAAAAGTAAAATTTAAAAAAGGCTGGTATTATTTATTCATCACGATATACAAAATAATCCCATAATGAAGGACGCCTCAAAAATGAGAATCTGTTCTAAGCACTTCAAATACCTTGTCAGGTTCAATGACTCTAATTCTGAATAATTGTCAGCAACAAATTCCAAGCTTTGGTCTGTAATATTCTGCAAGTACCAAATTATAGACCCCTTAAGAGATTGTTCAAAGACAGCTATCAATTTTATTAGCTGAATTTTGAGTTAACACGTGAGTGTTAAGAAAATAACTAAATCATTATCATTCATTTTCTTGAAACAATAAAAAGGCTAAAAGCAGAATCACTAATCAGAAATCATCTTCAAGATACTAACAGTTGTACGTCTTTCAGAGCAGCAGGATTAGAAAGAAGCCTGAAGGAGAAACTAAATTACACGTACTTTGCTTAAAGGAACAAGTAGAGTTTACTGCATAATCTGGATCTTGTTTTGTATTTGTATAGCTTTTCAAGGAGTATACCAAGCATGCACACTATCAAATTCTCTCTAAAGGGGTTTCCTCCTTGCTATCCTTGGCTTTCCTTCTAGAGGAAGGTAGTTATCATATTACAGCCATAAAAATAGCAATTAGAAAAGAAGAGAGGCTGATCACAAAATGCTTTAAAGCTTATAAGAACCATTTTACAATTTATAAAGCACATGCGAAGATTAAAAACTAAGAGTTATTATTATGAAAGTTTACAACAGAAATGTGGTATTTAATACCAATTCTTGCCTGGGCATGCTTTTGCACTCCTGAACATCATTTTAAGCAGAATTTTCCAGAGCTACAAAGAAGGGATGCATAAACATACCACACACATATTGCATGCGTAATCCAACATGTTTATGAGAACAGATACAAATAAAACATTGTGGGTTATTATTATTTGTTCAAGATGCATTAGTAATATTAATCCGAAGTATCACAATACTGTCAAATATAGCTTGGAGTGTCTTAGTGGCTCAAATACCTTACAGCCACTTATGTTCAGATGAACTATGCCTTTGCAATTTTTCACTAAATGCCTTAGTCCTGCATCTGTTAACCTGAAACATGTTT